>OY728134.1:373538608-374738608 GCA_963277665.1 Viscum album
ATATGGTTAAATTATAATATTGAATGGTTTTAAAGTATAAATAGAATATATTTTTAACATTTAATACAATTGTTGGTTGGAGTGGATACTCAAGGGGGGGGGGGTGAATTGAGTTCCAAATAAAAATTTCTCTTAAAAAGAGTCTTATTAAAATCCCCCAAATGGAATAACAAGATAATATCTAGCGAACTTGTAAAACAATAAAGGGAAATTAAAGTTCAATAAAATATTATTATTTATCAGTTAATGTAATTTGATGATTAATTAACTTTTTAATCCATCCTAATTCTTTACAGTACATAAAAACACTTTCTAGATTAACTATCAAAGTAACTTTAAAACGATTTATATTTCAAAGCAATTAGCAGCGGAATATTCAGTAAAAGATAAAAACAAATAAGTAAGCACATCAGTGTTAATCAAGAGGTTCAATCTCATGACAATACTTAAAACTCTCAAAAAATTTATATAAATTTGATCCACACTATGGATCGGCGTAAACAACAGTACAAATATTGTCCCAGTACTAAGACCTCTTCCATAGTTCTACGTGGGAAAAAGTACAACAACACACTGAGGTAATCATATTCCATGTCCTAAACCACGGATATGGGAAACATTATCATTTATTAATTGATTTCTATTATTAATTTTAGGTAAGCATATTCCATGTTCTACCAAATTAAAACAAAGCTTCAAATTACAATTATGTATGATGATTTCCTTGGTTTCTACCCTTCATCTAGTATCAACTCGTATAGTAGCTACTGTGAACATGATGGTTTCTACATGAGGTCATAGTGAGCCCTATGTGCTACTATCTCAAGAGGTCTTTTGTGTTTATAGTGCTTTATAAACATAGTTGACACCATTTCCCTACCAACCCATGAAATCAAACCTATGAATATATCCAACCTCTATCCAATCCCTAAACCATGCCTCTAATTTCACATTTTTATAACCTCCTCCCAACAATGTGTACCCCTTCTAAGATAGTAATTGTATTAAAGTGATAGTGATGGTTGAGTCCGACCTCCATTTTCCCCTGAGTTGGCGACTAGCACCGAGGGTATAATAAAAACACAGATGTGATGAATTACCCTCTATGGAAACACATGAAAAATATAGAGATAAGATATAAACCAACATAATAACAATAATACAACAAGGTCAAAGAAACCCATGTGAACATATATAATTTTATGAATTAACTAGTATATCTGAAAAGGAAAACAACAAGTACTAAAATTATAAAAAACAACATTGACCATGAAGTTGAAATCGCTCCTGCAAACCCAATACTATTATTAAACAACATGATCTCCATCATTCTCGAACTAACTTGACAAATAGTTCGTATAATGTAGGTTGACTATAACAATATACTCTTTAGGATACTTCTTGGAGCCTCTCATGAAAAATCAATGAAACAATGTTAAAGAACAATAAACAACAAGTGAAACTAATTTATCACACAAACACTCATACAATGTTCCCACCCTCAATGTGTATTTCATAAAAGCGATTATAATGTAATAATGATTATCAAGGTTACCCCACTACAACTTCCCCACTAGTTTTCCTATTTTCCATAACATCACATGTACACAACATATCTTTCCATAAATTAATGTATGAAGTCACCAAGGGAGAAGTACCAAAACAAGTTCTTTATGAAACTCACCAAAAAACCATTTAATTAAAAGTAACAGGTTTTTCCTAGGATCAAACCATCCAATATAACATGTATCATTCATCTAATATTATATCTCAATCCATTACAATATATACAACAATTATGGTTTCATGATCCACCATAGCCTATACACATCATCCGATAGTAGTATTTAGGAACATATATCTAGAATATATGTGTGTAAAGTAACCACACGTATTTACATCCAACTACACACATATATGTGGAATACTATACATCATTTATACCAGTACTATTAACTACCATGAAATGTTTGCGGGTTAAAGTGGTTAGACCACCATCCATTCTCCAAGAGAGATGTTGGGGAAAACACCCCCAGGGATTAGAATCCCAAGGGTTCTATTTTCTAAAAGAGATAGGGTAGATTAGAGCATATAATCATAAAAAGTACAAGATATAATATATCTCAAAAACACAATATGTCCAATCCCTAGTCTAAGAATCAACTACAACTAACGTCTCTCAAAATCCAATCTTCCACTACTAAGACTAGATAATATATAATCAAAAAACCATTTATATAATTATAATTAGTTACTTTTCTATTTTTTCAGTTTAACTTCATATTGATTAATTCTATGACCATTAATTAACCATTACCAATTCCACATTACATATCATTAATATTCCATGAATGATCTATGCCATCTAGGAATAAGAAAATTGAATCGACAACTCCTAAGAAACATAAACTTTTCTATACATCCAAGGAATCTAAAACCTCAAGGGTTAAATATTAAATTATTTATTAACAAGATTATCACATTCCATATTTCCATATTTATTGGTATTCTTGGAAGAAATTATATGCTACCCAACAAAAGGGGATCAACAATGGGATTAGACAAACTACCTATCGAGTCACCCCTACTAATAAAAGGTATGTAGACCCATGCATCATCAAGAATCAAAAAATGGAAAGAAAAAAATTTTAATCCATGCATATTCACTTATGTTGGATGGAGAATATTGGAGGCTAGTTACCTCATGTAGTTGTACATGTAATGTATAAAAAAATCATTAAACAAGAATCAAATATTCAAATAAATAGTTAATATTATATTCTATCGGTTCCATTATCTTTAGTATCCTACTTTAAGACCCACATATTTATAATTATGCATATCTCAATTATAGTGTCTACTATATCCACAAATAATGACAATCGTTAACCAAATTACCGTAATATCACTCTAGCCTATTCCATCCCAAGATCACTTTACATCTGGGCCACCATTCCCCACAAACCACAAGTCTCATATCCAGATCAAATCACAATTATTAGGATTAAATTTAGAAAAATGATCTCTTCCCTAAAATAGGGCATCCAATACCTACACATAATGAGGTATCATGGATCCAAAGTATAAAGACCATATCCTATAGAATAATTTTGGAAATATAGGCCATAGAAGGAATTATCTTTATCAAAAAATATTTCTTATTCCATCTTAAATTATATTTTTTCTTATGCATAGTTATCAACTACAGAAAAATTATAGTACAATAACAACCATATTGTTTAAACATTAATACTTAAATGTTTATCCAATTTTTTATAAGTTAATTTCATATATACATGATTTATTAATTTCTATCATGTTCATGATTATAACCCTAAAATGAATAGATATCACACTATTTAGGAAGTCGGGAGGAAAACAATTATCATGGTATATAGAAGTAAATTACGATTAATACCAAATCATTATTCCTATTGACATAATAATTATCAAAATTTTATAAAAATCTAAAGGGAGAAATAATTATATATATGGTTTAACATAAATAAGAAGAGAATAAAAATATCCCCTGCCTCGAAAGTTATTCATCATTATATAAATCATAACAACCCAACACAAAGGATTATAAAAAAGTCCCCTGCAATGACTTCATCCACTTGAGGATGCCGCAACACCACCACACTAACCAACAACTGAGAATACACCAGTAGAAACATGGAGATAACATAAAATAACATGGAAAGGGAAAACCTAAGTAAATATATATTGGAACCCAAAAAAATTGATTCATAGAACATACATTATATTGATGATGGATCGACACATATATATTTCATGAAAACAATGGTTGTACATGTTGTAGGAAAGTCCAAGGGGAACACCATCCAAGGAGACTTAAAAATTCATGAATCCTATGGGTGGAAGAACACTTGGAATCCCATATGAAGGAAAAAATAAGAATGAATATTAAATGAATAAGGTATATAATCCCTTCTGAAAATCAAAATAGAGAAGTGGTTTAGATTTGGTTTAGATTTTACATTAAAGGAAGATCTCATCAAGAGTATGGGTTTGGACAATGTAAAGGCACCCAAAACCTTATGAAATTTTATATATGTTTTATGAGGGTTTAATGGTCCTTAAATAAATTAATACAAGGATTTTAATTCATTTTACATCAATGATAAAGTTATAGTTGTGAAACTATAGGAAACATGAATCATTATTAATGACTAAATGTTGGACAAGTTGCCATAGGAAAAATAAACATCGAATGACTCACTATTGGATGACTCAACATTGTACAAGTCGGTATTGGATGACTCACCATGGGAAGAGTCATTATTGGATGACTCACCATTGGATGTGTCACCATTCAAGAAACACATTTAATCCTACTGTTGGGTGACTCACTATTCTAGAAACACTATTCAACACAACGTTGATCGAGTCACCTTCGGACAAGTCACCATTGGAGCGATATCATTGCCAGCTCTATGTGTGAGTCACCATTATTGAGCTACCAGTGCAAGGCACCATTTAACGAATCACTGTTGGGACTCACCATCTCGACCAACCATCAAGGACATAAAATTTTAGAATTTTAATGTTCGAAAATAATTGAAACGAGTCACCTTCACCTCACATAACACCTCAATCATCATATTTCTAAAATGGAATGGTATAAATACATCATAAAAATTACACTTACCACTTGGATATTATTAATCCACATCCTCATTGCTGAAATGATTCCAATTGATACATAAAAACCCATGAAGTATGACTGAATCATGATTTTTTTATTTTAATTGGATAGTATACACTTCACATAAATGAGAATTGGTGAATAATGATAAATAAGTATCAATGGAATAAATATTTAGATAATATTCCTTACCTCTCATTCTAATTTAGTGAAAATTATTTAATTTCATGATTTCTCATGTGTGATTTTTATTTAAAGATCAAGTTCTAGAACATATTACATAGTTTAAACATCTACAAAACATTAACAATAATATAATATCATATTTATAGATAAATTATAATATTCATACCAATGTTAATATGTGGTTATGGTAAAGAATAGATTTTACGATCATTTTGAATATAGGCTATATAAATGCATGAGCAATGTTTTCATTTTTCATTGATTGTTATAGAAATGTGTTAATTAATATTTTATCATTTCATTTTTATCATGATACTATATTATTATCTATATATATATATATCATTTGTGTTGTGTCATTTTTAAAAGGGGGTGCACATCATTGATTGAAGGTGGTTTTCCATTCCTACATGAACAACGTTATAATCATTCATTAAAATAAAAGGTATAAAATAAAATCATATGTATTACATTTTTTATAGGTAAATATTTAGTTGAATTAATAGTAAATTCATTTATATTTCAAATATTTATTATATTTACCCTTATATCCATCCATGTAATGCATTATAGAATGTTGAATCACATTTGTTCAGAAGGTGTATGTTCATTGTACACACAAGTAACATTGTCATACCCCATTTTATGTGCAATTTATAATTTTATATATGATATAATTAATAATGAATAAAAATTATAATATATATATATTGTACACCATTATACCCAATGTTGATATGATGTATTGGAAAAATCTATGACATCAGTTCATGTGGTGGTTTTCTTCCATACACATGAATAAAAATTCCAAAACACATTTTATGAATGTGAAGATGGTTGTAGGTGTAATATCACGACCAATTACAGAAATTTCTAACTATATTTTTCAGTTAATCGTCTAAATTTTTAAGTAAATGTTTTCTATTTTATATTGGGTACATTTGGGTGAAAATTGGATACTTTTACAATCAACATTAGTAGTGCATGGTTGGTGAACGATTTTCTAAAATTGTTTATCTTGCCCAATAAAATTGTCCTACTCCAGGTAGAGAGAGGTTTCATGGATGGTTCATTATTTTTTTAAACTATGTTCCCTTTTAGGAGTAATCATGAAACCCCACCCACACCCCCTAGAATTCATTCAAAATTTCATGGAATGTTTTGGAAAACTATGTACCTTATCCATGAAAACCATGCACACACATTAACTAATTTGAATATTATTTTTAAAAACCATGAACACCCCTAAAATACCCCCAATATTGACCTAATTCCACCATGACTTTTTCATCTAATTTTTCGGGAATTCCAGATGAATCCCAAAGGAATTAGAACACCATTCATAATGATTTAGGGGATGTATAATAAGATATACACCTCATTGGTTATATCTTTTTTTAATTATATTTTTGTTTATATTGTATCTATTTTTTGATAAAATGTGATGTTTTCCTCCATTTTTGTTCATTTTAGATTATGGTTTTTTGGATCTTGGATAGTTTGATCATGGATTTTGTTTTCAGATCTAGATCTTGTTCTTCATCATGATCATCTAATTCCACTTCAATTGGGAATTTCCATTTGTGAGCATTTGTTATCAATATTGAGGTTTGGGGTATATTAAAAATATAAAAATTACATGATTTCAATTACATGTATTTAATTATAGAAGTTATATTCAATGCGTAGTAATTTAATTTCATAAATTGTGTTAATTAAATTGTTTATTTTATTAATAATGGGGCTGTGAATAGATTGATTAATGTGGTTATGGAATTGGTCAATAAATAGAATACTATAATTTTCCATTTAGTGTAACGGGATAAATTAATTAGTTAATTAATTATTGAAATTATTTTATCATCAAATTGACGGGATATTGGGATTTTAAAATAGGAAAATTAATTTCATTATCAATTAATTGATAATATAGACTATTATATGGTTGACTTATCCATAGTGGGTTAATGGATTATATGGTCAACTAAAGAAAATTTGGTAAAACTTGAATTTTTTATAATATTCTATTTTAATAAAATGATGAAAATTGTTTTTCTTGATAAAATAAAATCTCATAACATGATGTAAAATGTTATTAAAATGGTTTATAATCATTATACATTATTGACCTGATATATGTAATACTATTTTGATTGATTTATATAAAAATGTGGCATAGAAACTAAGGCTCCAAATACACATATTTGATAGATATGATGTGGAAAAGGGTTTGATCAACCAAATATTCATATGGGATAGTGAGTATGTTTCATGGATAGAGGATCCAAATACCAATGTGGTAATGTGGTGTGGGGTAAGGATAGAGGCTCCAAATACCCACAGGGTGATATAAACACCCATATACACCCATGAGTTGACATTGGACAATGGTTCCAATTGGAAATGATATGATTTTAAATAATAAATTTTAATCATCATATTTTTATATGGTTCAGACTCTATTATGGGTCTATGAACCCATTGAGGGTTTGGGTGTCAATGGGAACCATGTAGTTTATTTAATTTATTTATGAATAATGAAATGTGAAAATTGTTTACATTATAAATATTAATAATTTCTTCATATAAATGTTTAAAACAATATTGAATGAAAATTATTTTAGATTCATTGGTAGAGGAATTTTTTTGTTTTACTAACACCAAACATAGGGTGTCGATTCAGTACCTGAAAAAAAAATTTCTGTGTAATAGGATAACGGAAAGAGCATGATATAAGAGGGATAATATAGGATGGTGCAGTGATGACGGAACCAAACTCAGTGTATGGATGTTCATGGGAGTGTTTAGTTTATTTATTTATAGTTTCTAATTTCCAAATATGGAACACATTATCATTACATATTCACTTCTTCAGTTTTGGATACTATTGTACTATTTTGGTCATCATGTGATACTTGTAGTACTCCAATTATGGCTTTTTCAATTTCATATTTTTCATTTAATTCCACTATTTTAATTATATTATATAGATGGGATAGTATCCCCATTATCAATATTAGACATATGGACCTATTTAGAAACTTATGGAATATTGGGACACACTCCTCAGGTCATCTGGCCAACTGGCTTTGGGCATCAGTGTATTGAACCAGGGTATGGACGTCAGAAAATGCTTCAAGATCATTCTTTTTTTATTTTATTTTGATTTTTCTTACAATTTTGCAAAGGAATAAATTTTCATATGATGATTTGGTCCATATATAAGAGCCCATTCATGGGATTAGATAACCCCTGGATAATAGAAACCCCATGTACATAGGGTGAGATTGTTTTTATTTAGGGTTGTGTTATAGATTGTTGTTATTTTACAGTTAGTAAATTGCATATTATTTGAGGTGATCATTATTTTTGATGTTTTTTAAAAATTTATCCACGTCCCAGAATTTCATTATTGTTTAAATTGCATACATAATTCTAGTATCATAACATTAGTTTGTGTTATTTAAAATTTATTGCATACTTGTAAAATATTGTTTTGGTTGGTTTTCAAACAAGAATTTTCATTTCAATCATGTGAAATTGATATGAAAATGTTCCTAATATGGATTTAGGATACATAAAAGATGGAAAATGTTGGTATATGGTGTATAATGATACATGAATAATGATATTGAGTTTACCCCTTCTTATCTATTACCTATATGTAGGATGGTTAAGGGACGTGATTGTACAATGGGTTTGATCATTTGGCGGGAAAAATGAGGAATTACTATTTATTTATTAACATGAATCCATATTTTTAAATGTTATGATGTTGTTTTATGTGTCATAATATGTGTGTTTGAAATTTTAGGGATAATCCCTCACAATGAGGCTTTTTGAGAGGAATACAAGAAGATATGGATTGATATTATACTATCGAATTATAACCTAAGGAACTGATAGTTCTTGGTGAATATTCTAGGGAGAAATTTCGTGATATATTTTCACTTTTTTATGAACATTATTAAGGGATACCCAGATTGAGATGCTAAAATTATGTATAACCTCAATAGGGACATTTATTTTTATCACCCTTTGAATATCACTTGATAGGGTGCTACTTAAGATGATAAGCCCTCAATTTAGTCAATTCAGATTATACATGACCATTTGAAGATACCTATTTAGAATAGGGTAATGTTGGCTAATAACAGGTTAAGAGAAATATGGAAAACATGGTGGGTTGTCTAAACAATTATTAGGTAGGCTATGTTCATGGTTTTCATGGAAATTTTAGAGAAGTTTATAGGTAACTATTTTCCATATAGATTGATAATATAGATGGTACCTTAGATCATGTGGTTGGATCAGGGACATATATCTGTGACTAAAAACACTTTCCACATCAGTGAAATTCAGTGCATTTCTGAAACACTCGAAGGGGATGAGAAAACTAATGTGGGGTATTTCCAAGAAATACGTAGTTGTGACATTACCTACCTTGTTAATATATTTTGCATGAATTGTATTTTTAATTGGGGGACCTTGAACTCATATATATGGGTTACCTAAAGGATGCTGGAAGTATAGGATTTTTTGTTTCTTCTATAAGTACATGAGGTAGGACTTATGAGTATATGAAGTATAATTGTTATAATTTTGACTATTGCAGTGGGATAAAGTGATACCATGGTGAAGTATTGGATACTTAAGAACATACTTGATTTATTTTCAACCAATGTGGATGTCAAAGCTTCAATCAGAGGAATTTCTTCTGACCACTAGTAAAATTATAATCATTCTCTATGATGGGACATAAATGGATATTGTATATGATCCCACATTAGATGTGTAGGTATGGGGTAGCTAGGTAGGATATAATTTTGGGAAGGGGATAATCTAACCCATACTCACATAACATTTAGACTTACATTGGTCATTGAATATACATAGTGGATGTGGACCTTCTGGTTATAAGTACCCATATCGGCATAAAGGTATAACTTAGGGGACTTGGAAATCATCATTAGGATGAGGGAATGGAATGATTCATGTAGTTCAGCCTATAATTATTTATTGTTTGTCTTGACCTGTGATAGCTAGATTTACTATTCTTTTATATTTTACAACTTATAGTGACTTTTTTAATTTGGTTTCCTCTCATTCCTTTATATCTACCAACTTGTGATTGGTTTTATCCTAATAGTGGAGAATATGAGTAGGGTTATGAAGATATATACACCTTAATGAGTACCATCGAGATACATATATTTTAGAAAAGGGTAATCTATCATGGTTGTGGAGTATTGTTTCAGTTAGAATCATTATATCCTTGAAATGTTAGGATTTGACAAAATTATTTATATGTATGGGTTGATTAATAATTGTTCCCCAATTTTGATCTATGAAAGTATATTAAATTTTAATTTTTCTAATGGTACCAATTATAAATCATAGGGGGGGGTGTGATATCGATGATTGTTTTAAAGGGAATGTTCATCAACAACTAGAGGAGCTCACAACCCAGATTTCTAGTATTTTGAATAATGATGGAGGTGAAAGACATAATGTATTTCAACCTCTAATAGATTTATTTCATAATGTATTTTCTAATCAAATCATAGGGATTCTACATGATAAATATGTTTAGTTCACCATTGAACACATCTCAAGGTTTAATCCAATTTCTATTCCACCATAAATAATTTCACGAATAGAGAATCAAGATATTAAGGCTAAATTAGAAGAGTCGATGGATATGGGGGTTATCCAACTATGTTTGTCACCATGAGCTTCAGCTATTTTATTTTTTGTAGAATTTTAATCGGACTCTACTCATATATAGTGTAAAATCCCAAGTAAGTAATGAATAATATATATTTTTATCTATGTCCATTTATGAATTAGATAGTGTTTTACAGACTTAAAATGAGAATAAATCCAATCTTAAGCATGGAATACACTAATATTTTTAAAAGATTATTTTACTGCCTTTTGATGGAAAACCATTTTTAATTCAAAATTTTGACAATTTTATAATATCTATTTGTCAAAATAAACATATTCATTATTATTGGGACATTGAAATTTACATTGGATAAATTTTTTTATTTTTTTTAAAATGTTCATTTTTTAATGAATAGTGAAAAATACTGCATTTTACATCAAAACAACTTCTTCATATAATTTAATATTATTTTGAGATTATATTATTAATCAGACTTAATGTTTAATCGGAATATATTTTTTCCATTTAATGCAATGGTGGTCGTTAGGATTAATTTCACTTTGGAAATGGGCATAAACTAATTCCAAACTTTTCATAGATATTGTTTAAAAAAACCCGCTATTTGTTTTGACAACGGAATTATTTTTAAATTAATTATTTCAATTTATATGTTTGGAATTTGGTAAAATTGATTCCATATTTGAAATTAGAAGGTCCAAATTTTGTAATTAAGTCTCTTTTGTTTTTAGACATTATGAATAGTAACGACGGTAATTATCTTTAATTATCTTGGTTAATGAGTAATTAGGTAGTTAAGTATAATAAAATAATATCTTAATAATAAAAATTGACACCAAAATGTGTCCTAATGATACTGGTTGTCTCATGGCAGACCATGGGATGCCTTGTACCAATCTTGGGGAACCCATGGAATCACTTTTGTGGGAAAGTAACTTGTAATCATTTTATTTTTTAAAGAAAGTTAAATATTACAAAGAATGTATCACCAGAGTAGATCATTTTTAATTTTGTCTAAATAAATTATATTTTAGACTATAAATATTCATTGGAATGGTAATAATATTTAATACATAATAGTATTTTTTTTCATTATTTTTTGACATTAAATAAATTAATTTATTAATGACATCATGATGATGCAGCGATTACCTCATTATTTAACGATTTAAATAAAATGAAAATAAAATGTAAAATATAAGACCTATACTTGTCAAAAACCTATTGGATGGGTATATTTCGAACCATTATCACCTTATACTCGAATTATATAAATGTGGGACCTTTTAAATCTGAAACTACTTTTAAAATAAATTAACCTTTTATACCTTTCAAAGAGTACCCCTCCTCTCCTCTTATAAGAGGCCCCCACCTCTACCTCTTTACCCAAACTTCTCCAGCCTTTGTTTCGTCCAATCCATGTACATTTTGACTCTCCACATCCTTCTCCTCACCCTAGAAGCCTTACCTTAGACAGGATGCCCTTCAAGAAACCCTTACCGATTAAAAGGTAATGTCTTCTCTAATGCTCGATTGTTTATTTTACTTCTCCAACCCCATAAACTCTTTTTATTAATTTATTTTGTAACAACTCTAGTATATTTAATATACTAGGATGTTGTTATAAGAATGATTTGATCTACACTTACATACAACAACATCTAATGGTTAAAGAACATACTGTTTCCGTGGATGGTGAATTTCTGCCTCACGAAACGATGATTGTTCAACATTCTTATAACACCTTAAAAGGTGTCCATTAAGATGAAACTATATTTATATATGATATTTAATATGTTTGTGTTTTCCTTAGGCTTCTTTATTTTTCAATTTTTTCATACCATTATGGTTTACATTATGGTTAAACGCGATATTTTCATTTTAGGAAGTGTCGACTACCGTCCCATCAAAGTGATTTGATTCTTTAATACCATATGTGGGACATATAAAGGATGGAGTTATGATATTATATATGATAATATAATGAAATTATAATATAAATTTATATCATTATGAATCCATTCCATAAAATACGAAATAGAAATGAAAGTAGCGTTCATGTATACGTACGGCTTACCGTCTCCATGAACGGTGCATTTCATTTCTTACCTCTAAATGATTATGTAATATTATAAATGCATGTATATACTGGTTATATATTAAATATATGGCATATAAATCAAGAATATCATTCTTGAGATAATGGATATTTGACTACGTGAACAACTTTTAAATATAAGAAGTTCACTTTTGACTCAAGTACCAAATATCGACAAAACGACTGTTATTAACTTAAATGACTACATAATGTTCATAAAATGGTAATAAGTGATATAAGAGGAATAATGAACTTTAAAAAGGTTCTTAATAAAGTAGAAATTAACTCAAGTTTATTATTCCGGACATTATAGAATGATGGAGTCAATTCGGACCCGAGGTATGGGACTTCATCTCAATCTCCTTTCATTGAGGTATATTTTATTTTATACACAACCTTCTATTATAAAGTATATAAAACAATTTGAATTTTATGTTTATCCAAAAGGAATATTTTTTATATTAAGAATTTTAAAAAATGAAAAAAGAGAATGTTTTTCTCATACTTATACGACGACAACGACTTCTTCACCGTCGTGACCATTATTTGAGTTTCAGATTCCTCTACAAGCCATAACTTTTTTTAAATGAAAAATAAATACCATGTTTTAATTTTCTTTTGTTTTGGTTTTGAAAATGGTTTTGATAATGTTTTTATTATATCAATGATTTATTGATAACTTGAGATTGAAATGTGGAAATATTATGTTTCTTTTATACATGTTTTTTGTGATATGATTTATGTTATGGTTCATGGGAATTATTTATGAAGACGGCTAGTTCCGTGATAAACTAAGGGCGGGTGAGGCCAATATAGCTCTCCAATGGATTGGGTAATGCGATAGAGTGAAACATTAAGGTTTCTTTGAAGAGATTTAGGGAATATACTATAATGGGTATTCCAAATGTAACCAAGAGGGTTACTCCCTACATAAAAATGTTATGAATGCCTCATGATACCTTTATGTATTATGATTTCTATGATTTATTCATGATTTGATGAGGTATATTAATGTTCCTATGTTTTATGGGTAAAGTATGATTTCATTCTTATGTATATATGAACACATGTTTCCTTTCCATATTTTTATAACCCTTACTGAGCTTTTTATGCTCATCCCAAGTTTTTGAAATGTTTTTCATAGGTCAAGGGAAAGGTAAATGATAAGATGATAGTGTCAAAGAAGTGTCAAGAAAGAATCAATGTTTTATTTTCAATATGTTTTCGTTGATGGAAAAATTAATACTATCATTTATTGTAACCACTTTGTTTAAATGTGGGATGTAATTCATGTTTTATGATCTATTTCTCTAATACTATAGACATGAAAAGATTCTCAATGTGTAATGTTGTAATAACTCAATATTAAGTAAGGTTTAAGGCTGGTTCATTATAGTTTGTATCATAGGTTAATTTTGATAACATTAGGAGTTAGAATTTTATTAAATGATTATCCAAAAATATTTTATTTATTGTCAAATTGAAGGGATATAGCATTTTTAGATTACCATGTTGCTTCATCTAAGGCATGTTTGTTCAGAATGGGTTTCTGGAGAGGAAATAGGGAAGCAGTGCTATGAAAGCATACATAAGGAAATATCCTTCTGAATTAGCATCCTGAGATGGTCGGAATTGGAACTGAATAGTTTGTTGCAGTAATGGCGCAATTGACTCAAGCGATAAATGGTGGCAGAATCCATGCACATGATCTGCCAGATCAACCGCAGAGGAACAAGATAGTGGTGGAGCATTTCATGAGGCAACATCCACCATCATTCAGAGGATCATCTGATTCTGTTCTAGCTGAAGGGTGGATTAAAGCACTAGAGATGATTTTCGATGTCATGGGGTGTTCAGACAATCAAAAGGTTAGTCTTGCTATTTATTGTTTGGAGGGTGAAACATATCAGTGTTGGTCGATGGTTAAAAATATCTGGGGCGCTGATGAGATTGATGCTATCAACTGGGATAAATTCAATGGTTTGTTTCTTGAGAAGTATTTTCCTAAGGTTTTTCGACATAGGATGGAAAATAATTACTAGAATTTAGGCAAGAGGAAGACTCAGTGGCTGCTTAAGAAGAAAGGTTCACTCGATTGTCATGGTATTCTCCAAATTCTATCCGAGTCCTTGATAGTAAAATCAATCTTTTTTACTCAAGATTAAAGCCAAAATATCGAAGGGATTTAGCTTTTAATGAGTTTAAAAGTTATGAAAATCTTGTTTGATGTGGTGATAAGGTGGAAATGGAGTTTTCTGATGATCAAGTGTTCTATAACAACCATCAGAAGAAGAGACTGAGGTGACAGGAGAATGGAATGAAATCTTTAAAAAAGTATGATGGTAAGAAAACTATTTTTCTAGTTTGTGATAAATGTGGTAAAATGCATGCAGGGGAATGTCTTCTGAATTCTGGAATGTTATACTGATGTGGTGAGATGGAAAATAAGGCTCGTGATTGCACCGGAATAGATTAGGGTGATGGTAAGACCAAATTTGATTTACAGTTAGTGAAATGTTTTAAGTGCAATGATGTGGGTCACTATTCAAATGAGTGTCCAACAATCATATTGAGTGATGGGAAGCTGTTAGACTACAAGTAAGAAGGGGTGGTGAAATCCTTTGAAACTACTTAAGAAGATGTCGGGCCATCAAATGATGTTGTATCTGGTACATTGTTTGTTGTTTCAGATTATACATGTGTGTTGTTTGATTCGGGGTCTACACATTCATTCATATCTGAAAACTTTTCTAGTAAAATGGGAATACCATCTCAAGAAATGACTCCTGAAATTATGGTAAAAACAACTGAGGGAAATGTTGAGGGAAAAATTATTTATAAAATATTCTTATCCTTATCCGTGGACAGAACCAACTTGAAAACCTTATTGTTTTACCACTAGTATGTTTTGATGCTATCCTCGGTATGTATTGGCTCTCTATTTACCATGATAAGATTGGCTATATATAAAAAGAAGTTTCTTTTCAGAAAGGCATTCAGTTTGTTTTCAAGAATGAACCATTACTGTTGATAACAAATCAAGTGGCTGAGGAACTTGTAAAATATGGAAATGAATGTTACCTTGCACACATTGTTGAAAACAAAGGGAATTGTTCAGATTAATGATGTGCCTGTGGTAAATGAGAATCCTGATGTTTTTTCTGATGATTTGCCTTGAATAATACAAGATTGGGAAGATGAATTTACTGTTGACTTAGTTCCTGATGGTAAGCAAATTTCTACACCCCTTATCGAATTGATCAAATTAAACTTTTATGGTTGAATGAACAATTGCATGATTTATTATAGAAAGGTTTTACTCAACCTAGAACATCACCATGGGGTGATCCTATGTTATTTGTTAAAATGAATGATGGTTCTATGA
This sequence comes from Viscum album, assembly GCA_963277665.1. Taxonomy (NCBI): domain Eukaryota; kingdom Viridiplantae; phylum Streptophyta; class Magnoliopsida; order Santalales; family Viscaceae; genus Viscum; species Viscum album. Next base: position 373,554,636 of record OY728134.1, read on the forward strand.
GACTCTGCATTGATTATAGTGCCTTTAATAACATCACTGTTAAGAAAAAATATCAATTTCCTCATATCGATGATTTTTTTGATCTGCTCCAAGGAGCTCAGTATATTTCAATGATTGACCTGAGATTGGGGTACCATCAGTAGAAGGTAAAGGAAGCAGATATTCCGAAGACCGCTTTCCGTACTAGATACTGCCATTATGAATTTTTAGTAATGCCTTTTGGGCTAACCAATGCACCTACTGTATTCATGGACTTAATGAATTGAATTTTCCATGAGTTTTTGGATAAGTTTATAGTTGTTTTCATTGATGATATTTTGGTGAATTATAAAAGTAAAGAGGAGAATGAAATGCATTTAAGGGTTATTTTTCAAACCTTAAAGGAAAAGAAATTGTATTGGAAATTCAGAAAGTGTGAGTTTTGGTTGCAATAAATATCTTTCCTTTGTCACAATGTTTCCAAAGATAGGATAACTGTTGATCCTGCAAAAACAAAGGTTGTTGAAAAATGGCAAGACCCACAAATGTAACTGAGATTCATAGCTTCCTTGGTTTGGAAGGCTATTAACGAAGGTATTTTGGAAATTTTTCATGGTTATCTAGTCCAATGACTAAGCTAACTCAGAAGGGTGTTAATTTTATCTTGAAAAAAAAGAATGTGATGATTGTTTTCAAGAACTGAAAAGAAGATTGGTGAACACTCTAGTTTTGGCACTACATTCTAGAAATGGGGAGTTTGTTATCTATAGCGATGCTTCATTGAAAGGACTTTGTTGTTTTCTAATGCAGAATGATCAGGTAATTGATTATTCTTTACGATAGTTGAAAACTAATGATGTAAATTACCCTACAAATGATTTAGAATTAGCTGCTATTGTATTTGCTTTAAAAATTTGGAGTCATCATTTGTATGGAGTAATGTGTGAAATATATATTGATCACAGAAGTTTAAAATATATATTCACTCAAAAAGAATTGAACAGGAGATAGAGCAGATGGCTAGAATTAATCTAGGATTATGATCGTACAATTCATTACCATCCGAGAAAAGAAAATAATGTGGCTGATGATTTGAGTCAAAAAATTAATTCTTCATTAACAATGTTGCATTTGGATCAGGATCCTTTGGTTAAGGATTTGATGAAATATGGTATAGAAGTTGTTGGTACAAGATGATACACCCCGAGATTTTATGAAAAATGTACTTTTTAATTAATGTCTTGTGTTGTAAGCTACACCAAAAGGAGCTTGAAAAACATGCATCCCTAACATGGCTTTCACTACACGCAATCGCGATCTTCCACGATAGCGTGTGTTGTACGCAATACCGAGTTTCGCTAAACAACGATATGTTATAAAAACTATCCATTATGAATAGTAACACACAATTTTTTAATTTTTATAAATTTTATCATTACAAATGGACTTCATTTTTGGATTTAGAATATCGAAATTATCCAAGGGTGAAATTTTGGTATTTTTCTGAAAACATTCAATTTTTGATGAATAGTGAAAACACTGGGCTGCTATTTAAAAACGGACTTTTTATTTAAATAAATATTTAATTTATTTAAATTTATTTTAGGTCAAAATTGATACATAATACCTATATATGTTCAATGTAATTCATTGGATTCATTTTATAATAATTTTACATATATTAAAATTTTATTGAACTTTTCACCGTCTTTTACCCTCCTCCTAGGAGAATTTGAAGAATTACATAAAAAATAATTTTACTGCTTCTATGAGTGGAATTTCAAAAATTCGAGAAACATGGTTGATGTCAGTAAGTAAAATGTGGTTCAATAAGATGAAAATAATTTTTGGTGAATAATATCTTTTTACTTTTATTTACCACGGTTAAAAGTAAATATGGTAATTAAGGGAAAAAATGATATTATTATTACCCTAACACATGTCTTAATTCTATTATATAAGTGTAATTAGACCTGAAATAACTCTAGGAATAAAATATGACCATTTAGGACCACTTGGTTTAGATTAGGACATTTCTTATTAATTTATTTAAAGAAGGGTTAAAATATTTAAAATCCAAGTTTAATAAGTAAAACATTTATAATATAGAGTTATACAAAAGATAAATTTGACTATAAATATTCATTAGAAATATAAAAAGATTAAATACATAGTGGTATATTATTTGTAATTTTGAGACATTAAATAATTTAATTTATTTATGACACAACAATGATGCAGTAATTATCTTATTAATGAAATAATGACAAAATTGATGTTATATATACCCAAATAAATGTAATTTAAAACTTTTTATGAATTCCACTAATTTTCTAGGTTAATATGAAATGTTATTATTGATTTAATTAACTTTGGTCGAACTAATAATTCTATTATGATTTTCACAAAAATCTATTAATAAATAGTGTCAAAATTGACATAAAATAGTTTTTAAAACAAATATTATATTATTAATTGATATTTTATTCCTAAAAATCTATGGTTGGGACAAATTACATAGATAAAGTTATATATATTAATAATAAACAACTTGGGGTTATTTTGTCTTGATATCGTATGTTTATTAACTTTATAGTGTAAGAAAACAAGAAGACAAGGTAAGAGTAAAATTATTTAACTTAAAGTTAAATCTAAATGATAAGGTTAAAATAGAAACCTAAACTTGTCTAAATTATATTAGATGAGAGGCTTTCGACCCATCCCCACATTATATTCCAAATAAATCAATTTGGAGTTATTTAAAACTGAATATGACTTTATAATAAAATAAAAGTTTTAGTTTTTCCAAAGGTGCCCCTCCCCTCCCTTATAAAAGGGCACCTCCTCCCTCTCTTCCTCACACCACTTTGACCATTCAAGCTCGGCCAAACCCAGCAAATTTCTCTTCTTCACTTCCCTAGAGACAACTTAGAGGTCCTGGTCTTCTTCAAAGACCAATTTTAGTGCCCTAAGAGGTGGTCTCAAAGAGGCGCTTCAGAGAAGAGGTAATGTCCATTACCAATTCTTTCAACTTTATTTCTTCTTCAACTTCTTCTTCATTAGTTTTATCATTATGAAGTAATAACATCAGTATCACTAATATGTTATTATATGTATGAAACAACCCTATTTCACCATCTACCCACCCTACGTAAAATAAATTCACCAAGCGTGCGTACGTACGAAATACCGTCTCCACACCGTGGTGTAATCTATTTTCCTCCACCACCTTACTTGGATGAGTATAATGGTGTAAATAATGAATATATATGATTATTGTAAAGTGATATTTATTCTGATATTATACATACACTTCAATATAATTCCACGATCATGTTAATGATATCATCGCTCGTGCGTACGTACGGACTACCTTCTCCACGACGCGATGAGATTCATTCTCAATGATTAACCATTCATGAATGATTATAAAGTATATATAATAAGTAACCATGAAATATATGACATAATAATGATACTGGATTTCTGTATATATATATGTTTTTTATCTACTTAATTCATTCAATTCAATAAGTAAATGAAAACAGTGTTCATGAGTATGTACGGCCTACCGTCTCCATGAACGGTTTATTTCTTTTCATTTATTGATATATTATATATATGTATATTCTGAATATATATATAAATCATGTTTTAAATTATAGATTTAAGTAACCATGGTCTAAGTAATCGTATGAATAGTTACAAGTTAAAACACGAATGAGAAATGAAATGATTTTACCCAAAATGTTACTTTTACATTAATTTACAAATGAATGGGTAATATAAAGTCATAAGTGAACCATATAAGATATAATAACAATTAATTTGATTATATAATAAGTCAATGAAATTATTTAAATCATTATACAGGAGGTTCAGATATATACGAAGCATATCAGACGTAAGGTAAGGGATAATTATTCCAATCTCATTTTTTATCTGATATTGTTTACTCGTAATTATTTGCTGGGGTAATGTTTATCATCCATGTCCATGTTTTCTCAAAATGTTTTCATAAAATGTTTAATATTCTTCCTTGTATTTTTTAATTCATTTTTAACCCTTTTTGACTTTTACCACAAGGTACGGAAGAAATATTTCTTTTACGATGTATGTTTGACATTTCCGCCAAAAGTACGAGGAGAATGTTTTTTGTAACTTATATGGCGTGAATGAATTTTTACGGTTTCAGAACTCCTAATTTTAATGAAGATTTCTCTACATGATTTTATGATCATTTTCAAAAAAAATATTTTCTTTTAAAATTAAATGACAATTTCATAAAAGAAATTTATTTTGCGGAAGAAAGGATATTTCCCTCAAGAATTCATTTGAAGTGTTTTACAAAATCTATTTTCCATCTAATTTGACATTATTTAATATTTAAATGCTTCAAATATAATGCCTCAACTATTTACAGGGAATGATTCCCATTATGATGAAATGATATCCACTTTTTTTGGATTTTGTTATGATTGCATGATGTTTAAGAATCCCAATTTATTACATGGGTTATGCTATAATTTATGATTTCATTGCACAAGTAAGAATGATTTCATTATGAGATGGGTGGGACCTATATCTCCCTTCCAATGCATTGGTTAAGGATTCATATCTAATGAGATAGGCATGGCTAGAACGGTAAGTTAATCCAGTTCAGTGTTACAAGACTGAAACGAGGAGTGAACTCGATTCAGAAAGGGACTTTGTCTACTACGATGGTCATGGCAGTAATGCCTTGGCTACAATGGAAATCATTACATGTGATTAATGGATGACACAATTACATGCTTTATTCATATGCTATTTTTTCATGATTGATAATCCATTATGATCTATTCCTTACATACTTCCATGTTTTATGTCATTGCTCAAGATTTTGATGTTTAAATATTATATTCATGTTTTAAAGTTCAAATGTATCTGGTTTGTTTTATTTTCTCCATGCCTACCCTTACTGATCATTTGATCTGACCCTTTTTATGTTAAATTTTCCACTAGGATTAAAAGAAAGTCTTTAGGTAAGGAAACAAAAAGGGGAGAATCGTTATAGGAGATGTTGAAGATCATTCAACATGATTAGAAGTTTATATTCCGAGTTTCCAAAGACAATAAACTCTTACGATCCTTGTGTGTGTGTTTTTGTTTTGTACTATGTATTCCGAAAAAGTAATGTAATGTCCATGTACATAAAGCTTAGGGTCTCTACAGTTGATATCAGAGGAAAGTTTTAGTCAACCTTTGGAAACTAGGATGCAAGAACTTTAGTGAGATCCCGAGAGATATTTCTAAGGTCTGTCTAGGGATGTCCCTAAGGTTAAGTATTAGTATAGGTTATAGTACTATAATTACTGTAACCCAAGATGTTAGATATTGAAGGTACTCCTTCTTTATTATGTTTTCCCTAGCGTGATTTTTAATCTCACGGTATTCTTTTTGGGTTTTAGACGATGGCTGGAACCCGAAGGAACCGTGTTGATCACTTTAATGGACAATGCAATGATTGTCCTCCTGAAAAAACAAATGTTATGGGAGATGGAGTGCAAATTATTATTTCTATACTTACACAAGCTATGAATTATTCTGGACATCCAAATGAGTAGAGAAGGGAACAATATTCTATTGAGTCCTTTATGAAGCAACGTCCACCTTCTTTCAGTTGGTCTTCTGATCCACTTGTTGCTGAACAACGGATCAGTACTACTGAAAATATATATTCAGTTCTTCAATGTTCTAAACATGATAAATTCTTTTTAGCAGTATATCTTCTGGAAGGTGAAGCTGATCAATGGTGGAATTTTATCGAGAATACGAGGCCAAGAGATGAAATTGATTCTATGGAATGGGATGAAATAAAGAACTTATTTTTCAATAAGTATTTCCCTCGTATTCTTCGAACAAAGATGGATAAGGATTTTCTTGGGCTTAGGCAGAAGGTTGATGAATCTGTAGGTATATACGAAGCTAATTTTACAAGTCTTGCAAGGTATGCATTTGGCTTTATCATCCAACCTGAAAGTAAAGTTGATCGATTTTTCAGTGGCTTAAAACCAAGTCTTTGAAGGGCATTAGCTATATGAGACTTCAATAGCTATGAAAAAATTGTGCATTGTGCTATCAAGGTAGAACTGGAAGTTGGTGTAACATATCCATCTGCTGGTTTTGACAAAAAATGAAAGATGGAGTTCAAGGAGAAATCTAAAAATAATAGCGAAAAGAAAATGAATGTTTCCTTATGCTCAATTTTTGGAAAGAAGCATGGAGGAGATTGTCTTAAAGGGACTAGAAAATGTTTTATGTGTGGAAAAGAAGGTCATCGAGCAGCTGAGTGTCGAAGTAATGGAAAAAGGGTTGCAAATGGTGTGAATAAATAAAATACTGTAGAGAACGCACCAACAACACTTCAATTCTTCACGTGCAATGAAATGGGGCATTATTCTAATCAATGCCCTAATCCAAGGGTTAATGATGATCGACATGAGCAACCACTTAAGGAAAGGGACAAAGGGAAGTAACATGTTATCACTATTGGTGATGTTGAATATGACAATGATGTGGTGGAATGATTAAGTGTTTATGTAATGTGATTACAAAATAATGTTGTATATAGTATCGTGGAATATTGAAATATTTATGTATTGGTCTATTGTAGTTTTCAATAATTTTATGGTACTGGTAACCATGAAAAGTGATTAAAAGATTTTGGAAAGCAGATGATATGAACATAATGTGGGGATAAGAAGATAATGTGATGTTTGATTGTATTCATGAGCTCATGGCTGATATAAGGACTAACTGATATCATGGTTTGAATATAAATTTGTTTGAGGATTTTGGTCTGTGGAAAGGGTTAACTTTTAACTGCATTCATGTTTTCACTAAGTTTCAATGGGTATTCAATCATCAAGAGAATACAAGATTAAGGTATTAACATGTTTTTAATTTGACCAACAAGATTTATCTTATGAAATATGGGGGATAAATCATGGCATTCACGTGATTGTTATGTGACATTTCAAGTAATCATTTTCTTAATACTATGAGATTGGACCGAAGTATTTTAGATAAACCTGAAGATTGGAATGTATTATGTTGGACATAAGTTATTATTGTTTTGATATTATTGATGGGATGTTATAGTAATATAGTTTTAGAAAAAGAACAACCTGCAGGACGGGCGACAGCCCATCACGTCGGACAAGGCTTTGGAAATCAAACCCACAACTGAAGTGCGACTGGCCTTTATTGAATACCACTGGCCTACAGGAAGTCCCTATTTAATAGAAACTAGTTTTATTATATTAAGAAGTATGATATATGAAGTATAAGTCCATTTTAGGAACCATATATGATTAATCTCACTATAGATCGACTTATGTATATTTAATAACTGTTTCTAACATTTTGTTTGAGATAGATGGAATGACCCGTCATTCTATCACATTATCTGCTAACACTTCACGAATAACAAATTCAGCTTCATTTCATTATGAAATGAGGTGGAAATTTTTTAAGGCACGAACAACAGTGAGATTGTACCAAAATAAATTAAGTATTTCTTTTAATTCAATATTTTCAACATTAGGTAAATGATATTGAAATCCAAAAATGTTGTCCTAGTACCATTATATCCGATGAATCGGATGGTACCCTAGATCATCACAAATTTATGGCTTTGTGACTATTGGCTTTTTCATAGCCATGTTCTCTACCACTCTCCATAAGAACATGACGGTAAGATTTATCTTCCATTTCCATATTTTCACCTATGTTCTTCTATATGGAAACCCAATGATTAGTTTATTGGGGTAACCATTATGTGTCATGCTTTTGTTTTTAAAGATTGGTTTTGGTATTCCTTTTTATGATGTGGGTTTCTTTTAAAGAAACTATCGAGCAGTAAACCATTTATAACCCCGACGAATTTCAAGGGAAAATTCATTTTAAGTGGGGTAGAATGTAACACCCCGAGATTTCATGAAAAATATTCTTTTTAATTAATGTATTGTGTTGTACGCTATACAAAAACGAGATTGCAAAACATGCATCCCTGACTTGGCTTGCACTACACACAATCGTGACCTTCCACGATAGCGTGTGTTGTACGCAGTACCGTGTTTCGCTAAACAATGATATGTTATAAAAACTAGCTGTTTTGAATAGTAATTCGGGTTTTTGAAATTTTATAAATTTTATCATTTAAAATGGACTTAATTTTTGGATTCAGAATATCGAAATTATCCTAGGGTGAAATTTTGGTATTTTTCTAAAACCTTTAAATTTTTGATGAATAGTAAAAACACTGGGTTACTATTGGATAAGTGTAATTCGACCAGAAACAACCCTAGGAATAAAATATGATCATTTAGGCTCACATGGTTTAGATAAGGACATTTATTATTAACTTATTTAAAGAAGGGTTAAAATAGTTAAAATCAATGTTTAATAAGTAAAACATTTTTAATATAGTGTTATACTTAAGATAAATTAGAATATAAATATTCATTAGAAAGCTAAAAATATTTCCTACATAATGGTACTTTATTTGTAATTTTTATACATTAAATATTTTAATTTATTTATGACACAATGATAATGCAGTAATTATCTTATTAATGAAATATTGACATAATTGATGTTATAAATACCCAAATAAATGTAATTTGAGACTTTTTATGAATTACAATAATTTTATAGGTTAATATGGCATGTTAGTATTGATTTAATTAACTTCAGTAGAACTAATCATTCTATTATGATTTTCATAAAAATCAATTACTAAATAGTGTCAAAATTGACATAAAATTGTTTTTAAAACAAATATTATATTATTAATTGATATTTTATTTCTAAAAATCTAAGGATCGGAAAAATGACATATATAAGGTGATATATATTAATAATAAACAACTTGAGGTTCGTTTGGCTTGTTATAGAATGTTTATTTACTTTATAGTGTAAGAAAACAAGAAGACAAGGTAAGAGTAAAATTATTTAACTTAAAGTTAAATCTAAATGATAAGGTTAAAATAGAAACCTAAACATTTCTAAATTCTATTGGATGAGGGGATTTCGACACATCCCCACATTAGCTTCGAAATAAATCAATTTTGAGCTATTTAAAACCGAATATGACTTTATAATAAAATAAAATTTTTAGTTTTTCCAAACGTGCCCCTCCTCCCTTATAAAAGGGCACCTCCTCCCTCTCTTCCTCACACCACATAGACCCTTCATGCTCGTCCAACCCCGACCAATTTCTCCTCCATAATTTCCCATGCATGGACATAAGCAGTTAGAGATGTAGGAAAATTCATTGCATAAATTTATAAGGACTTTTCAAATTATATAGGGAGTCAAGTTGTTAGCCTATGTGTTTCTACTACCTTAGAGGTACCATTCCGTACACAATTTCTTTCATGTTTTACAACATCGCCAATATCTTGTTGTCTCGTCTCTTAATTTTGATCATGTAGAAGTTTCATTAGAAGATGAATTTATATTTGAGGAGTATCCAGTAAACATCATTGTGCATAGACAATGATTCATTGAGGTCAGTCTATTCCATTGGTGTTAGTGGAATGGAAGAATAACCACATTTAGGATGAGCATGGGGGAAAGAGGCTGACATTAGTTTCCAATGGCCATAGTTGTTCTCAGACAATGTTTCTCTATCCTTTGAAGTTGAACATAGGGATAATTTCATTAAAGGAGGGAATATTGTAAGAACCCATTTTTTCAGTAATGTTTGGATCCATTAAGTATCCAATCTAAATCTTTATGTTGGACCTAACAGATATGCCAAATGGGCTAGTAATCGTCTCAGTGGAGTCTGGGGAATGTCTAAAGCCCACAACATATATTTTTGGGAAAAACAATCCTGGCACACCGTTTAATATAAACTATCCATGAATGCTACGTGGTTTTCCCAACTGTGCTGATTGGGCTTTCCGAACAGAGCCACCTCACTTGGTTAGTGCACGAATTTGTGGCCTAATAGTGTGAGTGACCCTTCTACATAGGTAACCGTGCAGGTAAACAATGAACATACTATTCATCAGTGTAAATATACATAATTTACAATAATGATATATTAATCCACCTCCATCCACCCTAATATAATTGTTTCTACGTTAAACCTATTTCTCTTTCAATAAGGGTATTTTCAAAGAACTAAATATGGAATCACGAGATATCCTTCCTCCAATAACTGATCAAGATTTCGTTCATCATGTTGGATGTGCAACGGTGTGTACAAAAGTTTTCTGAATCCATTATATTTCTCTTATTATCTAAATAGATATATTGTGGTATTAAAATTTTTATTTATTCATAGATCTACTCTGATCCAATCTGAATCAAGGGCCAATAGAGGAAAAGTTGGATCATACATTCCTAAGGTTGGTGGTTTTAATCTCATCCTTAATGTTCGTTTCCATTTGGTTTTCTTTTTTCAGGGCCACCAATTCCATAGGGGGGTTTTAATTGAATTTAATGTCATTCTTATATATGTTAGAGAAATATGGATATTATCTTTCCATATCTCTAATTAATTGTTTGTGGTTATGAAATAAAATCCATCCCTTCCATGTCGAAGATTATGCCAAAATTTTTGTTCTGTGTTTTGTCATGTTAGTGCCACCGTTTTGGTGTGCCTTTTCTTGACCACACTATGGGTAATATTTTCTATATTAAGTGGGTTGATTAATATTATTATTGGAACAATGTAATGTCCCATGTATGCTCCCCACATGACACATCTATGGTATGTTATTCAATTGTCAATGAAATTTGATATGATAATTGGGAATTATAATAAGATTATGACATGGACTCAAATGTAAATGATTAATAGGTTTCATATACATAGAACCTCATACAACATTAATGAAATGTGGTGGAATTAATATTGAATATGTAATATGCCATAAAAGGATTAGAAAATATTTCATGATACTTTTCGTTGTCATAATAATGAATTTCCTAGAATGAACCAAATGACATGATAAAATGTTTTCATGCAACTTAACCTTATCACACTAATTAAATACAAGTCACGAAATGAAAGAGATATTACATTAATTCATAATTAAATATGAATGGATAACTTGTGTAGACCTTTGATTTTGATCGAAGAATTCCTTTAGAACATGGGAACCCCATTCCGATTCAAGGATATGACTTTCATAGGTTCATACCCACATAGATCCTAATCCTTTCATGTTCTTTAATTCATAGTATGACCCCATAGGATCCCATCATATTATCACAGGATCCCTTTGATAGACTCCTTTGATCCATAATTGACTTGTAGGTTCCATGTTTACTTCCAATATGCCCATTGTTTCTACATAGACTTGTTTAAACATGGTTGATCACCTTAGATTTGGTAGGCACCATATTATGGAATTCCTTGGATCATGCTCCTTAGATTACACATTTACCCCTTATAGGGCTACAATTTTTTCTAAGTTAGCAACCCTTTTATTCTACATCACAATGGTTTTTACCTTGGGACATCACTATTAAATATCATTAATCATGGTTACATTGTACATCTTGAAACCACCAATATTTATTCTTTCACGAGGTTATGTTAGTTTTCGATATGACTCACAAGACCAATCAAGATGAAATTGGTAATTACATAATTAAATGAACTGGTAAAATGTTCAGAAACTAGATGATGGATGAATTAGGTACATGGGTATTTAGTTACATTATACTTCTAGAAATCTTATATACAAGCATGCACACTATTACATTTCGTTTTACACCGGATGGATGTTATATGCACCTTTGGTGGTGGTCAACTGAGATTTATCTAACACCCTCTCTGGAAGTAGTTTGGTGCCTATAGTAAATTATATAGTTTTAGGTGTTGAAAAAATAATCATATGGATTCGTACACTTGATTTGTTCCTTTTATATATGGATCTTGATACTATAGGGTCGATTTGGAACTCGTGATGCTTCGGAAAAACATTGATTTCATTTATTTTTTTGGAACATGTTATTCCTATTATTTGAATCCATGTCTTCTTCCATTATACTACATGGAATATCATCATATGTTGTTGTTTTTTATTATTGTTTTTTCATTTATTAATGCTATTGACTTTATAATTATGTTGTTCCTTTTCATTACTTATATATCTTTCTATATTTATCTATATTTATTTTCTCCATCTACCCTAAAATTTGGTAATTGTGGAATAATTTCCACACAAACACACCCTAGGCCATGACTGGTAGTCATTAGCCTCTGGAATTCGGGGAGTTGGGCAAGATGCCATGTGTCCCAATAGGGTCAGGGCACCCGCTATGTGGCATCTAGTACCCGGATGTCACATGTAATGCATCTATATATTATATTAAAATTTTAAAACTACAAACTAAATATCATACATTATGTAGTTATGTTTGTGATCCATCAATTGTGTTGATGTATATATATTAATATTTGAATTTTTAATAATAAAATGACCATATCACTTCTTTGTTTCTTCACTATATATCAAAAAGCCATGTCTTCTATATAGTATATATAAAATCTGATCATTGACATATCCCCCATTATATCATCAAAGAATTTAAATAATGCATTTTCAAAACTATCGTTACCCATTTATTTGTAATCATAGTTAAATAGTTATCCAAATGCATAAAACAATAAAAAAATCATCGAGTATAACATACCAAGCCTAGTAAAATGCATAACTCAATTATGTTCAGTGGTATAGTTCACTAAAGCACTACATTTTTATCGAATGATCTAATATGATGCCATCTTTAGGGATAATATTCCTATGAAAATAATGATTACTATTCTAGAAATCACACTTAATAAATTTTCTATATAATGTTTTCCTTTTATGAAACTCAATAATGATCATTAAGTTATTATAATAATCTATATAAATTCTATAATACACCAAAATATCATCCCCAAATATTAGAGTAATAATATTAAATATAATCTTTAAATAATCAATAAATTTGATCATTAGAAATAGAGTGTCAATTACTAAACCTGAATGTCGTTATTATTGAATATAAATTTTCATACCTCATTTCCTATGAATTATTATGAATTTATTCTTTCTTTACACATAATTAATGATACATTGATCAAATTTCAATCTTTCAAAAATATTTTTCTCCCCAATGTTTATCGACCATGTCATCAATGTGAGGAATAGGAAAAATGTTATTTAATCCATCAAATTTTATATTACCTTTTGTATCTCAATATTTTTTTACTATTCTTCTCCAAGAATCCCATTTAGTTGAAATACTTTGGGGCAGATCTATATATGGTTCATATGATGAAGTATCTCCTCTAATGATAACGGATTCAACATCTTCATCAGATGTCCTAAATTCATTATGCTTTTATAGTTTTTTGCATCATGTATTTAAATACAATCCATTAAATGGGTTATAAAAAATTCAACCATAGTTATAAAAATGTGGTATCCCAATAATTAATATTTATGTTTCATAATTGAGATTTCATAATAGATCATTATCACAATGATACATCCATTCAATGTTTTTTCTAACATATACCTCAATAAATTAGTTAAAAATGACTAATTTTATTGAAAAAATAGTCAATAAAAATAGTAAATGGTTCCACAATAAAATAAATAATTATATACATATGAATATATGATCAATAAACCTACCATAAAATTATTACGTACTTAAACCTCAGATGTAGTGATGACAAAATCATAGCCTTCTACCCTTATCCTCTATTTTAGATAGTTCCCATGATTCATGGCGTATTAGTTTTAATAGTTCCTTTTATATGAAAAGTTGAAACACTAAATTTCATTTTATTCATTCTCACATTTATTTATTATTTTTTTGATGAAACCTATATCTGAAATTATAAAATACTAAAATCCCTGCAAAAAAATTAAAGGTTGATTAATTCCATAGTATTTTATTAGGTGTAAATTATTTCATTCTCTCCGTTTAATTTGACTCATTACAACATTAATAGTCTTCACATTACATATTCTATTATTGATTTACATTTAATATATGTGACATAAAAAATTACATTTCTATTTTTATTTTCATAAAAAATATTTCAACATAAGAATAAAATTTTTTTTGTGAACACTACCCTATGTATACATGTCTTAATGAATTTATAGAAATGGTAAATATTTCACTGATTTAATCGTATATAATATGTAGTCTACCAAGGGATCCTTATAACGTTAGATTAAAATTTAGCCAGACGTTCTTCTTCCATTTTCTTTAATCTAACGAAAATTTTATTCATTTAGGTTTTATACTGACAAGGTAAATATTATTAATAAATATATCATTAAAAACTATCCCTTCACTGTGTTCTATTCCTTTTTCCTCACCGGAATCATTGATCTATAAAAATAGTGGTAATAATTTCCTATAACACAATAAAGTAATATTGTACCCCTTTCAGTTTCACCACAACTCTACACCATAAATATCTTTTCTAAATACTTAATCAATTGATTGAATACATCTATATTTGTAGTCCAAATATATTATTGGGCTTTATATAACCTAAATTTATCCAAAACTACTAATCATTTAAGGTAATAGGATTATTTAATAGTGAAAGACAATTATTCATAACCATATTAAGAATCCATAATATATAATTAAATATTTTTATTCAAATACAATATGTATTAGCTTCCTCATTTAGGAAATATATATATTAGCCATGAGTATTTATACCCTAGTCCCTTACATGATCCATTTCAAAATAATGTCATATACTATATTAGCTCATTACATTTTGAGCAATAAATAATAATATAATTTTGAAATTATGTTGTAACATCTATAGTAAATTAATATTTATTCATTATTAACAACATAACTATATATATAATTTCCTTGTGTATGCATTTATTTACATAAAATTCATAGTGGTATAAAAAAATTCAATTATCCTAAGAATATCCCATCGATGTGTCAAACCATGTACTATACAAGAACCACATTCATGCACATGGTAATGATTGGGTGTAACACATTTCTCTATTCAATGTGTTATTTCTCTCAGTAAGGTCTATAATAAATCCATGTCCACTTTTTGTATCAGATCATGGATATGTTTCTATGATTTATTTATAACATCTTACTTAAAAAATAATAGGATGTTCTTATATAATTATCATCATGGTCTATCATAGAATTATGTTCCATAATATGTGTTTTTAATAATTTAAATTCAATTATTTTACAAAACATACAATAATACCACCTTTAACTACCCTAAACCTGGTATCCTAGAGATAGTTCCACAATTTATTACATAGGCATTGATACTAGGAATCAAATATCCAAGGAAAGATGAGTTAATAATTTTAAAAGAACTAGAAACATTCATGATTACTCTTTCTCACAGGGGATAGAAAATGAAACATAATTCATAAAAATGAAATTAATTTTTTCCTTGAAAACAAATTTCATGATATTTTCTAAATATCATGGGGAAATGAAGAAAATAATAGGGTGCATATATTCACATTAAGGATTATGTAATGTGTATGGTATCATGAATCAATAAGCATAATTAGTAAGAAAAGGTAAATAAATAAACTTACATTTCATTCTAATAAACTTACTATAATATTACGATATGGAATAATCAATATGGAAAGGTTTATAACCAAAAAAATATACCATTTTGTCAAAAACGATTAATTAAATGAATCCACAGATAATATCATTGTGAAAAAAGAAGGGATTATAAGATAAATGGGTTCATAATGAATGAAAATTCGAATTTTTTGATTACATGTCTCAAGAACATGAAGAATAATCTTTTATGATCTATCATAAAGATAATTTAAATCCAAATGGTAAAAACTAATATATTTTCTATTACTATGATTATATTATTAAGACATTTCATAAATCATTTTTACATTATTAGGTTAAAACACATTGGGGTTCTAAATATAATTTCCATCAATAGTCTTATTGATTCACAGAGGGGATATCTATAAATTGGCCCTATATGAGACTATAAATATGAGGAATTATCAATATATATAAAATTATATTTCATTAATAAAACGATTTCCTTATCATCAGATATCCATATTGAATAAATCTTACAAATTTATCAATATTTCTCTAGTTAATTAAATAAATTTTTAACTAAAAATTTTATGTTACAATAGAATTTGGTTTATAAAATAACCATATCTATCATAAAAATTATTTATATTTAGTATACATGTAATTGAAAATGTGTAATGATTACAAGGGTGTGATTTTTTTAACATAATATTAAAAATAAAAAAGGAATGTGAGATTCTACAATTAAATTTACCACATGCTACGTTTCAAATAAAATAATCATTGATAAAATGATTGAAATTAAAACATAAAATAAAATTAAGTATCAATGGATCATGATATGACTTGTGAATGAGGTAGTACACACACCACAAAATAGTTATGTGGTGAATAATGACAAATATGTCTCAATGGTATATAAACTTAGATAATATATCGTACATCATGATTCCCTTTTGAATGAATGTCCTTAAATGTCAAGTATTGTTGTTTGGTTAATATATTTTTCTTAAAAATGAAATATACTAATATTTTTAAGGTCATATATGTTCCTATTAAAACATCTCACTACCCATTAATTAAAAATCAATCATTATTATCATTTGT
Organism: Viscum album; assembly: GCA_963277665.1. NCBI lineage: Eukaryota > Viridiplantae > Streptophyta > Magnoliopsida > Santalales > Viscaceae > Viscum > Viscum album. Next base: position 373,571,325 of record OY728134.1, read on the forward strand.
TTTGGTGCCAATCGCCAGATTTTACCAGGAATTTTTCCATTAAAGATATGATTATTGTAGATATGATGTAGTTTCATTATCTCCAGAATATTAGTTATGAAATATTTTTCATATTTATACCTCTATAATAAATTTATGACCAGTAATTACTGATTGTTTTATGTATTGAAATATTGAAATATCATGGAGAGGGTCAGTCTTACTTATAAAAGAGTAATGATACCATTTTCCCATGATTCATATGGAATGGTGAAAAGTAATTTTAATATCCCAAAATTAACAAGATATCATCTTATAGAATAAATATAAATGAATATAACCTCCATTTAGTGAGTTGATGAGAAAATGTTCATATCATTTTATAATGGTTACAATAGACATTTACATGATCAACATTATCATCATCATTTAAGTGAAAATATAGGAATGAAATTGATATATATTATTTTTATAGAATGATAAATGTTTAATTAATATTATATTTATTTCATTTAAATAAAATATAATCATTAAAATTATCATTATCACCTTCCATGTGATGTTTTTTCAATAACGAATCACATCACATTATGATGTGGAAGCCCTCTATACAATTGAGTGGCATTATCATGCGACATATAGAATGGAATATACAAGGTATATATAATATAATTACTTTATAAGAATAATAATTTCATAAATAATTTATATATATATAGTCTAGATACATATTCATACCCAAACATGGTAGGTTGTAATGGAAAAATTAATCACATCAATTAATGAGGTGTTAAACCGTAGTACACAAAAAAGATGAATTCGTAACCCATTTGATGTGAGTGAAGATAAATTTAATTAATTAAAACAACATAAATACATATAAATATATTTAATATACTATTTTGTAATATATTATCTTTTTTATTAATAATTTATTAATCCAGTATAATAAATGAAATAAAACCAATCATTGAATAATAATACCTCTTCTTCAGGTATATTCCATATGTAAGAATAGAATCTTTCCTATGATATGTTTCAATAAAAAATAATGATTTTTGGATCATATGAATAATATTGGGAAGTTATTTCTATATTTATTTTCTCATTCAAATTGATTTTAGTGTGTTTAGAAGTGGGGATTGTGTAAATCCATTTTAAAGAGAGGTGAATGGAACACTTGTAATATTTTGAAAAACAATCAATAATAACAATGATTTTCGTAATGAAAAAATCCTAAAAAATGTTTCATTCCAAAAAATAGTATAATATTTGTCTAAATATGGGAATCAAATGGTTTTCTAAAAAATTGAAATTTCCTTTTAACCCTTATTATCGTAGTATAACAAAAAATAAGTACATTTTTTCCTTAATCACTTTGATTAATTTTTTATATTTTCAATATTAATATTTTTCATGAATTTTGTAAAAAATATTAGATATAATAAAATATTATGATTTAAAATATAAAATACAAATTTCAATATTAAATTCACAAATATAGAATAAAAATTAAAATTATTTCCATTAGTTCAATAAGAAAGAATATTTTTATAGATACAATGTTTAAATGTATAGAATGATATTATATAAAATATCAATTTGAAAATTATTTATGTGACCTAAAATGGATTAAATAATAGAAAATTTATCTAATTTATATTTACATATAATTAAAATATATATACCTGAATAATTTGTTTAAAAAGGGATGTTCTCAATTAAAATACCATATTTTCTCCAATTCACCAAAAATTTAATTTTTTTAAAAAACCAAAATAACTAACCTTATGATAATTATTATTTTTTTATTATAAAATAGAATTTTATTATTTCAAATAAATTTTCAAAATATTAAAAAATTATTTTTAAATTATGTGCCCGTATTGTTATTAAAAAAATCCATTGGAGAAAAATAGAGTTTCCAAAAAAAACTGATTTCCTTATAAATAAATCTTATATTATATCTAATAAAAATGTAAATATATTTTATATAATATATTTATTACTATTAACACCCAAAAACTATAAATATTAGTTAAAATGTTCGCATTAAAAAAAATTATAGTTTATTTTGTTTTTTAAACATAATATTTCAAGAAACAAAAGTTATCTACAAATTTAAATTTGTGGTAATGGAAATAAATAGTATTTTATTGTTGTGTTACATTACATATATTTTATTTTTATACTAGTTGAAGCTAAGGTTTCCCCCATCCTCAAAAATTAAATAGTGATATACCAAACCTAAATTCTTTTTATCATCATAACATTAATAATAATATGTGTAACATGTATTCATAGGTAAATTTATACTTAAAAGGTTTGATAATTTCAAAAAATAAAAAATATTAAAACATCAACATATCCTAGAAACTATTCCACACATTTTACCATTATTGACATATCAAGTGTATAATATTTAATCATGACATGTGAAATAGAATTATTGTATTTGGGTTTTCTCAAATACTTATTAATGGAAATTTATAACAAATATTGACAAAATTTATGAATAAAGTATATCATAAAAAAATATTAAATAATATGAATAATCAGATGGTAAAAATGATATATTGTTATATTCATGTTTATAAATAAATATATGTAGATCAAAAATAATGACTCTATACTGATGGAATGTATAATAAAATATTATATTAACCTATTTTCAATTCCATTAAAAAATGATATATGGAGTGAATTATGCCAAAAATGATGTTGATTCCTCTCATGATACATATCATTTCATCACGTGGATATATATTTATCTTCCCCAACTATAACATTATAATGTATATTGTCTTTCCCATAATACTAAACTGGAAAATAATATAATTCCCCAATGAACCTCTAGATATATAAAAACATGGATATCAATATAACTAATTTTAAATAAATAAAATATATAATCAACCAAAAGTGTCAATAAATACTCATCATGAATGTTAAAACATCACAATAAAATATACATTATTTTTTCCTTGGTGAATATAATAATATTTGATGTTTATAAAATAATATGTTCATATTTTATTGGATTATTATTGTATAGTTAAGTGTATAATGAAATAATATGATGATAATAAATCAAAAGAAAAACGTTATATGGTTGTAAAATAAAATATCCAATTATTATGAAATGATACATAAAATTATGTTTAGTTAAATTAAAACTACAATATAGAAACAATGTTTCATAAGGTATAAAAAATGAATAGATAAAGTATAAAATTAGATAATATTAGTTAGTCCAGAAAACAAAATCATAAATATATAAATTATATTTTAATCCATGAATCATAAATCACATGAGTGTAAACACATTGTAATATAAAATAGAATAAAAAAGTGAAAAATGAAAATATCATTTAAAAAAATTAATATTAATGTAAAAAACTATATTTCACATCAGTTCTAATTTAATATTCCAAAAAAGGTTATGTGAATGATTTTTGACAACATTAACATTAGATATAATATATATATTTACATGAAATAAATGTTATATTTTAAAATTTTTTGGGGTGAAGATAAAACATATGATAGTAAAATAGAAATACTATTTTAATAATTTTGAAAATATATTGTTAGTTTTAAACAAGGTAATGAGATTATAAATTCATACATTTATATAAAAAAATATTTTACACTATAGTAATATAAATTACCATGTTAAAAAATATTAATTTTTTATAATCTTAGTATGTAGGAGTAATGTTCATGAGGAATAAATATTTCACAAATGAAGAAAACATGAGTTATCAAAATCTATATCAGGATATATAATACATGATAATAAATGTATTTTTGAATATTGTTTTGTAATGTAGAAATTTAAGTAATTAATAATACAAAAATTAATTTTAGTATTTTTTATTTAAAAAATTATATAAAATATTCATAAAATGATTATAATAAGTTAATTAATTATATTGAGTTTCCAAAAATCTTGATAACTAGTTTAATATCAAAGACCATAGAATAATGATGAAAATTAAATGATTTTGAATATTAGTTGTAACTCTTAATAAATAAATTATAATTATTAAACCCATTGTTATGAATACATAATGTAATAGAAACCATTCCCCATAACATGACCATTTCTAAAGGAATCCAGGTTTAAGAAAATTAACACTTACGGGTTGTGTTAAGATTTAATAAAAATCATTGTAACATAACGATTGTAATTTATCTTCATATACATTGGTAAAAGTATAATAAATTATTTGATATTATTTATTTTCCTGAACACCTATGTCCAATGTTTGTTCGAAATAACATTACATTAGAATAGGATATTAGGAATGAAAATTCAGAAAACCGATCGTTTTAGTACCCTTGGTAAAGATTTAAAGACACGAGTCATAAATTACATTGGAATAAAAATTTATAATAGTTTTTGTAGTTTTTTTAGAAGAATGGATTTATTTATTATAAGTATTCCCTAAATATCAGTCATAGTAAGCATTATGGAATCCTGGGGAAATTAATGAAAATAAGTGTTAAATCAAATTCTCAATAAAAGATATGTACTGTATAAAAAAAATTAATAAATGAGTATATAAATATGGAAGTATATATGAATGAACACATAATTAATTTAACAAATAAATTGAGATGTATAAGAATAAATTAAATATAAATATAAGTAAATATGAACACAATTAATTTTAAAAATAACATTAATATCATAACTGGGTAAGGGATAATATATATTCCAAGGTAAACAATTGAAATTCAATCCATTTAATCAATATATGATGAATATAATGAATCCCTATAAATTTTAATAGTGAACATATCATGGCTAAAAATAATTAAATATAAATGGATGAAATACAAATATATAGTACATCATGATTCATAGTAATGTGAAACCTTTACCTTCAAGATCTATTATTAATACAATTTTAAAATAATTGGTAGAATCCCTTATAACTAAGGCTAGAAATCTAATTTAAAATTGAACTAAAAATTCAAAAATGGGATAACATTATCCGGGTTCCACCTGTGTTGTTAGGTCAAAATGATTCCAAATTAATCAGGTAATGTATTTAATTTATAGACATTGCTCTCTTTCCAAAATCTATATTGTGTAAAGAATAAAAAATTATCAATATTTCCCAAGACAATCAAAAAAATCTCATTGTAAACCCCGTATATATAAATAGAATAATATATAGTAAATGAACTTATCCATGATAAATTTTAATTGTAATTATGTAAAAATTAATTTCCAATTATAATAGCATAGTAAACATTTCAAGGGAAACTTATTGATTACAAAAATGAATTAAAGAAGTTAATGTCACTATGTTGCATAGTGAAAATAATCACAAACCATCCATAATAAGAAATAGTATGTCATTAACATATACTATTTGGAGTAATAATAACAATTTTTTATCATTGATGAATAGAATTATATTAAAAATTACATTAGAAACATTGTTGAGGAGAATTTAATTTTTATTTTTTTATTTCAAAATGAATATTATTTTAAAATAAATTTTTTTAAAAAACTAAAATTAAAATACTGTAATAAAATTTCAACAGATTATTTAATTATATTATTTCTATGTGGGTGTAAACTTCGTAGATATCATATATATCATTCCTTATTCATAGTAATAATGCTATAAAAATTCCTTGTATAGAAAGAGACAATATTATTCCCCTGAAACCATTTTGAAAAAATAAAAAATTATAAATATTCATTTTAATAATAACTTTTACATTTAAAAATAATTTTAAATAATTATTATATAATTTTTCTGTATTAATGAATTTTTTTGATTGAAAATAGAAATGGAGATCGATTATATCAAATCAATTTGATAAAAAATATTTATTAAATAAGTGTTGAAAATTAATAATATAAACAGAAAAATTTCAATAGTAACTAGAGATGAATATAATTAAAGAGTTTATTATACAATTTTCAAATTATTTCCTATAAGTAAAATTTATTACAAATAATCAAAATTATATTGAAATTTTTAAATAAACCCTTAAATAATCATAATCATGATGTAATATTTAATAAATAAATTAACTATAAATATCAAGTAGAAATAAACATAAAAATTTTAAATTAAAAAATATATAGTCAAAATTAATTGTACATTAATCCTATTATAATAATTCAAATGAGGAACTGACATAATCCAATGAAAATTAATTGTGTTATGATTTAATTTAACAGTTGGTTAAATTATGTCCTAATTAAAATAAATGAAATAATTCATAGTGAAACTTGTGAAATAATGAGTAAAATTGAATTCATGATATTACTTGTTTTGGTTAAGTATATAAAACAAAAAAATTAGTTTTATACTAATTCAAATAGCCTCATTGAATTGAAATTGAGATGAAATATAATACCTTATGCACAGTTATGAATATGTTCCCATGAACTAATATATAATGGTTTTAATAAGATTATTAAATTTTGAAATAATGATATTCATATTTTAAATAACATATTATATTATTTAGTAATATATTATCGCCTTATTTTTAATATTCATTCAATATTTTAATCGGTTTAGTAGTTAAATTTTTTTTCAAGTATGTTTGGACAAAAAAATATGTTCCTCATAATTTAATCATGACAAAATAAAATCTCTAATATAATAAATGAATAAATATCATATATATTTAGTATATATGTATTTAATGTAATCCATAATATTTTGTGATTGGAAATAAAATACACCGTACATGTAGAGGGGAGAGTGTACATGCACATTAATGTTGTTTCCATTTTCATATCGTATTAAATGAAATAAAAGTGTACTATATACGTACATAACATTATATTTATTATTTCATGTATATATAATATGTTTTAGAAAAATTATTATCACATTCGATGCAATGCGTGAATGAATCACATCACTTTGAGATTGTATTGTTCATCCAACACAGTAATAACATCATTGTATTACCATGAAATGGAAATTAGGAATGAATGTGTTATATATTTTTACATAGAATAAATAAATAATAATTATAATATATATCATATATATATATTATGTCCACCATTATTCCCAACCTTGAAAGGAGAAAATGGAAAAAATTAAAGACATTAGTTTGTGAGGTGGTAGTCTATCCTGCATGAGAAAAATTGATTTATAACCAATGTTATGGATGTGTTTGTTGTTTTTTGATTTAACCATATAATAAAACTTCTAAATCCATGTTACACCGCAAGATTTTAGGACATATATTATTTTCAATTTCCTTGATACCTTGTGTTGTACGCTACAACAACATTAGATTGTGCTATATGAAAAACTGTATTATCTATCAGTATACACAACACTATTCTTGGCTTGCATTACATTCTTGTCCGACCTTACATGATAGGTTGCGTTGTATGCAATAATGAGTTCCATTAAAAACCAAATATTATCAAAATATTATTATTTAATGGGATATAAACTATCCTTTATGAATAGTATTAACCACATTTTTAATTTAATATAACATTAACATTATTATATTGTATTTTCTAGACATGATATAACAACAAATTCAATTTTTTCAGATAAAAGAAGTATTTTTCAAAAAATGTGTTTTTCAGTCTTTTGTTGGCGTACCAATATTAAATATATTTTTTGAAAAAATTTTATATTCAATTTTACAAAATATACACCTTCATTCATTCTAGTAAATAAAAACATACATTGATTAAATTTTTGGTATTTTTCTGATAAGATTCATTTGTTTAATGAATAATAAAAATAATGATATTTTATTTTTAAAAAAATAAATAGTAATATAATTTTAGATTAGTTTTAAATATTAATTAGTCAATTTTTAACTAATTATGGGTTTTTCAACATATTTTATATTTTAATTTATTATAAAAAAAATTCCATTTAAAAATGGATATTTTTTAGGAAACTGTTTTTCATGACATTTTGACGGATTTATTTTAAATTTAATTCTACACATTATGTGTATTGAATTATGAAAAATGGATTTCGAATTTGGATTCAGGAGGTCTAAATTTGGTGTGTATTTCTCTTTTTGTTTTGAACAATATGTATATTAACTGTGGTAAAATTTAGTACCACATTAAATGGTAAATAAGGTAATTTAGGTTAAAAAGAATCTTATAATCTCAATAAAATGACCAATAAAATTTTAAAAATTTAATTTAAAGAATTTAATTCGACCATTAACACTTAATAATCGAGATTATTTCATTTAATTGACACTTTCCAATGAAAATGAATTAAATAATATTTATATCACAGAATGACACAAACTGTCATTTTATTTTTCTTTAATATCAATTATATATCCAGAGATGAAAAAATGGGTGGTGTAAACAAATATAAATTTTAACATTTAACTTAATTAATATATTTCTAGGATATAAATTTATTTATGACGTTTTGCGGACATTTCGATGATATTATGTTATTAAAATGTTTTTTAATAAAATTCAAAGATGTCACATTCATGTTTAGGATTTTATATCATTTTTTATATAATTTTATGAAGAAGATAAATTTTACTATGAATAATTATTTGAAATATAAAATTTTTATTTTATTCATGATAATTTATTTATAATTTTTAGGAAATAAATAATTACCTTAATGTTTTACATATGGATGATACAAAAAAAAATTACGTGATGAAAAATCAATAAATAATAATCTATTAAAATGATAATAAATATATAAAGGACAAAAAACATTATGAAATTTAATTTTTGGAGTATATATTGACCATAGTCATCCAAATGTCGAATTTGGGAGCATTTAGAACCATATGGAATTGATTTGGACAAAAATATTTTATTATTTAACGTAATGTTATAATAGTCACATTCAAACATTAATAAGTGTAAAATTCATAATATTTGATTTTCAAGTATATAAATTCATATAAATATATTATTCAGAAATATGGTATATTTATCTTCATATTAGTTTTTCATTTATAATTTTTATTCATTAAATAATTATATTTAATCATTAAAAAATATTAACATAGAAATTATTTAATAAAGAAAAATATGAAAGAAATGTTTTTTAAAATAATAATATAAATATATTTTTGGATAATTAAATTTTAAAATTAAAGTTATAGATTCCTTTATCCCATTACGAATATATTAAATATTTTTTTTTACTATAAAACATTATCTTGATAATTCAAAAAATCCATAAAATGAAGAGTGTCAAAAATGACAAAATTGATATTTTATTTAAGAAATAATTTATAAAATTATTTAAAAAAATAATTTTTATATATATATAATAATAATTATATGGTCTAAAATGTTCTAAATTATCCATTTATGATTTAGTTGACATCAAATATATAAATATTTTACCCTTTTAATATTGAAATATTTGTTACCCCAGTTAAATTGAAATTGAATAACAAAGTGTTAAATTGAAATGATAAGGATTGAATGGACATCGAATAATGTATAAAATTTATTGGTTGATTATATTACAAGAATATGTCAAATCATTTTGTAAACTGAGACATTTTTGAATATTTGATGTGGGCTTGGATTTTATTATAAATTAATATTTTTGTTATTTCCAAAGGTGCCCCTCATCTCAATTATAAAGGAACCTCTTACCTCATTTATCCACAACTCGTTAACCCATAATGTTCTTAAATACCATTTAGATTTATCTAATTAACTTCTCTAGAATGATTCTATGGTTCTAGTCTTCTCAAAAGACCAACTCTAGTACGATTAAGAATATATCTGAAGAGATCATTTCAAAGAAGACATAATATCCTCTATATATTCATTCATATTTCCATTTACATATACATTTACTTCATGGGTTGATTAATTATAGAATAATAAATCCATTATAAATTATATAATTCTATTTTTTATAATTATTAAACGGCCATATTCATATATGTATCAACCCTAAAAAACATGAAATCACCAAGCGTGCTTACGTACGACTTATAGTTTCTACACAATGATGAAATCTATTTTTCACACCAAATTATTTGGATGGGTATAAAATGGATGTAATCACTATATATGAATTTTATAAAATTTTATTTATTCATAAATATAGTACAACATTAAAATAAATACCGTTCAACAATTATAGGAATGATATTGTCGCTCGTGCATACATATGGCATACCATCTCCACAATGAGATGTCATTCGTTCTACATGACAACCACTCATAAATAATTATATAAATCTAAATAACGAATAAATAACATATTTACTATTTTAATATTATTTTATAACAATATAAATTTGATCTAATAAGGGTCACTATAACATATTCCACATACCATAGATACGATAATAATGTAGTTAAAACGTGAATAATATGTAACAATGAATTGTTACAAAAAGTAGTAGATGAATATGACCATATATTATGACCATGACTATGGAATAAGTTAATAACATTACATAAATAATTTTACAAGAGGTTAGGACAAACAAGAAACACATGAGAGATGTGGTATGGGAAAACATAACAAATCTCATTTTATCTGAGATTGATTATACATAAGTATTTAGTAGGGATATATTTATCATCCAAGTCCATGTTTTCTATATATAATTTAATAAAATTATTATTATTCTTTTATGTATTTATACATACCATTTTACCATATCTTCACTTTAACTACATGAGATGGAAGGAATCGTTCTTTTGTTTTCCATATGAGGTACTTTTTAACTTTTCAGAATAAAGTATGAAGGGAATTTTTTTAATTTATACGTAATCAATGGATATTTATGGGTTCATGATTCCTTATTTCCACAAAGATTCATATACATTATTTAAATATTATTTTCAAATAAATTCTTCTATTTTAAAATTTAAAATAATTTTGAGAATATAATATTTTTTTGAAAAGGATAGGATATTTTCTACATGAATTAAATGAAATCATTTATTAAAATTATATTCCATATAAGTTAATTCTCTTTAAATAGGGTTATGTTTCTATCCCTAATACTACTATGCATTTATTGTGTTAATAATGGAATGATATTTTCTATTGATTATTTTATGATATAATCATTAAAAAAATTATTTTATTTCATGTGATATTCTATGATGAATGATTAATGTTTTTGTTGCACATATAAGAATGGTTTCATCATGAAATGGGTGGGAACTATATCTCCCCCCAATGAATTGGGTAATGATTTATATCTCATGAAATATACATGGAAGGAATAACGAGTAAATACATTTTAGTAATACATTGTTGGAATTCCATGTAAATTATATTATGTAATATATGGATGGAATGGAATGTAAATCTTGTTCAGTAATACATGGATGTAATGTCTTGTAAAACCGGTTTAGTATACGACTTTTACCATTATGATGGTCTTGGAAGTAATGCCTTGGATATTATGGATATCATATTTTTAGCTTACATGCCTTCTATAATTCCATCTTTTATTCCAATTCTATTTTAACATGGTTGAAATTCTATTATGATCTATTCCTTAAGAACATCCATGATTTATTTCATGACTCTTGATTTTGATGTTAAAACATTATATTCAAGAATTTACATTCATATGTTTATGGTTTGTTTTATGTTCTAAATGGTTACACTTACTGATCATTTTATCTCACCCTTTTTATGTTTTCTTTTCCCCATGATATAAAGAATGGTTTTTGGTAGGAAAATTATATGGGAACATATTTTGGAGATTTGTTGAAGTTATTTTACCATGTTAGAAGATTATTTTCCTGGTTTTGAAATAAAATAATATAATATGGTCTTTTGGCCTCTATTTATTTCATTTATTAATTATTACGCAAAATGATTGTAATTTCCATGTATGTCAATCTTTGGTCATTACAGTATATTTTTGATAATAGGATTATTATATAAAAATTATATGAAAACTATTGATGTGTTTGAGGATGAAATAAAACAAAAACAAATTTTGATGTATGTTAACTATTATTAGGGTATCTCCTTTTGGTTTCCCCCAAGGGCATACCATGGTCAGATTTTATACCAAATTAATGAATTTTGGACTTGTGGAGTGATTTTGAGAAGTGATTTATTCAAGGTTTTTTATCCATGTGGGTTGTGATTTATAATGAATTAGGACGACTGAATTCACTTTTATAATGTAATATGTGTTCCATTTTGGTAAATAAACAAATATATTCACTTTTTAGATTCCCCCCCTTAGGTCATGTGACTCAAAAATTAAAAACAATTGGAGGAGATTAATGAATTGGTTTATAAAGACCTCCAATAAAAAAAATACATTTCCTACAATGTATTTACTTAATAATTATGATCATAAAATATTTTCTTTAATGAATTTAACCTGGTAGAACGTAAATATTTATTCACCTGTGTAATTTCTCAATCAATATTATATTTCAAAAATGATTTATTAGATAATTTAGGCATTCTAATTCAAATTATTCAATCTAAATCTTTAGATAAAACTACTATTTATATGTAAAATAAATTTTAATACCATTACATGTAATGAAATAATTTTTTTTAACATTAATCATGTTTATAAATTTTCACTATTTTCAATCATCAATATGGTAAAAGTTAACTCAATAATATCATTTGATAAATATTATGATGATTCCATTTTAGATTCCATTATTTCCCCAATGAAAAACATCTTCCCATTTTAACTACGTGTCTTATTTCACATTACGACATCAAAATCATCCATATGAAATCACTTCATGAAATAATTCATTCAAACTAATTATTTATAAACTGGTTAAGTGGATATCATAATAAGGATGAGCTCAAATGCATAGTTTGTTTAAACATTAATATTGACAATATAATGTCTTTATGACCATAATAAATCAATAATGTTATGAATACATAACCATTTATATTCTTCAATAATATAATAAATCATACACATCAATACCTGGATCAATAAATATGAAAACATGGATGAATAAAGATACTTCATGTTCAATATTTACTGTCCATGTTATTTAATTTAGGAATATAAGAAATAATTTAATCCAATAAAATCAATTAATTCCCTTTTTGATTTAATGGAATATTATTTTCATAAGATCCTTTCAAACCTATTTTAATATTAATACCATATGGTCAACTTCAATTATAATATTTATCCAATGCATTGGAGAGCTATCTAGGTGAACTCATTATATATGATATAACAGGATCACCAAACACTATCTTTTCCACCCCACAATAATGTTATAACAAGTTCACATGAAGTTATCTAACCCACCCCATGTTAATATGTAATGGGATTACCGATCACTATATTGTACACTTATTGTATGTAATTTCAATGATCCACGATATGAATAATTTATATATTTCATAATAAAATCATAGAGACAATAATTATTCATTTTATAAATTGTTTATCCCAAGGGAATGAAATTTGATTCCTGTTAATATCCTTGACACATGATTAAATTGTGGAAATTAAATGGTTTATTTTAAAATCTCATTGAAACGAGGTAAAACAGTGGAAATATGGATTTCATAACAATATCATTAAAACTATCTTATTCCATCCTAATAATGAATTAGAATTATATTATTACAAATTATTACCATTGGGTCATAAGTAACAACCACAGACGTTTTAATCAATGATTGTAAATACAACTAATATATCAATATATTTTTTTAAAGAAAATAAAAATTTCACATTAAAAAAAACATCAAAAAACATTTTGAAAATTCATTCAACTAAAATTTAAATTTAACGCATATAAATTTATATTTAAATAATTATTTAAAATAATTATTTGGGAATATAATATTATGAATTTTAAAAACCTATTTAAAAAAATTATTAGAATAATTTTGTTTGGAATAAAATGAGTTTCTTACTAAAAACCTGATTTTTATAAAAACATTAGTTTGAACACATTATTATATAAAAAGAGTAAAATAATGAGAAAATATGAATTATCATGAAATAAATATAGGAGGAAAATATCATAGATATTATTTTAAGTATTATTAAATGATTTATAAAATGTATACTTAATTTTAAGCAGTCTCCATAGATTATGAAATTATAAAAAGAAACTCTTATGACTCTGGTTACATTAAATCATAATCTCCATGAAATAATAGAATTATATTAAATATATGATATAATTAAATTATTTATATTTAGGATGTAACATTTCAAATATTAAGTATAAAATCCTCGTGAAAGGTTATTATTGAATGACATAACAAACATCACAACGATGGAAAATTAAGAAAAACATACCATTTTTATTTGTAATAATGAATCTGTAATCCCCATTAAATAGAGATCCTCAAATGGACATGTAAATCCCCATAATTTTATGTGAAATAAACCCTCCATAAATTTGTTTGATATTAATAAAATGAATTATAAACCAATAATCATCCTTAAAAACATAATACTCTAATGAATATAGAATAGTTTATTATGATTTCTTCCTTAGTAGACTACATAAAAGGAAATGATTTTTCAATTGGAAATATCTGATAATTTTTAATTAAATAGTAGTATTGAAATTAATAGTGATAGTATAATATTGGTAATATATATAATTATATCTGGGATAACTACATCCCAATGTGTTGGCTCACAGATGTTTCATACTCAACAACAGGAGGGAACCAACCCCAAATCCACTTCATGTAGTCATGAAGCTATACGCCTCCCTTGGAGGAATCACGATCCAATTAAATCTCACCTTCTAGTAATGTGCATATTATATATGTATAAGTAATGTGAAATTATTGGTGTGATTGTTTAGATGCCTTGTGGGGAGGTTACCCTCTTATAAGATTCTACATTCACAACCGAGTGTGATAAGATTATATTCCATCACAATTCTAAAGTGTATTCTATCACATGACTCAAATTACTGAGCATTAATCCCATAATTTGAAACATATATTCAGATCATTTTTATTTTATTAACAAATCACAACCATCCAATCATCTCTCATGTCATATTCTTCCTCCGACCCCTCACCAATCATCACTTCTCCCACATATCGGGCCAACACCATCGATGGATCTTTATAATAATATTTTACCATAAATAAATACCATTAGGGAAACCTAAATATAGTATTATACCCCTAATGATGAATAATTGACAATAAAGTCCTCAATTTGAGCTGTATGGTTGGTCATCATCCCCCATAAACATCAGCCATAGTGATGAGAATTACTTCTTGGTGAAGATTGTCTTGAAAAAAAATATAAATTCATATAAAACAAAAATTAATAATTATTTAAATTAGGGGTTATAATTTCAAAATTAGATAATATATTTTTTTATCCTCACAATACATCATGTTAAATTATATACAAACATTGGTTTCACAATTCATTAGCTTGGATTTCCAATATATAGGGTCATTATTTTCCCTTCAAAGAAACAATGAAATATCACCTTCTCATTGAATCGAAGTCATTCCTATTGAATATATATATATATATTCATATAGTGGTAATTCCCCTCAATGGAGAAGCCCTTCTATATCCTTTTTCCTCTATTTCCCCCTCTTCTCCTCTGAGTTCAATCACCCACCTAATTTCAGAATAATGTAACAAATTTCACCTGATCGAAGCACCCCAAATGGGCTACAACATAATTTGTTATTCCATAATAAAATAAAGTGGAATATAATTTCTTAAAACTATTATTATTTTAGAAAAGGAATAAATTATATTTTTATTTTTTAAAATAATATAATTTTTCAATTTGTTGTCAGAAACCACGTATAATGTATGGGTGTATACCCACATGTATATATAATTTTCAAATTTTATTTTAATAATATATATATACATTTATTATTTTAAAATTAATATTAATTTACTAAAAATTATTTTTTATAATTATTATTTTTTTATGGGGATTTCATTTATTATTAAAACTGTTATATTCATGTATAATATCATTTTAAGAAAATTTAAATCCAATGGGATTTCAATTTTAACACCTTTAATATTTTATATAATAAATAAATTATTATGGAATATATAAGATTTTTTTATATATGATATGTTTATGTGTGTGTACACACACACATACACATGTATACATACATTTAACTATTACTGCATGAATGGAAGAAGAAACATTTTATATAGATAAATAGTTTTAATTGCAAATCATGAATTTATTGGAGTTGGTATTGTAAAATTTTAAAGGAGAGAATATTTTATATAAATATGTAATATAATATAATTTTATATAAATAATATAATTTTTTTCAAAATTAATTAATTTTTCCTTTTTGATTCATTTATGACCGAAAAATTAAACATTTCTTGTTAAACCTATTATTTTATTTGATAGATACATTATAATTGGAATTGTTTTATATGAATGATTAATATCTTCACAATATCATTTAATATATAAAATAATATATGCCAACATCAATTTATGAATTATCTAAATGAGTATCCAATATCTTTATTTAAAGATGAATTATTACATATAAATTTTACCATTTAACAATCTATTTGTATAATATATATTTTATAAGTTTATTAATGAAATGTAATTTTAAATATTTGTACATTATTAATTCTTTTTTAATAAACCATATATATATTTTAAATAAATTTTTCATATTACTTGGGGGTATAAAATTTATCAGGAAATTTAATATGAAAGTTAATTTATATATTTATTTATATAAATAATTTTGTATATGTAATAATTTTATGTCATAATTTTAAAGAGAAACTCTACATTGGGAAATATATATTTATGGAGATCCCAAAATTATTTTTAAAAATCAATCACTATATATTTTTAAATAATATAGGTAATTTGGGAGTGAATACAAATGTCAAGAATGTTTTGTCCTAGACAACCTCATATCCTTCCTTATTCCCCATGGTTATGTTTCCCAAATAATTCATACAATTTTCTAAAAAATAATTATATTATATATTAAGACAATATTATTCATTCTGTCAGTATTTTTAATTATATTATAATATAATAAAATGATTTTTATTTTAAATTTTCATATATTTCAAAAAATATTTCATGGAAATCATATTCTCCATGGATATTCTAAAGTGTTTTTAAATATAGTATATTTTTAAAATGATTTCTTATTATAAAAAGTTACCTTGTTTTTTAGAAATTATTATCCCAATATATATTTTTCTAACACATGAAATTATTGCTTCTGAAAAATATATTTATAAAATATATATGTATATAAGCATTGTTTTTGAAGTAGTTTTTTAAAAAAATTGTTTGAAATGTTTTATTCAAAATGTATTTTATGAAGATTATTCATTGGCTTATAAAAATCCACTTACAGGGAAATTATAGAGTCCCTATGTTTTAAAAATATTTAAGGATAATTTATATGTTTTAAATAGATTATATACGATAAGGAGTAGCGTTAGTAAATTCAATCATTTTATTTTAAATTTATTATTTAAAATATAAAAATATTTACTAGAATTCATTTTTCTCTTAATCTGAGACTATAAAAGATCATGTTTGTCTAAAAGAATATATATTTCTTTTTAAATTTTTCATTAATAAAAATATAGACTTTTTAAATTTATTCCGAAGAACATGTCACAATGTGTTATAAAGGAACAACTAGTTTATTTGTCTTGTAAAACTTGATACACACAACATTGCAGTATTACAATTGAATATAAAAACTACAACATAATTATTTAGTATTATAATTATATTCTATCATGTGTATCCCTCAAATTAATTCATTGTATACTTCATCCTATCCTAGGGAGAGGAATCAAACTAAGGGTGAGTTAAAATTATTATTAACGGTTATGGATATTGGAATTAATTATGAATCAATAAGAATAAAATATATATAACCCCATACAACATAACATGAATGTCATATAAATAAACATACAATTTTAAATGATAAGGAATAATCAATTTTTAAAGTTAAATAAATAAAAATACATGAAACATAATCAATAAAATGATAATGAAGTGCATCCATTTTTTTTCTTATTGTGAAAATCATATGGATAATAATGATAACTTAAATGATGGAAATTATATATTAATATATGTCATGTATCAATAAAATGAAAACATTTAATATCATGATATATTCGCCAGACAGTTTTATACTATAGAAAGAAACCTATTGTATTTAGCCAACTAATTTGACACATTTGGATATAGGATGCATCAAGTGGCTATATAATGTTTCTGCCCAACCCATCATCTCATGTAAAAATTATTCCTCATATATATATATAATAAAATATTTAATTCATATATCATATACATTATCAAATATCAATATATTGTATGTAATAATAATTTATCAATACATCAAGAGACAATCGTATAATGTTCAATGTAAACAATGTAAGCACAAATATTATTCAGTTTAGGAAATATTTAAATCCATGATAAATGATTTGGATATTCATATGAAATATAATAGTTAATAATCTCCAAAAAGTGAATAATTGATGGGAATGTTTATTACCTTGTAAATGGTTTAGGGAAGATAATTTTAATACTATCATTGGTCAAATTAATCATAATTCACCCAAATTAATAAAAATTATTGTATCAATATGATGTATTTCATTTATAGTAAATATAATGTTTCTTTTTTTTATGAATAGAATTACCATAAAATATATTTTATATTTATTAAGAAAATAATATTTAAATTTTCAAAAACATTGTGAAAATCATTTTTTATATAAATAATGTTTTAAAAAAATCATTAAAATGATCAATGTGGAATTTTAAAGGATGGTTCGTTTAAATAAAAGAAGTAAATTTTATATCATGTAAAAATAACAGTTCAATTACATTTTAATAGAGTTTTATGTGATCCTTGATTAAAACAGAATAAGAATATTACAATGAAAATTATGCACTAATGAAAAATGGAAAATTTTAATTAATTAAATAAATTTTATAATGTTAATCAATATATGTTTTGAAAACAATCATTTTGGAACGAAAACAAGTTTCCTTCCAATTAGTGAAAATATTTTTACTTTTAGGAAAAAAATATCAAATATTGAATGTAAAATGGAGTAGAAAAATGATACTATTAATTCAAAACATTTAAGGATGAACAAAATATAATAAATCAATGGTTTTGTTAAACAATGATATTGTAATTTCTTTCAAAAAAAATTATTTATAAATAATCAAGAATAAAATGAGTTTCTGCTATAAATCGTTGAAAATATCATAAACATCAAGTGAGAATTATACAATAAATTTTTTATTTTTATCTATTTTAAACCAAATAAAAATAGATTTAAAAATAAAAAATATATATTAACATGTTATTACACACATAATATTTGTATATTATCGATATCATGGAAGTAATATAACCCAATGAGAAGTATTTATGTTAGGAAATTATATACCACTTAGTAAAATTTTATTCAATTCCAATTAAATGAGATAATTACAAATGAAGCATGAAATACCATAAATAATGAATTATTCATGTTGTTACATGTAAAATGTGTTATATTGGGTTATAAAAAATATACACAAGATGGGGGGGATTGTCTCTTTCAGAATTTATTTGTGAGATCGTGATCTTCCATTTTAACTTTATTCAAATTATTAAGAAGTAGAATATAACTATAAAAGGATGCACGATGTATAGTGGTTTGGGGAAAAAAGGCCCCTAGTCCACTCTACGAACACTCTACTCCCTGATCTTGGTGATTTCAATATCAGTTCCCTTTAGAATCATAACCTTCCACAAATGAGTGTAGGAAGATGATACCTTTACAACATTAAGGATAAATATTTCCATTTTGTTGATACATAGAACCTAACACACATCTTCGTAAGAGAATTCAGTCACTCAAAATAAAAAAGTATTTTTTTAAACTACTTTCCAATTATCTTTTACAATTGCCATTGCAAGAAACTAACTATAGATGGATCATTGTCTTCAGAATAGATGTAATTTAGATAGTAGTTCTTCTGATCTGATCCAATTAGAGTAGATCTTGAAATATTATTAGAAACATTAACAATAGTTGATTCACAAAAGATATTTGATATAAAATCATTGATTCTTCAATCGAGTTTCTTCTTCATCAGAAAATAGAGTTCTTTCTGTAACACCAATGATTTTATGAGAAGCATTATGTTTTTATGTATTATGTTATGTGCATCACCAATGTAAACATTCTCTACAAATAACATTGTCTTGGCTTGCGTTACATGAAAGAGAAGCATTACCTGATAGCTTTCATTGTACGCAATACTGAGTTTCACTAAACAATGATATATTATTAAAATATTATATAAACTAACAGTTATGAATAGTAATAAAAACTTTTTGAAATTTTATAAATTTTATCATTCAAAATGGACTTTATTTTTGGATTCAGAATATAGAAATTAGCCTAGGGTGAATTTTTTGTATTTTTCTGAAAACATTCAATTTTTTGAGGAATAGTGAAAACACTGAGTTATAGGTTAAAACCAACTTTTTATTTAAATAATCTATTTTTAATGTTATTTTAGGTAACAATAGATACATAATACCTATATAAGTTAAATGTAATTTATCTGAGTAATTTTTTAATAATATATATACAAAAAAAATTATTGATCTTTTTACCGTTTTTTTACCCACCTCCTAAGAGCATTTGACATTGTACATAAAACTTAATTTTACCACTTCTGCGAGTTGAATTTTGAATATCTGAGAGAAACCGTTAATATCATGCAGTAAAATGTGGTTCAATAAGATAATTTTTTTATTAGTACCTTTTTAATTTTATTTACCACGGTTAAAAGTAAATAGTGTAATTAAGGGAAAAATTATATTATTATTACCATAACTCATGTCCTAATTCTATTGGATAAGTTTAAATCAACTGAAAACATCCTTAGGAATAAATTATGGCCATTTAGGTACATTATATTATATTCGGACACTTATTATTAATTTATTTAATAAATAGTTAAAATAGTTAAAATCAATGTTTAATAACTAAAACATTTTTAATATGGGGTTATACATAAGATAAATTTAACTATAAATAATAATTATATATCTAAAAATGGTTCCTAAATAATGGTAATTTATTTATAATTTTTATACATTAAAAAATATAATTTATTTATGAATCAATGATGATGCAGTTGTTACCTTAGTAATGAAATATTAACATTATTGATATTGGGAATACCAGAATAAAAGTAATTTGAGACTTTTTATGAATTACACTAATTTAATTGGTTAATATGACATGTTAGTATTTATTGAATTTAATTTTTAGTACTATTGTTGCTATTATCATTTCATCAAAAATCAATTACCATCTAGTGTCAAAATTGACATAAATTAGTTTTTAAAACAAATATTATATTGTTAATTGTTATTTTATTCCTCAAGATCTAAGGTTCAGCCAAATGACATATATATGGTTATATATATTAATAATGAACCACTTGGGGTTCTTTTGTCTTTTTATAGTATGTTTATTTACAATATAGTGTAAAAATCAAGAAGACACGGTAAAATTTAAATTATTTAACATAGACTTAAATCAAAATGATAAGTTTAAAATAGTAACCTAAACTTGTATAAAACCTACTGGTTGACAGGAGATCTACCAATACCAACCTTATCTTATAAATAAATCAATTTTGAGATATTAAAAACTGAATATGACATTATTATAAAATAATATTTTATGTTTTTCCTAAGGTGCCCGTCTCCTCCCTTATAAAAGGGAACGTCATCCCTCTCATCATTACACAATTTAATGCCTTCATGATCATCCAAACCATACTCATTTCCCTTCTAAACATCCCTAGATAAAATATAGAGGGTATTATCTTCTTCAAAGAAAAAATTTAGTGCCCTAATACGAGGTTTTGAAGAGGCGTGTCAAAGAAGAGGTAATAACCATTAATAATTCCTTCAAATTCATTTCTTCTTCTACATATTCTCATTTTTTTGTTTCGAAATAAATTAATAATTTAAGTATCACTCATATACTGATATGTTATTATAAATATTAAATAACCATGTTTCACCATCTATCCATCATACAGAACACAAAATCATCACGCGTGTGTACGTACGAAATATCGTCTCCACGATGCGGTGTAATATATTTTCCCAAAACCACCATACATGGATGGGTATAATGGTGTAAATAATAACTATATATTTTTATTATGACAAGATACTAATTCTGAGATATTCATTCATTCACTTTAATACAATTCCATAAACATGGAAATTATATCATCGCTCGTGCGTACGTATGGCCTACATTCTCCACAAGGTGATACGATTTGTTCTATATGATATTCATTGAATAATTACTATATATATAAATTGAATGAATAAATATTATATATATTATAATAATACCATTATGTAAATTTTTTATCTACTCCCTAAAAAGAATAGTAAGAATTTATTCGACAAAACATGCATAAGAACATAAAGCAATGAACACCCGAATAACATGTAGTAAAGAAATATTATTAATAAGAAGATAAGAATATAACAATATACGATATCATAACAATTAATACGATTCATTAATAATTTAATGAAATTATTTAAATCATTATACTGGAGGTTCGAATACGCACGAATCATATCAGACCTAAGGTAAGGGAAAATCTCAAAATCTCAATTTTTATCGGAGATTATTTATACATCGTTATATACATAAGAATATTTATCAACCATATCCATGTTTCCTAAATATGTAGTATTATTTCTATCCACACACAATTGTTTAGATCTAATTTTACCAATTGATAAGTTTTTAGTAAAAGATATGAAAGTAATCTTTGGTCGTTTTTTTGTACGAGGTACTTTTTGACTTTTCCAGCTGAAGTACGAGAAAAATGTTTTTTTAAACTTATATGGAATGGATATATTTTTATGATTTAATTGAAAATTATTTCAATGAATATTCCTTTACAATTTTTCACATTTATTTTTTATTAAATTCTTTTAGTTTAAAATTGTATGACATGTTATGAAATGAAAAATGGCTTTGAAGTAGAAATGATATTTTCCTCAGGAATGGGGTTCAACTGTTTTATCAAAATTATTTTCCATCTATGATAATATTGGGTTATGTTTCTATCTATATTATTACTTTGATTTTATTATTTAATGATGGAATTATTTTTATGATGTCTATTTATCTTATAGGGATTATGTTATGATGGAATGATGATTAAGAATCCCATTTTTATTACATTGGTTATGATATGATTAATGATTTATGATTTTTGTGGAAAACATAATAATGGTTTCATTATGAGATGGGTGTGACCTATATCACCATCCAATTCATAGTGAAATGATTTATATCTCATGATATAGACATGGCTGGAATGACAGGTTAATCCAGTTTAGTGATACAGGACTGAAACGAGGAGTGAAATCGTTTCAGAAATAGACATTATCCGCTAGGATAGCCTTTGAAATGATTCTTGATTACTAAGAAATGATCCTCTATGATTATGTGTGTATGACATAAATATTATTGTTTTATTTTATGTTTATTGGTATTAAATTTCACTACCATGATTTATCCCATGTAATGATATAATGATCTCTTTTGCAGGTTATGATTTTCAAAATGTTATGTTCTAATGAATATGATATGATTGCAATTTCTTTTTTACCCTAACTAAGCATTTGATCTCACCCTTTTGTATGTTTTCTTTTCCCCATGTTAGGAATAAGGTTATTAAATATGATATGCAAAAAGGTACTCTAGATATGATAAAATAAAAGGATGACAATGTAGATGATTTATGAACCAGTTGTTTATGTTTCCCAGTTTCTAAATACACTATAACTATATAGTAATTTCATGGTTTTGTTATATGTTTAAATATGTGTTCTTAAATTTTGAATTAATAACAATGTATGTAATATATGGGTCATTTTAGTTGGTATCAAAGAGATGTTATAGTCAGCCATTGGAAACTAGGATTTGAAAGAATTAGTAAGAACCCTAAGGATATATCTAAGCATAGATAACAATCTTATTGTTTTAGAAATGGCCATGAGTAACCTATGATAAGACCCAAATTGTGAAATTTTGTTTTTAATTATGTTGTTTTCCTATTATAATTATTGTTTCTCACACTATTCTTCTTGGTTTTAGTCAATGGATGGATCCTGAATGAACCGTCTTATTGCGGAATACGATGGGAAATGTAATGACGGTACCCCTGAGCTACCAAACGTTATGGGGTATGGAATGAGAAATCGTGTAGCCATGCTCACACAACTTTGTCAAGATAGGAATCATGCAGGACTTCCAAATGAGAAAAGGAAAGATAAACATTCTCTTGAATCCTTCATGAGGCATCGTCCAACCTCATTCAGGGGGTCTACTGATCCATTAGTGGCTGAACAATGGATCAGTACCACTGAAATGATATTTTCAGTTCTACAATTTTCTGAACATGATAAATTCATCATAGCAGTATATCGATTGGAAGATTAATCTGATCAAAGGTGGAATCATATAAATAATACAAGGCCCCAAGATAAACTCTAATCCATTGAAATGGACGAGTTCAAGAACTTGTTTTTCAATAATTACTACCCTCGTATTATTCGAACAAAGATGGAGAAGGAGTTTCTTGAACTAAAGCTAAAGGATGATGAATTTGTTGGTACCTACAATGAAAATTTTACAAGACTAGTAGGGTATGCTTCTAGAATTATTATCCAACCTGAGAGTAAGTTCAATCAATTTTTTAATTGCTTATAACCAATTCCTAGAATGGAGTTATCCATATGGGACTTCAATAGCTACGAGGAAATTGTTCGATATTCTCTCATGGTTGAGATGGAGATTGGAGTAACCCATCAGTCATATGGGTTTGATAATAAGTGGAAAATGTAATTCAAAGCTAAATCTAAAGGCCACACAGAAAAGAAGACGATTTTTCCCTTATGCTCAAAATACTGAAAGAAACATAGAGGGAATTGTCATAAAGGGACAAGTAAATGTTTCAAATGTGTAAAAGAATGTCATCAGGCTTTTGAATTTCACAATGATGGGAAAAATATTTCTAGTGATGCAAACAAAGAAAAGTCTACACAGAATTCACCTCCTACACTTCAATGATACAAGTGCAAGGAAATGGGGAATTATGCTAATCAATGCCTGACTCCAACAATTGTTTATGATGATCGACGTCAACAAACTCTTTAGGCCAATGGAAAAGGAAGGTCACATGAAATTTCTATCGGCGATGTAGAGTATGATAATGATGTGGTGAAAGATACACATTACATCCAATCTAAAGTAGAAAATGTTTTATTTGATTCTGGATCCACACAATCATTTATTTCTTAAGAATTTTCTATGGTTAGCACCGTATTACATCAACAATTAGATTTTGAGTTAGTTGTGACCACCTGTAATGGAACAACATTTGCATCAAATGTTTAGAATTCATCTCCGATTGATGTTCATGGGAAAGTGATTTCCGCAAATCATGTGATCCTTTCTATAGTGTAATTTTATGTGATCCTTGGAATGGATTTGATTTCTTTATATAGATCCCATATCTATTTCTAAATAAGTGAAGTCACATTTCATATTCATAATCAATCAACGAACATCTATTGATGAGAGGATAAATATACCCTTCCAGTGGAAATTTATTCAATCTTATGGGTCATGATTCCAATAAATGAAGGTTATTTAACTAAAATGGTTGTATAGAAACATACGATTAAGAATACACCCATTGTACAAGATTTTGATGATGTCTTGCTAGAGGAATTTCCATGTCTTACACCAAATCGTGATGTTGAGTGTTCAATAGAACGCTTACCAGGTTCTATGCCCATTTCAAATAATCCTTATAGAATGGCACTGTAGATACCCAAATCAGGAAGTACATGGACTTTACATTACTTTTTTAGAATACTTAATACATAAAAAAACAAACACAGAAGGACTGTAATAGTTTTGTGTATTTGGAAACTCGGATCAAAATCTTCTATTCGTGGTGAGATATCTTTAACATCTCCCATAAAGATCATCCCCTTTTGTTTTCTTACCTAAGACCTTTCCTTATATACTGGGGAAAAGAAAAAATATAAAGGGTGGGCTCAAATGCTCAGTAAGGGTAATCATAGAGAAAATAAAACAAACCATATAAATATGAACTTCAAAAAATGAACACAAATTTTTCACATCAAAATCTCGAGTTGTGAAATAAATCATGGTAGTACGTAAGGCATACGTCCTCAAGGAACATTAATCAAGATAAAATAGAATGGGAATAAAACATTCAATTGGGGAAAACCATTAATAACATGATATTATTTTCATAGTATCCATGACATTGCTTCCAAGACCATCTTAGTGGACAATGTCCCTTTCTGAATCGAGTTCACTCCTCATTTCAGTCATGTAACACTGAACCAGATTAACATACCGTTCCAACCATGTATATCTCATGAGATATAAATCTTCACCCAATTCGTTAGTGGGATATATAGGTCCCACCAATCTCATAATGAAATCATTCTTACTTGTGCCCCAAAATATACATAAATCATTCATCATAACCCAATGAATAATATGGGTTTCATAAACATCATCCCATCATAACATAATCCATATAAAAAAATGGATATCAATTCATCATAAGAAAATTTAATCCATGTAAATTATACTTGAAACATACACATATGAAAATAATGTCATCTTGTATAGAAAATGGTTTTGATAAAACACTTGAAATGAATTCTTGAGGAAAATACCATGTCTTCTTCAAAATCATATTCATTTCACCAAATTCCATGCAATTTTAAAAGAAAAGGATTATTTTGAAAATAGTCATGCAATCATTTATAGTAATATTCATGAAAATAAGGTTTTATAAAACTGTAAAAATCCATTCATTCCATATATGTTTAAAATAAACATTCTCCACGTACTTCTAATGGAAAAGTCAAAAAGTACCACATATGGTAAACAAAAGAAATATTCCTTCCATTACACAAAGTAAAAGTAAAAGAGGGGTAAAAATGACATTAAATATACATGGAGGAATATTAAAAACAATATGAAAAACATTTTTTTTATGAACATGGATTAAAAATATAACCCCAATAATACTTACGAATAAACTATCTCGGATAAGAACGAGATTGGAATAGTTATCCCTTACCTTATGTCCAGTTTCTGCGGTATGTGTCTAACACTCCTCTATAGTGGGTTTAACAAAATTTTTAACTTGTAACAGAACCATAATAATATTTACGTTATCAAATATTATTCACTTACAACATTATATTATCCATTCATTTGTCAATTACATCTTAAAGTAGCGTTTTTGGGTAAAATCGTTTCATTTATCGTCATTGTTTTGAATTTTAATTATTAATATGATAAAATAGATCATGATAACTTAATTATAGAATATATAACATGATTTATATATAATATATATTCAGAATATACCTATATATAATATATCGACATATAGAAAGAATTACATTGTTCATAGAGACGGTAGGCCATACATATGCATTAATGATGTATTTCGTTTACTTATTAAATTGAATGGAATTAAGTAGATGAAATAAATATATATATACATAAATACAGATTAATTACTATGTCATATATTTCATGACTACTTATTATATATACTTTATAATCATTCTTAAATTGTTAACAAGGAAAATGAATCTCACAGAGTCGTGGAGATGGTAACTCGTACATACGCACAAGTGATGATATCATTCCCATATTTAATGAATGGAATTGTAGTGGATGATATAATATCAAAGAATCATTATTATTTAATAATAATTCTATATAGTTATTCTTTACACCATTATACCCATCCATGTAAGGTGCTGGTGGAAAAACTTATTACACCACGACATGGAGACGGTATTCTGTACATGCGCACGCGCATTGATTTCATTTTCCGTAGGATGGATAAAAGGTGAAATATAGTTGTTTCATGTTTATAATAACATATATGTATATAATTAATAATAATTTCATTGCATAATAATTAAAAAACTAAATAATATTACGTATAAGAAGAAAGAAACTTGAAGGAGTCGGTAGAAGAGATTACATCTTCCTCGACCCACCTCCTTTAAAAATCATTGTAGGGAACTAGAGATTGGCTTTTGATAAGACCAGAACATCAATGATATAACTATAGTGGTTTATAAGAGAACCTTTAATTGTTTTTCCGAGCTTCAAGGCTCAAATGTGTGTAAAGAGAAGAGGGAGGGGGTGCCCTTTTTATAAGAGATGGGACGGGATCCTTTGAAAAAACATAAAATATTATTTTTTAATAAAGTCATATTCTGTTTTTAGTAGATCCAACGTGATTTAGTTCGAAGCTAAGGTGGGTATGGGTCGAAATCCTCTCTACAAATAGGTTTTATACAAGTTTAGGATACTATTTTATCCTTATCATCTAGATTTAACTCTAAGTTAAATAATTTAACCTTTACCGCATCTTCCTATTTTTCATACACTATAAGGTCAATAAACATACTATAAAAAGAAAAACGAACCCCAAGTGGTTCATTATTAATATATATAACCTTATCAATTTCATTTGGCTGAACCATGGAATTTTAGTAATATAACGACAATTAATAATATAATATTTTTTATAAAAACTATTTTATATCAATTTTGTCACTTTTTGGTAATTGATTTTTGTAAAAATCATAACATCATGATAAGTTCCAAAAAAGTTAATTTAATCAATACTAACATGTCATATTAACCTATAAAGTTATTTTAATTCATAATAAGTCTCAAATTACATTTATTTGGGTATTTATAACATTAATTATGTTAATATTTCATTAATAAGGTAATTACTTCATCATCATTGTGTCATAAATAAAATAAATTATTTAATGTCAAAAAATTATAAATAAAATACAATTATGTAAGAAATTTAATTATATTTCTATTAAATATTTATAGTAGAATTTATATTATGTATAACCCTATATTAAAAATGTTTTAATTATTAATCATTCATTTTAACTATTTTAACTCTTCCTTAAATAAAATAATAATAAGTCTCCTAATCTAATCCACGTTCACCTAAAGGGTAATATTTGATTCCTAAGGTTGTTTTTAGGTCGAATTAAACTTATCCAATAGAATTAGGATGTGTGTTAGGGTATTAATAATTTCATTTTTACCCTTAATTACCCTATTTACTTTTTACCGTAGTAAATAGAAGTAAAAAGTTACTATTCACAAAAAATTATTTTTATCTTATTGAACCAAATTTTACTTAATGATATCAACCATGTCTCTTGGATTTTTGAAATTCCACTCATAGAAGTGGTAAAATTATGTTTTTTGTAAATTTTCAAAATCTCCTTGGAGGTGTGTATAAGATAGTGAAAAGATCATTAAAATTTTTCTATATTTAAAATTATTATAAAATGACTTTAATGAATTACATTGATCATAAATAGGTTTTATGTATCTATTATGACTTAAAATAAATTTAAATAAAATAATTAATTATTTAAATAAAAAGTGGGTTTTTAAATAGTAACCCAATGTTTTCACTATTTATCAAAAATTGAACATTTTCAGAAAAATACCAAAAATTCACCCAATGCTAATTTGGATATTCGGAATCCAAAACTGAAGTCCATTTTGAATGGAAATGTTTCCAAAATTTGGTATTACTATTCCTAATGACTATTTTATATAATATTTTAATAACATATCGTTGTTTAGTAAAACTCGATATTGCGTACAACACACACTATTGTGGAAGGACGTGATTGAGTGTAATTCATGCCTTGTCAGGGTTTCGTGTATTGACAGATTCCTTTGTTGTTTCATAGAATATAATCCATCCATATTTCATTTAAACACATAATATATATATATACACACTCAATGTTGCGTAGAATAACTTATATCAAACGAACATGAAATTGTGTGTAACACGATCCAAGATTAGAGTTTCGTATACAGCATGTTAATACGGTGTTGAGTATAGTACAATCTAATCTTGGTTTAGTGTATAATAGAAGAAATAAAAGAAATAAAAAATAATATATCTCATAAAATATCAGGGTGTTATATTCTACACCCTTTAAAATGAATTTCGCCCTTGAAATTTGTCAGGGTTATAAATCGTTTACTACTTGAATGTTTCATTCCAAGAAACCCGAATCGTAAAAATGAAAACTAAAACTTAATTTTAAAAACTAATGTATGAAACATAACAGTTACCCAAATTAACCAATCACTGGGATTCCATATAGAATAACATAGGTGAAAATATGGATATGGAAGAGAAATCTAACAATCAAGTTCTGATGGGGAGTGGTAGAGAACATGGCTTTAAAAAATTCAACAATCACAAAGAAATAAATTTGCGATGATTTAAGGTACCATCTGATTCATCAGATATGAGATTACTAGGACATCATTTCTGGTTTTCAACATCATTTCCCTAGCTTTGATGAACTTTTACAAAAGGAGAAATACTTACTTGATTTCAGTGTAATATCATCATTGGTCAATCCATTAACAATTTCCACTTCATCTCTATTTAATGAAATGAATTTGAATTTTTTATTCATGAAGTGTTAGCAGATCATGCGATAGAATGATATGTCATCCCATCTGTTTCTATCACAAAAAGGTTAGTATAAGTTATTAAATATACATAAGTCCATCTATGGTGAGATTAATCATATATGGTTCCAAAAATGAACTTATACATCATCTATCATATCACATAATAAATTAAAACTAATTTATACTAACCAGGGAGTTCCTGTAGTCCAGTGGTATGTGATAAAATCATGTCGCACTTCAGTTGTGGGTTCAATTCCTATAGCCTTGTCTGAGGTGAAGGGTTGTCACCCATCCTAAAAGTCGTCCTTTTTCTAAAACTAAACTATTATAACAATACAAAACATATATAAAAAAATGTTCTAGCCTTAAAAAATACTATCGGATGTCTAACATAATCCATTCCAATCTTTAGACTTATCAAAAATACATCAGTCTAATATTATATTATAAAGAAAACGTTTGCTGGAATGGTCAACTAACAAGCACGTCAATAACATCATTTATATGTCATAAGATATATGTTGTTTATCACATTCCAAACATGTGAATACCTTTATCGTGTATTATCATGAAATGTGAATACCCATTGAACCTTATTGAAAACATGAATTCTTTCAAAATATAGCTCGTTCCATATACCAAAATCCCAAATATTCTATATACTCAATCCATGATATAACTTTGTCCTTATATCAATCATGAGCTCATTTCATTTTCTCTTTATCAATTAATTATGTGCATATCATCATCTTTCCAAAAATATTTCAATCACTTTTCATGGTTACTGATTCCATATTCTTATGGAAAACCACAATGGACCAATACATTGATATTCCAATATACAATAAAAGTGACTAAACAACATTATTCTTGAATAACAATACATAAACACTCTAATCCATCATCGTCAATGATTTCCATGGAATAAGTCGTTCATTGATTTAGAAGTAACCTCTTAGGTCAGGGCATTGAGTTGGGTAATTCAAATGTTCTCCACAGATAAGACAATAAACTCCATAATAGTCTGTCACACTATGACCCTTTTCTCCACATAGATAACATCTTTTCCTCCATTTGTTATATTAATCAAGGTTCTTCTTCCCTTCTTTAGAAATCTCAATCTTCCTTTCTCTATGATTCTGAACATGCGAACATGAATAAATGTCCATCTTCCACTTATTTGATTAATTAGGAATACCACTAAAGTTCACCTTATTTATCATATACCGCGATGACTAATTCTGCATAATCACAAAATCGTTCTTTCTAGGAATTACACAATTTCGTTGCTCATATTAACCAATTTGTCCATTTTATTCAATGTTGACCCAATTCCTTCTGGATTCCTCCATTGACTAAAACCAAATTCCATGGTGTAAGAAATAGTATAAATAATAGGGAACCACATATTCAAAAAAAGTCACTTATGGGATGAATATCATATCACACATTCTTTAATCCATGACACCTTAGGTTCACCCTGGGATATTCATGATCGTAAATATAATTTTATGACTTTAAGCTATAGTTATACTAATCCTTAGGGACATCCTCAGACATACATTAGAAATATATCCGGGGATATCACTAAAGTTTTCACATCCTAGTTTCCAAAGGTTAACTAAACCTATCATCTGATACCAACTGTAGAGACCCAAAGCTTGATGTACCTGGACATTACATTACTTTTTAGGAATACTTAATACATAACAAAAACAAACACCGAAGGACCATAATAGTTTAGTGTATTTGGAAACATGGAACAAAATATTCTAATCTTCGTGAATCATATTCAACATCTCCCATAATGATCTTCCCATTTTGTATTCTTACCTAAAACCATTCTTTATATCCATGGTAAAATAAAACATATAAATGGTGAGATAAAATGATCAGTAAGGGTAATAATAGTGAAAATAAATCAAACCATATATATTTGACCTTCAAAACATGAACATAATGTTTTCACATCCAAATCATGAGTTGTAAAATAAATCTTGGTAGTACGTAAGGCATAGGTCACCAAGGAACATTAATCAGGGTAAAATATAATGGGAATAAAACATATAATTGTGGAAAACCATTAAGCACATGATAATATTTCCATAGTATCCAAGGCATTTCTTCCAATACCATCATAGTGGAAAAAGTCCCATTGTAAATCGAGTTCACTCCTCATTTCAGTCCTCTAACACTGAACTGGATTAACTTACCATTCCAGAAATGTTTATCTCATGAGATATAAATCCTTACCCAATGTATTGGAAAAACATATAGGTCTCACCCATCTCATAATGAAATAATTCTTACATGTTCCACAAAATAGACATAAATCATTCATCATAACACAATGAATAAAATGGGTTTCATAAACATCATCCCATCATAAAGTAATCCATATAAAACTAATGGATATCATTTCATCATAAGAAAAGTTAAACCACGTAGATTATAATTGAAACATACACATATGAAAATAATGTCATATTTCATGGAAAATTGTTTTGATAAAACACATGAAATGAATTCTTGAAGAAAATATCATTTCTCCTTCAAATTCATTTTATTTTCAGAAAATACAATGAAATTTTAAAAGAAAATGATTATTTTGAAAATAGTCATAAAATCGTTTATAGTATGCTTCATGAAAATAAGGTGTTCTAAAACCGTAAAAATCTATTCATGCCATATAAGTTTAAAATAAACATTCTCCACGTACTTCTAATAGAAAAGTAAAAAAGTACCACATATGGTAAACAAAATAATTATTCCTTCCATTACACAAAGTAAAAGTGAAAGAGGGTAAAAATTTCATTAAATATACATGGAAGAATATTAAACACTTTATGAAATACATTTTTTTATGGACATGGATGAAAAATATAACCACAATAATACTTACGAATATACAATCTCGGATATGAACGAGATTGGAATAGTTATCCCTTACATTATGTCCAATTTCTTGCATATGTGTTTGATACTCATATATAGTGGGTTTAAAAATTTTATTAACTTATAACAGAAGCATAATAATAATTATGATATCATATATGATTCACTTATGACTTTATATTTTCCGTTCATTTTTCAATTCAATGTTAAAGTTGCGTTTTGGGTAAAATCGTTTCATTTATCTTCTATGTTTTGAATGTTAATTTATAATATTATTACATTGACCATTATTACTTAATTCCAGAATATAAGAAATGATTTATATATAATATACATTTAGAATGAACATATATATAATAGATCGAAATATAGAATGAAATAAATCATTCATGGATTCGGTTGGTCATACGTACGCATGAACGTTGTTTTTCGTTTCCATGTTGAATTGAAGGGAACTAAGTAGATGACATACATATATTTATAAATAAATCCAGTAGAATTATTATGTAATATATTTCATGATTACTTATTATATATACTTTATAATCATTCTTAAATTGTTAACATGGAAAATGAATCGCATCGCATTGTGGAGATGGTAATCCGTAAGTACGCACGAGTGATGATATCATTCCCATAATTATTGAATGGAATTGGTGTTGATGATATAATATCTTAGAATCATAATGATTTAATAATAATCATATGTAATTATTATTTACACCATTATACCCATCCATGTAGGGTGGTGGTGGGAAAACAGATTACACCACGGTGTGGAGACAGTATTCTGTATGTAAACACGTGCGTTGATTTCATTTTCTGTAGGATGGATAGAAGTAAAAATAGGGTTGATTCATATTTATAATAATATATTATTATATAATTAATAATGATGTTTTTAATTTATTATGAAAAAAATAATTAAGAAGATGTAGAAATATAAAGAAACTTGAAAGAGTCGGTAGAAGAGATTACTTCTTCCTCGACACAGCTCCTTTAAAATAATTATAACGGCACTAGACATTGTAATTTGAGAATACCAGCACCTCTATGATATAACTAGAGAGGTTCATAAGAGTAATTGGTAGGGTTTGTCTGAGCTTTAAGGCTCAAAATGTTGTGAAGAGAAGAGGGAAGGGGTGCCCTTTTTATAAGTGAGTAGAGGGGCACCTTTGAAAAAACATAAAATATTATAATATAATAAAGTCATATTCAGTTTTTAATATATCCCAATTGATTTATTTAGAAAATAAGGTGTTTATTGGTCTAAAACCTCTCAACCAATTGGATTTATAAAAGTTTAGGTTACTATTTTAACCTTATCATTTATATTTAACTCGAAGTTAAATAATTTAACCTTTTCCGGGTCTTCTTGTTTTTCTTACACTATACGGTTAATAAACGCACTATAACATGCCAAACGAACCCCAAGTGGTTAATTATTAATATATATTAACTTATATAAGTCATTTGTCTAAACCTTATATTTTTAGTAATATAATAACAATTAATAATATATAATTTGTTTTAAAAACAATTTTATGTGAATTTTGACAGTATTTGGTAATTGATTTTTATTCAAAATCATAATAACATGATAAGTTTGAAAAAAGATAATTTCATCAATAATAAGATGTCATATTAACCTAAAAAATTATTTTAATTCATAAAAAGTCTCAAATTAAATTTATTTGGGTATTTATAACATCAATTATGTTATTATTTAATTAAAAAGGTAATTCCTGCATCATCATTGTGTAATAAATACATTAAATATTTAATTTCTAAAAATTATTAATAAAATACCATTATGTTGGAAATGGTTTTATCTTTCTAATGAATATTTATAATGTAATTTATCTTATATATAACCCTATATTAAAAATGTTTTAGTTATTAAACTTTGATTTCAACTATTTTAACCCTTCGTTAAATTAAATAATAATAAGTGTCCTAATCTAATACAAGTAGACCTAAAGGGAAATATTGTATTCCTAAGTTTTTTTTGGTCGAATTACACTTATCAAATAGAATTAGGACATGTGTTAGGGTAATAATAATATCATTTTTTTCATTAATTACCCTATTTACTTTTAACCGTGGTAAATAAAATTAAAAAGATACTATTCACCAAAAATTATTTTTCCTTATTGAACCACATTGTACATACATATATCAATCATGTATCTCAGAGTTTTGGAATTACACTCACAGAAGTGGTAAAATTAAGATTTATATAAATTTTCAAATTCTCCTAGGAGGTGTGTAAAAGACGGTGAAAAGTTGAATAAAATATTTATATGTCTAATATTATTATAAAATGACTCCAATGAATTAAAATGAACTTATATAAGTATTATTTATCTATTTTGACCTAAAATAAATTTAAATAAAATAATTAATTAATTAAATAAAAAGTGGTTTTTTAAATAGTAACCCATTTTTTTAACTATTTATAAACAATTGTACGTTTACAGAAAAATCCCAAAAATTAACCCTAGGCTAATTTCGATATTCCAAATCCAAAAATGAAGTCCATTTTGAAAGATAAAATTTCAAAAAGTTGGTATTACTATTCATAATGGCTAGTTTATATAATATTTTAATAACATATCATTGTTTAGAGAATCTCGGTATTGCGTACAACACACGCTTTTGTGGAAGTTCGCAATTGTGTGTAATGTATGCCAAGTCAGGGTTGTGTGTAGTGAATGATTCCATTTTGGTTGCATATAATAGAATCGAACTGTATTTCATTTATACATTATATATATACACACTCAATGTTGCTTAGAATAACTTCTATCAAACGAACATTGAATTGTTTGTAACACGATCCAAGATTAGTGTTACGTATACTGCAAGCTAATACATTGTTGCGTATAGTACACGATAATGTTGGTGTAGGGAATAATAGAAGACATCAAGGAAATTAAAAATAATATATCTCATAAAATCTATGGGTGTTACAGGCCCCATTGAGTTGTATGAATTGAAGAAGCAACTCCAAGAGAATCTTGATAAGGGATTCATATGCCCTAGTGCATCACCTTGTGGAGAACTTCTTATGTTCATTATGAAGAATGATGTTCAATGATACTCTGCATTAATTATTGAGAACATAACAAGATCACCATAAAGAACAAATATCCTCTCCCACACATTGATGACTTATTTTTTCAACTATGTGGAGCTCAGTACTTTTCCATGATTAATCATCATTCAGGGTATCATCAATTAACGGTCAAAATGGAGGATATACAAAAGAAAATTTTCCCTACAAGGTATGGACACTATTAATTTCTAGTGATCCCATTTGGTCTTACTAATTCCCCTGTAATCTTCATGGATCAAATGAATAGAAACTTTAGTGATTGTCTTGATCAGTTTGTGGTAGTCTTTATAAATGATATTCTTTTCTATTCAAAGAGCAAGGAAGAACATGAAGATCACATGAGAATAGAATTAAATACCCTAATAAAGGAGAAGATTTTTTCCAAATTCACCGTTTTTCGATTTTGGTTTTAAAATGTTTAATTTTTGGGTCACCTAATATCAAAATAAGTGATATATGTTGATCCAATAAAAACAAAGGTTATCGAGTGATGGTTAAGACCAACAACAGTAACGAAGATTCAAAATTTTCTTGGTTTGGCTAGATATTATCAATGTTTTGTGAAATATTTTTCATGATTATCTAATACACTCACCATGTTGACTCGATAAAGATTTATGTTTGTTTGGATGGAGGTGTGTGAAGTGAATTTCAAGGAGTTAAAAAGAAGATTATCCAATGTACCTGTGCTCACACTGCCTTGTAGTGGAGAAAGGATTATGATATAAAATGTTTCATTCAAGAAGTGATTGGTGTGTGTTCTCATTCAAAAAGATATAGTGATAGATTATGCCACATGACAATTGAAAAGAATGGAGCAAAATTACCCAACTCATGATTTGGATTTAGTTGCAGTAATCATTTAATTAATGATTTTGAGGCATTATCTTTTTGGTGAATGGTGTGATATTTATACTGATCATAAATGTTTGAAGAATATTTTCACACAAAAAGAGATAAATATCTTCCAAAGATGTTGTTTGGAGCTGATTAATGATTATGACTGCTCAATTCATTACCACCATGGGAAAGCAAACAATGTGGCAGACACATTAAGTCGACAGGACCATGCTAGATTACCCTAGGTGAGGATCACAAAAGATCCAATATTTATTGATTTACAATGGATGGATCTTGGAATTATAATGGAAGGGTAAAATCTTATCTTTATCAAATGAATTTTCAACCATATATACAAGCGATGATTAAGGAGGCACAGAAAGAATATGTGGAGTTACAAAAGAAGTTGAGATATGTTCCTTAATTCCACATTGATTGTGATGAAATAATAAGGTTTAGGAATCAGGTTTGTGTTCCTTCTATCCCATAAGAAAAGAAGGAAATATTTGATGAATATCTTAGATCTTCATTCTCTATTCACCCTGGAAGCACGAAGATGTATAGGGACCTAAAAGAGTACTTCTGGTGGGATGGCATGAAAAGAGATGTTACTGAATATGTCTCCCGATGGTTTGTTTGTACACAAGTTAAAGTTGAGAGATAGAAGTCCAAGGGGAGTTACAACCATTACCCATACTAGAATGGAAATGGGAAAACATCACAATGGACTTTGTCACTGGACATCGTAAAACATACAAAGGAAATAATGTTATCTCAGTTATAGTTGATCGTCGTACGAACTCGGCACACTTCATTGCTATTAGAGTAGATTTTTCTCTTCATCATATTGCTAGTATATATGTAAAGGAAGTGGTAGGATTTCATGGAGTTCCACATTCCATTATATTTGATTGGGATCTGAGGTTTAACTCGATGTTTTGGTGATGTCTTCAGCATACTCTAGATACAAAGTTGAGTTTCAGCACTGCTTATCATCCTCAGACAGACGGTCAGTTTGAGAGAACAATTAAAACTCTAGAAGACATGTTGAGAGCTTGATGTATGGATTTCAATGGTGGTTAGGATCAACACCTCCCTTTGGTGGAATGTTCTTATAATAATAGCATTCACTCTAGAATTCAGATGGCTCCTTATGAAGCTCTCTTTGGAAAAAAATTAGAACTCCATCTTTCCTGGATGAAGATGGGGAAAGAATGCTATTATGACCTGATCTTCTTGATGAGATGACAGAAATGGTTAGATCTATTCAACAACCCATAAGATCAGCTCCGAGTCGACAAAAAAGTTATGTCGATAACTGAAGAAAATCCCTAGAGTTTGAAATGGGTGATATAGGGTTCTTAGTAATATCTCCCTGGAAGAGTGTAATGAGATTTGTAAAGAAGGTCAAGCTGATCTGTTGGTATATTGGTCCTTTTGAAATACTCAGTTGTGTTGGGAAGGTTTCTTACCGATTGGTGCTTCCACATAATCTCTCTCATGTTCATGATGTGTTCCATTAATATTTCCAGAGAAAGTATAGTCTGGATCCATCACTTGTACTCAGCTCAAAAGTTGTACTGTTGGAGTAAGATCATTCTTATGAAGAACAGCCGATCAAGATTCTGGATCATAGTGAAAAATTCCTATAGAACAAGACCACTAGCTTGGTTAAAGTATTATGGAGGAACCACCAATTAGAAGAAGTTACATGGGATATTGAGGATATGATGAGGGAGGGGTATCCTCATCTGTTTGTTACAAAGTGACAAATTTTGAGGGGAAAATTCATTTTATGGGCGGTATAATGTAACACCCGAGATTTTATGAGAAGAATTTTTCTTTTATGTATTATGTTATGTGCAATACCAATGGAATATTTCCCTACACACAACACTGTCTTGGTTTCCATTACACGCAAGAGCAACCTTCCTCAATAGCTTGTGTTGTACGCAATACAACGTTTCCCTAAACAATGATATGTTATTAAAATAATATATAAACTATCCATTATGAATATTTATACCCACTTTTTGAAATTTTATAAATTTTATCTTTCAAAATGGGCATTATTTTTGGATTCGAAATATCAAAATTAGCATATGGTGAATTTTTACTATTATTCTGAAAAAAATCAATTTTTGATAATTAGTGAAAACCTTTATTTATTAGTTAAAATTGACATTTTATTTAAATAATAATTTTTTAAAATTTATTTACCACAAAATAGATACACAATACCTTTATATGTCCAATTAAATTCATTGGAGTAATTTTATAATAATATAGATACATAAACAATATATTGATCTTTTAAAGCATTAGTGAGTTGAATTACAA
Source organism: Viscum album (assembly GCA_963277665.1). Classification (NCBI taxonomy): domain Eukaryota; kingdom Viridiplantae; phylum Streptophyta; class Magnoliopsida; order Santalales; family Viscaceae; genus Viscum; species Viscum album. Next base: position 373,611,142 of record OY728134.1, read on the forward strand.
AAATCGGAGAGACACTATTTATATCAAGGAGTAAAATGTGGTTCAAGAAGATAAAAAAAATTGTGGTGAATATTAGCTTTTTAATCTTATTTACCACGGTTAAAAGTAAATAGGGTAATGAAGGGTAAAAATTATATTATTATTACCCTAACACAAGTCCTAATTCTATTGTATAAGTTTAATTCAACCAAAAACAACCTTAGGAATAAAATATTATCATTTTGGTTCATTTAGATTAGATTAGGACTCTTATTATTATTTTATTTAAAAAAAATTGTTAAAAGAGCTAAAATCTATGTTTAATCACTAAAATATTTTTAATATAAGATTATACCGACGATAAATTCTACTATATGTATTCATTATAAATATAATAAGATTTACTACATAATGGTAATTTATTTATAGTTTTTAGACATAATAAATATAATTTTTTTCTGACATAGTGATGATGCAGTAATTACCTAAGTAATGAAATATTAACATAATTGATATTATGAATACCAAAATATATAAAATTTTAGAATTTTTATTAATTAAAAATATTTTATAGTTTAATATTACATATTAGTATTGATTTAATTAAATTTCTTCGAACTAATCATGTTGTAATGAGTTTCACAAAAATCAATTACCAAATAGTGTCAAAATTGACATATAGTAGTTTTTAAAACAAATATTATATTATTAATTGTTATTTTATTCCTAAATATGCAAAGTTAGTCAAAATGACTTAGATAATGATATATATATATTAATAATTATCCTATTGGGGTTATTTTGGCTTGTTATAGTATGTTTATTAAACATATAGTGTAAAAAACAATAAGACACAATAATAGTTAAATTTTTAAACATAGAGTTATATATAAATGATAATGTGAAATAGTAACCTAAGCTTTCCTAAAACCTATTAGATGAGAGGATTTAGACCCATAATAACTATATCTTCTCTATAAATCTATTTGGAGCTATTAAAAACCAAATATGACTTTATTATAAAATAATATTTTATGTTTTTCCTATGGTGCCCCTCTCCTTCCTTATAAAAGGGATCCTCCTCCCTCTCCTATTTAAAAAATTTAGAGCCTTAATTCTCGGACAAACCCATCCCATTTTCCTTCTAAACATCCCAAGAAACATAATAGAGGTTTTGGTCATCTTCAAGGACCAAATTTAGTGACCTAAGTGGGGGTTTTGGAGAGAAGCGTCCAAGAAGAGGTAATATCCTTGACCAATTCTTTCAAATTCATTTATTATTATAATTATTCTTATTTTTTTGATTCATAATAAATAAATAAAATAAGTATCACTAATATAATGATATGTTATTATTAATATGAAACACCCCTATTTCATATTCTATCCATCCTACGAAAAACAAAATCACCACACGTGCGTATGTAAGGAATACAGACTCCACACTGCGGTGTAATCTGTTTTTTCCAAAACCACCATACATGGATGGGTATAATGGTGTAAAGAATATCTATAAATGGTTATTATGACATGATACTAATTCTATGATATTATATCACTATCTATAATACAATTCCACAAACATGGGAATGATATCATCGCTCGTGTGTACGTACGACATACCATCTCCACGATATGATGCGAATCTTTCTACAAGATCATGATTGAATAATGATTATATAAATGAATTGAATGAATAAATATGATATATATTATACTAATACCATTTTTTAAATGATGTATCTATAACCTAAAAATAATAATTATAATTTATTCGACAAAACATGCATAAGAACATAAAACAGTGAACACCCGAATAACAAGTAGAAATGAAATATTATTAATAAGAAGATAAGAGTATGACCCTATATGATATCATAAAAATGGATATGATTCTGTAGTAATTAAATGAAATTATATAAATCATTATAAATTAGGTTTAGATATGCACGATTCATATCAGACCAAAGGTAAGGGAAAATCTCAAAATCTCAATTTTTATCTGAGAGTGTTTATACTTTAAGATTTACTGGGCCATAATTATCATCCACATCCATGTTTCCTTAATATGTAATATTATTTCAATCATCTTAAAAAAATTTAAATCAAATTTTACAAATTGGAATGTTTTTAGTAAAAGATATGAATGGAATCTTTTTTCGTTTTATATTATGCGGTACTTTTTGACTTTTTCAGCCAAAGAACGAGAAGAATGTTATTTAACATATAAGACATGAATGTATTATTATGATTTCATACAAAATTATGTCAATTAATCTTACATTATATGTTTTCAATATTATTATTAATTAAATTCTTTTAGTTTAAAATTGTATAAGATATTAAAAACAGAAATGTGTTTTTGAAGTAGAAATGATATTTTTCTCAAGAATGGAGTTCAAGTGTTTTATCAAAATTATTTTCCATCTAAGATAACATAGGGTTATTTTTCTATCAAAATTATTACGTTGATTTTATTTTTTTAATAATGGAATTATTTTTAGAAAGTCCTTTTATCGTATATGGATTATGTTATGATGGCATGATGTTTAAGAATCCAATTTTCTTATATGGGTTATGATATGATGAATGATTTATGATTTTTGTGGAACACATAAGAATGGTTTTATTATGTGGTTGGTGGGAACTATATCTCCCTTCATTGAAATTGGTAATGATTTATATCTCATGAGATAGACATGGATGGAACGGCAGGTTAATCTGGAACACTAATATAGGACTAAAATGAAGAGTGAAATCAGTTTAAAAATGGACATTCTCGTCTAGGATTGTCTTGGAAATGAGTCTTGACAACTAAGAAATGATTTTATAAGATTATGTGTGTATGTCAAAAAGTTTCACTATTTTTGTTATGATTATTGGGATTACATTTCACTACTATGATTTATCCCAAGTTATGATATTATGATCTCTTTTGTAGGTTAATATTTTCAAAATGTTATGTCCTTATGAATATGATATGATTGATATTTCCTCGGTTTACCTTTAAAGAGAATTTGAGCTCACCCTTTTGTATTTTTTCATTTCCCAAGGTCCAGAATAAAGTTATTAAATAAGATATTCCAAAAGGGACTCTAGGTTTGATAAAATAATAGGGAGACAATTTAGATGATTTATGAACATGTTGTTTATGATTCCCTGTTTCTAATGACTCTATACTGATACGATCCATTCATGGTTTTGTTAAATTATTTAATATGTTTTAATCAATTTTAAATTAATAACAATGTATGTAATATATGGGTCGTTATGTTTTCGCTCTTTGTAACAGAAGATCTGTATGTCTTGATTGGTTCTGTAAATTGTAACAGTGAAAAACTGAATATCATGAAAAAATGATTCTTCTTTTAAATGATTCGCCTCTATATCTGTGAAGAAAAATAATACAAGTATATATAGAATAATTCTGATCATTATCCTTTTATTTTAGATCCACAAAATTCTCTTTTAGAATCGCAATATACAAAAGTTTTAATAAAAGCTCAGTCGTAACCCCCCTAAAAATTTGCATGAAAATATACTCTTAAATTGATCCTTTGAATCCTAATTAAATGGCTTTGAATCAGTGAAGGGCATGATTCAAATTCAGGATATGAATCTAGCATAAAAATGTAGCCCGATAATCTGTATAAATATTGTTTCTCAACAAATTCATAATTTAAATCTTCAACATCAAATGTAGGGTTGACCGTAATAAAATGCATTCTATGAATGTAAGGTTTACAACGTATGGTTCACAAAATAAGGTTGATCTCAAACATAATGTTGATCAGTCATACATTTCTCTTCAACTCACAAACGTATGGTATATAATCTATAATTTTATTAGCTTCATAACATAATGTTCATGATCCATAATTTTTAGTCAAACGTTCTATTGTTTACAAAAGTATGGTCAGTGAACCATAATTTTGAGAAACAAACTAGACGTTCCATAGTAACGTATGTTTCTTCTTTCATACTTTTGGGATATTCTAAACGTATGGTTCCTTCCAAACATATGATTTTTCTTTCACAATTTTCTGATAATGTAGGGTTTCTTAACCATAGTTTTTTGATAACCCATAAGTGACATTTTTTATCCTCACGTTATGTTCCTCAACATAGGGTATCAATGATGTTTCTAGAACACTCTAAAATGAATTTCATACATGTAGAGAATGAATAGTGTTTTCAGAACGTGCTAAAATGATTTCTGAACACATTATTATATATTCCAAATAGATGAAACGCTTTAATATTTCTTCAGAAATAAAAAATACAATGAATATAAATTTCCTGAAATATAATTAAACTATAATCATTAGACTAAAAAATAAGGGTATTTGTGATAATAAAAATTGTCATAAAGAGATAGAGTATTTTTCTCAACAATCTTCCCATAATAATAAAATAATGTAATATTTATAATAATAATTACTCAACAATATCCCCCTTTTTGATGATCACCACCCCCATGAAATAACCAATAAAATTAACGTTCAAAATTAATTTCTTATAGATTTGAGTTTTGAAAAGATAAAACAATATATTATTTAAACATAAATATTTCATCAAGAAATAAAAATTACATTGTCTGTTGATTCATATATATATTTATAAATAAAACTTTTAAAATTTCTCCCTTTATAAAATAAAATAGAATCTATTTTCTACCCTTGAGTAAAAGATTAAAATAGATAAGACATACAAATTGTTTACTCAAATTTATCCCCAGATAAAAGATTTTTAAAACCTAAAAATTAATTTGTGTGTGTATCCATATTTCTCCACATTTTTTTTATATTAAAAATAATTATAGAAGAATCAATATAATACATTTTAATGTTGCATATAACTTAAGTAAATTGTAGGATAAACTATTTATCAATATCTCAATCTAGATTACTGGAATTATATAAGATACAAGATAGTGAAACAAATCAATAACACATAGAGATGGGATGGAAATATATTTTATTGAAAATATAATTTCAATTACATTAAGGACAACAAGAATCAAGGTAGGGCAAAAAAGGTTTTGGGAAACATGTTTTAGCGCCTCTGAATGACATCCTAGATCTCTGACAACTGTATTATCTGTCATTTCATTAGCCCAATACCTAACTGGACTATGATATCTCTTCCTTCCGGAGTTAGATGAATTTATTCAATAAAATTTACATTGAAGAACTCATGTAACCTCTCATCCTTCTCCATAAAAAGTGATAAATTATATGTGAACTGATTCACCAACTTTCTAATTCTAGGTTCATTCAAAGTCATATTGTCAAAAATAATATTCTGATTATACAACAACATGTATAAAGGACCACTATTGCATTAAAGGTCATACAGTCTATCATTTATATTTCTCATAGCATCTGTAATGGCCTGAAATATTCTGATTAGATCAGTTGAATTACCAGATGTACTGACATCACTATTTCTGACAAATACAATTTATTTCTCCATGAAAGATTTAAAATCATGTAAATATGAATTCATCACCATTTCAAAAAAATGTATAATTGCTAAATTGGCCAACATTTTATTCTAGAAATTTTCTAATTCGTACTTAAAAAGTGAACTAGAATTTAGGTTCTGAAATTTTTCCTTAACCTTTACTAATTAACTTCTCAAATATACATTTTTAGAATGAACATTTTCAATATTTTGGATCAACTCCTCTACAAGATCATTATCAGAATCAGAGGAACATTACACTTGATTACTAGTTTCAACATCAACTGGAATTATCATTTATAGCTGTAGGGATTCAGTATTTGACTTCTCTTCAACATTCCTCTGGACTTTCTTCCCTAATGATTTTTACTCATAGTCATGAATGGAATCATCCAATGAAAAATTCTCCTTACGTACTTCAGTGTGATTTTCACAAGGGTTCTCTATTGGGTTAGGTTCCTGCTCATCCTGATCATCTTCTTCATTGATCTCTTCCAAGACATGTTCCACTAAAACTAGATCCACTTGACCAACTTCCTTTTGAAGGTCAATTACAGGTACAACCTATAACTCTACTTCTGGTTATACCTCTCATTTAGTCTAAGGAACAAATTCCAATTCCACATGAGGAGACACCTCAATCTGAGAAACTGTTGGGTTTTATATGTTCTGGACTGGAGATTCTCCAAGAAATCTATAGCTGAGAGGAGGTTTAATCTTATTTTCATTTGTTTTAGTAGGCTCCTCTCTAGCATGATCTACTCTATGATTTTCCCTCTAAATCCCTTCTTGAATTTACTCAACAACAGGTGTATCTATTGCATCAAACAATATCCTCCATGATACTACACTGGTCTTTGATTCAACTACTACGTATATTCATTTTGTAGGTAGCTCTTCAGAATATTCTTGTCCTTCTTCTCCACCAAAATGCATCAGTATTCTTTATATTGTGATCCAAATGAACCAATATTTCTCATTGATCCTGGATTGAAAATGTTTCCATGGTGAAATATCACTCGAGGAACCAACATCCGTACCATATCGCTCATAAATAAAATATTTGAAATGAATCTTATGATGGGATAGAAGTTCATCCTCATTGTGGGTTGGATGAAATAATTGATATATCTGAAAATAAATATCATAAAATTCATCATAATATCACTCATAAATAGAAAAATTATGTACATGTTAGTGTAAAAAATTTTCACCATATCTAATATTCTGTGTGCTATACCTATTGGTAAGAATTTAAAAGAAATATTCTGGTCAGGCTCTAGATCATTCACTAACATCTTATTTATATTTGTAGACCCAAACATAAAATACATAATGTCTTCATACTTATGGAAATTCTCACTAATAATTACTAAATAAAAATGAAAAACACCATCATTAGGAAGTTAATAATTTTGGCTATCTCCACAGATGATATCAAAAAATATATATCCTCGATCTCAACTATTATTGTATCGTCCTCATCTCCCAGACTGAAATGAATAGATTTGAAAAAACGTGATGATGATCTACCTCATATATAATCTATATATAGTCTCCATTGTTGGTTTGATCGACTTTATAAAATTATAGGGCAATACACAACATCATATTCATTTGGTACAACAATTCTAGATTGACCATTTTTGCTTGAAAAATCATTCTTCAGGTTGAGCATTGCCACTTGGTGTTGCTAGTTTCTAGATCATTAGTCCTTTTGGTATTTGCCATTGTTGTCACAGATTTCTGATGGTTCAAATAGCTACGGTTTTGATGGTTCATGTTAGGATAGAGAAGTGTGGGATCATTTTTTGTGGTTTTGAAGGGTATTGAGAAAATTAATAGGTTTTAATCAGTTTCTAACATCATTGATTCTTGTTTAAATATTGACATAGTAATTTTTACATTATTTTAAGGTAAAAACGTACGTGGTAAAATTTTGAATTCGTACCAACTATAATATTAAATTATTTAATATTAATAATAATATTAACAAATAGAAAAAAATCATTCAAAATTAAATAAACCTAGATCTATTTAAAAAAATCAAACCATACATTGGGTCATGGTTTATAAAAAATATAATCTAATTAAATTTCATTGGTTAAAAATTGTATGAATATATCCATTTTCAGAACAAGATCTATTAGAAAATGATATCTGATATCAATATTCTAGTTCTATAATGATTAATAGGGTTTTTAGAAATATTTATAGCACTTAGGTTATCACATAAAATAAGAGTATATTTAAAATTTATTCAAAATTCCATAAGAGTGTTTTTAATCCAAAAAACAAGTATACAACAACTACCTAAGATATGTAATCTGCCTCAGCTATTGACAAGGCAACTGATTGTTGTTTATTACTAGACCATGACACTAAATGTTTTCTAAAAAATTAAAAGTACCGAAGGTTCCTTTTCTATCTAATATACATCTTCTAAAGACAACATCAGAATAAGTAATTAAATTAAAATCATAAGTTTTTGTATAGATAAGTGATTGAAAAATAGTTTGGTTTAAATATCTAATTTTTTTTTCACAACACTAATGTGAGATCCATTAGGGTCAGATTGAAATATAGCACAAAGACATACTAAATACATTGTTTTTGGTCTATTTGTAGTAAGATATAATAAACTACCAATCATACCTTTATATAACATGTTGTAAATTGATTTTCACATTTCTTCCAAATCAAGATTTATATTAGAACACATAAGAGTTGAATAGGTCTTGATGTATTCAAGTCCAAATTTCGTTAGTAAATCATTAATGTATTTTCATTGATTTAAAATACTTCCAACTACAACTTGATAAATTTAGATTCCAAAAAAAAATTTAACTCCCCCATAATACTCATTTAAAATTATTTCTTCATTAAATTTTGAGAAATGATGACAATTTTTTTTGTTTGTTGAACCATAAATTATATCATCAACATTAATTTGAACAAATGAAATATTAGAGTTTACTATTTTTAAAACAATAACGGATCTTCCATCTAAATAGTAAAATCATTATTTAAAATCAATGACCTTAATCTTTCAAACGAATCTCTAGGTGCTTGTTTAAGGCCATAAAGAGATTCAGTATGTGCAATAACTGAATCTATTTTTTTTAATTTTCCAAACCAGGAGGTTGGTCAACATAATCTTGCTCAAATAAGTAACAATTTAAATAGGTAAACATAGAATGAATCTAAAATAATTTAATGTTCATATGATAAGCATAAGATAAAATGTCACGACCCCCTCCCCACAAAGTGTACCCCTCTTGGGCTGGTAATGTGAGAAGGAAGATAATGACCCCCGAGTCCCACCTCCAGTAGGCCCCAAGTTGGCGACTAGCACTGAGGGTATAACAAACACAAAAATGGGAGGCATTACCCTCTAAGAGAACACATGGAGAAGAGAGAGATAAGATAGACACCAATCAACTCCAACATAGAACTGAAATATAAAAGAAACCCAAGTTCATATATGAAATTTAATGAAAAATTACTACAACTGAAAGAGAATACTAAAAGTAACCTAAAGAAAGTAAAACGGAAGTGACCACAAGCCCAAACAGCACCTCCAACCACAAGCTAGTAGTAACCATCTTGATCTCCAACTCCTCCGAGTGACCTGAAAAACAGTTCTTATATACATAAATTGTGTATAACAGTATACTCAGTAGGATCATCTCCAAGCCTCTCGTGCAAAAGTAAAGAAAGCATGCTAAAGCCCAAAGAACAATAAGTGAAACAAACTCGTCACCTAAACAGGTATACTAAGTTCCCAACCTCACCATGGATACTCTCACCAAGTAACACATAAAAGAATATATCATATAGTAGTGATTATCAAGGGTACCCTGCTACTACTTCCCCACTAGTTCCCGATTTTCCCCAATGACTTACGTCATTTGCATATCTCTCTAAAGGTTTTCTCGCAGACACCTGGGATACGCTCTACAATCTGCACCACGTGCACCACAAAGGCTTGCCCTCAGACACATAGGTGAAGCACCACACCATCCTCACAACCAAAAGTAAGTAGGTATGTTCCGCGATCCACCACAGCCCGCATAACGTGTATCATACATTGTGTATTATACCTCAAGCCAGTACAACCCATACACTGAGTAGGGATCCTCAAGCCATCACACCCTTTACACATTACACCTATAGTAGTCCATAGGATACTATATCCAGAATATATGTGTGTGAAATAACCACAAGCCATTATAACCCTCTACACATATATATGGGGAAACTAACAGTTGTGCCTGTTGTAACATGTATCTACCAAGATAAGAGAGCGGGGCCAAAAGGGGGTAGTCATCCATTCGACCTCCCTTCAGAATGTTGGGGAAAACACCCCCAGGGCTCATAATCCCCGGGGTGTCAGTTTCCGTTACCGACAGGGTGTAGTAGCGTATAGAAACACAAAAAGTATAGAATAAATATATAAATGACATCCACACTATGGGAATTACCTAGTCTTAGATACAACTACAGCAAATGTCTCTCAGACTCCGGGCTGCTACTTCTAAGCCTTGGTATCCAATAAGCACACAAACATTTGAAGAGATTTATTAGATAACTCCATTATCATTTTATAAGTTCCATTGTACATTAATTAATTCTTTAAACATTAATTAACCATAAAAAATTCCACATTAAACTGAAATGGCATCACATTCAAAATCAACTGCTTCTTTTAACATTCACATCACCTTTAAATACCAGCATTTCCCTCCCCGTGGATTAACACCATTTAATCAAAAATAAATTATAGAATTACTTTCACATATTCCCAGGAATTCTAGAAATGAATCCTATGCTACTAAACACAAAGGTGGCTCAACACGGTGAATAGATATACTACCCGTCGAGTCATTTCCACCTATAGAAAGTGAACAGACCCATTCTCCCTCAAGTGGCTAAACATGGAAGGCATGTGGCATACCCCATGCATCATCGCCTCCTTCGGAAGAATGGTAAGAAAAACTAACTGCCTTGGTCAGTGGGGAAAAGCAAAGACGATAAACATTCAAAGAACCCACAAGCATCCAACAACCACATCCATCCCATTCCATCACCCCTGGTGTCCTCCCCGACACCCAAATCCATAAACTAATGCATCTCGCCACTCTAGGCGTCATCCGCTACCACAACCACAAGGCCTCCATGCCTCCACATATCACAACAGCCATACAGGATCACATCACAGTACAAGTAGCAGGAAAACAACAATCACAACCATGGGCTCTTGACCCTTTGACAAACAAGAGGGTAACTCAGAACCCTTTAAGAAGTTCTCACAAAATCTGTTCAATAATCCGTATTGAATTAGCAGATTTGTTATTCATAGGTTCCAATTATGGGATACCTAATCAGTAAGCAATCACAATTAAATAACCATGCTTAGTTACCTAATTTTATTAACCTCAAATTAGAACAACTACAACAAAGACAACAACCATATTCATTTACATGACTCTTTATCTTTTTCCATTTAATAAACAATTAATTCCGGCTTTAAATTCATTATAAATTTCCATCAAGAACGATAAACTTATCATAGAAAACATTGATATCACTCTATATAGCAATACATGAGGCAAACCGTTATCACAGTATAAAGTAACAACATGCGATCAAAAAATTATTTTAATTCGGTTCAAGTATTTAATTTGGTCAATTTCATTGTGATCCAAAGGGCTAAATCATGCAAATTCTATGATTTCACATATAAAATTATAGAATCCATGAATCCCCTACCTCGAAGAGTTATTGACATTCTTTATCCACACAATGAGTCTTAATCCTCCTCTCACAACAACTACATCCACCAGAGGATGCCACGGTACGACAGAACCAACCAACCCCAAGAAAAACCCATTAGAATATTGGAAACTAAATGGTATAATATGGAACAGATAAACAAGAGAAGATGATCCCAAAAGGAAAAATGATAAAACATACCTTATTGGGAATATTGACCGACACAGCTTGGTTGCATCCAAAATAGAGCGAAACCAATCAGAGGATTAGGGTATTATTTTGAACCTCCTATAGGAATGATTAAAAGGTTCTAGTGTCTCTTATCCGAGAACAAGGAGTGAGAACAAGAGAGAATGATATCTGATTCATTTTTGAAGATTTAACGAGGCGATGGTTTAAGATCTGGTTAATTCTCCATTAAAAGAGCATTACATTAACCCACACGGTTTGACCAAGTAAATACATCCCAGCCTTAGGAATAATTAACATAGGATTTATGGAATTTTAATTGCCCTGAAGAGTCGTTTCAACAAGGCTTTAAATGTATTTTACGTCAAAGGAACATCAAATGGGGAAAACTGTAGGAAGCTGGAAACACTGTTTACATACTCAAAATTTGGCAAAGGAAATAAAAGTTCATTGTAAGACCTCACCATTCTGGAAACACTATTCATGCCTACCGATATAAGGTCACCATTAGAAGGTTACCATTATGGAAACACGGTTCATGCCTACTGATAGAAGGTCACTGTTAGAAGGTTGTCGTTCTGGAAACATTGTTCAAGCCTACCGATAGAAGGTCACCGTTAGAAGGTTGCCCATCTGGAAACACTGTTCAAGAATACCAATAGAAGGTCACCATTAGAAGGATACCATTGTGGAAATACTATTCAATCATACCGATTGATGGTCACCATTTGAAGGTAGTCATTCTAGAAACACTGTTCAAACCTACCGATAGAAGGTCACCTTTAAAAGGTTACCATTCTGGAAACACTGTTCAAACCTACGGATAGAAGTCCACCGATAGAACCTCACTGATAGAAACACTGTTCACTAAACCTGACCAATAAAAACACTGTTCAACTACCGATACTGTTCATAAAACTGGAAACACTGTTTACAGAACTGGAAATTTGGCAATGTGTTGGGGATAAGTCACCTTGACCTCCCTGAACACCTCCAACACAACATTTTCACAAAGTAACAGACTGGAGAGGTCCGGGCCATTAAATTAGATACCTCTAAAAATATTCTTGTCCTTGAGAATTAAAAACCCACCCAAATGAAAGGTGGGTCCGAACAAACCACCCCATAAGATACCACTTAGGGGGCAACCACCATGATTTTTTCGAAAGCAGGAACAAAACTACGACATCTGAGAGTATGGGAACAAACAATCCATATCCAAACAATTCACACATAACATCACATGAAAGGTACATAAATAAAACATGAAAGGTCTATCCACAATGAAAACATCCTTACATGAAAGGAGTTAAGCATTAAAAAACTCTGGGTACTGAGCACGTCTCTATGACTCACGCTCACATGTACTCCCCTCCATGCCATAATGTCGCCACAAGACACGAACTAAGGGGATAGAATGCCCATGCAACACCTTCTCATTGCGGTCATGGATCTCCACCAGTCGCTCCTCGAAGGTTGCATCATCATCAATATCGTTCTCTCCCCAATCGATAACATGAGATTCATCAATAAGATAACGACAGATCTGTGATACATAGAAAACATCATGTATCTGAATCATCTAAGGGGGAAGTGCTACTCGATACGCCACAACTCCAACATGAGCTAAAACCTCGAAAGTCCCAACAAACAAGGGATAAAGATTACTTCCATGACCAATCCTTCGCTGCGCATGACGGGGAGTCACCTTCAGAAACACATGACCCCCAACATTAAACACTAAGGTTCTCCTTCTTTGATCAGCATATTATTTCTGACGATCTTGCGCTGTCTTCTTCCACTCACGAATCACCTTAACCATCTCTGTTGTATTCTACACTAGTTCTCATCTGACAACTGCTGACTCTCCGACCCCAGTCCAGCACAACAGAGAATGGCTTGGCCGGTCATACAAGGCTTCAAACGGCACCATACCGATGGTAGTGTGAAAACTATTATTGTAAGCGAACACTACCAAGGGTAAGTGCTTCATCCATGAACCTCCAAAATCAAGAACACAAGAGCGCAACATGTCTTCAAGAGTCAGGATGGTTCGCTCTGTCTGACCATATGTTTGAGGACAAAAAGCAGTGCTAAGGCACAATTGAGAGCCAAAATCATGCTGGAGACCTCTCCACATCCTAGAGGTAAAACGAGGATGTCGATCAGAAATGATCATACTAGGTACTCCATGATGTCTCACCACCTCCCCTAGATACTTCCTCAACAAAACTTCCACTAAGCTCGTCTCCTTGATCTCTATGATGTGGGATGATTTTGTTAAACGATCCACTACCACCCATATAGCATCATGTCCTCCCAGAGCGTGAGGTAAACCTGTAACAAAGTCCATTGAGATGTCCTCCCACTTCCACTGAGGAATCATTAATTTCTAAAGAAGACCACCAAGAACACGATTTTTGGACTTCACCTTCTGGTAGACTAAACATCGAGACACACACTCTGCAACCGAATGCTTTAGCCCGACCACCAAAACTAATTATTCAAGGATCGGTACATCTTTGTCTTACCAGGATGTACTTCCAATGGAGAACTATGGAACTCTTGCAGAATCATCTCACACATCAGCAATGGAACAAAAATCCTGACATGATATAACACTTGGTGTTGTTCATCCTCCGACCAACCATTAGGGGCCTCACCACAAACAAATATGTCTCTCCAATCTACTTCCTTTAGATCACCCAATTGAGACTCTTCCACCTTCTGCATCAGGGATGACTACACTGTCATCTAGAAAAGACAACCTCTACACCCAACTTCTCCCACATCAATATGCAAAGATGATAGCTCTTCCATCACTCTCCAGGAATCACCATATTCAAGCACAACATCATTATGTGACTTTCGGATAAGTGCATTAGCTACAAAATTCCCTTTTCCAGGTCTATACGATATTTCAATGTCGTATTCTTGAAATAACTCCATCCACCGACGTTGTCTCAAGATCAAGTCACATTGGGAGAAAACATACCTCAAACTCTTATGATCGGTGAAAACCACAAAGTTTTCACCAATGAGGTAATGTCTCTACAACTTCAGAGAAAACACCATGGCTGTCAACTCAAGATCATGGGTGGAATTGTTTCATTCATGGGGACAAAACTACCGAGACCCATAAGAAACAATTGACATCTGCTACATGAGAACACAGCCTAGCCCCAGATGTTATGCATCACAGAAAACATCAAACTAGACTCCCTCCGTTGGATGTCAAAGGACTGGAGCACTTACCAACTTCTCCTTTAGATACTCGAAAGCTGCCTGACACTGATCAATCCATATGAACACTTGATCCTTCCTAGTCAAAGTTTTCAGAGGAGTCGTAACTCGGTAGAAATTGTCTACAAACCTCCTATAATAACCTGTGAGACCAAGGAAACTTCACACCTCAGACACAGTCTTGGGGGTATCCCAAGACACCACTGTTTATATCTTCGACGGTTCCATAGCTACTCACTATAGGGACACAACATGCCCCAAGAAACTAACTTCTCGAGCCCAAAAATCACACTTGGAAAACTTCACAAATAACTGATGTTGGCGAAGAACTCCCAAAACGGCTTGTAGATGCTCTGCACGCTCCTACTCAGATGTGGAGTACAGAAGGATGTCGTCGATGAAAACCACAACAATCTTTTCCAAGAATTCACGGAACAAAACATTCATCAACCCCATGAAAATAGCTGGAGAATTCGTCGTGCCGAATGGAATTACAACAAACTCATAATGCACATGACGACAACAGAAAGCAGTCTTAGAGATATCATCATCCTTTACTTTCATCTGATGATATCCTAACCACAAGTCGATCATTGAGAACCAACATTCACACTGTAGTTAATCAAATAAGTCATCAATCTGCGGGAGAGGATAGCGGATCATTATTTTCTCTTTGTTTAATCGACGATAATCGATTAACAACCGCAAACATCCATCATCCTTTTTCACAAAAAAAACTGGTGCACGCCACGGTGACACACTTGGCTGAACAAAACCACACTACAATAGACCATCAAGCTGTATACATAAATCTTGTAACTCAGAAGGGTCCATCCTATATAGATACATAGAGATAGGAGACGCTCCTGGCTGTAGCTCGATCCCAAACTCGATCTCTCGTCGAGGGGGTATGGCTAGAACCTCTTCTGGGAAGATGTCAGGGTACTCCTCTACGACCTTAGGAAATTCCAACTGAAAAACCTATAAAGAACATAGCATCATCTCAGCCATTATGGATGATAAAGATGGAACTAATCTATGACACATCCGAGGATCTCGCTCACCAACAAACACCACTTTCTCTCCAACTGCATAAAAAACGATATTATTCCTATAGCAATCCACAATAGCCTACACTAAATACAACCAATCCATGATGAGGATGGCATCATATGGTTGTATTCGTAAACATAGGAAATCTCTCCAAGCGCGGTGTTTCCCCAACACTAGTTCAGAGTCTCTACATACTTCAAACAAGTCGGTTCGACCTTCAACTTGCGTAGTCAACGCCAAGGGCACTGGAAGCCTCTCTACCTCAAGTCCCAAATCATGGAAAAGGGTAGGTGATATATAGGAGTGTGTTGCTCCTGAATCAAACAAGGCATACACCATGGGAGAAAAAAAGCAAAGGGTACCTCGAACGACATCTAACTCACCTGGGGATGGAAACGCTAGAGCATGAATCTGACCACGACCTCCTCCAAGACCTCTCTAACCCATATGATGACCACCACCACGACCGTGATCTACACTCTAAGGACGGGGAGTGTCATGGGGCTGTCCTCTACCTGATCCATCTACCCTCTGGTGATCTAATGCTGGTGACACCTGCTGCTGCTGCCTCAGCTGGAACTACCTCAACGAAGAAACCTGAAGTGGAGCACCCAGTTCACAATGACTACTCTAAAAACACAGGCATTCCCACTGCTAATTACCACAACCACCAGAAGAAAAACAATCTCCTGATCCATTGTCATACGCCTGAGAGTTAATTACTCTGTTGAAACAAGTTGGGAAGGGTTGGGACCTACCCCCAGGTGAACGTAAACACCTATTCCCTGAAAACTAGGAACCTCAGACCACAACTCTACATCAGGAGGAATCAAAACGATGCCCCTCTCGTGAGGTTCTGGTCCTAACCAATGTCCTCTAAACAACCTCTGCCCTCGCCAGCACCTCAAGATATATCTTCAGCATAAATGGGGTGACCTGGAACTAGATCTCTAGATGCAAAGCCTCCTCGAAATTCCTCGCCCTTGCCTCCATATCTGGTAACAGGTCTGAAGCATATGGTAGAAGGTTCCTGAAATGGATTCCAAACTCTAGAACACTAAAGCTCCCATGTCGAAGGGTAAGAAGCTCCTAGCGATTAGATGCCTTCGCAGTCGAAGAAAGAAACTCGACTCTAAACCTTTCTCGAAACTCCTCCCATGAGATCGAAGACTCCTCACAATCCTCAAGGAACAAGAACCACCACTTCATTGCTGCTCCACGCAGCATCGTCACAACCAAGGAAACCCAGTGTTCCTTCCGAGTATGAATCAAAATAAATCCTATCTCGACCACCTCCAACCAGTCTTCTCTGACTACATCTGAAATGGAGCCCTCGTACTTATGTAGACTCTGGCTCTGAAAATCTTGGAGTGTCTTCCTCCAAGTGTCATCGTCATCAACCCCAACCCGGCGACGATCCGCTGGAACAGCATGCTGGATATCTTCTGTGAAAACCTGACGAGGATGTCAACCTGGAGCCATACCTGTAAAATAACAACTCTTAGAGATCCTAATCCTGGAATATGGATGACTCAACATTAATAAATTAATTTTTTTATTTTATTAATTTTAGGTTAACATATCGCTAGGTCTACCCTTTCAAACACAGGCTCACAGAAGAATGATGCATGATCCTTTCCTAGGTCTCTACCTTGCAAACATTATCACTTTTTTTAGTAGCCATCATAAACATAAAGGTCCGTGAAACAGATCAGAGGGGGCCCAAAATTCCTAGGTCTCTACCGGTCTCCTGTGTTTACCCAACTTTATAAACATGAATGATACTGTTTCACAACCATCCCATGAAACCTCACTTGTACCTGACTCAAAACTCCATCCTTTCCCTCAATCATACCATTGATTCCACTCTGTCATGACCCCCTCCCCACAAAGTGTACCCCTCCTGGGCCGGCAATGTGAGAAGGAAGATAATTCCCCCCCCCCCGAGTCCCGCCTCTAGTAGGCCCCGGGTTGGAGACTAGCACTATGTGTATAATAAACAAAAAATGGGAGGCATTACCCTCTAAGAGAACACATGCAGAAGATATAGATAAGATAGACACCAATAAACTTCAACTCAGAACTGAAATACAAATGAAACCAAAGTACATATATGAAATTTCATGAAAAAGTACTACAACTGAAAGAGAAAACTGAAAGTACCCAATAGAATGTAAAACGATAGCGGCCACAAGCCCGAACAGCTCCTCCAACCACATGCTAGTAGTAACCGGCTTGATCTCCAACCTGCTCCAAGTGACCTAAAAAACAATTTATATATACATAGGTTGAGTATAATAGTATACTCGGTAGGCTCCTCCCCAAGCCACTCGTGAAAAAGTAAAGAAAGCATGTTAAATCCTAGTGAACAACAAGTGAAACTAACTCGTCACCTAAACAGATATACTAAGTTCCCAACCTCACCGTGGCTACTCACACCATGTAACACATACAATAATATAGCATATAGTAAAGATTATCAAAGGTACCATGCTACTACTTCCCCACTGGTTTTCCTCTTTGCCCCAACGGCATACGTCTAGTGCATCTCTCTTCAATGGCTTGCCTGCAGACACCTAGGCAAATCTCCACAATCTGCACCTCATGCACCACAAAGGCTTGCCTACAAATACATGGGCGGAGAACCACACCAAACTCAAAACTAAAAGTAACTGGATAAGTTCCAGGAGCCACCACAGCCCGCATAAAGTGTATCATACATCGAGTATTATACCTCAAGACATTATAGCCCATACACAGAGTAGGGATCCTCATGCCATCACAACCTATACACATTACACCTATAGTAGTCCATAGGATACTATATCCCGAATATATGTGTGTGAAATAACCACAAGCCATTACAGTCCTCTACACACATATATGGAAAAAATAACAGTTGTTCCTGTTGGCACCTGTATCTACCAAGAGAAGAGAGAGGGGCCAAAATGGGGTATTCAGCCATTCGACCACCCATCAGAATTTTGGGGAAAACTCCCCCCGAGGGCTAACAATCCCCAGGGTGTCAGTTTCCCATACCAACAGGGTGGAGTAGCATATAGAAACACAAAAAGTACATAATATATATATAACTCACATCCACACTATGGGAATTACCTAGTCTTAGATACAACTGCAGTTAACGTCTCTCAGACTCCAGGCTACTACATCCAAGACTAGGTATCCTATAAGCACAGAAACATTTGAAGAGCTTTATTAGATTACTCCATTCTCATATTATCAGTTCCACTATACGTTAATTAATTCGTTATACATTATTAAACAATGAACAATTCCACATTAAACTGAAATGTCATCACATTCAAAATAATTTGCTTCATTTAAGTTTCACATCACCATTAAAGTCAAGCATCTCCATCCCTGTGGATTATAACCATTTAATAAAACATTCATTATAGAATTACATTCCCATATTCCCAGGAATTTTAGAAAATCATCCTATGCTAATAAACACAAAGGAGTCTCAACAAGGTGAGAAAATATACTACCCGTCGAGTCCTTGCCACCTATAGAAAGAGCACAGACGCATTCTCCCTGGAGAGGCTCAACACGGAAAGCGCGTGGCATACCCGGCGCATCCTCACCTCCTACGGAAGAAGGGTAAGCAAGACCAGCTGCCTTGAGAAGTGGGGAAAAGGAAAGCAGATAAACATTCAATGAATCCACAAGCATCCAACAACCACATCCATCCCATTTCATCACCCATGGTGTCCTCCCCGACAACCACATGCATAAACTAATGCATCTCACCACTCTAGGTGTCATCTGATGCCACAACCACAAGGCCTTCATGCCTCCACATATCACAACAGCCATCTCGTCTCACATCATAGCACAAGCAGCAGGAAAACAACAATCACAAACATGGGCTCTTGACCCTTTGACAAACAAGAGGGTAACTCAGAACCCTTTAAGAAATTCTCACACAATCTGTTCATTATTCCGAATTGAATTAGTAGATTTCTTATTCATAGGTTCCAATTTTGGGATACATAATCAGTAATATATCAAAATTAAATAACCAAGCTTACTTCCCTAATTTGATTAACCTCAAATTAGAGCAACTACAAAAATGGAAACAACTTGTTTCATTTACATGACTCTTTATCTTAAGATAATTAATTAACAATTAATTCCAACATTAAGTTCATTTTCAATTTCTATTAAGAATGAACAATTAATCAACAAAATCATAGATATCACTCTATCTAGAAAAACATGAGGAAAACTGTTATCATGGTATAAGGCAACAATATGCGATCAATGAATTATTTTAATCCAGTTCAAGTATTTAATTAGGTCAATTTCATTGTGATCCAAATGGATAAATCATGATAGTTATATGATTGCACATATAAATTTAGAGAATCCTTGAATCCCCTACCTCGAAGAGTTCTTGATGTCCTTTATCCACACAACATGTTACAATCCTCCTCTCACGACAACTACTTCCACTAGAGGATGCCACAGTACGACAGTACCAACCAACCCCAAGAAAAACCCATTTGAATCTTGGAAATTACATGGTAAAATATGGAATGGAGAATCAATAGATGATGATCCCCAAAAGAACAACGACAAAACATACTTTTTTGGAAGATTGAACGATACATCTCGGTTGCTTCCAAAATAGAGGGGAACCAATCGGAGGATTAGGGTTTTATTGTGAAAATCCTATGGGAATCATTGAAAGGTTCTAGTTCCTCATATCTGAGAACAAGGAGGAATAACAAGAGAGAATGATATCGGGTTCCATTTTGATGATTGAACGAGGCGACAGTTTAAGATCCAGTTAATTCTCCATTAAAAACAGATCAGATTAACCCACGCGGTTTGACCATGTAAATAAATCCCCGCCTTAGGAATAATTAATATATGATTTATGGAATTTGAATCAGCCTTAAGAGTCCTTAAAACAAGGCTTTAAATGTATTTTATGTCAAAGGAAACGTCAAATGTGGCAAAACTGTAGGAATCTGGAAGCACTGTTCACATACTCAATATTTGGCAAAGGAACGAAAAGGTAACAATTAGACCTCACCGTTCTAGAAACACTGTTCATGCCTACCAATAGAAGGTCACCATTAGAAGGTTACCGTTCTGGAAACACTGTTCAAGCCTACTGATAGAAGGTCACCGTTAGAAGGTTACCGTTATGGAAAAACTGTGCAAGCCTACCGATAGAAGGTCACCGTTAGAAAGATACCATTCATAGAAATAGTGTTCAAGCCTACTGATAGAAGGTCACCGTTAGAAGGTTACCGTTTTGGAAATACTATTCAAACCTATCGATAGAAGGTCACCGTTAGAAGGTTACAATTCTAGAAACACTGTACAAGCCTACCGATATAAGGTCACCATTAGAAGGTTACCATTCTGGAAACACAGTTTAAGCCTACCAATAGAAGTCCACCCATAGAACCTCGCTGATAGAAACACTGTTCACTAAACCTCACCGATAGAAACACTGTTCAACTACCGATATTGTTCATAAAACTTGAAACACTGTTCACAAAACTAGGAATTTGGCAAAGTGTTGGGGATAAGTCACCTTGACCTCCCGAAACACCTCCAACACCACATTTTCACAATGTAATGGACCAGAGAGGTCTGGGCCATTACATAAAAGGATCTTAATGGCTTATAATCTAGCTACATGTGAAAAAGTATAATCATAATATATAACTTCTTATTGATTATATCTTTTAGCTACCAATATTTACTTATGTCATGATATTATTACTTGATCATCTTGTATATATCTAAAGAAACTTTTAGTTCCTATAACTATATAATTCTGAGGACTTTAAACTAAATTACAAACATTAATTCACTTGAACTAGTTTTGTTCTTCATGAATTGATATCCTCCAAAATTCATCACATAAGGATTCTTAAAATGTCTTAGGATCTATATGGGATAAAAAGCAAGAGAAATAAACAATATTTCCTACATTTTATATAGTTTTATTCCATTGGCTAGGTATCACTTAACAATTTCTACATGGTAATTCTTTAGGGTTATATACTGTCTAGGTAGTATACTATTAGTATCATCAATGTCATGTCCTTTTGAACTAGACTGGATTTTATTTATATCATTTTCAAAATCATCTTTCAAGATAACAAGTCTCATGTTATCATTAGAGTCAAATTCATCATTTTGTTCTTTTATTTTCACAAATGGATTAGATTAATCAAATTTCACATGAAATGTTTTCATCAAAAATCTTTGACATTTTATGAAAAAATCTATCATCTTTGGATGTAGTAGAATATCCTAATAGAATTCCCACTTCTGACTTTGGATCACGCTTAAAATGATTTTCCTAGGTGTTTTAGGTATAAATCTTGCATCAAAAAACATTATGTTAATTGAATTTAGTGTTTATGTTATTCCGGAGTTCATTGGATTTATTTTTCAAAATCTATATGATTAAAACTCTATTAATTATATAAGAGGATATGCTTACACCTTCTGCACATAAATAGGTAGGAAGTATGTATTCATTTAGAATAGTCCTATCTAGTTCATTAAAAGTCATATTGCTTCTTTCAACTGTTCCATTTTTTTGAGGAATTCTTGGTTAAGAGAAGGTGTTCTTAATACCCATATTTGAGAAAAGGCAAATAAATTATAGATTCTCAAATTACCTACACAATTCTATTTTATATAATATTTTTATATAAAATTATAACCTAATAATTGATAATATTTTGTTATTTTCATGGTTTTTGGTAAATTGTTTTCATAGATTCATGATCAGTTCACTTTTGTAAAATTATTTATGTTCTTCTCAAATGAGATTACAACTAAATAAGTGGAATTAAGTGTTGTTCTTAATAATAAAATATTATATAGGGTCTCATATATCATTTTATTTTCTAACATAAGGATGATTAATTGGATTATATATCAATGTTAAGCATTTAGTTTATCCTGGTGATTTTTCAAAGTCCACTAAATAGTATTATTTTATTAAATATTATGATTTATTATTAGTTCCATAACATGAAATAAGATATTATATTATTATTAAAAAATTCCTTAACTATAATAATATTTTTATGATCTACGTGAAGGTATTAATGGAAATGAACAAAAACATTACTAGAAGAGTAGATTAGTCAACCTATCATGTAATATAGTTTTCTATCATTGAATAAGAGGATGTAATAAAATAGGAGGAAAATAAGATCCATTTGAAACATAAACATAATATATATACATTTTTTAAAAAATTATTATTCTTTGATGGTTGAAATGGAAGTTGAGAAATTATAGGAAATAAATAATGTAGGAGTTTTGTTTTGAGAATCATTACCTCTTTTATATCACACCCTTGAAAAAAATTTGATGACCTTGTATTTGATAATTTTTCGGATAATATTAGTACAAGGATGTTGGGACAATGAGTAAGTCTGTTTTTAGTTGATATTTTAGTATCCTGGGTCGAAAATGGCTTGAAAGTGTTTGTATTAATGCTTAATGAGTGGTTTGTTTTAATGACTATAATTATGAATATTTTCTTTATCCAACAACATTGAGGTAGAATTAATTTAAATGGATTAGGAGGGAATATAATATTTTGGATTACATATATGGTCGATCCACACCTCAAAAAAGTTCTAAATATCTTGCCTTTATTCAATTTTTAATCTTTTCCATTATTACATTAACCCCATAAATTTTTTCCCATATACGGCAATAAATAATATTATTAACATTTTAATATTTTATTCATAAAAATGGAAATTTCCTTAAAACCTAATTTTTCACTTTTGATTAAAATAAATGAATCCATTTTACCAAATTGAATTTAATAAATTTTATGAATTAAAATTAAAATTTCATGCATTGATACAATGACAAGGTAGGTTTTTAAAGTGAAATGTTCAAAAATAAAAAAAGTATTTGTATCCAATTTCAATTTGAAATTGATTCTCGTGACCTAAATTATATTGAATTATGTAAAATTTTATTATTTATACATATAAATAATTAAAATTAAAATTTATTTATATAAAAAATTAGATGAAAATATTCTTTCAAATAAGATACAGTGTTTTTTAATATTAATGATATTTTGATTCTTATTAGAAATTTAACATAAATTCCACCAATGATAATTTTGATATCTATAATTCAAAAATAATTTTTCATTTTTTACAAAAGGATTCAAATTTTAATTATTTATAATTAAAATATGTACTCCATACAAATGTGGAAAACTGAGATTAGAAATGTATAGATTATTATTCTTAAAATTGGATTTATTCTTTTCATAAACATATAAAAAATATATGATTAATTTCAAACCATTTAAACATATATATTAAATTTAATTTCGTTATTATCATTCAATAATTGTGATTATTTATATTTTAAAAAATTAAATTAAATTGTGGGCATAAAAATAATATTTTACATAAACACATCAATTATGTTATATTGATTCTCATTTTTATTCAATTAAATGGTAAACAATGAATTGATTTTATAATCATGTGTAGACATCATTTTCATATTGTACTTATTATAATTAATTCTCTCCATTCCAATGAACATGTGATAATTATCTCAATTGAAATGTAATATTTAATCCTTTTTTATAACTCAATGTTCTTGGTAATGAATAATATCGAAAAAATTGATATATTTAATATGAGGAATAACTTAAAATATATTGGGGTTACAAATTTCATCATCAAAATTTGAAATTTCAATTTTATATTAAAATTATTAAACTTTGAAATACATTTTTTGGAACCCCACATTATAATTATGGTCAATAAAACATTACCTTAATAATATGGAATAAGAAATAAGAATTTCACATAATAGTAGGTTTTTAAATTGAATGAAACAAGTTGGAAGTCAAAATGGGTACATAAGAGAGAAATATATGAATCATTATCTGATGGAAAATAATAGAGATCATATTAATTTTAATTTCTACCATCACAATAATATAAATCTCAGATTAGTTAAAGGGTCTATTGATTTATGATATGAAAATTATATAAATATATTTGTTCGTTGAATTTTCTTTCTAGAGTTAAACTATTATTTTAATATTTATACAATCAAAATATAAAAATAAATGTACTTAGTTAATTTTCATTCAAAAATAATAATCTAATATTGTCATTGTGATTGGCCCCACATTGACATCATCCCTTACACCATAGAATAACTTTTTGAAATTGATGTTTCATACCTAAACCACATTAATTAATTATTAGATTCACAAGTCATTAATTTATACATTAAATATTTAATGATACAAAAATGTTTATAACATTTTATCCATTATTATTAATCATATAGTAACTCCAAAAAATTATTATACATAGTCCCACATATTCTATTAAACATGTATTTAACGTCAATACTCATCGAAAATAAATAAATCAGAATTTGGAATCCAAATAATTTGATGGAACATTTCAAGATTTTCATATTCATCATTATATTCCCTAAATAATATAATTCACTAATAACTATAACATAAAACATATGAATTTTGTGTTAACCTTGAAACCTAAATTTAAAAATCATTCCTCAAAAATTACATTGTTTTCTTATATATTCCATATATCCAAAAAAATGTAATAATCTATTAAAAAAATCACCAAATTCATTATAACCTTATATATCCCCTATATATATAAATATTATTTCAACATCAATCACATAAAAGTGGTTAACTTCTCTTAATCATGTGTTTTCCAAATTGTCATACTTGGGTTTTGGAATTCATCTTCAGTCCCATTTTGAGTCATAATTTCATTTCTTTCATCAGGAATTGGGTTTTATGATATTTAGTTTCACAGTATATATTCCAACCATTATTGTAATATATTTTTTATTTGTATTCCCCGTTGAATTTTTTGAAAATATGGAGATTTTATGTTGGGTAGACCTTGGCGCACAATTAGCGCATAGTAAGTAGTAATTGTGCTCCAAGTCCTAGATAACCATGAAAAATCTATTTTGTGATATAGTCAAAAATGAATAAATACATGATGGGTAGTCATACCGTGTGGGTACTTCATTTTATTAGTCTGTTTCATAGTATTATTTATCATAGAGATTCCGCCTAGTTAGAGAGACTGTGTTGAGTAATTGTCTAACCAGCCTAATTTTTATTTAAACTTCTCTCTCTCACACTATTTTTACCCTAACATGATCTTCCCACCCCATTAGGGTTTTCCTTACCCAGGAGCCTCTTACTCTATCCATGTAGACTCCAGAAATCAATTTTTGGTGTTTTTTGTGTGATTTCTCCTCTGGATCATCATGCATGTACACTATCGATTGGTTTCTCCCTTATTTCTATGTATTTGATCAAGTTATATGGGGTTCCCTCTCTCCTATAGCTAGGTTCCATATTTTTTCTGGTTAAACCCTAAAACGGTTGATTTGATCATGAAATTTTATGTTTGATCTTTCTCCAATTGGTGTGGTTGAGGTGTGATTGGGTTTCCACATACGAATCTAGATGTTCTTTGTCAGTAAAGGAAAGACCCTTTCCACCATTCATTTAGAGTTATGATTTAATTGATTTCATGATTTTTTTCTTTTACCAATGTTAATAATTAGTATATATTCATGTTTAATATGTTTTTTTAATGAGGATATTT
The DNA here is from genome assembly GCA_963277665.1 of Viscum album. Taxonomy (NCBI): domain Eukaryota; kingdom Viridiplantae; phylum Streptophyta; class Magnoliopsida; order Santalales; family Viscaceae; genus Viscum; species Viscum album. The sequence goes on from OY728134.1 coordinate 373,637,514, forward strand.
TTTCATAATTACCAAGAAAGTTTGATGTTGATTTTGTGGTTTTTTCAGAAAAAAATTCTCCTCAAATTACTTGTTTGGATCCCTTAAGTAGTTTTTGATTTTAATAGGGAATAATTTGGTTTTTTAAATAACAGTTTGATTTTCATATGGTGGTAGGTTTTTAAAACAATATTTTTCATGTAGGTTTGATTTTTAAAATGTTTCATCTAAGGTTGTTTATAAAGGGTTTGATATATGAAAGTCACATGGTTCCCAATTTCCATTTGTCCTAAAAAGGTATCTTTTGGAAAAACCCCTTTAGAATTTATTCATTTATTGTTGGTTCATCCTTGGATAGTAATTTACTTAGTATTGTAAATACATTATGCATTAATTGTTCTATGTCAAGGACTAATCTTTGAGGTGGTGAGGGTGGTGCTGATTTTTGTACAATGACATGACCCTACCTTCCCAGAGTCAGTGCATTAATTCATAACATTTTCATGATTTCAATATTGTTATATCCTTCAGGAATTAATAGTTTTATTGTTTTTAATAACTATAGACATACATGTGTTCTTCATTACAACATGAATGAAAAAAACAATATAGAATTTCCTTTAACAATATCCATAACTCCTATGTTAACAAATCATGTTATTAACAATATATATCATCATGTCTAAGGAAAATAAAATATAAAAAGATGATGATATTAAATTATTAGTAAGGGTAAGAAATGTAGTGTAAGATATCAGGAACAAAAAACATTATGCATGGTGAATAACTATAATCACATTCCATTAGAAAATAAAAATGAACACATTATGACAGGAATACAAGTTGAATAAATAATTCCATAAGAAATCATAATCATGGATATTCTACTAGTCTAATAAAAAAATGAATTTTAAATTACTAGTTTAATAATTAAAGAATTCATATTGTCGGACATCATAATTGTACTGTCAGGGCCTCATTCCAAGACCATAAATAACAATTTTTTCAATGTCCCGTGATGACACTGTAGTTTGTCTCATTAGTCTTACCAGAGAATCATGGGGATATAACATTCCCTATCCTCCAATCAGAAAGTCCAATTATTTCCTCATATGAATTTGGATAAAAATTGACAAAATATAAATTCATTTTGAAACTAATATATGAAATGTAAATTACATTACCCAAATATTAAGCATAAACACTAACAATTCTGAGTAAATTGGTGAATTTTTTAATGATAGAACATCCACATTAAAAATAATCATAAAAAAATCCGTAAAATATGTTTTATGATTTCATGAAATATTAAAAATAGTATATAAGATTCAAAGAGAGTGTTGAAATAGATTAATATACTCTTATTAAATCATATAGTAATTCTTGAGATAAATACTCTTTTACATTCAAAATAATAGTTCTTTTGGAAATGTATTTGTATAAAAGAAAAATTAAAGTAAGTTATAATTTTAAAAATAAAATTAGTGCTTTTATAATGATAATGGTTTTTTAATAATAGAATATCGTGTGACCTTCAAAATTGTAAAAAATTTGAAAAAATCTGTTCAGTCGTGCTTGTATTTCAGGATGAATTTTTGAAAGATCCTTATTAGAAAAATAAACAACCATTAATTATAGTATTATTATTTTGGAAACATATATATAACATTAAAAATATAATTTATGAAAATTATATATTAATAAATAATAATTTAATTAATTTCTATACTGAATAATAGTAACCTAAATGTAAAAGGAGGATCATGTTGAAAACCATTTCAATAATCCAAATGGCATTCTTCAGTAGATCATACTGTCCATTATTACCAAATTAATTTCATTAATTAATATATAGAGAACCACTTATTAATGTAAATAAATAGTTATATCAATATTTAGTTCATTCATGGCCTTCTAGATGGGTTTAAGAGGTTCAATTTATTTTTTGGAGCATTTTCGTCCCCGGTATCCATGACCGGTTTACTTATGTACATATAAATATATCCATGTAAAAAGATAATTTATTTCTCGAATATAATTTATATTTTATTTGATAACATCCATAATATTTAATAGTTAGTAAACTAATTTGGATAGTTGTACTGTAGATGAATATTTATATAAAAAGTTAAGGATAAATAAATATAAGTTACTAAAGTTATAATAACATTTTACTACAGTTATAATAATTTTTTAATGAATCGTAAAGAATACTGAAAAACAAAAGAAAGAAACTCACTATAAACAAAATGAAAATGGGAATTTACCTCTTGATGTTATATTCTGTGAGATACTCTTTAGGTTAGATATTTTTTTGTGTTTATGAGACCAATGTCTATTGGGAGTGTAGGAGGAGTTTTAGTGGTAATTTTGGAAGAATTTATACAAGGCCCAAGGCCTGATAAGAGTGAACATAAGGGAGAATGAGGGGGGTTATAGTGGAGGAGAGGGGTGATTTTTGAATAAATTATACATTATTTTATTATTTACCTCAAGAAAACCTATTTTGTTAATTCATGGGACACATAATAGTAATATTTTCATGTGATATTGATCCACGTATTCTCACATCATCCATGTTTCTTGGAAATGAAAATTTAACTGATAATGTATATATATGATAAATTACCGTATTTTAGTTTTCATCAAGATTTCAAGTACATCGTAAAAATCCAAATAATTCACCAAAATCTTTTTTTTAGGTAGAAATAATAATTGAAATTACTTTTTTGAAACGAAATTTCAAAATTTTATTAAATTAATTTTTTAATACAAGCATTAATTGTTTGAAAAAAAATAAATCTATATTTCGTGTTATATCACCTTGAAAAATTAATCAAGATCTCTTTATCTTATCACCATAATACCAAATAATAATTATTTGTTTTACTAATCAGAATGTTCATATTACTATTCATATTACTATTCATATGGTTATGATACTATTCCATGAAAATTAATTTCGTCTTATTAGAGTCTAGATTTCATACTAAATGTAATTGTTCATGTTAGTTATTAAAAATTCATATCACAAAGGTAGAAAAATTAGGATTACAGTAATGGTTATAATTTTTTAATATTGTAGAGGCTCGATGTTTCATGCATTCAATATTCAATTTATTTTTATATATTTTGGGTGTTAAATTCTCCCCCCATTGGAATATTTAATCCTCAAAGATTCTAAAATTATACCGCATCAAAATAGTTGGGTAGGGATTCATCGTAAACTCCACTAGCACCCATGATACCTCTTCAATATTATGAATTTTCCAAATTATGTATACCATTTAAGTCATCATATTCCTCAACACCTATTATTTACATTATAGTATCTAAATAGTCTCTTCATAATATGATAATTCAGGTTCGAATTATATACATTCATAAGTGAGGACATGCATTGGGTCTTGCATGTACTTTCACAACAATGAGATATTGAACACATTATGTACATTATACATGCTACGAGGAATTTAAAAACGATAACAAACAAGTCCAAATATCTCTATAATTTAATAATTTACAATGTACGTAGGTTTTAATTTCATTTTCTTCCCAAATCATATTACACCCTTTCATGGAGATACCGTCAAGAAAACATGATCTGGTGCCTGAAATTCAAGATCCATCCTATTATCTGCATAACTATTTTTCATTCTTTGAGCTTCTTTGTTATGGATCTGAATAGTCTATACCTCTGCTGTTGTTTCCTCTACATTCTCCAGACCACAATCTTTTGTTCCCTGACATCATCCAAACATGTTCGTGTATGACGGAACATTCCCTACAGTGCTTCATACAGGGCCATTGTAATTCTTGAATTGAAACTATTATTGTATGGAAACTCCACTAAAGGTAAATACTGATCCTGCATACCATGAAAATCATGTGATCATGATATCAAGTTAAATTATAATGTTTTTATGGTCCATTCTGATTTCCTGTCAGTTTGAGGGTGAATATCCTTACACAATAGAATCTCAGTATCCAAGGATTTATAATGTTTTTTATAATTTTAATGTAAATCGTGGATCAATGTTATAAAAAATTTGGAGATGTGGCCCATTAAGTCTCACAACATCCCTGATATAGAGTTGTGTGAGGCTCTCTAGTGTAAAATCCCCACTCATTAAGATAAAATGTGCATATTGTTTTATGTTTACCCATAATTATCCATATTTCAACATTATTTCAATGATTTTTGGTAAATATATTCAAAAAATACATTATTATGTCTTACAATTTTCATATAAGAATTGCTATAGGTAGAAAGAATCCTCAATGATGTTTTAGTTTGGAATTAACATGTTTATAGACTAAATTTGTTCATACATAATCATTTTTATTATATATTATTTATTCTAAGGGATATGGGGATTATGGTGGTCTAATGTAGTTGTGGCTGAGGGCCTCTTCATTGATGATATTAACCCATTACAGCTTTATACTGACCACATTGTGCTGGAAAAGGTCTTTGGAGCCAGGGGTGTCCATCGAGGCCAAGTAGTAGACTACTTTGTTTCCCTCCCTCCAGTTATGTGTCACACTTGTATTCATATGACGGATTATTTGACAAATCTTGATAATGAACTCTATCAACAACCTGAGGAAACCATGAACATGAAGAGCATTGTGCAGGACCAGCGATTCTGTATCGATCTCGAAGATGTACTAGATTCTATGGCTACGTATTGTATGTCATGTTAACATGGCCATTGCCTCAGCCTGTATGGATGAACTCTAACCCGGTTGGATGGAAATGGCCTAGATGACCGACCTGTTACCATATCAGACAACACCCTTACTGAAAATAACCTCTGATTCATAGTTTCCATCCATGTTAATCTTGAATCCCCTAGTTGGGGGGTTCCAGCGAACCCAATTTCCCATAGAGGAGTTGTTTTTGGGATGAGAGGTGGGGGCCTTGGATTGAAGTGCTGCATGGAAGGGGCCTCTTTCCGGTTTCCTATTTCCCGAACAAGATCAATGAGCATGTTGTAGGAATTATTGTTGATATAGAAACCAGTGAAATCCACCCCTTGTGGATCCATTTTTCCTTTCCTTCCATAAACACCAACATCATACATGTAGTACAGTAGTGTGAGACAAACTCTACACACTCCCAAAAATTGACCCATGCATGTAGCGTTCAAGGATGGGATGATCATCCATAACCAAAATGGAAATGGGAGTGATGTCACCATTGTAGGACCATACCTCTTGATCCCATTCAATCTCAATGAAGAGGTGACCCATGGTTTCCTCCACATGATTCTTATAGTAGACGCACCTAGAGGCCATGTTGATTCTGTATCATTTTAAATTCTAAATGTTGGGTAATGCCATATTTTTTAGTTTCCATATTAGAAAGTAGAATTTGGATGTGATATGTTTGGCTCAAAGGAGTGTTAGCCATGATTCCACCGGATCGTTCATGGTTATAGTCTACCAAAATGATTTTTACATGAAGAGTATTGAAGGATAGAGGGTATAGATAGACTTCTTAGGTGCCAAGCATAACTAGTTAATGTGAAACATATATTGAGGGCCATTCATCATCATGGAGTTCAGTAATGATGGATGATGTCTATATTTTCTATAAAAATGGTTGGAGAAGACATCCCAAGTAACCAATGGTCACCCCCACCCAGTTCTGATGAAAAATGGGGATTTCACATTTACCAATGATCCAGCAAGATAAAGGATTAGGAGAATCAAAAACGGTTCCAATATTATACTATATGGTAGAATAATTCACAATCGTAGTGTCCTGGTCACCCTGAAGGAGTGCATGAATGACGGTCCCACACATGGTGCTTTGTTCCAAGACCCCAATACTGATTTTTCATGCATGCATAAGAGACTATCTTCTGGGATCTGAACATTAATCACTCCTTCGTTATATGTACTCGCAATCTTAATTGATGAGACCTTGTGACATTTTTCTTCAAACATGGGAAGCCAAATGATGTATCTAATAACTTTGTTGACAATCATTATCACTTCATTAGGGTCCTTGATCATAGATAGACCATACATTGGTGAGTCCAGTAGCAAACTATTTAACAATTAAATCCTCCCTAAAAATGAAACCTATTGGTTTTCCCGTTAATAATATGGTCTGTGATCTGGTTTAGGAGGGAATAACAGTAAGGTATCCAAAATCTTGCAACAAATACATGTGTGTGAATATAATCCATGGTAAATGCCACTCTGTCCATGTCAAGGATGCCAATCACATTAGAATCTAGGCTTGGGATGAAGTTTCTTTCACTATAGAATTTTATATTCCATTTAGTAAGAGTCTAGACACTCCAATAGAAATACTCCTCTATTACACTATTAAGGACCTAAAATGATATGCTTGAGGCATTCATAAAGATGATCATATCATCTGCAAACATTACATGGGTCTCTGAAGGGGAGAATAACCTCCCAAAGTTTGTGATAATGTCACCATTACATAGGATGCTACGAAGTATGTGGCTGAGAACATCCTGGGTGATAATGTTGATAATCGAGGAGATGGGGCCCACTTCATGAGGCTGCAAGTATCCTTGAAGAATCAATAGGTTTTTCATATAAATGTGACTACCAACTAAGAAGAACCAATGCATCAGATGATAATATCTACACTGCATGGATAAATAGTAATATGTTCTTGTACTTTGTTTATGTAACTCCATGCCAGTCAGTCGAAGGTGTATCTCATATCGAGTTTAATGATGATGATGGAGCCTCTGGTTATGATTTTGATGTCCCTCAACATCTCATGGGATAGAGAAATCTCTCTTATATTGATCTCCATTTAACAAATTTGTGTTTCTCCAAAGAGATCCACTAAGGAAGGTGATGGGTGAGCCATGAATTGATGAAGCTGGCGAGGATCTTATAAGCGAATTTATACATTCTCAAAGGGAGGAAATTGAGGAGGGAGGTGGGATTCTTAGAATTATTAATGAGAATGATGGAGTTATCACTCACAGCCTGGGGTAGTGACCCTCCTAGAAAAAATTCATGGATGGATACATTAAGAGAACCCTTCACTGTCTCCCATGAAGATCTATAAAACATACCCAGGAAACCATCAGGACCTACCTCACTCTCATGAATAAGATTAAGCATGGATTCACAGTTCACTAGTTCACGGGGTATAGATTCCATGAAATCATTCTAATATTTTAAAATAAATAGATGGTATCACCTCAAAGAGACTCGAATTATCAACCCTGTATCCATCTGGTGAGAGGTAATCATGGCCAGTCGAGATGTCCCTAAAAAATGAGTTAGAACAATGTCCCACCACATCCTTGCCATCAGTGTAAGTACCTTCATCTAGTAGAATGTTCTGATTGGAATGCCTTCTCCTCTCCTTGATATAGTAAGACAAATAATAAGTGTTCTTATCCCCATCCCAAATCCACTTGACCCTCGCATCATCCCTAGCCAGGTGCTCCTAACTCATAAAAATTTACGCTTAAAGATCGCTCCTACTAAGCATAACCTAAAAAATGTGGTCGTCCCAAGCATCGTCAAGGATCCAATTATGGTGATAAACTTCTTCCATGATGGACTCCAACTCACCATCTAAGGGAAGGAAGTACCACGACCACACCTAAAGTCATGACTAGAGGCATCTTAGTTTATTGAGGAGGGAAATGTACTCATGTCCTTATGATGGAGAATACAATGAATCTCAATCCAAATATTTTAAGGCCAACATTCATACCCAATAATGGTAGTATAAAAACTGATCATGATGATCATGAAAAGTAGATAAGGATATCAGCAGTGGGGTGTGGTCTGATAAACCCTGCAGAAGGTGAGTCACCATGTCATCGAAAAACATGGAGATGGCTTGAATGTTATCCAAACACCTATATAGGTGGCTCTAGGAGAAATGATTCCCCCATTGGATGTTAAACCACATGATGATGTCACCAGAGAAGAAGAGATCCTTGAGCCCCCTTCCCCCAATGAACTTGGAGAAGCCCTAGATGAATTTTTTGTGAAAATGAACCCATATAATTCACTCCTCTTGGTTCATGATGACATTAGAATCACCCCTATAATCTAAGATATGTTACCAGGGTCAAATGAAGAATGTTAATTCCAAAGTAACACCTTATGATAATGATCACAACTCTCATAGATAAATTATTCAAATAATATATTTGTTCTCTGAGCCTCTTTTAACATGTTCAATTGATAACCGGACTAGGTGAAATATACTGTGAGGCTACAAATACAGAAGATCCATATGTATCAGTTGGTAGGGTCTACATGGTTGGAGCCATGAATTTTGAGTTTCCAGGAAATGTTGATGATCATCCCAGATTTTTTATTGGGTTCATGATTGGAAATCAGAGAAACCATGTTATTAAAAGTCTTTGAGGACAAGAAGTATGTTATTACCAATGATACTATACCACGTGGGTTCCAAATGGGGGGCTCACATCATAGGGAAAATAGTTCTCTTGTATTAGATCCATGGAATGTATCAATCTCAATGTGGGAAGGGAACTTCAATTTTTTTTCATTGACTGTGACCTGGAACAAACAATGTTAACCTAATATACATAAGATTATGGGGCAGAGTATGAGGTGTGGTGAAAGGCAGGGTTTTCATCATAATATATGGGGAAGAATAAGATCCATGTGTTGATACTTTTAGAGCTAAGAACGAACATACAAGGAGAAGGGGGTGCAGGAAGGAGGATAGATCTCCTTGTGCAGATAGACCAAAGACCAGGGAGCCTTCTCGATAGGGATATCATCCCTAGTAGAAGTACCCCATGGAATGGTGAGATAGATATGGGAACAGACATATAGAGAAAGGGGAAGAGGAACATGCTTACCTATTTTTCTTATAACCCATTGATCTTTATCAATGTTGAGAAGGGAAGGGGCTATAAGGAATAATGGGATAGGGAACACCTCATTTGAGAGTAGGGGATGATATCCAATCATGGTTGATGACCATATATCTCCATAGGGAATTGGGGAACCATCTGGATATGACCTTTGGGAACTAGGGGAATAGCATCAAGATCCAAAAGGAAACACCACCTGCCCACTAGGCAGATCCCCATGAGCATCTCTGATAGTAATAGCATGAGCATGACGACGACCCTCAATATGATGTCAACAACAACATCTATACACAGAGTGTCCCTGAAGGATGAAATTCTAGAAGAACCTCAAGAATACTCGATAAGATACAGATTGGGACTATAATAAGGCATCTTTCACCCATTTTTCAACTATTTTTAGAAAAGGAACAGAGAGATTCATCAACAGACAAATATGGTCCACCGAGGAATCTACACATCCACTGGAAAAGCAATCCTCACATATGAAGCCACTAAGGGAGTCCCTGATGGAACTAATGAGGAATTCATTCTGGAAAGGATGAGTGAGGCCTAGGCTTCCAATCCACATGGTTACTTCTAGTATTTCTTTTAAAAACTGTACATCCATGGACCATCAAGACATGTTCAATCACCAGAAACCACAGAAAGGGGGGACCTGCACCAGGCATAGATGAATTCAGCTTGTGAGTCAAGAACAACGCAGAAGGAGAGCATATGGGTCACAAATATTTTTTTTTGTGAAAATGATATCCCAATAGGACAAAAATCTTTGGAAATATTTAATAGGAAGATAGTGGCGCCGAAGCAGGTGAACAATGTCCATTTTTAGCAAGATATATCCTCCCATATGGCTGCCACACAAACACCCAGAGAGTCCCGAGAACACTCGTGCGAAGGATGAGGTAGTGGAAAGGACATTGTATGGAAGAAGGGTTAATGGTAAGAGGAAGTACGGCCATATAGGGTGGCCCTGAAGGAAATACGAGGACTTAGGGTTGGGCCGACATGGGAGGGGAAAGAGGAGGGAGGAAGAGGGGAAACCAAGGTAGTAGGGTGGTGTGGTGGCTTAGAGATGTATAGGAGAGGCCAACTGATCACACAATCATTATATATATTCTAAATTATTTTCATTCATAGGGTGGTAGTGTATTTCACAATCATATACCTAGAGTAGTTCGAGTCATCTGATTTTCCTCATAATGAGTTCTTTTTGTGAGAATATATTTTTTAAACTCATCTGATCCATATATATACATCATAACATTCACCAAAGAGATATATTATACACTTATTCAAATTAAAGATTAAAATTGATAACTCAAGCTCATATTTTGGATAGTTTTATTCATTAATTTTTAATTACATTGATTCATAGTCATTAACACTATAATTTTTCATAAGTAAAAAACCATGTACTTTCATTGATGTGTCACTATAGATAAAAATATACCATTTCGCAATGGTAGATTCTAGATCATAGCATTCACTAATATCTCACAAATTTATATAAACATTCCACACAATCTTATTTCCATGCATACATAACCCCTTTACATATAATCGTGGTTAAAGGGGTTGGATAAACAAGTGATGTTCTGAATGAATCATCTACAAAAACCTACTAACCAAATAAAAATATTAGCTCAGTTATGTCCATTAGAGTAGGCCATTCCTAAACGAAATATGTATTTATAAGATCAATAGATATGCCATCATTAGATACAACTTTTTTAGTAATGGAAACTTATTGAAGAAAAAATTCACCCATTCTAAACAACCCATATAATTCATTTATTATTAGTTTATTCAGAATAGTGCCTGGTGATTTTCAGTATCTTCGTAGGTTTCAGAGTATATAATAATATCATCAATAAATACCACAAAAAATTCATGAAGATATTATTTGAAATATCTATTAATTATATCCATGAAAACATAGGGTTCATTTTTTCGTCCAAATGGCATTATTGTAAAATGATAATTCCCTTATCTAGTTCAAAACATTGTATTTGGAATATACTCCATTCTCACTAGAAATTGATGATATCCAGATCAAATTTCAATCTATGGAAAATATTGGGATCTATGAAGTTGATCAAATAAAAAATCAATACATGGTAGGGGATACTTGTTCTATAATTCTATTGCATTTATCTCCATATAGTCAATGTAAATCCCAATAGATATATCATTCTTCGTAACGAAAAGAACCTTGTCTCCCCATGGAAAGATATTGGGGAGAATAAATACATTATTAGTAAATTCCTCGTATTTTATCCTCAGTTCTACTAATTCTTCAATAGTTATTATATAAGGATTCATTAGTATAGACCCTAAACTAGGAATAAAATCAATATATAACTCAACTTATCTTTCTAGAGGATTTCAATGTTAATTATCAAGAATAAAATTGACATATTATTAAAAAATATGTATGTACTCTATTTTATCATTCCATTTCTCACCTATAAATATTTCATTTTATTCCTCCCTGTGAATGGAATTTAGTAGAGCTAATAGGGGTGGATCTATATTAGAAACGGTTGGTGACATTTAAACTATAATGATAAGGTATTCTACATTGTTCTAACAAATTGTAACATACTTTTTCTTGGAATCGATATTGTCATCATGATTCCAAAGACAAAAAAATTTGAGGATTATATCAAAGTCAATCATAGGTAAGAAAATAAATTTAGTAGATAATGCTTGTTTATATTCCATAAGGGGGACTCTATGCCATATATTTTTTGTAGTGATACTCTAGTTAAGAGTTTTGATTAAAAAATCTGTTATTAAATAAAATAATATATATAAAATTATCTTAGAAAACAAGGATGACAAAAATGAATGAGATGATCAACAATCAAATAAAGCAATGGCTATTTTTGATGATGCAATTATAACATATTACACCAAATAATTAAGATCATAATTATTAGTTGTTGTAATTTAATAACTTTTTCCTTTACCCCATGGCCTTCTTTGGGGATCATTTCCTTGATTCTTAGGACAATAATTTTCATAACATCCCATCTCACTAGAATTGTAGAATCAACAATTCAATGCTTTATTATTCCCCTTATAATCTCGAGATAGTTTCACATTTTCTCCAAACTTTTAATAGACACCAATACCCTTTATAAATGTACTATGGTGTATCTTCCACCAATTATCTTATAATGGTTGTTTAACACTTACCTTCCTCCAAAATTAAATATCTTATGTTCTCATGTTTTCAGCATCCATCTTCTTCCCTTTGTTCGCTATAAAATCATAAGATAAATATAATTTATTTTGTGTCTTCATTGAACATGATACTATAGCTTAATATGTTGTGAACCTTTGGGAGAATAAATTCCTTCAGTTTATTTCTCTTAATCCATCAAATAATCGATCAATATTTCCCGTTTGAATACATATGTGTTCCAAATAATTTCTTTCTGTCCTAGTAAATCTAGCTTCATACATATAAAAATTCACATATTTTTTTATCACATATTCAAAAAGATAACTTTCATATCTAATCTTTGTTCACATGTGATGTACATTTCTATGAATGTTTAATTAATATCCAACCATTCCATTTTGTCTATTTTTTCCTCCTCCTTTGTGTATTGAACTAAATACCACCACTAATAAGTATCTCCCAGTAACCAGTAATCCTCCATGTGAATCTTCTCATTTTTGATGCATCCCAAGGTGTGAAAAATATTATCTAATGAATTTTTCAACTACACTACTATGAATGGTTTTATGGTGCCATTAAATAGAGTATAATTTCACATAAAGCGTTCTAACATAACTTCTATATATTTTGGAGCTGGATTCTCTATACTAGTAAGCTTATAGTTCATAACCTAAGTCTGCTGCCCTATTACAGTTATAAGTTACTCGACACCAGTTGAAGAAACACATCAAACATCATTATAATTTCTTAAAGGGGAAACATTACATGTCATACACACATTCATGTGGAGTCCATTCCATCCACTAGGAACTGTTTTTAAATAATGGTATACACTTTATTAAGTTATGTATCATAATGTGTAATCTCAATGTTGATAAATACTTACCATAAAATAAAATTATACACATATATACTCTCTTAGTCATTAACATGGGTTATTTGAAGAACAAATAGCAATTAATTCCTTCATTATGGTTTGTAAGGAAAATGAAAATCTCCAGGAGAAAGTCACTGAGGAGTTTTAAACAAAGGTGTACAGTAAGGCACATTATGTTGTACTTGGATACCATGGGTCATGTCTGAATCTCCTTTGTACATATACACTATAACAAAGTCCACTTGTAGTTTCCCAGTAGGGATATATATTCTATTAATAAACACAAAATATATTACATAACAAAATATTAGGATGTTCTTTACATTTTATCCTCAAAGAACATCATAGGGTTTTATTCACTAATCAACATTTTCAAAATAGTGTTTCCATGTTTTATACAAAATGCCCATTAATAGCAACTTTAAAGACCTGACCACTATTTCTTAGACCAATTCCTTTATTCATTACATTAAAATGATTTGAAAAATTCATATCCTGAAGTAATGAAAAGTGTAGTATTATTGTAATACTAGATAGTTAAATAATTTAAACATTACAACTTGAAAGGAAACACAGTATAGAAATTTATTTGAAAATATCCATTACTCATATGTTATTCATGAATGACATTCATATTATACCTAGTCATGTCCAAGGAAAATGAATCTTAAGAAATGTGTGAGCTCAAATGATTATAAATGGTAAGAAAAAAATAGGAAGATATCATAATCATAATCAATAGTCATGTTGCATATCTAAATACACATTCCTTTAAAATATAAACATGAACACATTATAAAAGGAATAAGAGATAAATACATAATTTCATAATAAATAATAATCATGGTCATTCAAGTATTCTTATAAAAACATAAAAATTTAATTTCTAGTTTCCTAATGATGGAATTTATTATGTTGTAAATCATAAATTTATCTTCAAGACCTCATGGAATGACCATAATTAACTATTTTATCAACACCTCATGGAAATGTTGTAGTTTGTGTCCTGAAACCAACCAACAAATAAATTGGATATAGAGGGACCCATATATAAATTAAAAATACCAATGCATTTCTCATATGAATGGGTATATTCATAAACTACATATACATTTATATCGAAACAAACATATGAAATATAAATGACTTTCCCCAACAAAATAAGCATAATCACTAACCATTAAAAGTAAATAGATGAATGTGTTTAAGATAGATCATACATTGTCAAAATAATCATAAAATGTTCAAATAACTATGTAATATGATATAATAAACTATTATTCCCAATAATAAATAACAATAAAAAAGAGTGTTAAAATAGACAAAGATACACTTATTAAATAATCGAGTAATTCGTGATATAAATACTCTTTTACTTTGAAAAGAATAAATATATTGGAAAACTATTTGTATTAAACTATAAGTGAAGTGAGATATTATATTCATAATAAAATAAGTGATTTTATGAATATAGTTAAATATATAATTGGATTATAGAGTTCCATTGAAAATAGTTAATAATTAGATAAATTTCGTTGGACCAGGGTTGTATTTTGGGAATAATTTTTAATGATCATTTTCAAACTAATAAATCCACATAAATGATATTATCATTATGGTTGGTACACATATTTAGAACATTCACACTGAATTTATCAAAATTAAATATGAATACATAATAATTTAATTGAGGTATGTTGAGAATAAGAGTAACCAGAATGAAAATAGAGGTTCTAGTAGAAAACCATTATCTTATGTTCAATTGCGTTATTCATATGATCTTAGTAACCCTGATAACGAAATTAAATTAATTATTTAAAATTTATAGAACATAATATTTATTTAAATGAATTATTATATCCATATTATTTTCATTAATTTCTTTCTAGATTGGTTTAAGAGGTTTAATTTTATTTTTTGGGTGTTCTTTCTTACATGGTATTCATGACTAGTTTACATATATACATGTAAGGATAATCATTTATGATGAGAATCATTGTACATAATAGAAGTTCTAATTTTTGAACACCAATATTATTTCATATTTATACTTTTCTTTTGGTTATTCAGAGTTAATAATAATTAATATATAAAATAGTAATGATATTTTTTGGGATAATTGAATTTTTTTCACAACAATATCATTCGTATTTAGAAATTGATATGAAGTGTAAAAAAAGATTACATAGCCTTAAATAAGTTATAATATATATATATATATATTATAGTTTGGTTCAACTATAAAAATTGTTTGATGACCAAAATTAAATATCGTAATTGCAAACCAAAAATCCCATCATCCATGAATGTGATAAACTAAAACATCTCGAATGGTTTTTTCATTTTTAGTACAATAGAATGGTAAATGAGAGAAAATGATGAATTATTCCATTATCATAAAAATATTCTTGTAAATTTAAGGTACTCGAGTTATCTTAATATTTTTATAAAAGTATATGAAGACTGAAAATTAATTGAAATGAACTAGAAAAAAAGAAATCAAAAGGGGACTTTACCTCGTGAGGTTATCTTCCTTGATATCCACGTTAGGGAAATTCTTTGGTGTGTTTATAAGAATAAGATATTTTGGTTATGGGGGGAGGAGCTGGGGAGGTTATTTGAGTAGAATTTAGACTCGAAACAAGGCTTTATAGGAGTGAAGAGATAATGGATGGGGGGTTATAGTGGACGAGAGGGATGATTTTTTTATATATAATTCATTGTTTTATTATTTCCATTAGTGTTCATTCATGTGGCCCATATTATTTTCATGTGGACATTATTTCAAACAACATTTTATCAAATCAGAAATTATTCTAGGAATAGTGAATTTATCTGATAATGATTATATATAGAAAATTACTGTATTTTAAATTTCATGAAGAAATCGAGTATTTCAATGAAATCAAAACAATATACCCAAACTATTTATTGATGTGTAGAATTTTTAAATTAAATACATTTATTGAAAATACTTTTTTAAATATTTATCTTAATTTTTTAATAAAGTGAAAATTTCTTCGAAGAATTTCAAAATTTGAAACTATAGTTCCTTTTATATCAATTTGAAAAATTAATCAGGATTTCATTGTCTTATATCATTAAGAAGATAAAATTAGAATATGATTTTTGTTTCACAATGTTTATATTATTATTCATAAGGGTGTTTTACTATTCACTAAAAATTAGGTTCCTCTTATCAGACTCTAAATTTCATATTGAACGCATCCACATGTATCAGTTTTTAGAAAATCAAATCAAAGAGGTGAAAAAGTTATGTTTACTAGATAGGTTATAATAAATTTGTGTTTTATAGAGATTCATTATTTAATTAATTCAATGTAAAATTAATTTATAACTCCTGGTAGTGTTACATTGTTTTATTTGAATGGAGGTATATATATATGGATTGTTTATATGAATGTGTGGAACAACCCTTTGTGAACATATCATTGTAACACCTCGAGATTTTATCAGAAGTATTATTTTTAATTTATTTGATGCATTTTGTTGTATGATACACCACAATTATCATGCGCTATACACAATACTGAATTAACTTGCAGTATACGCAACTATATTCTTGGAACGTGTTACACAATTTCAAGTTAGTTTTGACGGAATTATTCTACGAAACATTAAGTATTGATTTTTTGTAATGTATATGTAAAATAAAATTTGATTATGTTATATGAAACACTGATGGGAGATTTCACTACACACATCCCTGACATGGCTAGAATTACATGCAATCACGACCTTCTTCGATAGCGTGTGTTGTACGCAATACCGGGTTACACTAAATGATGATATATTCTTATAATATTATGAACTAGAAATTATGAATATTATTAAATAAATTTTTAATTTTACAACATTAATATTCAGCATACACATTTTCCATAACATGGAATGTTAGAAAAATAAATTTTTCAGGTAAAATAATTATTTTTCAAAAAATGCAGTTTTCCATCCTTATGATGGCACACCAACATTAAATCTAGTTTTTCATAGGTTTATAAGTTAATTTTGAATAAGTAAAATTTTTCTCTGCTATCAGAATATAAAAATTTACTTTGTATAAATTTTTCATATATAATTCTGAAAACTTTCATATTTTAATGAATAGTGAAAACACACTATATTTTAATTAAAAACAACTTTTTTCATAGAAATAATTTATATAGTTAAATTATAATTATTTGATGGTTATAATGTGTAAATAAAATATATTTTTTCAAATTAATATAATTTATGTCATTACAATTAATTTAAAATTGAATTAATAGGTAAAAACATTTCAATCTTTGGAAATGTTTTTACTTTTAAATCATGTTTTCTTAACAACATGATAAATTTTAAACTAATTACTGAATTTTTTTTAATATTGAAAAATTTATTCCATATTTGAATTTAGTGGATCCAAATTATGTTAATAGGTTACTTATTTTTTTATTATGAATAGTGAATTTGGTTATTTTTATTTACTGCAGTTAACAGTAAATCGAACAATTAAGGGTAAACATAAGATTATAAAATTACCCTAACACCTTCCAAAATTTTATTCGATGAATAAAAGTTTACCTATATCAGGTAAGGTTTATAATAGTTTAGTATTATGTAATTTTGACAACGAATATAATTTAATTATTATTAAAACTAAATAATGTGACAACATGTCACTCTCTTTAATCTTATAAGTATAATAATTTTAATTTATTGATAAAAATTCATGAAACATCTATCATGAATTATATATAGAAATCTAATAACATTATATACATCATGTAAATTTATTTAGAATTTTTTAATATTCAATAATTATCATTAAAGGTGAAACAATAGTGATTTTGAATTTGTTTTATTGATTGAAATATAAAATAAATGGTTTTAAAAACATTAAAATAAATATTATATGAACTATTTAATGTGATACACTAATTTAATAGATAAATATGACATTTTATGAACCTATTAATGATTTTATTTCTAACATATATTCTATGATTATTTTATTTAAATCCAAATAAATGAATAGTGTCAAAATTGACTCTATTGTTATGTTGTAAAAATAACAAAATATAATTTTTTTTAAAAATCTCAAAAATATTTAAAAATTATAAATTAAAATATATATGGTCTAAAATGTCATAAAATATAGAATTATGGACAATTCACAACTCATATGTAAATATATATAACAATTTAAATTTTAGAATTTTATTATCACAAATAATATTAAATAGATTAAATAAGGATAAATCAAGTTGATAATGTATAAAATAAATTCAAAACATTTATAAATTTTATTGGTTGATGATAATAAAACCCTATATAATCTAATATTTAGATTCTAGTCATTTTGGATGTTTTTATGTGGGGTTTTAATTTATTATAATTTAATATTTTTGAGGTTTCCAAAGGTGACCCTCTTCTCCGGTATGAAAGGGAACCTCCTCCCTCTCCTATTTACACAACAATGAGACTTCAAGCTAGGAAAAACCCTACCCATTTCTCTTATACACTTCCCTATCAACATTCTGGAGGATCTGGTTTTTTCAAAAGTCCATCTCTAATACCTTAAGAGGAAGCTTAAAGGAGGTGCGTCGAAGAAAAGGTAATCTCTTATACCGATTCTTTCATGATTAATTCTTCTTCTATGTCCTCTTATTTAGTTGTTTAATTATAATGAAATAACATAATAATAACTCATATACTGATATTTTATGAAACAACCCTATTTCATCTTCTTTCCATCCTACGGATAACGAAATCCCCGCCTGTGCGCACGTACGGAATACCATCTCCACAACATGGTTTAATATGTTTTCCACCACCACCATACTTGGATGGGTATAATGGTGTAAATAAATAACTACATATGATTATTTTAAATTAATATTTATTCTGAAATATTATACATACACTTCAATGCAATTCTACGATCATGGGAGTTATATCATCTCACGTGCGTACGTACGGACTACCGTCTCCACGAACGTGATTTGATTCATTTTCCATGATTAACCATTCAAGTATGATTATAAAGTATATATATAATAAATATTCATGAAATATATTACATAATAATGATACTATATTTATGTACATATATGTTTCATTTAATTAATTCTATTCAATTCATTAAGGAAACGAAAACCACGTTCATGCGTACGTACGGCCAACTGTCTACATGAACGGTGGGTTTCATTTCATTTACCTATATATTATATATATAATGAATATATATGATATATAAATCATGTCTTACATTCTGGATGTTATTAAATCATTTTATAAGTAATAATTATATCAAGAACAACAAGTCCAAACACGTAAGATAAATGAAACAATTTTACCTAAAAAGCTGCTTTAACATGGAATTTAGAAAAGAACTGGTATTATAAAGTCATAATTGAACCATATATGATATCATAACAATAAATATGATTCTGAAATAAGTCAATGACATTGTTTAAATCATTATATATTAGGATTGAATACATACGAAGCATATCAGACTTAAGGTAAGGGATAACTTTTCCAATCTCGTTTTTATCCGAGATCGTTTATTTTTATGTTTTTACTGGGGTTATATTTATCATCCATGTCCTTGTTTTATAAAAATGGTTAAATTATGTTTGAAGTCTTTTTTACCAATTTTTTGACTTTTACTACTTGTTATTTAAGGAATGTTTCTTTTGTTTACCGTACGAGGTACTTTTTTACTTTTCCGAAAAAAGTAGGAGAAGATTGTTTTTTTAACATATACGACATGAATAGATTTTTACAGTTTTATAACACCTTATTTTAATTAATATTACTCTACAATATTTCATTATTATTTTAAAAAAATTCTTTTAAAATTTCATGTCATTTTGATAAATGAAATTGATTTAGAATAAGAAATGATATTTTTCTAAAGAATTCATTTAAAGTTTTTTATCAAAACTATTTTAAATCTAAGATGACATAATTTAGTATGATTATGTTTCTAGTATAATGTCACTATGATTTACATGGTTTAACTTTTCTTGTGATGAAATTATATCCATATGTTTTATATGTAGTATGATATGATGGGATGATTCTTATGAAACCGATTTTATTCATTGGGTTATTATTATTGATTTATGTTTATGTTGTGGAACACATAATAATGATTTCATCATGAGATGTGTGGGACCTATATCTCCTTCGAATGTATTGGGTAGTGATTAATATCTCATGAGATACACATGGTTGGAATGGAATGTTTATCAATTTTAGTAGTATAGGATTGGAACGAGGAGTGAACTCAATTCAAAAAAGGGACTTTGTCCAGTAACATGGTCTTGGAAGCAATGAATTGGCTAAAATGGAAATCATACCATAGGCTTATTATTTTTCCACAATTACAAGTTTTATTTCAATACTATTTTATCATGATTGATGTTCCATTATGATCTATGCCATACGTACTGCCATATTTTATGTCATTGCTCAAGATTTTAATGTTTAATCATTATGTTCATGTTTTTAAGTTCAAATGAATTTGATTTGTTTTATTTTCACCTGTATTACCATTAATGAGAATTTTAACTCACCATTTATATGTTTTTTCCCCAGATATATAGAATGTTTTTAGGTAAGAAAACAAAAGGGGACGATCTTTATGGGATATGTTGATGATCCTTCACCATTATTAGTAGATTGTGTTATGAGTATCCAATGACACTATACTATTATGGTCCTTGATTGTTGGTTTTTGTTATGTATTATGTATTCCTAAAAAGTAATTTCATTTCCATGTACGTCAATTTTGGGGTATCTACAGTTGGAATCAAAGGAAAAGGAGGTAGGAATGAATCTGATCCTTGGGAACTCTCACATGTGAGTGTTGGACGAAGCATGGCTCACCGCCCTAGGGCTTCCTGAGGAAATGGCTTCCACTGGGGATGGTGTTGTCTCTGGACCAGGGGGTGTAGCCTCCCATTTTCTGCCCATATAGGTATCAATTATAGTCCAGTAGATGTAATTACAGACCGCTATAGTTGGTATCAGGGGAAAGGTTTAGTCAACCTTTGTAAACTAGGATGCGAGAACTATAGTGAGATACCTAGATATATTTCTATGGTATGTCCAGTGATGTCCCTATGGATATGTTTAAGTATAGGTTATAGTTCTATAATTATTGTAACGATCTTACAATTAATCCTAAAATGATATATACTGTAGGAACCCCCCCTTATTATGCTGTTTTCCCTACATTATTTTTGCCTCTCACACTATACAATTTGGTATTTAGATGATGGCTGGAACCCGAAAAAACCATGTTGATCAATGTAATAGACAATTCAATGATTGTCC
Source organism: Viscum album (assembly GCA_963277665.1). NCBI lineage: Eukaryota > Viridiplantae > Streptophyta > Magnoliopsida > Santalales > Viscaceae > Viscum > Viscum album. The sequence goes on from OY728134.1 coordinate 373,658,782, forward strand.
TTATAAACAAACCAATGTTAGGGGAGATGGAGTGAAAAATATTATTGACATACCTATACAACCTATGGGTCATTCTGGACTTCTAAATGAGCAGATAAGGGAACAACATTCTATTGAGTCCTTCATGAGGCAATGCCCACCTTCTTTCAGTGGGTCTTATGATCAAATTGTTTCTAAAAAATGGATTAGTACCATTGAAATGATATTTTAAATACTTTGAGGTTTAGATCATGAAAAATTCAATTTTTTATTTCCAGATAGAAGGAGAAGAAGACTAGTGGTGGACTCCAGTTAAAAATAGAAGGCCCCAATATGAAATTGAATACATGGAATGGATGGAGTTCAAGAATTTATTTTTCAATAATTACTTCCCTTGTATTCTTCTAAAAAAGATGCAAATGGATTTCCTTGAGCTTAAAAAAATTGATGATGAATCTTTTGGTATATAGGATGCAAATTTTTCAACGCATGCAAGGTATGGATCTGGATTTCTCATCCAACCAGAAATTAAAGATGATGGATTCTTCAATGGCATAAAACCAAGTCTTTGATGAGAATTAGCTATAAGAGACTTCAGTAGCTATGAAGAAATTGTGTGTTGTTCTATCAAGGTAGAAATAGATGTTGGTGTTACATATCCATCTCATGGTTTTTATAAGAATAAAAAGTGGAGTTCAAGGAATAATATCAAAACAATTGTGAAAATAAGACGGATATTTCTTTATGCTCGTAGTTTGGAATAAAACATGGTGGAGATTGTATTAAAGGGAATAGAAAATATTTTATGTGTGGAAAAGAAGGTCAGAGAGAAGTTGGGTGTTGAAGTAATGCGAAAAGGAAGCTAATGATGTGAATAGGGAAAAGACTATAGAGAATGATCCACCAACACTTCTACACTTCAAGTGCATGGAAATTTGGTATTATCCTAATCAATTCCCTAATCCGAGGGTTAATGATGATCAACGTAAGAAACCACTTAATGAAAAGAATAAAGGGGAGTCACATGCGATCACTATTTATGATGTTGAGAATGATAATGATGTTGTGTAATGATTAAGTGTTTATGTAATAGGATTTCAAAATAGAATCATCGAATATCATTTATGGTATCATGGAATTTTGGAATATCTATTTATTTGGTTTCTATAGTTATATGGTACCAGATACCATGAAAATGGATTGAAATATTTTTGGAATGCGATGATATGTGCATAATGAAGGGATAAGGAGAATATGAAATTTTTTATAATATTCATGAGCTCATGACTGATATAAGAACAAAGTGATATCATGGTTTGAGTATATAGAAATTTTGGGATTTTGGTATGAGGAAAGTCTTAACTTTTGACAGCATTCATGATTTAACTATGGTTCTATGGTAATTTATGTTTCAAAAGAATACATGATTAATGTATTCACATGTTTGGAATGTGACCAAAATGATATATCTTATGATATATGGGTTATAAATGATGGTATTCACGTTCTTGTTATGTGACCTTTCTTGTAATCATTTTATTTATACTATTAGATTGGACAGATGTATTTTTGATAACCTAATAGTTGGAATGGATTATGTTGGAAATCAGATAGAATTTATTAATGCTATAAGTTTTTTTGATACTATATATGTAATGTGATAATAGTGTAGTTTTAGATAAATGACAACCCATAGGACATGTGACAACCAATCGCATCAGAAAATGTTGCGGGAATTGAACCCATAACTAAAGTGTGACATTCCTTTATCACCTACCACTAGCCTACATGAAGTACCTTGTTAGTAGAAAAGAGTTTTATATTATTAAGAGCTATGATAGATGATTTATAATTCAATTTTAGGAACCATATACGAAAAATCTCACTATATATGGACATATGTATATAACTATTTCTAACCTTGTGTTTGAAATAAATGGAATTGCCTCTCATTTTATCACACGTTCTGCTAACACTTCACGAATGACTAATTCAACTTCATTTCATTATGAGATGAAGAATAAATTGTTCAAGGCACGGACAATGGTGATATTGTACCAAAATCAAATATGTATTTATTTTAATTACAATTTTTTTCTAATTTAGGGAAATGATCTTGAAAAAAAATAATGTTGTCATGTTTCCCTCATATCTGATGAATAAGATAGTACCTTAGATCATAACAAATTTATGGCTCTGTGATTGTTGGCTTTATCATAGCCATGTTCTCTACCACTCTCCATCAGAACTTGATAGTTAGATTTCACGTCCATATTCATATTTTCACCTATGAGTAAACCTAGTGATTAGTTAATTAGGGTAACCATTACATTTCATAATTTAGTTTTCAAATTTATGTTTGGTAGTCCTTTTTATGATGTGGGTTTCTATGAAGGAAACATTCAAGTAGTAAAGCTTTTATAACCCCGAAGAATTTTAAGGTATAAATTCATTTTAAGGGGGGTAGAATGTTACACTGTGAGATGTTATGAGATGTATTAGTTTTAATTTATTTGGTGTCTTGTGTTTTATTCTACACCCATATTATCTTGCGTTATACACAACACCATATTATCTTGAAGTATATGAAACACTATTCTTGGATCATGTTACATAATTTCAAGTTCATTTTTTAAGAATTATTCTATGCAACATTAAGTATAGATTTTGTATAATGTATAAATGAAATATGTTTTGATTATGTTATATGCAACACCAAAGGGAGCTTGAACTACACGCATCCCTAACTTGGCTTTCATTACACACAATCACGACATTCCTCGATATCGCGTGTAGTATGCAATACTAGGTTTAACTAAAAAACTATATATTATTATAATATTAAGAACTAGCTATAATGAATAGTATTAACATAATTTTTTATTTTATAACATTAATATTTATCTTACACGTTTTCTAAAACATCGTATGTGAAGAAAATAAAATTTTTGGGTAAAATAAATTCTTTTAAAAAAATGTCGTTTTGTCGCCTTTTGATGGCCCACCAACATTAAATCTAGTTTTTGACAGGTTTATAAGTTCAATTTGATAAAATAAAATTTTTCTTTAGAATCAGGATATAAAAATTTACTTTGGAGAAATTTTTCATACATTATTCACATAACTTCCATATTTTAATGAATAATAAAAACACACAATATTTTAACTAAGAACAACATTTTTCATCACAATAATTTATATGGTTCAATTATAATATTTAATGGTATTAAATTTTAAATAGAATATATTCTTACCATTTAATATAATTTATTTCATTACCATTAATTTTATATTGAAATCATATTTAAAAACATTTCAATCTTTGGCAATGTTTTCATTTTTAAAACTCATTTTTGTAACAACATAATTATTTTTAAATTAATTATTTTAACTTCTGTGTTTTGAATATTGAAAAATGGATTACATATTTGAATTCAATGGGTCCTAATTATTATATTTGGTTATATGAATAGTAACTATGGTATTTTTTATTCATTGTATTTAAAGGTAAATCGGGTAATTAAGGTCAATAATAAGATTATTAAATTACCGTAACACCTCCCAAAATTTTATTGGATGACTAAAAGTCAACCCATATAACCTAAGGGTCATAATAGATTGATTTATGGACGTTTGATCCTGAAAATAAGATAATTGTTATTAAATCCAAAGAAATTGACAAGAAGTCACTCTCTTTAATCTTATAAGTATATTAATTTTAATTTAGTGATAAAATTCATGATACTTTTAACAGGAATAGTATCCTGAAATATAATATAATTTTATACATCATGTGAATTTATTTAGAATTTTTAGGGATTTAATCAATATCATTAAATGTGACACAATAGTGATGTTGAAAATATTTTATTGATTGAAATATCAAATAAATGGTTTTAAAATTATTAAAATAAATATTATATGAACTATTTAATGTGATCCATTAATTTTATAGATATATATTACATTTTATTAATCAATTAAATCTTTTATTTCGAATATATATTCTGTGATGGTTTTATTTAAATTTAAATAAATGAATAGTGTCAAAATTGACACTATTGTTATTTTATAAAAATAACAAAATATAATTTTTTTTAAATCCAAAAATTATTTACAAATTATAAATTAATGGTTATATGGTCTAAAATGTAATTAATTATCCAATTATGTACAATTTAAAAAATATAAGTCATTATTTATAACATGTTAAAATTATGAATCTTACTACCACAAATAAAATTAAATAGATTAAATAAAAATAAATCTAGTTCATAATGTTTAAAATAAATTCAAAAAATCTGTATATTTTATTGGTTCACGTGATTACAACCCTATCTCATATATTCTTCGGATCTGAGTCATTTTGGATGTTTTTATGTGTGGTTTCAATTTATTATAAATTAATATTTTTTAGGATTCTAAAGGTGACCCTCTCCTCTCTTATAAAAGGGCACCTCATACCTCTCCACTTTACACAACATTGAGCCTTAAAGCTCATCCATCCCCTGACCATATCACTTATCCACTTCCGTAGAATCATTCTGGAGGTTCTGGTCTTCTCTAAATACCATCTCTATTTCCCTAAGAGGAAGCCTAAAGGAGGTTCGTCGAAGAAGTGGTGATCTCTTCTACCGATTCTTTCAAGATTCATTCTTCTTCTACATCCAATTATATAGTTGTGTCATTATAAAGTAATAACATTAGTATCACTCATATACTGATATTTTATGATACAAATCTATTTCATCTTCTATCCATCATATGGAATACGAAATCACCGTGCGCGCGTACGTACAGAAATCAGTCTCCACGCCGTGGTGTAATCTGTTTTCCACCACCACCATACATGGATGGGTATAATGGTGTAAATAAATAAATAGATATGAATATTTTCAGGTGGTATTGAATCTGAAATATTATACATACATTTAAATATGATTCCACAATAATGGGAATGATATCATCGCTTGTGCGTACGTACAGACTACTGTCTCCAAGAAGATGATGAGATTCATTTTCCATGATTGGTCATTTCAGTATGATTATAAGGTATATATATAATAACTAATAATGAAATATTTTACATAATATTTATACTAGATTTATGAACATAGATGTTTAATTTACTTAATTCCATTCAATTGAATAAGGAAATGAAATCAACGTTCATCCGTACGTATGGCCTACCGTCTCCATGAGTGGTTTGTTCCATTTCATTTATCAATCTATTATATATATATATATAATGATTATATATGATATATAAATCATTTTTTACATTCTGGATGTTAGTAAATCATGATCTAAGTAATAATAATATCAAAAACAACAAGTCAAAACACCTATGATAAATGAAATGATTTAACCTAAAATGCTGCTTTAATAGGGAATTTACAATAGAACGGGTAATATAAAGTAATAAGTGAACCATATATGATATCATAACAATGAATATTATTATGTAATAAGTCAATTACATTATTTAAATCATTATACAAGAGGTTTAGATACATACGAAGCATATCAGACAAAAGGTAAGGGATAACATTTCCATTCTCGTTTTTTATCCAAGATTGTTATTCGTAATTATATACTTGGGTAATATTTATCATCCATTCCCCTATTTTCATAAAATAGTTTCAAGTATGTTTCCACTTTTTTTAATCATATTTTTCTTTTACTACATGGTATGTAAGGAATCTTTCTTTTGTTTACCATACGAGGTACTTTTTGACTTTTTTGGCATATGTATGAGAAGAATGTTTTTTTAACTTATACAATATGAATGGATTTTTACGGTTTTTCAATGCCTTATTATCATGAAACTTACTATACAAGATCTCATGATTATTTTAAACAAAAGGCTCTTATTTTAAAATTTCATGGAATTTTGAGAAATGAAAATGATTTTCAAGGTGAAATTATATTTTCCTCAAGAATTCATTTGATGTTTTTTTATCAAAACTATTTTACATCTAAGATGAATTATTTAGTATGATTATGTTTCAAGTATAATGTCTCTATGATTTACATGGTCTCACTTTTCTTATGATGAAATGATTTCCATTTGTTTTATATGGATTATGTTATGATGGGATGATGTTTTTGAAACCCATTTTATTCTTTGGGTTATGATGAATGATTTATGTTTATGTTGTGGCACACGTAAGAATGATTTCATTATGAGATGGGTGGGACCTATATCTCCCTAAAATTAATTGGGTAATATTTATATCTCATGATATAGACATGGCTAGAAGGGAAAGTAAATATATTTTAGTGATACAAGACTTGAATGAGGAGTGAACTCGATTCAGAAAGGGACTTTTTCCACAAAGATGATCTTGGAAGAAATTCCTTGGATACTATGGAAATCATATAATGTACATAATGTTTTTACATAATTACAAGTTTTATTTACTAGCCATTTTATCATGATTGATGATCCATTATGATCTATTCCTTATGTACTACCATGTTTTATGTCATTGCTCATGATTTTGTGGATAAAACATTATGTTCATGTTTTAATGTTCAAATGTATATGATTTGTTTTATTTTCTCCAGGCGTACCCTTACATTGCATTTGAGCTCACCCATTATATGTTTTATTTTCCCCAGGATATAAATAAATGTTTTAGGTAATAGAACAAAAGTGGATGATCTTTATGGTTGATGTTGAGGATCTTTCACCATGATTAGAAGATTGTTTTCAATGTTTCCAATGACACTAAACTATTACGGTCCACGAGTGTTGTTTTTTTATGTATTGATTTTTCTACAAAAGTATTGTTATGTCCATGTACGTCATTTTTGGGGTCTCTACAGTTGGTATTAGTGTAAAAATAGGTAGGAATGCATCTGATCCTTGGGAACACTCACATGTGAGCGTTGGACGAAGCATGGATCTCCACCCAAGGGCTTCATGAGGAAATGGCTACCACTGGGGATGGTGTTGTGTCATGCCTAGGGGGTGTAGCTGCCCATGGAGTGCCTAATAGGTATGAATAATAGTCCACTGGAAGTAATTCCAGACTGCTATATTCTTGGAAAACTAAAATAGAATAGTGGAATTCGGTGCACATTTTCTTCACTAGTAGTTGACAAACATTTTAGTGGTCCATATTAGGCAGATATTGGGGTTTATTTATAATGCATTTTCCCCTCAGTCTATGCTGAGTTAGGGGGGCCAAGAATTTGGGAAATTTTATTTCATAATGTGTGACATTCTATGCTAGATGGGGTCTCATGTATTATTGTCTTTTGGATCTCCTCTATATTCTTATATATTCACATGTTACTCCATTTATATAACTATTAGTATCATTTCCATTAATGTGTGGAGTAATTACCCATGTTCTTGTTTTCAGTGTTCCTTTAGTAGATTGTGAAAGATTGGTTTGGTTGAAAATTTTTAAGAAAGATGTTTTTGAAAAATATGTGCTTTAATGATTTTCCCTCGGACATGAAAAAATAATTTTTCACATTTGTTACATTTTTTCCTTTTCCCTTAAGAACCAAACATTACTTACATGAATGATTCTTTTTTTAATATACATGGGAAATGAATTGGGATCAAAAATTTTTTCTCAGAATGAATTTTTTGAAATTATTATATTTTTACATTTTAGTTAAAACATTATAATAAATGATTCTTTATATAATGAATGTGTGTTGGTAATAGAATTATTTGGTCCTACACAGTGAGTTTGAATACTCACACCGATAATATTTTCTTATTTTCAGACTCTATTGAAGGGTCCCACATTTGATCGATCTATAACAACGATAATGGGTTTTAGATTGTAGAGAGTTCCTTAGGGCCACATGGAGAAGACTTCAGTGTTGGGTTCCAGTTGAATTATTGATACAGTTTTCCATTTATATTTTTTTATCATTATTTTAAATGTAACTGATGTGGATATTGGAAAAAATATTTATATTTGTCTAATTTTTATTCATTTTTATTCGTTTCATTATTTTGATATGATAAACCATTTCCATTATATATATTGATTCAATTGTTTCGTTTCTCTATCCAGGGAGGATCCAGAAATCCTTTTGGGACTTTTCATAGATCGGATTGGGTGACTGGTTCAGGGTCGACCTAGGTTGGTTCGTGAATAAATGGTATCCGTGGAGTTTGGATATTTAAAAGACCATTCTTATTTGGGTTCCCATTGTTTTTTTGTTGATATAATTGTAGAAGGATTTTGAATTTTGTGATCAAGGTGTAGTAATTTTGATGATGTCATGAACCCTCTCTCATCCCAATCCTTGGGTTACCATGGGATTTCTAGGTATGTTGGTGTCTTTTGGTTATTGTGTATTATGTGTTCTTGGGAAATGAAAACAAACATTGGAATGTGTCTTCATTGAGATCTTTTGTACTTAAATCCATTTATAGCAAGGGAATTAACAAATAATGCCCCTCATGTGTCATGACCCCCTCCCACCAAAGATGCCCCTCCTGAGCTGGCAATGGTGAAAGTGAGATAATGACCACCGAGTCCCGCCTCCAGTAGGCCCCATGTTGGCAACTAGCGCCAAGGGTATAAGTTTTCACAAAAATGGTAGGCATTACCCTTTTTGCTATTTTATGATCCAGAAAGAGTATAAGTCAACCACCAAAAAGGAAAAAAGAAAAAGTGTACATAAGTAAACCCAAACCTAGCCGACATGCATGTTTAAACAATTTTATAACAAAGTACAAGTACAAGAAAGATCAAAAGTACAGTACCAAAGGAAAAAAAGTACAGCATCTACAACAACTCCAACTGTCTGACTAGTAGGGTCCCGCACGGCCCTGGTAGTCCTCCTAGAAACCTGAAAGTAAATGTAGGGTGAGCATACAAGTATACTCAGTAGGGAAACCTAAAGCTCTCATGCAGAAGTGGGGAGACATCGTAATGTCCCATGAGAATAACAGAAAGAACCTAGAAAGAAATTTCTATCCACCCAACCTCACCAGCCACACTCCCAAAAACACAACACAATAGGTAGTAGTATATATGAACAAGAGTATTGGGTACGCCACACCATTTCCCTTTAATTTTCTGCTCTTCCGGACGCTGCCACTCTCCCCGACCGCACACACCTGGGCTTCACAACCACGTATCCCACCCGCACACAACTGGGCCTCTCTACCACGTATCCCGCCCGCACACACCTGGGCCTCTCTACCACGTATCCCGCCCCCACACAGCTGAGCCTCTATGGAAACATACCGGAGGATTCTTGGGTGTACGGTCGCCTTAAGTCATCATAGGCTATCAGTCTGCCCGTATAGTCTGGGGCTAAACCTCCCCAATCGAAACCTACCCGAAGAGTCTTGGGTGAAAGTTCACCTCAATCCATCACATCCTAGGGAAGAAAGAGCAGGAATGAGCTAGTAACAATGGGGAAAACACCCTCTCCCATGAAATGGGAGAGTTCGACACTATGTACTCAACTTGGTTGGGGGTGATAAAAACACAAAAGATATAGATAAATATATATATATATATATAGCAACCACTCAGCCCAAACTATGGCTTCTAAACAGAGAAACCGAGCACGTTCCTCGGCACTTCTACCACGAAGCATGCATACAACAAACAACCCCAACCCCATTTTGGTTTTCACGTTTCAACAGAATTAGTTTATTTAGTTCCTTATCTACTGGGAAACTGTCCACATCCATACACGACAAAAATTCGCATAACAAATCCCTATCATCGACAAATCATGTTAGGAAAACACAAGCAACACAACCAAGTACGTTCATAACATCCAACTAAATCATTATTTATTATTAATGTTTTATTACCACGCCCCACAATTCATTAACTCTTCCACTTTTTATTTATTATTCACAACCCATAGCCCGTTCACATTTAAACTCATCCCTGCAGCCCCGCTGCCGACCACAATTATCACAACCACACAAAAGCCCATACATCATTATTACACCTTTAATACCATTTTTTTCACCCCGTTTCCCATCACCAATATAGAATTTACACCACCCACAACCAATTCAACTACATCCCCGCTACTCTCCAAATCCACAACAACCCACAAAACATCCCCATCACATGCCACGTAACCAAGCCAACACCCACATATTCATTATTCCATTTTGTTGAACCGAGGTGATCACACAAAGGGTCCAGATTTTCATTTAATCAGTCAAAAATACATGATTATCCAATTTACACATTCCAAAAGGTTCCATTCTCATAAACGGTGTAAAAAGATTGGGCAACATTTAATTTCACAAGAAAAGGCCCCCAATGACCGTAATTTTCAGTAGGCATAAGCCTATTCATTTCACAACTTAATCATAGGATATAAAAGTAAAGTAACAGCAATCAAAACATCCCAACCCCATTCATTACCATCTATTATCATAATTTTATGGTTCAATTGTTTTTCATTAAAAAAAGAGCATATCCACCCACCAAGATGCACAAATTAGAGAGTTGAAGGTAAGATACCTACCTCAACAGGTTATGATCGCACCGCTCCCTCGAATCAATCATAGAAGATGTCTGTCAGCGTCCATTACTTATGTTCGGTCCCAAAAAAACCTCCTCAGGTGGATTTTGGAAAATAAAAGGTCGACAAAAAGTCAATGGATCCAAGCTCGGATGATCCTCCTCGTCGCTACGATCCCGTGGTCATTGACGGATCATAAATCGGAGCTCGAATGAAGAAGTTATGGAAGGAAGAGCTTTTGAGTCTCATAAGAGAGCTATACTCAGTGGAGAGGGGAGGAGAGGTGTGAGTTTAAAGGAGGAGGGGACCCCTCCTATTATAGGAATGAAAAGAAAAAGTACACGGTGTGTACTTTATGTTACATGGTGTGTACTCGGTGATTTCACACGGTCTCCACGTGGCATTCAACACATCTCCACAGCCGTTGACTGGTCAACACACAGTTTGAGGGAAACGCATACGCGGGGAGGGACTACACAGCGTGTAGTATGGACACATGGTGTGTACCCATTTATTTCACATGACAAGGACATGGCTCCAACATGGCACACGGTCGTTGACTAGTAACGCGTATGTGGGGAAGGACTACACGGCGTGTAGAACTAGTCACATGGCGTGTACCCAATTTACTTTACATGGCAAGGACACGGCCTTCACCACGGGGTATAACTCGCAAGGGGGTATACTTCGTGTACTAAATCTACACGGCATGTAGTTTCAAAATTCTGTAAAGTGTGGGAAAAGTCCATTTTACCCTCTAGAACACTTCTTGAACTTCTTTTTGACAATGGAATGGGCTAGAGAGGTCCAGGCCATTACATCATATACCTCTTAAAACATTCTCATCCTCGATAATTCAAAAACCAACCCAGGGGAACCCAACCAGATACCTCTTAGGGCTCTTGTTATAACAGGAACCCAGCCAACAACCCTAATAATTGGTGTTAGGAATTCCTTCTCCCATGTCGAGATATTATCCTCTTTAGGCGGCACTATCTCTCCTGCATGGGTTTAATCGCATCCTCATTAATGAGTCTCGACTGAGAATCAGGTTTTCCCACTTCCATACATTAGTTTTTTTCAGCTCACACTTCCTCCAACACCGCATAACCCACACACTGCCCAAACACGTGGTTTGGGGAAAATGACATTTCCTATGTTGAGATATTTTCCACTTAAAGTGGCACTGACTCACCTACACGGGTTTAATCGCATCCGCATTAATGTGTCTCGATAAAGGGTCGGGGTTTTCCCTTTTACCACACATCCAGACATGTTACACATTACCATGGATCAAGGAAACAAAAGGTCTCACAACTGACAAGCCAATCATTCCATATATAAAAGGTACATAGTACAAAAAAAGGATCAAAGAACAAGTCAAAACAACCCTGGGTACTGAGCACGCATCTAGGTTTCCCACTCCCAATTTCTCTCCTCGAGGCCTCCATGCCCCCACAACACACAAACCAAGGGAAAGGATCATCCATGGAGAACATTCTCATTCAGGTAGTCGAAAGCTCTATGGAACTTCTCGCTCTATAGGAAGACCTGGTTCATTTTAGTCAAAGCTGTCAATGGAGCAGCAACTCGAGAGAAGTCCGAAACGAACATCTGATAGTAATCTGCTAACCCCAGGAAACTACGAACATCTGCCATGCTCTTGGGTGCTTCCCAAGAAACAACTGCCTCCACCTTCGACGGGTCCACCGATACTCCATGCTGAGACACCGTGTGCCCAAGGAAATGTACTTCTTGTGTCAAGAACATACACTTCGACAATTTCCCGTAAAGCAGCTGGTGTCGACGGACTTCCAAGACTGCCCTGAGATGCTCAACGTGCTCCGCCTCTGATCATGAGTAGATCTGGATTTCATCGATAAACACAACAATGAACCGATCCAGAAACTCTCAGAAGACATTGTTCATAAGTCCCATGAACAAAGCTGGTGCATTCGTAACTCCAAACAGCATCAATACAAACTCAAAGTGCTTATACTTGTACCTGAAAGCCGTCTTCGAGATTTCATTGTCCTTCACCCTTAGTTGATGATATCCAGATCGTAGATCAATCTTGGAAAACCAACCTGCTCCACTCAGTTGGTCTAAGAGATCATCTATCCTTGGGAGGGGGTAACAGTTCTTGACTGTTACCTGGTTCAACCTTCGGTAGTCTATGCATAGCTAGGGACCACCATCTTTCTTCTTCACGAACAAAACTGAAGCACCCCATGGGGACACACTGGTTCGAACAAAACCCTTCTCCATCAGATCATCAATCGGAATCCGCAACTCCCACAACTCATAAGGTGCCATCCGATAAGGGGCCATCGAAATTGGACGACCACCAGGCCGTAAGTCTATCCCGAACTCAATGTCACGTCGGGGGGGGGGGGGGTAGAGTCACAACCTCCTCAGGGAAAATGTTGAGGAACTCTCCAACAACCTTTGGGACCTCCATTATCTTTGTATCATCTGGAACTGCTATTAACCCGCCTAACAAGTAAAGGAGAGGCTACACACGCCAACTTCCCTCATGATAGCTCCCCTCGGCAACAAAAGCTTCATGTTGCCCATCCACGTCGGAGAACACGACACTTCTCCAAAAGCAGTCGATAATAGCACTAACAGAAAACAACCAGTCGATGCCTAGGATGACATCATATGGCTGCATCTGTAACAGAAAAAGGTCCCCGCTAGATCGATGTGATCCCAACGTTATCCCACATCCTCTGCAAACACAAGATATACTAGCCTGGCCTCCAACTGGTGTACACAGTACCAGTGGATTGGAAAGTCTCTCTATGTCTAGTCCCAAAGAATGGGATAGACCAGGTTCAAAAAAGGAGTGTTATGCTCCCGAATCGATCAAAGCATAAACTAGAGTGCTTAACAAACAAATCGTACCTCGCACCACCTCTGGTCCTGCTGGAGCTATCAACTCTGCTGCATGCAACTGTCCATGCCCAGCTCCCCCGCCTCTCTAAGGTCGTCCACCTAAGCGACCATTCCCTGGTCGAGGTCCCTGAGGTGTGCCCTGAGGTCGGCCTCCTCGTTCCATGTCTGTCCTCGGAGGAGCATGGTCCTGCTACTGCTGGAAGGGCCTCACCGTCAACTGGTGCTGCTAAGGTGGATGTTGAACCTTCCCACCTGCAATGTTGTGAGGTCGGGTTTGGCACCGACAGTGAACATGCCCGAAACCTCCACACACAAAACACTTCTTTCCTGGGCTCATGAGAAAGGGACGAGGACCTGAAGATCTAAACTGGAACTACTGGGGCATGCTCCCCACTACCCTGAACATGGGTGGTCCCATTGTAGGAGACCTCCTGCTGACTTCCTTCCCCTTCGAAGAACCTGGCTGAAACCCCTCACGTGGTGCACCTCCCAGTGAGTGCATCCTCTCTAAAACCATTGCATTTTATGTACCGCCAAGTACGTCGGAAGAGTGATGAGGGTGACAGCATACTGAAGAGAAGGATGAAGTGCCTCCACGAGACGTCTCGCCTGAGAATCCTCATGTGGAAAGAGATCCGGAGCAAAACACATGAGATCCTTGAATTTGATCCCCAGCTCTCATACCATCATACTCCCCTACTGAAGGGAGAGTAACTCCTTCTGATTCTCCACCTTGATCAAGGAAGAAAGGAATTCCTCTATAAATTCCTTCTCAATGTCAGCCCATGGAACCTCTGCCTCTATCCTCTCTCCGAGGTAGAGCATTCACCCCTGTCACGCCACACCTCTCAACTGACTGACTGCTAGGGGAACCCAGTACTCCCTCGGAGCACAGATCAAGGTAAAAGTGATCCCTAGCTTCTCAAGCCACACTTCCGTCTCTGTATCAGAAGTACTACCCTTGTACTTCTCGAGGTTCTTCCACTGGAATGAATGGAGAGTCTTCTGTCACTAGCTATCTTCCTCCTATCGGACAATCCTCAACTGATTGACCACCTGGATCTGCTGGGTTGCGGCCGTCTGAGCCACCCACGGTTGACGTCCAGGTGCCATAATTGTACGGTAAAGAAGTATTTCTTAAGCCCAAGTAGTAAGGAAATATCTCAAGGTTTTATTTTATCATATTATTTAAGTTTCCTTCCTAGAACAACCTAATCAAGTAAAACACAATCATGATGATGCATGGACCTTCCCTAGGGTCTCTACCCTGCAATCAATGTGGTTTTACTTGGTCGTTCGGTAGGCTCAGAGTCCTTGCATCGGATCACGAGGGGCCTTAAAATCCCGTGTCCTAGCCGGTCTTCCCTAGCCTATGTCACACACCAAGATTAACTAACACTGTTTCCCTACCATCCTATGAAATCATCACCGTGCCTAACTCTAGACTCCATCCTATCTCTCAACCATCACCTATGATACCATTCTTTCATGTCCCCCTCCCACCAAAGATGCCCCTCTTGAGCTGGCAATGGTGAAAGGGAGATAATGACCCCACGAGTCCGACCTCTAGTAGGCCACGACATGGTGACTAGCACCAAGGGTATGAGTTTTCACAAAAATGAGAGGCATTACCCTTTTTTTTATTTTAATATCAGGAAATAGGACAGGTCAACCACCAAAAATGTAAAAGAACAAGTGTACAAAATTATACCCAAACCAAGCCCACATGCATGTTTAAACAATTTTATAACAAGGTGCAAGTACAAGAAAGCTCAAAATTACAATACCAAAGGAAAACAAAGTACAAAAAATGCAACAACTCAAACTGTCTGACTAGTAGGGTCCCGCACAGCCCTGGTAGTCCTCCTAGAAACCTGAATGTAAATGTAGGGTGAGTATACATGTATAGTAAATATGGAAACCTAAATCTCTCGTGAAAATGTGAGGAGACATCCTAATGTCCAGTGAGAACAACAGAAGGAACCTAGAAAGGAATTTCTATCCACTCATCCTCACCATCCACACTCACCAAAACACAACACAAAAGGTAGGAGTATATATGAATAAGAGTATTGGGTACCCCGCACCATTTTCCTTTAATCAGATACTCTTACTGACGCTGCCACTCCCCCCTCTCGCACACACCTGGGCCTCACAACAACGTATCCTGCCCACACACACCTGGGCCTATCTACCACGTATCCAGCCCGCACACACCTGGGCCTCTCTACCATGTTTTCCTCCCGCACACACCTGGGCCTCTATCGAATCCTACCCGAGGAGTCTTGGTTTTAAGGTCACCTCAAGCCATCATAGCATATTAGTCTGCCCGAAGAATCATGGGCTAAACCACCCCAATAGAAACATACCCGAAGAGTCTTGGTTGTAAGGTTGCCTCAAGCCATCACAACCTAGGGAAGAGGGACCACGAAGGAGCTAGTAACTAAGGTGAGAACAACCTGTCTCATAAAATGGGTGTGTTCGGGACTAAGTGCTCAACATGGGTGGGGAGCTATAAAAACAAAAAAGATACAGATAAATATATAAATATATAAATATAGCAACCACTCAGCCCAACCTATGGCTTCTAAACAGAGAAACCGAGAATGTTCCTCGATACTCCTACCACGAAGCATGCATACAACAAAGTACCCCAACCCCATTTAGGTTTTCACATTTCAAAAAAATTAGTTTATTTAGTTCCTTAACTACTGAGAAACTATCCACATCCAACCACGAAAATCATTCGCATATCAAATCCCTGCCATCCACAAATCATGTTAGGAAAACACATGTAACACAACCAAGTCCCTTCTTTACATCCAACCAACTCATTAATTGTTATTTTTGTTTCATTACCACACCCCACCATTCATTAAATCTTCCACTTTTTATTTATTATTCACAACCCATAGCCCATTCACATTTAAACCCATCCTTGTAGCCTCGTTGCCGACCACCATAACCACAACCACACAAAAGCCCGTACAACATTATTACCCATTTAATACCATTTATTGCAGCCCCACTGGCCATCACCAATATAAAATTCAAACCACCCACAACCAAGTCAACTGCAGCCCCGCTGCTCTCCGGATCCCCAACAACCTACAAAACATCCCCATCACATGCCACATAACCATGCCAACGCCCATATGTTCATTATTCT
Source organism: Viscum album (assembly GCA_963277665.1). NCBI lineage: Eukaryota > Viridiplantae > Streptophyta > Magnoliopsida > Santalales > Viscaceae > Viscum > Viscum album. Next base: position 373,675,310 of record OY728134.1, read on the forward strand.
ATTTCGTTCAATCGGGGTGATCACACAAAGGTTCTATATTTTCATTTAATCGGACAACATTATGTGATTATCCAATTTTATCATTCCACAAGGTTCCATTCACATAAACGGTCTAAAAAGATAGGGAAATATTTAATTGCACAAGCAAAGGCCCCAAAAGACCATTATTTTCAGTTGGCATAAGCCTATTCATTTCACAACATAATCACATGATATAAAAGTAATGTTACAGTAATAAAAAATTCCCAACCCCGTTCTTTACCAGTTATTATCTTCATTTAATGGTTCACCTATTTCTAATTAAAAAAAAGAGGATACCCACCCCACAATATGCCCAAATTAGAGAGATGAAGGTAAGATCCCTACCTGAAAAGGTTCTGATCGCACTGATCCCCCAGATCAACCATAGAAGACTTCTGTCAGTGTCTGTTACTTCTGTTGGGTCCCAAATAAACCTCCTCTGGTGGAAGTCGGAAAGAAAATGCTGACGGAAAGTCAACGGGTCCATGCTCGGATGTTTCATCTCGTCCCAAAAATCATGTGGCCACTGACGGAGCGTAAATCAGAGCTCAGATGAAGAAGTTGTGGAAGGAAGAGCCATCAAATCTCTTGAGAGAACTCTTCTCAGAGGATAAGTGAGGAGAAGTTTGTGTTGAAGGAGAAGGGGACCCCTCCTTTTATAGGCCTGAAAAGGAAAAGTACAAATCATGTACATTATAGTACACAACGTGTACTCGGTGATTTCACACGGTCTCCACGCGGCTTTCAACATGGATCTGCGGCCATTGACTGGTCAATACCCGGTTTGAGGGAAATGCATACGTGGGGAGGGACTACACAGCGTGTAGTTTGGACACACGACATGTACCCATTTATTGCACATGACAAGGAAACGATTCCAACACGGAACACAACTGTTGAATGGTAACGCGTATGCGGGGAAGGACTACACGGCATATAGAACTGGTCACACGGCATGTAGCCCATTTACTTCACACGACAAGGACACGACTTTCAGCACGGGGTATACCCGGATAGGGGGTACACAGCATGTACTCAAACTACGCGGCCTATAGTTTCAAAATTCTGGAAAGTGTGGGAAGAGTCCATTTTACCCTCCAGAACACTTCTTGGCCTTCTTTTTGACAAAGGAATTGGTCGGAGAGGTCCGGGCCATTACATCATGTTGGTGGTGTGATAGGAATATGTCCACCTACATTATTTTCAAATCACCCCTTGAAACCAGTTTCCTTATTTTTAATTTCCATGCTTTTCCTTAATTTTGGAATTTTTTAAGAAATTTTCTCTTTTGGAAATGTAAATGAGAATATAAAATAGTAATTAATTTTTTGAGCTAGATGAAAATGTATTCGTATGAATATTTATATAGTGGTATTGGGAAAATGTTTTTCTATTGTGAAATGAATTTGTTGGGAAAAATTAAATGGTATAAAGGGATTTATTGAACTACTAAATAATATAATGTAACAAATAAATTGGTATTTGGAATAGGATTTGAATGGGATGAGATGTTTTTAAAATATTGGTTTGAAATCTAGAAATGGGTTTTGTTGGGCAGTTTGATTTTTTGTTAATTTTATTAAATATCAAAATTGAGTAAAATGTTTTAAAAGAGACGAGCGAGGTTTGTATTTGGGATTTAAATTGAATGGTTTGAAATATTGTTTTGTAAAGGGGTTTTGAGTCATCAATATAATTTTGAATTTTTGTGGTTAATAGTTTTTTAAATGAGATTAGGCATGTTTTGAAATAGAGATGTGGGTTGAATGTTGTGTTTTGAATGGTGGAAAAGTTTTTGTTTTAAAGATTTTTTTTGGTGACCACATTCCTGGGAATATTTGAGAAAATTAATTTTTTTCAATTCTATCCTATGTATATTCATGTGTGAGACTTTATGGATGACATTAGTGAGTTCATGAATGACAAATTATATTTTCATTCAAAAGTTGACTTCTCATAAATAAGTGGTGTGGTATGTATTCTTGTGTTTTGGGAATATTGGTTGCAATCCATTTCATACTAATAAGTCTATTAGTTATATTATTTCTATATTTGCTTCTATTTTAAATACTTATTGATGGTTTTTGTGAAAGGAGTGTTTTCATAAAACCTTTTGATTGTTTCCTAAATTTGTTTTTGTTTATTTGTGGAATATTTGGGACAATGGACCAATTCTGTATGTCCGTTGCTTTCATGTAGTTGGCTAGAGTGTTCCCCCTTGAATAGTAAATGTTTGTTCATAATGTGACCTTGAGTGGCCTTCATAGTGGTAAACCCTCTAGCTGATTAATGAATGTATTTTCATCATTGAATTTGGAACTCCAATCTACCAATTTCTTTCTTCAGTTGAGCAGATCCTCTTATTGCGAGATGGAATATGCAAGAGAGGTAAAGGAAGATTTAGATTCTCATGTGGCCTAAGTATATTAGGCAAGTATTTGGAATTTTAATGTCCAATGTTACAATATAGAAGTAGTGAATTTAATGATTCATTTGTGATGTGAGGACACATGGTCTAAAGATCATAGTTTTAAACACTCAACTAGAAAGGGTCTCAAGATCTTTCGTCAGATTATCCTAACTAAGTCTATTCTAGTCCACAAATGTTGTGGGTTCGGTCTTAAAAGGTTGTTATTTCCATTTTCCTTAATTGTGTTCTATTTTGGACTTAGGTTAAGATCCCTCTCCCGTTAATGTTTTCCTTAGTTTTAGGGCTCATGTTCAGTGGCATCTAGCAGTGTGGTGTTCTCTTTTAAATGAAAAGATGGATGTTGTGGAGCCTTTTTGGGACTTCAGTTATTAATCATCGTGTATCTTTTTAATTTGTGAAATATAAGATTCTCAGATCTAGATAAAAATATTTCCCCATGTATCCTTGTTTCGTTATTCACAATTTGAGGAGAAAATGATGATGCTTTTCCTTCTCTTATGTCTATGTCAAGATAAGGTTATACGTTGTAGTAGATTTAGTATCGAGGTGGGTCGGGTTCTATTGGATCATCCAAGAATATGGTATGGTTGGTTGTGGGACCATATGTAGAAGATTCATTACAAGGTTTCTAATGCCTGACTGTGAGGTAGGAGAATCATAAATCATCAAAGCTACAGCCTTAGATCATAGAGTGAATCTAGAATGTGGATAAAAGAATATTGGTGGTGTGAATTGAATGGGTTCAATCACTATCCTTATCATGTATTATAGTGGTTGTTTAAGCTTCCAGTATAGTAGTTCTCGTTTTAATGTTTCCATTCAGTTGAAAGTGGTGTGGGGTCCTCAATTCCACATTGTGATTCATTTCGGTGTACAAGACTTCACGTGGTTATGGAGAGTTGTAGTTTCTTATTCTTATTAAAAACCAAATTAAGGTATCCCACCATGTGTGAGTTTCACTATTTATGTCCCTTGTGCACACATCTATATGAATCGATTTTGGATTGGTTGCACTACGTGGAGAATTATAATTTTTGTTCTGTTTTTAGTTGTGCCTTTCTTGGACCATTATTTGGGCCCAACCCCCCATCCCGTTAACATTGGGATTTTCGATTCTCAAGGAAATTTTATCGAGAATATTGGATCACGATATCCCTTAAGGTTGGCAGTCCCACTATGGGTCTCATTAAATTTCCTCATAATGATGTGTTGTGATCATGTAGTTAATGGTGGGGTTTTCATTTGGGCCTCCCCAAGTCTGTAACATGGTACTGTTACACGTATCTATTTGGTGGTGTATTTTTTCATATAGAACAAGAAATTTATATGTTATTCTATTGAGTATCAGTTAGGATGGACGTGTCTCTATTGAAATTTTTAAGTATGGTTGTAAATGTATATGGGAGATGTGGTTTAAGATTGATCACCTATTTTTGGTGGATTGTTTGAGTTATTATTGTTGATTTTTAGGATTTTATTGATTTTGGTTTTCATTATAAAACATCCTCTGAACCGATCTACTAGTGGATTCTAATCATATATGAGTGGGTGACACATAATGTATACCCCATTTGGTCTCACGAGTTCATTTTTTTATATCATCCATATAGGTAGCAGATATTTAATCTCTTTGGATAGAATTTTTTTTGAATATATTTGAAATGTAAAGGAGTATTTAGGTTTTCATTTGATTTAAGCCTTTGGTTTTCTTTCTAGGCGAGGAAGGCATTATGGTGGGGTGAATGTTCATACTCATGTTCTGGAATACTTCTTCAATCCCAATTCTGGTTGGAATTCTGATTATTTCCTAGGGAAATTGGTGTGGTGGTATTATGTTTTGGATTATTTATTTATTTCCATTCTTTTCCTAGATTAATTCATGGGTTTACCCATTTAGTGTTGGTGAAAATGGGTTTTTTTGGGGTGGTATGACCCTAGAGAACAATTGGTGGTATCTATATTCCCTAGCCTAGGTAACCGTGTAGAGGATCTTTGGTGAGAAATTAGCTTCCACATATCTACTGTATGATTGGTAATACATTGTGTGTAGGCTATGCAATCAATTTGTTTCTTGGTAGTATAATTCTCAAATAACATACACAGTTTGACAGACCGTGCAGACTAACCATGCTACATGCAAATTTTTTAAAAAATCATCTATATCCCTCACATTTTTACCCAATGAAACCCTTACCTCCCCCTTTTGGGATTATCTTTCATAATAACCTCATCCCCTTAACTTGGATCCTCTAGAGCACCATTTTGGGTGTTTTTTTCAATTTCTCCTCCAAATTGTCATGTATGTCCTATTTCGCATTGTTTCACCTTTATTTTTAATACAATAATTTGATTTCTTGCGGTTCAGTCTCTAATATAGACAGAGATACAATTTTAGGGTGAAAACATAAAAGGTTTTTTTTGATATTGATGTCCATGTTGGGATATTGTCTCTCATGTGAGTGGTTGTGGTGATATTATGTTATTTTAATAGAATTCTGGATTTTCATAAGCATTTGATGTAGTATCCTCTTCACCTCTCCTTTAAAATTAATATTTAATTAATTTATCCATTGTTTAACCTTCCGAAGTTAATAATTATTATGTATTCATGATTAAAATGATATTTTCATGTGAAATGATATTTTAGTAGTCTCTTTGAACATGTGATGTGGATTTGGTGGGTTTTTCACAATGAATGCTTGTGAAATTTTCATGTTGTTTCATTTAACTATTTTCTTATTTTTAAATGGAATAGTTTTGTTTTTTAAATATCAGTTTTATTTCCAAATGGTGGTTGGTGTTTCAAATAATGATTTTTATGTTGTTTTGATTTTGAAAATGGTTTATGTGTGGTTTTTTATAAAGGGTTTGATATATGAATCTGTCTTGTGGACCATTTTGTATTTTTCCTCAAATGGGTTCATTTAGAAAACTTTTTCAGGGGTGAGTCATTCCCTATTGGTTGATCATGGGATGAGACTGTCCTTGGTATGGGACATCATTTATGTAATAATCCTTTTAAGGTAAGGACCAATCCTTGAGAGGGCTTCTGTTGTACCAATTTGTGTGATGTGTTTGGTGATATATATATATATATATATATGGAATGTTGTCTGGAATGTGTTGGAAACACCTTTATAAATATAGAATAAGAACCTAGCATAATAAATATTTATTATGAGAATGTTTGATGCACGGTTGGTTCACATGCAGACCAATGGCCCATAATAGGTGGGTATTTGGGTTTATTTATATTGTATTTGGCCCCTAGGACTATCCTGAGTTAGGTCGTCTGAGCCAATGGGAATTTGGACTTATGTGTGTCTGTCCTGATACTGGGGATGGGGTCTCTTGTATTTTTATGTTTTGGTTCTCCTATCAGTTCTTATGTATCACTTTTTCTCTATTTCTAGGACCATTAGTATAATTTCCCTCATTGTGAGGAATCATTAACCTTGTGATTGGTTTCAATTTTATTTTTATAGATGTCAATGTGTGGACTGTTAGAACAGTTTAAAGAAACATTTTTTGAATGAATATGTTTTTTAAATATATTCTCTTATGGAAGAAAAAAGAAAGATTCATATTGGTTTCTTTTTACTATATCCCTTATGAACCTATCATTCCTGAAATGAATGAACCTTGTTTTGAAATGTGAGGTATATGAAATGGGATCAGGATTTTTTAATAAATATGAAATTGCAGAAAAACATATATTTTTTACATTGTAGTTCAATGATTCCAGTTAATGTTTACTTATTGAATGAATGTGAATTTAGAATAGAATTATTAGGCATACCTTTTGAGTTTAAATAATTTATCCCATATTTATTTCTTGTTATTATATTCTAATGTAGGTTTGAGCTTCAGTTCGACGACCATGGGCGATAGAGGGTTATACATTGGACAGTAATCCTTGGGGTCACATTGTTATATCTATGGTGTTTGTTTATGTTTGGATTCCTAGTATAGTATGTTATTCATATTATGGAATCATTTATTTTAATGAAAATTATGTGGGTCTTGAATCCCGTTTTTAGTTTGATTGGTTATTTTATTTATTTTTCTTCAATTTTTTTTCTGTTCAGAGAAACATTTCCCATTGTCATTTTTATGTCGTTAGTTCTTGTTGCCAGACTAATAGGATTGGGAATTCCTCTAAGGGCTTTTCATATGTATAATTAGGTTTTCGAGTCACGGTCAACCCATGTTAGTTCATAAAAAAGATCAAATTGGAATTGAATCCTTTCTCTTGGTTGTTGGTATTATTCCTTACATTCTTCCAAATCCATAATGATTTACTAGATTAAAATAAATATTTATGTTATGATTATTATAAGCATTGAATGATTGAGTAAATATTTCTTAAATATTAATACCTAATAAAATAAATCATCTACATCATTTTTAATCCATTACCTATGCTTAATCATCGTATTACATAATTACTCTTTGATATCATTTGTCCTTAGTAGTATCCACTTCAAAATTATTATAAAAATTAATTGTATAAATATTATGATTATCGTAATTATTTGCCCCCTAGAACATTGATTTTAATAATAAACTTACTTTCCACATTTAAAGAATTCATCCATCAGTAATACTATTGGGCCACCATTATTCCAATTATTCTATTTTTTCTAGAGAATTACATAATTTATATCCATCTTTCCATTCCATAAACATAATCATGATTCTTTTAATTCATTCGTGTGGGTGTTTCTTCTCGCATTACAAATATAGTTTCTATCATATTCATCATTATCACATTTAATTCCAATTCAATCCATTAAATGAAACAAAAATCACTGTGTGAGAAACCCAAATCATTATGATAAATTAAATAGTGATGAACAATAATTTGTTGGATTTATAAATAATGAAACATTCTCAATATAGAAATACATCATTTTACTATATTATATACATTTTCTTAACCAATAAATTAGGATTATATCCTTTAAATATAATAATAACCAAATTCAAACTTAGGGTCATATTCCCTAATCAAGTATTTCCTACATCTAGTTTGGAAGTTTTATAGTCAAATTTCTCTAATAAAATCTATAATGACCCTATCCCCAGAAACCCAATGTTGATGCCATATATTATCACATTATCGAAATAAACATTAAATAAAAACCCAATTGATCGAATATATGATTATAAAAGAAGAACTGGATGTATAATTTGTAGTCATATTGGATTTGTAATTAAAAACAAATCATAAGAGAGGAAAATAAAATTTATTCTTTTAACTCATTCAAATTTCCGTACTTCATGACATGGTGAAGGAAACTAGTATATTTGAGAAAAAATGGTCATTAAAGGTTATATACAGTTTTTGAAATAATTAATAAATGATCATAATCCACATTACATGGTAAATAATTGAAAACATATTCCAATAAATCATAAAAATATTAATGAAATTCATCCATAGAAGTTTTCATATCAAAATTCTCATTGATTTTAATAATAAAATAAATAATTTTAGAAATGTTTATATACTAGACATATTGTATGTATCATATAACCCAATACCATCAAGAAATTTCATAAGTTGGTTTAATAATTTTTGGAAAACCCATTTAATTTTCCATTCATCTCATGTGACTACCGACACATTGAGGGGATTTCCAACAGACGATCTCCCCCATTCTTGCAGCAAAAGATATAATTATATACCAAATAAATGATTTATAAATAGATCAAAGTGTCCAATACCACTATTATGAATTATAAATCAATTTTTATAATGATAGTCCTGATATTATATATCAAAAGGGTTATAATATAAACCTAATAAAATAATTTGTGTGTATAACATCAAAATATGCCTCAACAAAAGGACATCCAGACAATATTCCATACAAATGAATAATTTTTTTTAATTCATAGTAAATCCACATAAAATGTTGAAATAATAACTGAGATAATAAAAATACATTTCCCAAATAATCTTAGGATGACATAAACTATTAAATATATGTTTAACCCAATAAATTCAAATTGAGTTAATAATTCTCATACAACATGCAATCTGTCAAATCGTATAACACATAACATTAATATTTTTCCAAAAACTACTGAACAAAATTAATATAATGATATTCATGATATTATATATCTAATATCAAAATTAATAAAGACTAATAAAAAAGTGGTGAATAATTCATATATCTTACAAAATGAAAATTGAGATGAGAAAATCATTATCCTACCATATAATGGTAAAAAAAATTATTGACTCACTATAGAACTATATTCATATTTATGCTACATATTATTATTAATTTTTAACATATTTTGATAATTCAATGATAATATTTATTTTTTCCATGGTTTTAATTGTGTTTGTTTCATTGATTTTTGATCAGTTCATTTTGTGAAATTATGGATGTTCTTATAAACTGTTATTTCAACCCCGAAAGGGTAACTATGTTAAATTAGTGAAAATATATGAGTTTAAATGGAAACATATATCACATTTTATAACATGAGGTTGATTAATTAGTCAAACTGTTATTGATTACATTTAGTTTATTTTGGTTGTTTTTTCAAACACTACAATCAAGTTTCATTTTATTCTAATTTTTTAGAATATATTAGATCCATAACATAAAATATGATATTATATATATATATATATATTATAATATTAAATAACCATAAATAATTTTTTATAACTAGCCATGTAGGTGATAATGGAAAATTTGAAAAAACAATTATATATAGAGGCTATAGATAAGCACAACATGGATAATAGTTTTATTTAATTAATTAATAAAATATAAAAAAATAGGTAGACAAAAAATATTTCAATAGAAGCATAAATTTTCTTTATTTAAATATTTCAATAATTATTATTCCTTAATGGATGAAATATAAGAGGCTAAGGAAGAAAATACAAATAATATAAGAGATGTGTTCTGTGAAAATTACCACTTTAGTATGAACTTCTTGGGAGACCCATGAGGCCCATAGAATTTTTATATTGGTAAAAAAAATATTATGGGTGTTTTTATAGTAATTAGATTATACATGGGTTGATATATTAGGAGCGATAAGGATTTTGGGATCAAATTGGTTAATGAGGATGGATATTTATCCTTGAGGAGAGGTGGGTTTTAGTGACTAAAATATGTAATATTTTATATATAAATACAAACATAGTGTGGTTTAATTAATTTAAAAACTTTTGATGGAAATTAAATGTTGAAATTTTTATGCATTTTAATCCTTTACCATTTTAACATTAAATAATTTAATTTTATACATATTTCATGATAAACAACTATTTTTACAATGATATCTTTTTTCGGATAAAAAAGAAAATGACCTTACAGCCTAATTTGGAACTTATAATTCCAAATATGGAATACAATTTAAAAAATTCATTAAATGAATTGACATATTTACATTTATAATTATTCTCTGATATATAATGATGAAACAGGTTATTAAAGTGAAATGTCTGAATGTTTGAAGTTTATTTATATCAAATTTCAATGTGAAGTTGTTTAAAATGACCTAAATTAGATTTAATTATGTATATTTTATCTATTTATACATTAAAAAGAATTTAATATAAAATTTAACTATATAAAAATATATGAATATTAAGCCTTTAATTAAAATGTATTATTCATCTCTATTCACCAAAAAATGTAACTTATCAACAAAATTCGAAATCATTCCCTTATGTAAATTTTTATATACTAAATTAAAAAAATTATGTTTACTTTTTCAAATAAAACTTATATAAGTATTCAATTCAATATTCCAAAAATGATTTCCATTAATGGTTGAAGAAGCTATATTAGAAATATATATTTTTATAATAAAAATAAATTTTCTTATTATATTAAAAATATAAAAAATAATTGATAAATATAAAAATATGTAATTTAATATATGACATGTATATTTCATTATGGACATTCAATAAAAAATATTAATTCAATTATTATGTTAAATTGGTTCACATTATTTACTTCTGATTATTTTATAACCATTGATTTCATTTTGTATACATGTTTAATCATCATTTTCACAATTGATATAAACTAATTAATTCATGTCGTCACAAAGACATGATGAAAACATTTAGAATTAAATTATAATATTTCATTATTTTCATAATCTCTGTGTTCTATATAACAAAAGATATCTGTGAAATTTAATTTATTTAAAGTGGGACATAGTATTAAATAATCAGGTGATACGCTATCCTATCTAAAAATATACTACGTCGATGAATATTTTTAATTTTTATTTGAAAATGATGGGTCGGATCTTGTAAGTACCGCTATGGGACATCAAGAATGTAAATAGGGTTTGTAAAACATCAGCATAATAATGGGGAAAGGGAAATGGAATTATAACCCGAAAATTATGATTTATAATGGAATAAAATAAGTTTCAATTGAAAATTGGGATATATAAGAGAAATAGGACCATAAATTTATGATGTTTGTTTATATAGAACATGATACGATAAAATTATATAGTCACAAAAACCTAAATCTGTTACGGGTTAATGGGATTGTTGATTTCCTAATAAAAAATTAAATAAGTGACATTTTAATTACATATTATATTCCTATAGTTCATGGATTAATTTACTATTTAGATGATCACTTGAAAAAAAAACATACATGATTAATATCCATTTGATAATAATATTCTCATCATTTTTTATCTTCGATCAACTATCACTTTATCCCATACACCACAGAAAGAATTTTCGTGAAGAATTTTCAATTTATAATGAACATTAATGAATCATAAGTTCCCCAAGTCAATCATTTGTCCTATAAATATTTAATAAATCCTATATGGCTAGAACATGTATGAAATATGATTAAAAATACAACAACTAAACAAATATCCAATGTATTACTAAATCCAATCCATATGTAGTTCAACTTAAGACTTATCCAAAATAAATCAATCAAAATTCAAATTCCAAAACATTATAGGGGAAGTTGTAATATTTATAAATAATAATTATATTCCTCAAAAAAAAATATTTTAACTCATATTTTAACATTCAAAAATTATAATACCTTGATCTCCTTAAAATTATAATGACAAGAATAATTTTTCCAAAAGTTAGAAATATGGTTGTGGAATACATTCATTAAATACAAACATACAGTAAACCATCAATTAATTGTCCATATTTATGGTTACAAATAATATTAAATAAACGCTTATTTAATATTATTTCAATACCATGTAAATAATATAGGTTAAACTCTCTAAATATTGTTTTTTCCACAATACCATATTGAAATAGGATCACTTGTCTTGGTCACTAGTTCCATTCAACATAGGCCCCCAAATCCATAATAATGTAACCTAGTATAATAAATGTATATCAAAGGATTCTTATAACCCAATAATAAATGATAAAATAATTATTGATTCCAAATATATAATAATTTTATTTATTCTACTCCATTATTAATCCTTTTTGTATGCTTCATTATCATATTCTATAATACCTCATTCCTTTAATTTGTCATATTTTGTCTCTACATCACTATCAACATGGCCATTAGTTTTATAACCATATAGAATTTTTTAGTGATTTAACCCTTTTGAATTTTAGTATAATAATTAACTTATTATCCACTTATTAATGATTTAATCATCATTAATACATCTGGGGTACCATTATTCTAGAATTTAAATTTTCATTAGAGGTTACTTTTTTATATAATTCATTCCACAAAAAAAATATTTGTTTTATCATAAGTAATTGACATGGTTATTTCTTCTTTAATTACAATAATATTTTCTATCACACTCATTGTTATACTAGTTACATCTAGTTTAATACATTAAATAAAACCAAAATAATAGTGTTAAAATGACTAATCATAGTGGTAATCCACATAGTGATGAAGAATCATTTGTTGTATCTTTAAATCATGACACATTATTTATAAATGATAAAATAGATTTAATATATTTTTTATATTTTCAATAATAAATATACAAGATCATATCATATACATTGATTTATCCTTATAATAAAATATAGGGTCATATTACCTAGAAAATGTTTTCCTAAATCTAGATCCCAATATTTGTACACATCATTACCTCCAACAAAATATAATTGCCCAGATTTTAGAATCTTGTAGTCAATTCCTTTCATTAACATAGTTGAATAAGATACATGAAATAACATCCAAATGGACTGAATAAGATATTAGTCTTGAAAAAGTAGACACAAACATGGTATAATTATTACATTTTTAATTAAAAAAACTCAACAATGGGAATTAATTTTTATCCATCAACTTATTCAAAATTATCTTCTTCGTAACCTGGTGCTAAGAAACAAATAAGGGTGAGATCAACTAATTAGTATGGTGTATGTATAATTGATGAAATAATTAATCAATGAGAATAATCATCATGTAATGGTAAATATATGAAAACATATGCCATTAAATCAATGATCTAGGAATGAAATTCATTCTTATATATTTTCATACTAAAAATATACTAGATAATAATAACTAAATATTGAAATAAGTATATGATTAATTTTTATAAATAATTAATATAGAACATGATCCAATGCTTTCACGACCATTCACAATATGGTTTAATAATAGTAGGAGAAAAAACATTTAAGCTTCCGATGTTATTCATCTCATAAGAATACTGATGCATCAAGTGTATTTTTAACATACGGTGGCCACCAATTTTTACATCCAAAGAATTATTTATATAAAAAATTAAAATGATTTAATAGTGTCCCACAAAACATTGAAACATTTTAATTCCCTCAAGATTTTTAGATTCATTAAACGATTTATTAGAAACTTTTGTGTATAACACTCATAAAATAATGTGGTTGTGTACCATTAAAATATGCCTCAATGGTAGGAGATCAAGAAAAATATATAAAAAAATGAATACATTAGGTTTGTTCATAGAATATAAAAATAGAAATGTGGAATTAACACAGTATATAATAAAAATACATTTCACTTGTAATGATTTTATTAAATATTCAATGAAATATATTTTTATACAAATAAACAAAAATCGAGTCATCAAATATATTTGGGCATGGAATCCAACAAATTTTATGCACCATGAAAGTAATAATTATCAAAAAAACAATTGTTAACATGAATATAATGATATTAATGATATTATATATCAATAGTATGTGTAAATAAACCACACTAAATAAATTAGTCATGAATTAGTTATATATCTCACATAAGAAAAACTAAAAGGAGGGAATAAATATCATTCACATTCTTATTGTTTCGATTACATTATCCTCATTTATAATGGATTGATTAATGTTATTCACTCACTCCATAACTATATTCATATTTTAATACCTTATATAATGATTTCATAACATAATCTTACATATACAGTAGTAATATTTTTTTATTTTCATCATTTCTAGTGCATTTGTTTCAAAGATTCAGGATCAGCTTAATTCTATAAAATTATTTTGTTTCTTGAAAAATGGTATTACAAATAAAAAAGATTAATTAAATTTTATTCATTTAATTGTTTTTTATGAAATGTCTCATATAATGTTTTTATATAATTACATTGATTCATTAGATTCAATGTCAAATTTAAATATATAGTTTATTTTTTCTAGTTTTAAGAACAACATAATTTTTTTCATTTTATTTAATATTATGAAAATTTATTGGTTTTATTAGATGAAATAACATATAATATAATTAATAAATTATTATTTAACTTCATTAATATTTTTTTGAGAATCCAGAAATTCATAAATGGAAAATGAACAAAATTATTATTCACAGAGGTGATTAACAGAAATAGGACAATAGTTTTGTTTCATTGAATATTAGGTGGTAATAAAAATATTGAAATAATATATTACATTATAGACATAAAATTATATTAATTACATGTTTATGGATTTATTATTCCATGATGATGAAAGGGATTAGGAAAATTTAAAAGAAAAAAAACATAATAACCCATGTGTTTGGAACCAATCTCCACTTGAATTTTACCGGATTGAGAGACCATTAAGGACCATGGATTTGTTTTTTTTTGTGAGGCCATAATCACATGGATGTGGAATAATGAGTATGAGAGTTTTTAATATATATTTCTGTCCAAATGGTGTGGTGAGGGGTGGTATATATAATTTAGGAGAGATGAGTTTGTGTGATTAAAATAATTAATATTTTATGCTAAAAGCAGATCACATTTATGTGGATTTAATTTAGAATACAGTGGATGAAAATTAATCTTTTGGAGGATTTATATGTGCTATCCAAGCCTCAAATAAGAATTAAATTGATTATTTATTTATTTATTTTAAACCTTTACCATATTTATATTACGTTGTTTAATATTTGTTCATCTTCAATGGAAGATAATACTTTTACCTAGTTAAATTTTTTATACATAAATTGTAAATATAAATAAAAAATAATTCACCTTTATATTAAAAATATTTAATCCATTTTACAACACTCAAATAACTTAATTTTTATGATCATACTAAAAATTAATCCAGGATACAAAATTTAGAAAATGCTTTTTAAATTATATTTTTAAAAAAGGTTAAATTGTATTTATATCCAACAAAAATGTCAAATTTATTAAAATAAACCATATATTAATGAATGATTTATAACTTATAGAATTATAATTTAAAAAATTAAAATATAATTTAACATAATAACTATTATGAAAATGTTGATTTCAATTAAAATGTTGTATTTTTGAAAACTTATCAAAATAGGAAAAATCTCATAAAAAAACACAGCCTAATTATTTTATTTAATATAAATATATAAATAGTAAATAATTTTTTTTCAAATTAATCATGTATATGTGAAAATATTTATATTCAAAACATGCGCATAACAAATATGTGGAAAACAACCCTTGTAAATATAATTCATTTTATGCTTAAAATTGGGTTTATTCATTTCATAAGTATATAAAACAGGATTGATGAATTTAAAAACCATTTTTAATATATTATGTTTAAATTTTATCATGATATTTCACTATTAGTGAATAATTATATTTATTACTATAAAATATAATTATTGGTATATAATTTTTTATAATACAAATCCTTTATGTTCAATTGGATCACATTTTTATTTTCAATTAATAGTGAAATAATGAATTAAATTTATAACCATTTTTATACATTAATTTCAATGTTTGGTTATTCTATGTCACTCCCTCCACAACAACATCATGGTGATAACTATAACAATTAAATAATAATATTTAATTAATTTTTTACCATTATATTCTATGTAATATATAATATCAATGAGGGGGTGATAAATGGTGGATGATCTATGATGTCTATAAATGCATGAGGTAGTTCAGATGTGTTGTGTTTGTATGAGTATCATTTTATATAGAGATCCTCATTTCAAGAATGGTCAGCAAAAGGGTTTAGGATCATAATATAATTTTTGTATGACTATTCATCCTCATATTAACAGAAAATCTAAGAGGACCATTTATGTTCAAGTGGATTTTTTGTGATCATCTGTTGATTTTTATTGGTTCTTGGGAGCATTATATTGAAATCCCAGTTTTTTCATATAATAAAATATTTAATGAATCTATCCAAATGGAACCTTTTGATGATTTTAATGGTAGGATGTTATGTTCTCATATGTATTGGATACATGAATGTTAGTCTTTATGAGTCTCATGATGGATATGTCAAAGAATGTGTAGTTGACTAGACTGTGGATGGTTACTTTATTTATATGGAATCAATAATATGACGATCATAGAATAAGAAATATATAGGTTGATTTTGGTCATGAGGTTATTCTTCAGTTGATTCCTTTGTTTGGGAAACATAGTATCATGAAATTGGGAATTATAGATGTTAGGTTTGTCTTTCTATAAGTGACAATGCATATGGTCAGTTAATTGGTGTATATTTCATCACTTTTATAGCCCTATAATTCAATTAGATATATTTTACATGTGTCACTGCTTCAACGAGATTATCTATGACATTATTTGATGATACATATAGAATGAATCTAGATTCATGATAATGTGTCCTTTGATTGGCATCTCATGCAGAATGAGGACTATAGATAATATTATATTTTGAGAAGGGTGATTCAATCGGTTCGTGTTTATGGTATCATGTGAGAGTTCGTGATGAAAACTTGGAGAATGATTCTGATATGTTTTCAATGTGGCCAGAATTGTTCTCTAAGACCCTATAGTGATGTTTGGAGTAGCTAAGGGTTGAGTAGTTATATAGTGTGGTGGTTTCATGTTACCATAATTTTCTAGGTACAGATCTCACATATATTTTATCATTTAACTTCAATCAGTTTACAATTTCCTAATATCAAAATACTATTTTTTTTATTTTTTAGTATGGTCATAAGAAGACCAATTTTTTTCTATTTACTATTACGAATATATATTTTTTTTCGAAGAAGAAATATGATTTAATATAATTATTATATTATTATTATAGTCTAATATTTTTGTTTTGTATCCATTAATTCATAAATGGAAAGTGAACAAAAATATTGTTCACAAAAGAGATTAGCCTGAAAAAAGACAGTTGTTTTGTTTCAGTGAATAAGTATAAGAAATAAAAGGTTTGAAACAATATATTACATTATAAACATAAAATAATTTTATTTATTTATTAATGGAATTATTATTCCTTGATTATGAAAAGGATGAAGAGATTTTATAAGAAAAAAATATTGTAAGAGATGTGTTTGGAAACAATTTCCTCTTGAATTCTACCATATTGATATAACATTAAGGTCCATGGATTTTGTTTTTTTTGTTTGACAATCTTCACATGGACGTGGAAAGAGTGTGTATGAGAGTTTTAAATATATATTTCTATCTAAATGGTGTAGTGAGGTGTGGTATTTATAATTTAGGAGATATGAGTTTGTGTGATTAAAATAATAAATATTTTATATTTGAAGTTGAAAAAAATGATTTGGAAGTAGTGTAATAGACATTGGATGAAAATAAAATTTTTGGAGGATGTCTATGTTCTATCTAAGCCTTAAAAACCCATTAAAATGATTATTTGTTTACTTATTTTAAACATTTACCATATTTAATTTAACTTGTTTAATTATTGTTCCTATTCAATTATAAATAATTGTTTTTACAATGTCATTTTTTATGACTTAAAATAAAAATCACATTAAAACAAAAATTTTACCTTAATATTGAAAATATTTATCCCATTTTACTAAACTCAAATAACAAAATTTGTAGAATTATATTAAAAATTAATTCCTGAGACAGAATGAAGAAGAACGTTTTTAAATTAGAATGTTTAAAAGAATGGAATGCATTTATATCCAGCACCAATTTAAAATTTATTACAATGACCAATGTTGTATTTAATTATTTAAAATATATTTAATTATAATTAAATAAAAAATAATATCATTTAACTTAATAAATATGGAAAATTTTGATTTCAATTAAAATATAGTATTTTTGATAATTAATCAAAATACGAAAAATGTCATAAAAATTACAAAAACACACACTAATTAAATTCATGAATATATATATATATAAATAATTATGTTTATATTGTCAAAATTATCTTGTAAATGTGTTAATATTTAGATTCAAAATAGGTGTGTAACAAAAATTTAGCAAACTACCTTTGGAAATATAATTCATTTTATGCTTAAAATTGTATTTATACATATCTTATACATATACCACATATTTTATGAATTTAAAATAGTTAAATTTAATTTATTATTTTTAAATATCATTATTATATTTCTATCGTAGTGAATAACCCCATTTATTTCAATAAAATGTAATAATGTGTATAAAAAATTAATTTATAAATGCACATCATTAATTTTGACATGGTTCAGATTTTTACTTTTAATTAATTTATAAATAATGAATTAAATTTATAACCATTTTGAAACATTTTTTTTTCAAAATTTGGTTGTTCTATGGAATTCCCTCCATAAGAAAGGCATTGTGATTACTATCACTATTAAATAATAATCTTAAATGATTTTTAAACAATTATGTTCTACGTAATTAATTATATCATTGAGGGGGTGATAAATAGTAAATGATCATGGAAGTCTAAACATGCATGAGGTAATTCAGCTGAACTGTTTTCGAAAGAGAATAATTGTAGATAGAGATCCTAATTTCAATTTTTATTTAATGAATGTACATAAAAAGGTTCTTGGTTTATAGTATCCTTTAATTACGACATATCTTCATCGGACTGATAGAAAAACTTAGAGGACCATTCAGGTTCTAGTGGATTTCTTGTGAGCATGTGTGAAGAATGTTATTGGTTCACCGTATCAGCATATAGAACTCCTATAGTTTCATATAACAAAATATTTAGTGAATCTATCCAAATTGAACCTTTTGATGATTTGAATGGTAGAATGTTTAGTTCTCATATTTTTTGGATACATAAAAGGTAGTCTTTACATGTCTCATGGTGGGGATGCCTAAGCAAGTGTATTTTATTAGACAGTGGTTGGGTACTTCATATATACGAAACAAATCCTATGATGACCATTTAATAAGATCCCTAGATCATGTGTTTGGTCAGCATGTTATCCTTCAGGTGTTGCCTAGTTTGGGGAATCATAGTATCATGATATATAGGATGATAGATCCCAGGTCCATCTTGCTATTAGTGACAATGGATATGGTCAGTCTAGTGGTGTATATTTCAGCCATTTTATTTCCCTAAAATTCCATTAATGAGATTTTACATGTGTCATAGCTTCAGATATATTATCCAAGCCCATATTAGTTGACATATGTAGAATGAATCAAGATTCATGCTATTATGTTATTTGGTAGGAATTTCATGTGAAATAATGACTATAGAAAAAATTATCTTTGGGGTAGGGTGACTCTATATGTCGGGGTTTAGTGGTAGCTTGAGAGAGTATACGAGGAATCCTAGTAGACGGAGTTGGAAATGTTATCAAAGTGGTCATAATTTTTTTATAAGACCCTATAGTGATGCATGATGAAGCTAAAGGAATAATTGATATATAGTGGGGGTGGTTGTAAGATTCGATAATATTATAGTTGTGTATCTAAGATATGTATTCCTTTATACTCTATCAGTACAGTATTTCGTAATCTCTAAACCATGTTGTGTTTATTTTTTCACTATGCTCTACTATTTGTTTGAATTAATAAAATATTGGGTTTTGAGGAAACATGAATAAAATTGAAAGGATACACTTAGAAATATTTTTTGGTGAAAATTAATTAATGTCAGGAGATGTATTCTTTTTTGGATTAATGGATTATCGATATCAATTTTTTTATATTTTAATTGGCTCATGGAATGGAGAGATTATTTAGGTGGGTCAGATTATTTTATAAGGAAACCCATCATTGGGAAATTCACATTCCATGTAAATATATTACATATACCATAATGTTCATGAGATTTTAATATTCAGTCAATGTGATGATATTATCATTGTATCGCATGACGAAAAATTACATTTAACTTAATTATATTAATAGCTATGTAGTTCCCAATCCTTTGGTTTTAATGTATGTCATTCAAATATTTTTTTTCATTCACCAACATGTTTTATTCTACTCTTAACCTAGGTAGATCATCCATGAAATTTGATATTTCACCCTCTATTCTATACATACCATGGTTTAATCAATCCATGATAAGGTTTTCAGCACGAATTTTCCACTCAATACAATGATTTTCTAGACATTGTTTTGTAATTTCATGACTGTATACATTGTTGGTTTTGATCTAGATAAGTTATGAATTAGGGTCCTTCTTGGGATTGTTAGTATTATCTTACTTGTGGGAGAATATTTTTAATTTAATTTTTTAGATTTTAAATTAATGTTAAGTTTTGAATGATTAACCATATGGTTTGATAATTTTCATGTATTTAAAATATTGTAATTTATACCATGATTTCACACACAAAAAAAATTTAGGCAAAGAATTGAATTATTCCTTGGATACCCTTTGGATTTAATTGTTTATTGAGTTGGCTTGTCGATACCATTTTTGTTAGACAACCCTTGAATATATAGAAATTTTTAATTTACTACATTATGTTTAGCATGACATGGATTATGGGCCACTTATTGATATAAATTCATCTTGGTTTTAATTTTATAATTGAGATAGCGAGATTGTTATTTTTTATGACAATGTTTATATATGAAACATTTAAATAAATATTATGTATTAATATT
Source organism: Viscum album (assembly GCA_963277665.1). Lineage (NCBI taxonomy): Eukaryota > Viridiplantae > Streptophyta > Magnoliopsida > Santalales > Viscaceae > Viscum > Viscum album. The sequence goes on from OY728134.1 coordinate 373,696,044, forward strand.
CATATTTATCCATTTTACCATATAATGATATATTGTTATATCCTTATTGTTATGACTTGTGTTCTGATTAAATGTAATGATGCTTATTTTGTGAGTCTTACTAGTGATACATGATGAAATAATTATATAGCATGAGTGGCCTAGTGATACATGATGATATTCCAATATAGAGGGATAGGAAGAGTGATACATACTGAAATTATTTTAATTTATTATAGGCCATTTGAGACATATTAAAATTACTATATAGTGGGATAGGCTTAGTTTCACAGCTAAACTGATTATATAATAGGATCAACCCTAATTAATAGTATAAATGGTTAAATATATGGGCTTTCCCATGTTTCATTGATTTATACCTTGGTTATAAGGATATAGTTGTCATGTTTGTAAATAATTATTCATGATATAATAATATGTTTTCATGGTAGGTAAGGATATTTCATGGATATAAGTTTATGGTCAATATGGTTGATATACATTCATACAGACATTCTGGAATGACACTGATACTGGTCGATGTAGAATTAAATTAATTGATTAATTTAATAATACATTATTTTATTTCATTATATAATAAAATTATTATGTGAATTATTATATTTAAAAATTTTCATGTCGACCTAATGAGTTTTACCAACTCCATATTTTGGAATCCATTTCATACCCAGATCATATTATATGGATACAAGTTTGGAAATGAGAAAATTACTACTCAATTGACTGTTTTCTTGCAATTTGGGATGTATTTTGGAGATGGAGTCGACATTGTGTTTTGGATTAGGGGATTACAGTCATAATTTGAGTAAACATGACATTTATTTTTATTACATCTATAAGGAGATTTAGTTACTTTACAACACATTATTACATCATTCTTATATTATTTATTTTAGTGTTCAATTGTCTTATTTATTGATTTCTATTGTATTATATTGTTTCCTATATATTGACCATATAATTTTAATTTATAATTTTTTAATTAATACAATTTTAAAATTTTATATCTATGGGGTATAGTCTACTCACTATACATATCACACGCCCACAACATGTCTAAAGGCTCTAACATACTAGGAGGTGTGGTTGAGATCTCATAACCCACCCATTCTACATAGGCGAGAGAGTTTCAATTTTGTTGATGTTACCTAGATTTTATTCAAATTATCAAATTTATGTCCATATTAGGATATATTATAAATTTTAAAAGAGATTTACATTCCCAGATGTTGAAACACACACCAAAAATAGATTCATTTATTCTAGATTTCATTATGTGAAAGAAGCCAATATCTTTTGGGGGGCTTCATATATAATTATATACGTTCATTGGATAATGTCTCTATAAAATATATTTATGGACATGGGATGAGTTCAAATGGAAAAGCATACCATTATGTTATATCATCTCAAATATGATGTTCATTGTTGATGATCATTGATCTAGAATAGCATAAAGAATGATAATGTAGAACTAAATGGATTAAAATCATTTAAAGAGAAATTATTTGATAAATATATACACCGGGAAAAACCAAATATGGTGAAGATAATTTTATTTATATTTAATAACAACAGATATTAATGTGTTTTTAATTATTTAGATACCATTAAAATGATATCCCTGGATTATATGGATTATAAAAGGAACATGTATTGAAATATTGATCACATTTTTGAAGAGATTATTCCAATTATCTAAAGGGAATTGGTGTCATTAATTTTACAAATGTAATGAATTAATTTTATGTAACCTAAAATTGGATAATAAAATATCTAAATAAATAATATTCTATGGAATTAAAGATAATAAGAGGAAATTTTGTCACCATGTAAAAGAAATTGTTTCAATGAAGCAGAAGAGAATTGAAATTTTTATACCTTGTTAAAATTGGGGGAAGAAGATCCTTGTAAATATTTTAATAGGACTATTAGTATGTTATAAGTTTAGATATAAAGGAAACTATGATCTATTATTTTTCAATGTTTCCACTATATGGAGATGGGTCAAAATGTAAATGAGTGTGCCCTGATTCAAGGGTATATAAAACAAATGACTCCATTGGGAGATGGATAAGATTATGAGACCACTATAGCAAAGGTATTGTACCAAATTATGTGAGGGAAAGAACATTTTCATATATTGATATTTAGTAAATGAACTATTTTATTTTGGATCATATCTAAGATATATATACACCCATTTTTCCATGATAATTATCCAATTACCGTTTAATTCAAAATAAGTATTTTAAGAATAATAACTTAAGGGTAGTTTAATTATGACAATGATAAGGAAGGTTATCACAATTATGATTTTTAAACTTAATTCATTATTTGGAAATCATATTATACCTATTTTTAACATTGATATAATCCTTATAAAATATTGGATTTCAAAATATAATGTGAAAATTAATGATAGAAGGGGGAATTTATGTTTTTTCGGGACGGTGTACAATTCCATACAGTTAGAGTAGAAACATAATCATTTAATTGTAATCTATTTTCACACTTAGTCAATATACTGATTGAAATTATTAGGGATAAATAGAAATAAATATATTTTATTGATGAGGGTAATATTCATATTGATGATCAACCTATTATATAATAATTCATTGATGTATCTCGTAAATAATTACTTTGACATCCTCAATTTTGTAATGATGAATTTTCAATTGATTTTATCCTTGATAAAGGACCAATATCAAAGAATGCATATACAATGTCCATACTGGAATTAGTGTAGTTTATTAAAAAACAATAGGATTTGGGTAATGACGGGTTCATTCAAATATTTTTATAGTGACCCCTTGATCCATTCCATACAATGAAATACAGATTCAATATGTTGAGAATGTTTTTATATGGAAATCAATTATATTAAAATAAGGAAAAATTATCCTATACCTGTAATTCCTGAATTATTTAATCAACTATATGGATAATAATTTACTAAAACATTGATCTTCGTTGTGGGTATAAGAAATTGTGAGTAAATATCGATTGCATTCCATTTACAACCTTTAATATCTGTTATGGACATTATTCATGTATGGATACATTATTTCGTATGAAAAAATCAACATATGTTTTTATAGATATAATGTATAGTGTATTGATGGAATATCATGATGAATTTTTGTGGCATTCACACATGATATTAGGGCATACACTAATATATATGATTATAATAGAAATCATTATTGGTTCTTTCTTATTACTCATAGAATAATGTTTGTTATGCATGATGTACAAATATATCATTTGATAATAAATAGAAATATTACTCATTTAACTTATCAATATTTATCCTTTAAATAATGTGATTGGGTATGATTATTATTATTCATAATCAAAATATGAATATTATATAATTTAATCTTTATTTCCTATTCTATTGATTAACATAAACAATCCCATTAATAGGTAACCTTTTGAACATTTTAAAGTATATGAGATCATATACATTTCAAATACTGTCGAGAATCATATTTACAATGATATAAAATAAATCATAAACTATCTAAATATTTTCACATACAACACATGTGAATACATTCATCTTGTATTCTCTTGAAACTTGTTAATAACCTAAATTAACAATAATCATTATTGAAATCCCACATGATTCCAAATACAAGAAATAAAAAACTGATTATTTCATTTATTTCATAAATCCAAAATTGATGTAAGATTCATTAAGTAAAACTAAAACCACATTTTCATAAAATAATTTTTTTTATTTTAAAGGTCATAAAAACAATACATTTTTCTTTTTTGTTTCCAAACATCAATTTATCAGAACTAAACAACACTTTTTTAGTGTTTGGAATATTTTAAAATATCTCATTTCCATTAAATTACATTTCTAGGTTATCAGAATCATTTTTCATATTATTTGAAACCATTAATAAAAAACATATACTGTACCATCCTAATAGGTTTCACAATCTATATAACATAATTCTTGATTCCAAATATATAATCACTTTTACTATTCCACATAACTCATATGATATTAATTAAGATCCATCAATATAATCTATTACTTTAATTTTGAAAAAAATATTTCACTTTTGGAATCAACATAATCAATAATGTTGAATAAGTCCAATTTTTTTAATGAAAACTATTAGTAAAAACAGTTTAAATTAATCACAGTGATGTAGATAAAGAATAGTTCTCCAATGGAATTTTTTTAATAATAATATGAAAGAGAATATATAGGGTAAAATATTGGAATTTATGTGTAATTTTTTTTATTTATGTGGAATTATTTTGAGACTATAGATTTTGACGACTCATGACTCTAAGGCTTAAAGATCCCAGAATGAGATTTTAATATATATTTTAGGTACACTTATGTAAACGTTCAGGAGGGTTTTTCTATCTATTGAAACAATGATCAGATTGAAAATATAATGGTACCATTGAATTTATAATGTAAGGATATTCCTAGAAATGAATTATATTAGGTCGGCAATGGGTGAATGGGAAATTTAGTTTTTTAAAATATTTGAGAAAAATAATAAAATAATTTAATATTGTTACATCATTTTTCATTATCACAGTTGAGTGGAAGATGACAACACCATAGGTTAGCAAAAAGTCAACGATGATGCACACTAATGAGGCACAACAATGGATTGTTAACTCGCAATGTAAAAACACTTTATGGATGTGTAATAGCGATATTCTCTCAGAAATTAAATAGCGTAATAGAATGACTTTAAATCATAAAGTAAATGATGTGATGTTATACAATTTATATTTCTATGTGCTAAGGAAATAAGGGTTAAAATTTTGAAGGATTCTCTAGAGAACCTCTATCAAAATTCCACCATAGCGAAGAACGACGAATGGTGGTAGAACTTCATCATCTATGACACCTTTAGAAGATCGGAGCTAGGAAGAGACATCAATTTCTTAATCACTCGAGGAAGAATGTTGTGGAATTAGACGTCAAATGAAGTATGTGTTTCTGATTTAATGTTCATCCACCCCATTTTCTAAAAATGATGAGCACATATCAACCCATTAATAGGTTGATCTATGCTTCTTGCGTTATAACAGAGAGTGTTTAATTTTAGTGGTTATTTTTATTAGGGGTCCAAGTCATGGCATAGAATGATTGAGAGGAAACTCCCAAAACCTCCCCTGTCCTTAATCCTCTATCATGGAGGCCCTTGGCCAACAAGAAAAGTGGTAGAGTTCCACTTTATATGTGTTATGTGTGTCTATACCCCCAAAAATAAGGAATATCAGGTTTGGGGGCCTCACTGTGACGAGGGTGCTCCTAAGATTACATATACATAGACAGCTCAAAGGATGGTCTACCAGATACCTTTCGGTGGTCTACTGAAATCCCTACTGGTTGTGATAAAGGCATTGGCCGACACTGCTGGCTGTGTGGGGGAGGTGGGCTACACCCGAGGGACAAATAGACCTTGATGTCATGGATCGTTAACATCTGTGACGCGCTGGAGGACACGACTCTAGGAAGAGTGCCGCGTGGGGGGACGACCCACATCCTGACCATCTGGATGGCTGACAAAGTCGTCATCCATAGATCGCAGTAGGTGGAAGGTCCCCACGCCTGTGAGGTGATGCGAGATCAAAATGCAGAAGCCATGTTGCATCCGGGCTAGTTGGAACCACCAGACAGACCTCCCGGTCGGTCCCCAGCTAGCGAGTCGAGAGCATAGCTATCCAAACCTGAGCCCAGTGAGATGGACCTCGTCGGAGGTCTGGATTCGAGCCATATGGCCAAACCTTCCCCCCATTGGGTAGGATCTATCCCCAGCTGCCTGGGCTTGCACCCCCATTGAATCGTGCTAAAATATAACAGGTCTCCAGGAGACCCGGTGGGTGGAACCCTTGGCCAACCTAAGCAGCACCAGTGAGGCATATTGGGACTGGCCCACTATACAGTCCTGACAATCCCTACCTCAACCTGTAACGGGTCGGGTAGAGTCTGTCTAAATTGACAAGGGTATGTGGGACCCCTATGCAGGGTCTTTTGGGTTGATTTGACCGGTTTGGAATGGAAATGTTGTAAACGACCCCTAGTTAAAAGAACACTCATTTTATTCAAACCACACATCCAATCAACAATCTGTTTGCAGCGTTGGAACCATCATGATGATGAGGATCTTAAAAAATTATCTATAGAAACCTTATTGGATTTTGGGATGCAAATAAGGGATTGTGGAGTGGTTCTCTCAAGCGTGCTACGTGAATAACCCTACGTCTAGCTAAGAGATGAGGACTACTGAATTTTGGAGTAGTGGGAAGCGCTTATCTGTGAATTTGAAGGAACACGGTGGGATGAACCACTATGTAATATTGCATTCCCACAATACATGACGAGGTGGAGTGCCTCAGTAGGCCATGACTAGTGGGAAGCACCTCGCTATGACTTTGCAATCCCACGATATGTGATGGGGAGTTTTACATAAGCAGTCCTAGGTCAGTGGGAAACACCTCTTTGGGACATAGATGATAGATCTCATATTACACAAAATAAATCAATGGGAGGGTGTTATAATGTTTAATATGAAAGTAAAATGATCCAAAGGTACAACTAACCCATATAAATAATTGAAATAATTAGTTTTTTTATCATTTTTAAATTATTGAAAATTGGTCAAATGATCATTATTTATTCGATATATCATTATATATGAAGAACATAGTAGATAAAATTCATGAGTTCACAAACAATGAAATAGATTTATAAATTGATCTATCAAATTTCTGAAGAAAACGTCTAGATTATTAATATAAGGGATAAATAATTGAATAATTTGATGACTCATAAAATAATGGTACTTTTTTGGAGTCACAAAATAAAGTAAGAAACACAGGAAACCAAAAATATTATGATGAAAAAGAACCATCAAATATTTAGAAGGTAATACCAATGAAAATTCAACAATACATTCTTTCGTACGGATGACCATAAAACCATAAAACATCACAACATATATTCCAGTTATAATATTTTGAATATTTGTTATAGATTCAAATTCTTTCAACATAGAGTTAGCTAGTATTACACTCAGTAATGACTTTTTTTGGGAACATTAATAATACACAAGACTATGTTTTTTAAAATTCTATTAATATTATATTTTAACATGTAAATTTTATACTAAACATTGAATTTCATTTTATGAATATCAATAATATATTTTTTTATTCAATAATAAAAAATTAATTAGAAATGAAAATATAATCCAACTGAATATAAAATAAATGTGTTTATAAAGATCATTATTATCTTCCCAAAGTAGATTTATCATGTTAAATTAAATTATTATTAGTGAATTATATTAATATAATGTTGATATTCTAAATTGAATAAAATGTTTTCGTATTCATCAACAAGGTTTTATATAAAAAAAATATGGAAAAACAAATTTTATGCATAAAAATGGTTATTTTTTTAAAAGAAATGTTGCTAAAAATTATTTTTTTTAAAACTAAATTATGAATGTTTTATAAATAATATTTTATAAAATAATAATAAATTTTCAATTAATAATGTCAAAATTATTTGACATGGAATTTTTTGTATTTTTCTGAGACTCATTATTTTTGGATGAAGAGTGGAAAATATTGAAATTCAACAAAAAACTGACTTTTCATTTTAAAAATTTATAATGAGAAATTTTAAATTTTTTGAAGGATAAAAAGGACAATTTTATATCTATTAATACAATTTAGTTTATTGGTATCTATATTATAGTGAACTTTGATATGTAATCATCTAAAATTATTAAACAGTTTCAATTTAAAAACTAGCGTTTTCATCATGTAGGCGATGATTTTTATAAATAAGTTTCATCCACTTATGGAAGATTAAATAAAAAAATGAATTAAATAATTCAATTAAATAAAAAAATTTAAATAATAATATGATAATTTCTTTACAAATATTATTAGAAAACATAGTTTCTATTAATCATAAAAATTAGGGTAAAATTGAACATACATAGTGGTAAATCTTAATTGATAAGGTTTGGAAATGACCAAAACATTTCTAAAAACCATTTTTTTACATATTTATTCCATGTAACCTATTTTTTACTCCATTTTTCCTTATCATATGAACATGAGATATACGATACAACCCAATTGTGTTTATTAAATTGAATTTACTAGAATTCGACTCCTCAGCCATAATATATTTGAACTCATTCCACTCAATAATTCACATCTCCCAATATATATTGATCATCCAAATCCAACCCTAATAACATTACAATATCACTAAATTCATTCTAGAGGACATATAATTAGAAAAAATCCCTATTAGGAAGGGAGTTTTGCAATCCTATGGATGATAATCATAGAAGAGGTAAGGGTTATTAAAACAAGTTTATTATTTTTGTTATTTCATCAAATATTAAAATAAATATTAAAAAATTCTTATATAAAAAACTCTATACTGAGTTTTTTGTTATGTTGTTACCCATCCCCCGAGGATAATGCCTTGAAGACCCAATGACAACATTCTATAGTTTAGGGGATGGAAACTAATACCAGAAAGGCATATCCCTATAACGGGATGCATTTCCTTTAAACCTGTACAAACACGCAAACCGAAAAAAAAGAAGCAAGCACAAAGTAGAAGGTTGTAGTAAAGAGGTCCTAAAAGTAAACGGGTTGGAATACAATCCCAACTGAAAGGTACAAGTACAACTTAAAAAGGGAAATGAGATCGTGGGAAGTTTACCAAGGATCCTACCTAAAGGGTAGGTACATCTCACAATTAGTAGTTTTTGTGTCACATCTTGCTAAATGGTCCACCTCCAAGCACGATCCAGTCCTGACTCCATCATCCTTGATCAACTATTTCTGTCGACTGCACAAGACACAACTAGGTGAGGACATAACTCGAACAGACACGAGTATAATGATACTCAATTGGTACCCCGATATCCCTGAATGTTTCCCAGAATTCACAAATGAAATTCTGAAAAGTAAGAACTAAAACTCAGTGCACGAAACAATACCCATCAACTCTGCATTGGTATATTCTCATAAATTTACCTATGTTATCAATATATACTCATATCAAACAAGAGGTATGATTACCAAAAATGTATCACCATAAAGATAATACCATGAAGATAACACCACGAAGCTAAAAGACTCATCTCACACTAGGTATATAAGTATAGCGGAAAATTAAATATGAATAATCATAAATCTATATTTTATTATCCTGTAAAGACACACTATTACTGATTATATGTAGTTTATCCCACATAGGATCGACATGTACCAACCCCCGCAATGACCCACAAAAGATCTGATCCACCTAGGATCGATAGATACTAACCCTCGCTGACTGACATAAGATCTGACCCATACATGATTGGAATTATCTAAACCACACAAGATCTTTGAGCACTAACCCATACAGGATCTGACCCACACAAGATTGATAAATGTTAACCTTCACATAATATGTCTCAAACCTCAGCCTCACTACTAGCCACTAGATTCCCTCTCATAGTACGCTTGATTCAGGGATATCTACTCCTCAAGCCTTCAGTCCTATCTCAACATGCATTAAGTCCAACAAAAAAGTTACCACACGATCAGACCCATCACAAGGGTCCCAATGAAAAAGAAGGTGCATCAATCAGTCACCCGGTCTATAAGATATGGGCACCTTTGTAAAAACTTCCCTATTGAATTAAAGTATTATCCTATAAATTCCACATGTCAAACTCCATCAAACTAAAATAGATTATCTCTAAAGGATCCCCTATTCAATAGGGTGCTTATGTCGCAAACAGTGCGTCGATCAGACACACGGTTTGTTCGTTACACATCTTTCTAGGAAATAGGGGTGATCACACCTCTGTACAGCCCATCTCGGTCGGGCCTACTAGAATATGCCAAAGGGACTGCTTCCCCAATGGTTTCCCCACACCACTAAAGAAATATCGATCAGACACATGGTTTGTCAGTTAGATGTGTTTCTTTATTTGGGGTCTGGTTGTGTCAAGGCCCAGTTCGACTCGGTCAGACCTGTCTGACGCAACTTGTCACATGGTCTAACCTAAACCCGCCAGGGTCTGGCCCATTATGGGCATCCCAAATTACATATTTTATCCGTTCAGAGTCGGCCCATTACGGTTCATGGGCATAGGACATAGTTGGCCTTGCCCATCATGTGGGGCTTGACCCACCCACATTGGCCCCCTGGGTCGCAGGTTCCGCCTAGCCCACTGGGGCGTCCTTCCTACTATGTCACTGGTCTGGTCTGCTTGTTGGATCCAGCCCGCATCTGCCTGGTAGCGGACCGGTCATCCCAGCTGGGCCCGAATATGTGGGGCCATTTCAGCCAACCAGTAGTGCACTGCCCCATCGCGTAATGGTCAGCCATTTTGGCTGACCAGGTGTCCGCAATCCCTATTCAGTGAGGGGCCACGCTGCTCTCCACATGCCAATTTTGCTAGGTGTGAAGGATTTCATGGGGTTTTTGGGATATTCATGGGGAGAGGTATGAGTTTACAAGTAGGGAAAATGGTTTTGGATTTCTCCATTTTCTTTTAACTTGTGTTGTTCTCGTATGTTTTTTTCTTTTGTTCACTCTCTATTTTCATATGTCTTTCTTCAGTGGTGGTTATAGTTATGGATATGAATATCGGTTCTTGTTTTACGAAATTTGTTCAGTTTTTAATTCTCAAGGTTATAAATACTACATTGTTCATCTCTGCTTTTTGGTTTTATTCATTCATGATTATGAAGACTAATAATCGTGTGACTGCCCATAAGATGGTGACAATGATGAAGATTAATTTTAGAGGCTCCATGGATGTCGTGATGGGTCTCGTTGAAGTGGATTTCATTGAATGTTTTTGGATACATTCTTTGGCAGTGAGTATGGTGAAAATGAACGTTCTAATGATAGGGCAACACAGTGACATGAACGGACACTTAATTCGAGGTCTCTTGGTGATGGGTGATGGTACTAATGATGGCAGTAGAAAAGGATGAATTTTGGATTTCAATGGTTAAGATCGTGGCTCCAGATAGATATGGTTGTTTCTAGAATTTTTGTATTTGAAATATGAATGATTACATTTTGAATTTTTAATGTGGTGGTGTGGTTATTGTGGATGTTGGGATTTTGTCAACAACTGTATTCTTTTTGTATCATTTCCACTTACACAAAAAGTGTCAATTTGAAAATACAAAAAAATGGATTTTTTTCATCGATCCACAACCTTGTCTAGCAGTGTGCAACGACACGCTGATCTGTCTCTTCCATCCTATGTCGGGTCATGCTTGTTGCCTTCTTCACCCTCCACGACATTGGCAACGGCCCTTTCCCACTGGTAGTATGCAATGGTTCACCACACCACCTCCTCGGACATCTGGTTCCAGCCACTCTAGCAACCGTTGTGGCATAGTGCCTTGAACTGCTACTACGGAGCACGATGACGCGCTACCTCCATTGTGGTTGTCTGGTGCTTCTACACCGACATTCTTCCTTGGAGAACATAAATATAACCAAGGTAGTTGTGTGTTTGGGCCATGTTTGTTTGGATCATTCACTCCGGGTTAGATTGATAACATGAAGTACGAAAAAGTATTCATCAAACACGTGAAATTAAAAAAAAATTGAAACCACAAGATTTTTGGAGGACCCCCATGATTGGGGAAGAGTCGGTGTTTGTTGTCCCTGCACAAGCCACCTATGTTTCCTCTCAAACGTCATTCTTTGGTTTTTGGTTTAGTGTTTCTCATCCCCACCCAGTAGAACCAAACCATCCTCCATGTGATTGGATTCACTGAACATTATCATATTATCATTTCTTGCTGAAGTCATTACAATACCTTTCTCCATGGTCCGTATAAATAAGAGAGGTTTATGGTGAGTAACGCTCGTGGAATTAATGGTGGTTCATTTAAAATGAACCATCCTAATTCCAATGGTGTTGTAGCAATGAAAATGGGCAGTCAATCCATTTAATCGATTGACACATCATTGGCCTTGCCACTGCCACATGTCCATTGGATGAAAAAAAAGAATGATATAAAATAACAATGTCATTTTATTATTCTCATAAAAATTAAAAAATCATTCTTTTTTATCCAAACCTACTATGGTCGAAGTTAAACCTCCATAAAGGAAATTTCATCACTACGGATACAATAGTTCCCTATGATTTTCAATCCGAGCATCATTTCAATAGATAGAAAACATTGTCCATGATTTTACTTAACATACATTAAAATATGTTCAGAAATTCCTTCCGGGAAAACCGGGCCTCAGTATCACACACCATAAAATATCACATACTCCTAATAATTCCATATATTTAAAAAAATTACATGAAAAAGTTTGGTTCTTAACATTCTACCCACCATAAGGATTTTAGTCCACGAAAGGCACAACATAGACTAAGAATAGATGGGAGTTTTGATCACTAATCTGATATTCCCACTCCCATGTACTTTCTTGGAGGTTCCCATGCTACCAGCGAACACGCACTAGAGGTATCGATCAACCACTATGGAACTTCTCATGTTGATCCTCTATCTCCACTAGAACCTCCATAAATGTCATCATATCATCAATGACCATCGTGTCATGGTTGATGACATGTGATAGGCCATGCACGTTTCTCCTCAGTTGGGATACATGGAAGACGTCGTGCACCCTCTCCAACTACGGTGGTAGTGACAAGTTGTATGCCACATTGGAAATCCTCCAAAGTATCATAAATGGTTCGATAAACATCGGTGATAACATTCTTCCTTGGAAAAATCTCAGTAATCCTCTTCGATTTGTGTCTCATTAGAAGACATGGTCTCACTCCATGAACTAAAAAGTTATTCGTCTCATATCTTCATAAGACTTTTGTATGCTCTGTGCAGTCTTAATCCACCCTTGGATGATTTTCACTTTCTCAGTGGTGGCTCATAACAACTCTAGACCCATAAGTGCTGACTCCAATGTGTATTTCCATCATAGAGATGATCTTCAAGGTAAACAATATAAGGAATCTAATGGTTCCATAATGATGATGGAGTGATAGCTGTTGGATTATGCGAAATTCTCCAAGGGAAAAAGATCCTTTCAACTGGAGAAAAAATATACGATTTAATCACGTAGCATGTTCTATAATATTGATACGGTCGACTCCGTCTAACCATCAATATGAGGATGATAAGCGATTCTAAAACGTAGATTAGTCCCAACTACCACCTATAATCCATTCTATAACTAGGATGTATAACATGTGTTAGGGTCATAGTCGATCATTAATGGCACCCCATGAAGTCGTACAATATCTTGTAAAAAGAGGCATTCAAAGCCCTCTTTTGATCCCCTCTATGGGATATGTAGGATGTTGGATGACTATGTGAGTCGGTCAATGATTACCCAGATGGAATTATGTCCTCTGGACGTCCATGATTGCTCGAAAACAATGTCCATAGAGATACCATCCAACTTCCTCTATGGTACCTCTAGTGGTTTCACCAAGCATGCTGGAACCTGATGCTCAGCCTTCACTTGGTGACAAGTGAGCCATCGTGAAACAAACTCATATACTGACTTCTTCATCCTTAGCCACCCATAATAATGTTGGAGGTCCTGGTACATCATTTCCACTCCATGATGTTCCGCTAAAGGGAATATATGGAACTCCCTCAACACCTACTCTCAAAGAAAAACCAGAACCCAGGTGCATCCTATGAAGAGGATGATGTTCTCCCCACCTTCTGAATATCCATAAGTTGTATGTCATGTGGATATCTGAGCATGTCGTGCCTCGTAGTAAATTTCCCTAAGTTGTGCCTTTGAAACTCACTGATGAAGTGTGGGAGTGACAGTCATAGTCTAGAGGTATGCTACTCCATCTCTATCCACAAAAGATATCTACAATGTGGCTACCTGCTCTGTTGCCTCACTCATCAGATGCATACTAGAACTCTTAGAGAGTACGTCTTCCACTACATTCCCCTTCCTAGTAGTGTATACTATTTATAATTCATAGTCCTAGAGGAACTCTAGACATCATCATTTTCTCATGTTCAACTCCTTCTATGATAATATATACCTGAGACTCTTGTGGTCATAGTATATTTTATAATGTTCTCCCATCATGTAATGTTGCTAAATCTTAAAGGAAAAGATCACTACTGCAAACTCCAGATCATGGGTGGTGTAGTTCTGCTCATTATCCCTCAGCTATCGTGAACCATAAGCGATCACTTCACACTCCTACATCAGTAAAAATTTATGTCTGATCAATGATGAATCACAATATACTACATACCCGATTCCGTCTTCTAGTAGCCTCAATATTGGGGAACATTTCACTCTCTATCTCAGCACCTAAAAACTCTATTGGCATCTCTCATTCAATATGAAGGGTTGTCCCTTCTTTGTTCACACCGATAAGGCTTCCAAAACTCTGGAAAAGTAAGATATGAATCTCTTGTAATAACCATACAACCCTATTAAACTCCACACTTCAGTCATACTCTTGGTTGGTTCCCATGCTAGTAGATCCTCTATCATCACCGAATCCATTGCAACACCAGCTTCCAAAATTTTGTGTCCTAGAAAATGGTCATCTTGTTTCTAGAGTTGGTATTCGAGATATTACTATAATTTTGGTTCTCTAGAATTGTATCCACAACTATCTACATATGATAGACATGCTCCTTCTCTGATGCTGAGTACACCAAGATGTTGCTGATGAAGTCCACCATAAAGCGATCACGGTATGGATGAATGATCATGTTCTTGAGTCCCGTGAACAGATCATGGGCGTTGGTCACATCAAATAAAATAAACTAGATATTATAGTGGCTATACTGACAACTAAAGGTCGTCTTCTACACATCCTCATCTTGTACACTGATTTGATGATAGCCTGATCAAAGTCTAACTTCAAAAACCATCAAGCTACCATTAGATGATCGAAAATATCATCAATCCATGGAAGTGGATACTTATTATTCATGGTCACCACATTCAGTTACCGATAATCCACATCGAGTATCAAACACCCATCTGCCTTATTGGAAAAAAAAATTGGGGCTGCCCTTCGAGACACATTGTGACTTATAAACCCAGTATTATGCAAGTCTTCAAACTATACACATAACTCAAAAATCTCTACTTGATCAAACTGATATTATTGTGTAGAAATCGGTGTCGTCTTGGGGTAAAAGTAGATGTAACATTATGCCTATCTGTGTGGAGGTAGTGCCATAACATCATCATGAAAGAAATCTACATATTGGTCCATTATTACAGGATAAATCAGACTATAAATATCAGTTACCATAAGGTTAAGTCTATACAACTGATGTGTATTCATCTACTCACTCATCCTAGAAACTTAATCCTGGGATACCACGGTTACCTTCACACCTGTGATAGAATACCTAGTCCCATACTCACAGTCACAGCACACTTTGTGTCCTATAAAGTCAATCTGAGTCTGGACTGTGGATAACCAGTCCATACCCAAGATGACATCGTAAGGACTCGATGCCACAACTAGAAGATCCCAGCTGGAACTATCACCTCATATATTAATCTCACATCGTCAACACCAGTGTGTAATCATCAAATCCCCTCCCATAGAAGTCTCTAGCTGTATAGATCATGCCAACGGCTCAGTCAGAATCTATGAGCTCCAAACGTGGCTTCTGGAAATAAAGTAGTGACTAGAACCTAGGTCTACAAGTACTGCAGCTAGGGTGGAATAGATACAGATCATACCTATAATCATCTCTGATGTTCCATTGTCATTGGGATCAGATTCCTAGAGTAGAGCTCTTCCCTTTCAACCTGCTCCCTGTGGTTGCAGTGGACCACCTGGAGGTTGTGGCAGAAAAACCTCAAATCGTTGACCATTGCCTGCGGCACAGACAACTCCACTATCACGTCTACTTCTCTACAGACCTCCATACTGAATCCTATGCATCTCCCTTAGTCATCCCTTGACTGTAATCTTGTCTTCAGTATAAAGATTCTGTATGTTACGAGCCATGTGACCCTGCCTACCACATGAGTAGCACCGCCTAATCCTCAATTATCCTCCCCTTTCCCATGAGCCCCTCACAAAAGACCTTGTATCCTGGGGTCATCCACCAGATGTTCTAGCCTACTTGGTCCCTCCATCATCCATCTACTACCTTCCGTGGATGAATCCACTACCTAAAATCCAGTGGTGGATCTCATTGTCAATGTATGCTCATCTAGGAAGATCTCTACCAAAAGAAATATCTCTAGGACCCTAGCCTACATTGGAATTATTAGAGATACCATCAAATATATGATCTCCCATTAGTTTCCATGATCGACGGTTTGGGCTATGAAGAAAGGGTTATGCACCATGTTAGTGGGGTAACATGAGGGATCATCGATCCTTGCCGAGTACTGTGCCATGGTCATGATGTTCTTTTTTCTGTGCAGCTTCTCATGTATAAGCACTGAACATAGACTCGTCGGGATGCACTCTAATGTGAAATGGTCCTTGATGTCTTCCCATGTGAGGGTAACCTCGTCATGTACCTAGGTTTTCAGACTCCACCATCTCCCAACTACTACATGGATGATGTTGGTAGCTAGGATAACTATCAAATTAGATGGTGTCACAACAAATTGAAAAACCATGGCCACAGCCTCTAGCCAGTCCTCAGCTACCTGCGGATATATCTCTTCTATGAAGCTCAGATCTCTCAACCATTGAAACTAATGCAACGTGCTCAGTTGGTGTGAAACATTTGCTGATGACGCTGGTTGAAATGGAAACCCAATGGGTAGTGGTGTTTCTTGTACACCTCCCGAATGTGATAATAGGACAAGAGATACTTGCACCGAGGCCTCATCTATCGGGGGTATTCCATTGTGTACTCTATCTGGAATTCTCTCTGGCTATCTATATGGAGTAATCCTAAAATAAAACAGGTTCTCAAGGGTCAATATTTTATACCTAGTCAGTTGACTCAAAATATCATAAGAAAAAATTTTAAAAAACACACACAATCAGTGTGTTCATGCACTTAGTAAAAATTAGAATTTTGGGACTTTATGTATGGATACAATAGTCACTTCATCAAAACAGGATTCCCCAAACTAGAAATCATACTCATAACACATAACAATATTTCAATAGAAAATGTTAAACTCCTAGTTATTAGGTAGAACAGACTTCTCTGATACAACTTTTGTAATGGCATGTCCCACAGGGCTTGTGCGGTGACCAACCCAAGCCCACCTTCCATAGGCAAGGGGAAAAAGACTTGAACCAGGAATTCATATACGTATAACAAGAAGTTATTTCCTTTAAACCTATACAAACATTCTCCCGAGATAATAATAAAGAAGCAACCAAAATGTAAAACACTATTGTAAAAATGTACTAAAATAAAGGGGTCAGAATAAACGCCAAACTAAAATGTAAAAGTACAACTGAAAAAGCAAAAACATATCCTAGGATGTACATTGGGTATCATATGTGAATGGTAGATAAACCACACAATCAATAGTTCTTACGTCAAATCATACCAAATGGTCCACCTCTGAGCAATGTCCCGTCCTTTCTCACTCTGCCTCGATCAAAGTTGTATGTCGTCTGCACAAGACACAACCTGGTGTGGGCATTTCCCATGCATGGGTTACTATAACGATACTCCATCGGGACCACAAAACCCCCCAATGGTATCCTATAGTTCCACATTGGAAATACCACAAATAAAGACCTCAATCTCAAAGCACGAAGCAATATTCATCAACTCTACTTAGGTATATATCCATACATATATCATTGTTATCAGTATATTCTTGTCTCATACAGGAGGGAAGATTACCTCAGATGTAACAACATGAAGGTAAGAGTACCACAATGGTTACACCACAAAAATATCACCACAATGATTGCACCACGATGGTAAAACACTCAACTGACACCATGTATAATAGTAAAGCTCAAAATTACAGATGATTATTTGATAAGATATATCATCTTATTCTATGAAGAGGCACTGTTGATGATTATTTAGAGTCTTTCCCACATAGGGTCGATTGGTACTAACTCCCCCAATGATCCACATAGGATCTGATATGCCCATGATAAATAGTTACTAACCCACACATACCCACATAGGATCTGACCCATAATGATCGGCATGCACTGACCCACACAAGATCGGTCAGCACTGACCCATAAAGGATCTAACCCACACAAGATCATAATGAACTAACCCACACAGAACCACTAAGTGCTGACCCATGTAGGATCTGACCCACATAGGATCGGTAAGTTCTATCCTCTGTATGATTTGTCTCCAACCTCCGCCTCATTGCTGGCCACTGCATTCCCTCTAATAGCACGCTTGATTTTGGGATAACAGCTTCTCATTAATTCAATCTTATTTAAATCTGCATGAAGTCCCCCAAAGAAGTAGCATGATGATATATCACATTAAATAGGTCCCAACGGATAAGACAATGCGTTAATCGGATGCCAGTTATGTATGATATGGATGCTTTTGTAAAAACGGCCCAGTTGGATTCATGTGTGATCCAACCCAGGTCTCGTGTCCATATTTTTCAAAAATCACTTAGAATATCTCTAAAGGACCGCCTTGTCTTAAGTGTCCTTATTCCAAAAATGGCGCATCGATCAGATGCATCATCTGCTAGCTACACCCCTTTCTGTGAAACGAGGGTGATCACACCTCGGTCAAGCACCGCCTCAGTCGGGCCCACAGAACTATGCTGAATGGAACGATTCCCCAAAATTTTCCCATTAACATTGATGGAATGTTGATCAGGAACCAAGTGTTTATGTTATGTTCATTTCTTTATTCGGGAACCGGTCGGGTCTAGGCCCGGTCTGACTAAGTCAGGCCAGCCCAACACAATGTGTCCCGAGGTCTACCTAACCCCGCCCAAGATTGGCCCGTTATGGATTGGCCCAGTTCTCTGGGTTTGGCCCATTGGTGTTGGCCCGTGTTTTTCGCATGACCGGGCCACAGTTGGTCTGGACCGTCGGGTGGGGCTCGACCCACCCTCATTGGCCCACTGTGTCATAGGTTCAGCCTGGCCCGTTTGTGAGTCCGGCCCGCGGGACCGGGTGTCTAGTCCACTGTGTGGGTCCAGCCTGATTGGTCGGGTCCATCCCGCATCCACTAAAGGCAGAACGGTCTTCCTAGCTGGCCTCGTAGCTGTGGGGCTGTCTCAGCGAGCCGGTGAGCCACTACCACACTATGTAGCGGTCGGCCACTTTGGCCTACCGCGGGGGGTCCAAAAACCCAACGTGATGTGGGGCCGCACCGCTCTCCACCTATCGTTCCATTGAGCCACAACCTTCTCTAGTAGCCTAAGATAGCATGTTTCTCTGCCTCTGCCTTCCATAGATGGCTCATTCCAGCCGCCTTCTTCACTTGTTGTGGCATTAGCCGTAGCCCTTGCCCACTAGCAGCACGCAATGGCGTGCCACACCATCTCAGCGGCAGGACGATGGTATCCACTCCACCAACCACTGCAACAAGGGGTTGTGTTCTCCTCATGCGGCGTGCGACAACACATCACCACCATGGTGGTCGGTCGGTGCCACCGCACCGGCGGTCTTCAACGAATAACTAAATGATAAACAATGTAGTGGAGGGTTCATGCCATGTTTGATTGTCCCATGCCCTCAATGTTATAATGATAACGTGAGGGAGGAAAAGTCTTTAAAAATGACTTGAAATTAAGAAAAAATAACTTCCTCATGATCATAGAAGAATTCAATCGATTGAGGAATACTCGGTGTTCATCCTCCCCGCAAAAGCTGACAATATTTCTACTCAAACTTCCTCCTTTGGTTCATGGTTCAGTGTCACTCATCACTGCCTGCTGAAACTAATTCCTTACTCCATGTTATTGGAATCACAACCCTTTATCAGAACTTCTTCAATTGCTGAATATATCCCAGTACCATTTATCAGAACTTGATTGCGTTACTAACCGTACCTTTAAAAAAGATCAGAAACTTATTCCAGGCACACCGAGGCTCGGAATAACATGCAATAAAATATAAAAAACTCATAGTCATTCCATATAATTAAAAAAATTGTATATAAAAATAAATGTCTTTACATTTTATATTAAGGTTATGACAAAAATAATACACACATATATCAAAAGGATTAAGAAATCATCACTCATGGGTAGAACAAACTTCTTCCTTCAAAACATATGAATTTTTTTGGTTATCACAAATCAATGATGGAAATAATGATTTAGATGACATTAATATAGTAAATTAATGTTAATTTTTTTTCTTTATTTTTTTGGAATTATTATATGTTGCATACCTTATTGAATACCATTTTTTAGAAATATCATAATATCATTTACGTGTACCTTGGCCTACGGCCTTGTGAAGATATGTAATTCAATTACAATTTACATGGATAGAATTAAAGAATATGTATATTAAAAAGGATATATATTTTATATAAATAGGAAAAATTGATGGTAATATGAAAATTTATCTATTTCTTTTCTTTGTTGAAAAATGAAATAGAAATTTAAATATTTTGAATCCGTACATACAAACAACTATCTCCAAAAATGATGTACTTAATTTTAATTACCGAAATTTTATAGATTACAACATATAAATAAAAATTACTATCTGTGATATATAAATAATTGTTTAAATTCTGTATATGATGAAATATTGATCTACATAATCTGATAAAAAATAACAGATTAAAAATGACTAAATAATGAGGCACTAAACACTAAAAACAATTTAAATAATGAATAGTTATTAATAGAAAGGTTCTATATTATTATAAAATAAATATATATGATATAATAAAAAAATTTATATGGATATATTATAAGTTTATAAAATTCTTAAAATCACTATAGATGAGGATGTTGATGATTTATAATAATATATTTGGATTCTAGAATTATCTTATATTGATTATGATGTATGTAATGATTTTCTCTATATATTTTTCATTAATGGTATGAAAACATTTTTTTTAAATATTATAGTGACCTAGATATTTTATTTAATTGTAAAATGGGATTTTAATACTTTCGTGATGTTTCAAAAAAATGTTTTTTATTTTTCATAAACTGATGTTTCTTCAGAATAAAGTAAATTGGTTGTACTTATGACATCAAAACTAATAATATAATCAATTTCATGGATATTTATGTTATTATTGTTGTTGTTTATTGAATTTTTTTATTTAAGTAATATTTACAGTAATATATAATTTATTTTATTAATTACAGAGATAGTGTGATTTGAAAAATGTTTTACTATAATTTAGGTTATTAACATGTTTTAAGAGAATAAATGATAAAACATTTCACATGATTTTTATTTTATATTCAAGATATATATTTTGATTTATGGTGGATCAATGATAATATTACTTCACTGCCATAATTTTAATGGTTTTCACTTTAATATTTCAAAAGGCTCAAATATGAACCATTTATGTAATGTATTATCATTAACATTGGAAGAGAGTTTACAGTTCAAATTATTATCTCACCATATGATGATTTATACATAATGATAAACTTTTCTAATCATTTATTAATGATATTAAAAAAATATATACAAACAAAATTATAATAATATTTATGGATCATTTTATTTTGTATTATATATAAAAAAACTCACCATTATTTAATATAATTAGAGATGATGATAAATTTGATTTGGGAACAACCAGATGACGAGATTGTGCTTATGGAATGAAATCAAGTGACTATATATTATCATGAAAAATCATCAATTTTTTTTCAAAGAAAATAAAGAAAATAAATTCCTATAATAATAATTTTGATGATCTCACTGAGATTTTTCACATTTCATCCATGTCCATATCACAACCCATGTTATCATATTTGGAAACCCAGTTACATGTTATTTTTGTAATCGATATATATCCAATATTACCATTTAATGAGACATTTTAGTATTCATTTTTTTGATGTGATTTTCTATGGAATTAACATTAATGTATTAAACAAATAGGGAATCTGATAAATTTTTAAGGTGGATTCCATTTTAAGGGTGGTTCAATGTATAAAAACGATCTATTATGAAATAATTTTTCTTAATGTATTAATGTTTTTTGATGTCTTGCGGTGCCTGCTACCCCATGATAAGAATTATATATTTGTTACACCTGTATAAGGTTTCTTTATACATGAAAAAAAAATTATGATTTCTGTACATGGAACATTTATTTTATCTTCCATTATGTTGAATAATAATTTTGGATTCTTTTACAAAAAATTCTGATTTAAACATGTCTTACACACAACACTGAATTTAAACAGAAAACGAAATCCAATAATTATTATTATCAATATTAAATTTGAATATTTGGTAGTAATCAAAATAAATATATAATAAAAATATGGATTATTCATGTTTATACAATTATTTATTTGTCAATGATTTATTTTGAAATGAATGTAATGGATATTTTTAATTATCAATGTTCTTTTTCTTAGAAAAGAAGACTTTTTTATGCATGAATGTGTTTTTATCAATTAAACCAGAAAAACAACATTAATGAATAATTAAAACGATAAAATTACAAATATTATGTTTTGTCGTCAATTTATCATCCATCTATTGTGTATTCAATACATTTTATTAAAAAAGTCCAATATTAATCATTATATGTTGAATTTTTCTCAAAGGTTTTCTTATCACATTATACTAGTGAACTTAGTTTAAAAATAAATTTATTTCCTTTTATAAATTATATTTGAAAAAAATCATTTATGAAATTGAAATTTGATAAAAGTATCTATGGATGAATTTTTGGGATTGTTATTAAAATATTGTTTTTTGGATGAATAATTAAAAAAACTAATTCATAATTGGTAACTAACATTTTCAATGAATTAATTATATAGTTAAATTAAATTTCGGTTTTGATTTAAATTACAATTTGTTCAATTATATATCTTCTAATATAATATAATTATTTTTAATTAACTTCAAAAAGAAATTTTATATAAATACGTTCCAAAATATTGATCATTTTCTCTTTAAAAATGTATTGTCTCATCTTCGTAGTGGGATTGAATTTAAATTTGTTTTATACAATTTTTGGATAAAAATTTAGAAAAATGTATTCAGTATTTGGAATCTAAATATTTTATAGTTTCTTATTTTTCAAACTTCATTTTAGACAAAAAATATTTCTAATACTGTTAATATATTTATCAATAATTAAAAGAATTATGAGTTTACTAGATGAATAAAATTTAAAATTATTATGCTAAATATTCTATAATATATTCCAAATACTATTAGATATCAAAATATTTAATAGTTATTTTCATTAATATAATTTATGATACCTTTTTGATTTTTTCTGTTATGTACAAATGTGGGTATAGAAAACTTCTTTTCAAAAATACGATGGGTGTCATCTCCCCCACAAATAAAAAGAAAATGCCTTTCCACCTTAAACAACTAAATAAAAAGAAGTTATTTCATATATGAAAATATAATTTGAATTAAAAAAATATATTCTTTTGTCATATAAGAATTTCATTTTTCATATATCTTACCATGTAAGTCATTTGTTAAAAACAATACAGAGATACCCAAAGAAGAGGTAACATTTTTCAAGGAACAATTTCTATTTCTTCCCCAAACCCCATAAATTAATTTATATTATTATTATATTATATTCAATATATAATAAACAGAATATGTTGTTTTCTTATGTTTATTATCTAATATCACAAACACTTCTATCAACTTAGATAAACAATCATGGTTAATGTGTATGAAAGACTACCCCATTACAAACTGATCTGATTCGATTTTATATTACAACCTCATATAGAATGGAATAATTAATAACAAAATTTTTATATATGATAAATTTGATATATATGATTTATCTATCATTAAATATTCAGTAGATAACAAATACCTTTATTTGTTTCATGTTATTAGAATATGATAACGTCATTCGGTTGTACTGTGGACTACCTCCTCATTAAGCAATGTAATTAAATCCCACATTACATGGAATGTATTAATCATGGGTTAAATGGAAATATTTTTTGTATGTGAAAAAATAATTATTTTGGATTGATAAAAAAATATCTAATAAATTTTATTATTTCAATCCTAAAAAAATGAAAATAGAAAAATTCAGAAGAAGGACCTACCGTCTCCATGAATGATGTATTTCATTTCATTTTTCAACCATTCATACAATATTATAAACACTTATATAATGAATATGTATAATATAAATAACATTTTTTCATTATATAGAATATGAAATCAGGATCTATGTAAGAGGCCCAATAAAAAAAGTCAAAATGTTTTTGAAAAAAAACTTTTATTGCCCAAAACATGATATTAACAATGAATTATTTTATAAATGTCACTATGGAATAATCATTAAATGATATTTGGTACTCTAAATATTAATATAAATTTTTTATTTTAAGATTATAACTATCAAAAATATAAAATCCTCCTTTATTATAAAAAATGCAGGAAAAATTACATGAGTCTGAAGATAGGAATTTTACATTGATGTTTATGAGTAAATAAAATTTGTTCATCAAAGATCACATCGGACCATTATAAGTCAATGAAATTGATACCCTTATTCCCTAGACTATCAACCAATGAATTTAACTCTTTATAGGCATGAGTGATGCAATAATTCATGGACGAGAGATGGTTCGACCATTTAGTCCACCGATTACTATGATTCCACGATAGATGAGAATAACTAGCCCTAATAGAAAGAAAATGGTTGTAGAATCACATTCATGCCAGATATTGTTCCAGTCATGGTTATAATCATGCTCCACCACTGACATAATACCAATAATTGTGTCTTATAGTGACGAAAATAAGAAAGAGAAAATATTTAAACAGTTAAGGATAACCCCCTTGTGGTTTCTGAAAATGGAACCGTAGCAAGTGGGACCGAGATCACCTCTTGAGGCACCATATTAATTGACTTTAAACATCCCAAAAATGGATCCTACCAAAAACACACAAACATTCCTTGAGGGGTTTGAAATATACCATTAACACCAATCATATTGAGGATTGTAAATTCATGGACTGAATTTTAGAAATAGTGCTTAATTAGGGGGATGGAATCCAGAACAACAATAAGTATTTCAAAAAGGGCATCTCTAGTAGAGAATTTTTATTATAGATGTAAATATTTATGGTAATTAGATTTCTAGTCTCAGTTTTTTCCCATGAGACTTATTCCATAATCATCACTGGATTCTTTTATCTTGTTTAAGGACAGAAAAATGATATTTTATATCAATAAACTCATTCATTTCATTATACTAAATGTTTTAATTTATTTAAATATTTAAGGTCTCTAAGGATTAAAAATAACTTCACTAGTAAGGTGATTTTGTCAAACGTTTTACTTCCATGAGACACATATCAAATTCACCCCCTTTTTCTTTTATGTAGTAGATATAATTCCAATGATTTTTTTTAAATTATTATTCATAATATTATTGGGACATAAATTTACATTTATTAAATTCATTTTCACAAGGTTTTTAATTCAAATTTTACAAAATGAGAATGATATTGTTTTCTCAATATAATTTTTTGTAACATATTTTATGTTATAAACGTATATTATTTAATGAGTTGTATATTCAAACACATTACCATGTATTATCATGAATTTATTTATAATAGTTCTATAACAAATATTCAATTTATGTTGGACCTTAAGGGGGCTTTGGATACAAGGTTTCAATGTAGAATGGTATTTAGGATATATTCTAACCGTTTCCCGGGATTTTTTATTAACAAGTATCCAATATTGGAATATAATGAAATAATTATGAATAATAGTCATGAAATATTAAATCCTTTCGGTAGTAGTGATATCATCATGTAATGGTACCATCATTAGACCTGTTGGTACTTATGATAATTAATAATGTGTTTTGTTATAAATCAGAACTAATTTATTTCTCCAGACAAGAAATATTTTTTATTTAAACTCCATGTTCTATAGGAAATCATTTTGTAATTTTTTTATGTCTTTTCCAAATAAATATTGATTGATTTTTTTTAATTATAAAAATATTAAATAGGAATTTATAGTTTCCTAATGAAATGTTTTAAATGATCCTTTCAGAATTTCTTTTACCTATGCTAAAATATTTAGTTTTTACCTATTCCATATGTTGGATGTTATCTATGAATATAATTCATATTATTTATCATAATGAATTATGTAATGACGGTTTGATGTTTAAGTAGCATATTTATCTTCCACTAGAATAAAACATTCCAATGAGATTAACATGATACCGATTTTTCATTGGTTAATCATGTTATGAAAAAGTGATTATTTTTATGAGTTTTACAATTCTATGTATGTCATTTGTGCATTGATAATGTTATTTTCCATGGACATAGATTATATTATAGGGAATACTAGATGATTTCATGGAAGCTCATCAATTCTTATATAGATGGGTGTCCCATATATCAGAATGTGAGACTAATATATCTCACATGATGGGTTCTCAAAGATACTTCTTTAATGTATTAGGTAATGATATCTTGAATACGATATAATATGGTACATAGATGAGTATCACAAGAAAAATTATAAAGCTAAATGGGTTATTATTATAGGGCCACAAATGTTGATACACTGGTGGAAAACCCAAGTAAAATGATGACGTTATATTGGTGGTCAACATATCAAGGAAATGAGGGTATATGGGTGGTCTTCCCAAACCCTATAAAAGAATACCGGTGGTCATACCATGAAAAAATTATGATAAACACATGGTTAATCCAGAACCAAATCTTTTACACAGGTGGATAGCCATGACAAACATTTAATAAATGACTTGATGTGTAATGTTGATATATTATTTTCAATGTTTATCGTTACTCGAAAATTCGATGACATATTCTTATGATATGAAGACATGGAATATGATACTGATTCAATTATGATTCGTGTATTTTTATATTAAAATTTTTATGGAAAGACACATGTGTACGGTCTTTGACATGCAATGTATGATATTCCAATGATATACTCATTTTCTTATACCTATATATTCATGTTTTACTTATGTATCTCCATTATTTATCTTAAATTAGTTTCTATGATAACCCTTTTTTATTTTCCATTACCTATGGTATTATGAAATGATTTTTGGTTGAGTAATACATTGGAAGATCATTATTATAAACATTAATGAACATTCAAAAAGATAAAAGATTATTTCCATGTTTTTAATGCCACTATTCCAATGATATTATTTCTTAAATTTTTGTGTATTATAATTAATTTAAATATAAAAATATATTATATCCATGTAAGTTGTCCTAGGGGGTCTGTAGTTTTTGTAGGGACCCTAACCCCAACAATGAAGTTTCGGTGTGGATTACCATTAAATTTTTTAATGATACAATGAAATCATTCCCTAATTGACGAAATAGATTAGATGTATTCATAAACTAGATATATAGATGAATCATATATTACAAATGAATAAGGAAAATAAAACTAAATTTCACTTTTCAAATAACATTATTCCATCACGTGTAACCCTACATATTATTCATATTATGCATCGTGGAATCCATGGAAAGGGAAAAAATATGGTTAGGCTCAAATTTTCACAATAGTTTAAGAATATATGAATCTATCATTAGTGTATAAGTCTAAACCATATTTCAATTTAAATAACGAATCATATATTACATTTAAAGAACAAGGATAAATTAATAGATAATGAAGAATCAATATAACTAGGTGAATAACCAAAATATCATGTATTTAATCAAAAAATTGAGACTGTAGTGAATCCATTTATTTTATAATAAGGCACATATCATGTAAAATAATGATAACTGAAATGAAGGATATTCTTAATTATCAGATGTCATGTACTAGGAACATGAAAACCATTAATTCCAAGTTCTATACTATATAATGATAAACTATGCAGGTATTAATCCCCTTCATTTAGCCAACTGATTTGTCTCAGGTGTCATGTTGATTCATCTGGGGCCTATATAATGCTCAGGACCCACCATTCAATGAATTTCAAATTCTTTCCTCATATAACGTATAATCGATTTAATTCATAAATAATTTTTCCTATCAAATATAAATACTGAGTATAAAATTTGGTTTATTAAATATTTACCAATATAATAAACAAACTTTAAATGTATTCCTGTTATGTAACAATATATATAGAATATGCATCAGTAAAATTTATGACAATCAAAATGAATATTTATGAGAAATATAATGTTCAATGATGACATGAAACATTATTAATCAAGGGATAGTTAATGACTAAAAAATGATTCATGAATGTGAATGATAATACTATTGTTCACCAAAAGAATCATATCACATCCAGTGGAAGGATGAGGATGCTATCTATATTGAATATAACTATTATATTATGAATAAATGATGGTGTCATTGATGAATAGAATTACAATAAAAATATCATTGAAACATTCATGGGGAAAATATCATTTTATTTTTCAAAAACATTTAGAAAAACCATTTCCTTGAATATTATAGATTTTTTAAAAAAAAACTTTAAAAATTATACTTTTAATGTTTCAATGGATGCTTTAACAGAATTTCGACGATTTATTCAACTCAATGTACAACTAGAATTCAATTTTAAATGTAAAATGGCATAAAAAGTCATATTTATAAAGAGATCAAAATATTCCATTGCAATACCCTTATAATTACACTAACAAATTTATAATCACACATCCCGAATGGATGTCCAATGAAAAGATTGTGAAATGCTGCTCGTAGCTTAATGAACGGGACATGGGGCCCATGTAACAGCCCAGGTAAATAAATAATATGATATTTTTATATTTATCCATTTATGTGAATAAATTATTAATATTACTTTAAAAGTAACACTATACTCAATGGTGTACCCAATAAGCAACAACGAGTTTCATTGAAATATTACGTTGCACTCTAATAATAAAATAATATTATTTTAAATTGTAGTTAATGCCTAGATGTTGTAATGGAGGGAATGAATGGAACTAACTACAAAATGATTTTATATGTTTTTCAAATATTTTTACTTTTATCCAATAAATGTTAGTGTCTTAAAATGAAAATTAATCCAGTTTTAAGCATAAATCTTCTAATATTCTTTAAAAGGTCGATTAACTGCCCTATTGATGGACAAACTCTTTTAAATCCACTCATTGACAATTTTATGTGTTATATCTGACAAAATAAAATTCTTCTTTAGAATCATTACATCAAAATTTACTTTGTGTAAATTTTTGGTATTTTTCTGATAAAGTTCATTTTTAATGAATAGTGAAAAATGTTGTATTTTAATTCAAAACCTATTTTAAAATAATTTATTTATATGATTAGATTAACTTTTGGATTTGTTTTAAATTGAATTTAGAATATATGTTTACCATTTAATCCAATACTGGTCATTAGAATTAATTTCACTTTGAAATTGGACTTAAACTAGTGTCAATATTTTGATATATATTGTTTCATAAAAACACGCTATTTGTTTTGACGGCGGGAATTAATAATTAAATTAATTAATTAAACATATGTGTTTTGAATTTTTTAATATAGACGAAATTTTTGAATTCTGAATATGAAATATAGCTTAGGGGGATTTTTTTGTTTTTCTCTGAAAAACACCAATTTTTTATGATTAGTGAAACCACTAAGTGGTAGTTAAAGAAACTGATTTTTCAATTAAATGATACTTTTCCAGTTCTATGATTTGATTTTCAAAAATCTGACATACATGGTTGTCATTAAGAAGTAAAATGTGGTTCAATGAGATCAAAATAATTTTTGGTGAATAGTAACTTTTAAGTTTTATTGATCGTTATTAAAGGTAATTTGTGTAATTTAAGGTCAAAATAATGTTTCAATAATATTAAATTACCTAGACACATGTATTACCCTAATTGGATGTGTCATGGAAGACCATTAAATTCAATGGGTCTACATGGTTACCCCATGAAGCCACCTTGGTAGGAAAATGACATAAATAGGTTTTTATTTAAAGTTAAAATAAAAATGTCACAAACATGAGTTGTTTTACTAAAAAAAATTTTAAATGGGGATATACAAGTCATATTTTTGACTATAAATATTAATTAGAAATAAAAAAGATTTCCTACATCATGATATTTGTTTTATAATTTTTCGACATTATATAAATTAAATTATTTATGACACCATGATGATGCATTGATTACCTCATTATTTAACTATTTAAATAAAATTAAAAGATAATGTAAAATCTAAGACCTAAACATGTCAAAAACCATTTTTATGGGTGTATTTGGAACCCTTATCGCCTTATCCTCGAAATATATAATTGTGGGACCTTTAAAATCAGAAACAAATTTCAAAATAATGTATCCTTTTTTGACTTTCCAAGAGTGCCCCTCCTCTCCTCTTATAAAAGGCCCCCACCTCTACCACCATACCCACACCTCTAAAGCCTTTGTCTCGGCCAAAATCTGCCCATTTCATATCTCCACATCCATCTATTCATCATCAAAACCTAACATTGGTCAGAATCCTTTCCAAGGAAGCTTTTGAGCTCAAATCAAAGAGAGTTACCCTATTTAAAGGTAATGTCTTCCCCTGTGTTCTTTTGTTTTATTTTGCTTCTCCAAACCCCTAAAACATTTTTATTACTATTTTTTGTATCAAAACCAGTATAATAAATATACTATGATGTTTTTATAAGAAATATTATAGCTACACATTCACACACCTCAATCTAATAGTTAAAGAACATACTGTTTCTGTGGATGGCAAATTACTGCCTCACAAAATGGTGATTGTTCAATACTCATTTAACACATTAAAAGGTGGCCATTGAGATGTCACAATATTTATATATGATATATAATATGTTTATTTTTTCCTTAATCTTTTTTTCATTTATGGGATACCTTTATGGTTTCAATTATGGGTAAACACGATATCTTCATTTTAGGATGTGCGGACTACCACCCCCTCAAAGTGATTTGATTCGTTAATGCCATATGTGGAATGTATAAAGGATGGAATTAATGGTAATACATATGATAATCAACAGGAATTATAATATACCTTTATATCATTATTATTTTATTTCATTCAATAAAAAAGGAAAGAAATGAAAGTAGCATTCATGTGTACATACGACTTATCGTCTCCATGAACGGTACATTTCATTTCTTATCTCCAAATGTTATGTACTATTATAAGTACATATATATATAATTAATATATATGAAATATATTACATATAAATTATGGTTATCATTCTGGAATTATAATATATATATCTCGCATTATGTTTTAATTCCATTAATATAACAAAAAATGAAAGTAGTGTTCATGCGTTCGTACGGCCTATCGTCTCCATGAACGGTGCTTTTAATTTTTATCTCCAAATTATATAGAATATTATAAAATTAATATATACTGGATATATGATATTTAAAACATCAATTATATTCTGGATATGATGTACCTATAACTACATGGAAAATTATTTTCCAACAAGTTCAATTTTTACTCATGTATCGAACATCGACAAAAACTTCTGATATGAACTCACTTCATTAACCAGTTATTATATCATTATAATATTTTATCTAAACTGAATAATAATCATTAAAGGAGTTACTTATGAAATTATAAATTTACAAAATTTTATTATTCAGGAGATTAAAGAATGATCGAGTCATGTTGGACACAAGGTAAGGGATCCTACCCCTCACTTTCATTTTATCTACACTCTTTTATGTCATTCCTTTTAAACCCATATTTATTATGATTGGGATGTTATTTTATATTAATAATACTGTAATTTTTATATTCATATGATTAGAGACCCTATTTTTCTCTCAGCAATCCATTTTAGATGTTTTGAGTGGCGCTGTTAGGCTGCAGAATTTTCGTAAGGGATCTTACCCCTCTCTTTCTTTTTAAGTATACTATTTTATGTCATTCCTTTTAAGCTCTTATTTATAATTATTGGGATGTTATTTTATATTACACATACTGTATTTTTTATGTCCATATGATGAGAGACCCTATTTTCTCTCATCAATCCATTTTGGATTTTTTGAGTGGCGCTGTTAGGCTGCCGAATTTTCGTAAGGGATCGTACCCCTCTCTTTCATTTTAAGTACACTCTTTTATGTAATTCCTTTTAATCTCAACTTATTTATGATTTTGTATGTTCTTTTATATTATTTATACTATACTTTTTATTTCCATATGATGAGAGACACTATTTTCTCTCATCAATCCATTTTGGATGTTTTGAGTGGCACCGTTAGGCTGCCGAAATTTCTTAAGGCATCCTACCCCTCTCTTTTTTTATGTACACTCTTTTATGTCATTCCTTTTATGCTCATCATTCTTATGATTGGGATATTCTTTTATTTTAGTCATATTGTACTTTTTGTGTTCATATGATGGGAGACACTATTTTCTCTCATCAATCCATTTTGGATGTTTTGAGTGGCGCCTTTAGGCTGCCGAATTTTAGTATGGGATCCAACCACTCTCTTTCTTTTAAGGTACACTCTTTTATGTCATTTCTTTTAAGATCATCTTTCTTATACATGGGGATTTTATTTTATATTCCTAATATTTTAATATTTATGGTCATATTATGAGAGACCATATTTGATCTCATAAATCTATTTTTGGAAGTTTTAAGTGGCGCCGTTAGGCTGTTGTGTTTTCGTAAGGGATTTTTCATCTCACATTCATTCCCGTGACATTTATGATATGTTTGCCACTATTTCCTTTGATTGGTGTATGTAATACACATTATTATACACTTTGTGTAGTATAATTTCATTTATGGGTATTTACATCTTCGTGGTATGACCCTTCTTCCATGGGGTGTACGTTTCAAAAGTTACCCAACTCGGTAAGGGGACCGTTCACCCTCCTCTTTTTATAAAGACTTCTTTTGTTATGTCGTTTAATTTACATTTTATTATTTTGGGTTATGTTATTATATATCCTTATTGATGTATGGTTTATTTCCAATTTATGAGATACCATTAACTCTCTCATCGACTAATTTTCTGAATTTATAAGTGACGCCATAAGGCTATCGAATATTTACAAGTGAACATCTTAACCCATTTTCGATTTCATTGGGTTCAACATGAACATATTGAACAAGTCATCCTATGAATATTTATGAATGACTTATGATTGTTTCACAATTAATATTCACATATATTTTGTGTATTTGTATTTCTTACACATAATTATGTGATAGATTTATCTATAATTTAAGGATACCATATTTATAATGGATTCCATCTCAATTTACATTTCCAATGAGACATCATTGTTGTTATGAACCAACTCACTCTTATATGGTTTGTATACTGTCATTTTACATATTATAGAACTTGTAAATTGTATAAATAAGGTATATAATGATAATACATTTAAATAGATAAAAAATGTTTTAAAAAAGAAAATACCCATACCAAAAGAAAACTAGAAAATGATGTCTTTTGAATGTATTATACTAAGTGGTTTATCATATTATATTTGGATGATTAGAATAACTAAATTCAGTTTTTTAAATTTATAAATGTTTACGCATTTAGGAATACTATCTTTCCATGTTATATTGTGAATCATGGTCCCTTTCGGGTTGATTTAGTTCTTTTATAGTTCAAATCAAATGGGTGTCATCCTAGTAGGTGGTTTTTTCACTATGATAATATTTTTTATTGGTAAAAAATTCTTACAATGATTTTCTATATTGGTGTTCCAGTGTGGTTAAAAAATATTTTTGGGAGATTCAATGACAGATATGGTGTTTGTAGTGTATGTTTTGCGTATGGGAGAATGGATGAAAAATTAAGGGAGGGAGGCCACACAGAAGAAAATGACTCTTGGGAAAGGATGTATCATCCATGTTAAACCCAACCACGTAGAAGATATTTAAATCTGAATTTTTAAACAATTGAACAAAAACCCTAGACAATAGTCCCACATTGATATATTCTTTGTTCGCTATCTCCTATATAAACTAATCTATTACATCAGGCCTACAAATGTGACAACAGGAAACTAATAGATAAAGGAAGTGGTCCACCTAACCCATGGATACATTATCCTATGATAATTCAAGATCACAGACTAACCTATGACTGCATTTGAGGAATTGGTATTTCTCCTACAAGCATTCTTTTGTTTTCTTTATTGGACCTTCCTTGGGATGAAATTTATATCCAATGCTTGAATGGATGTATGAGGAACCAAAATGATTGTTTGTAAACTTTTTTTTATAAAAATATTAATATTTATAAGGCAATATTTTAATTTTAAAATTTTATTTAAATTCATTCCAAAATAAAAAATTTAAAAGCTACATCGAAAAATTCATTGATTAATCTATCATTTTCATGTTGAATTTTCATTAATTCAATATTATCATTCCACTTAATAGTCCAAAAAATTACTTAAATTTACTAATATGTCACAATTTTTATTTTCATAAATTTAATAATTACATTATAATATAAATCACATATATAACTCAATAAATATATATTTATTATTTTTATATTAAAATGACTATATTTATTTTTTCCACCATTACAAAATTTTTCATTCTTTTGAGAACATCAACATCTATTTCCAAAGAACGAATCAGGTTTTCAGATAAATGTTCTAAATTTGAGAAAATTATTAAAAAATTGAGATATATGAAATAAAAAACAATGTTCATCGGGATGACTGTTGTTTTCTACATATTTTTATTTTTATCATTTCCATTTTGAATTGTTTTTTTATGATAGATCCAAAAGACATGACATATTATCTTATTATGAAAATTTTTTCTTTCCTTTTTCCTCTATTATTTCTAAATAATGGTTATTATTTAAAATTATTGAATAATTAATGTCAATATGTGTTTTCCTACTACGTTTTAATGTACTATCATTATTTTTACACATATATATTTATTCATAATTTATATTTATTAGATTTATTAATTGACGGAATCCATTAAATTTATGGTATGTTAATTTCTACCATCCTTAAATATAATTTCCTCACATCATTTATTTTATACACAAAATAATCTAATTCGCACTTTCCAATAAATATAATCGATGTTCTATAGCCATATAAAATGATTTCAATTTTATCAACAATCATTAATAATATTTATTTATCAATTATGTATAAATAAATCATACCTTAATCATTATGTCAACATATTCACATCATCACATCAATCACAAGTATAGAGATTTTAGATGTTTCAATGATGTTTTAGAGATCTTTCAAAAATACTTGCTTCATTTGTCGAGATGCATCTTGAATTTTTTGGGTATAATGATTGTCTCAAAGGATTGATTATGAAAATTAATTTTTGTAATATATAATTTAAGAATATTGGAATTAAATTGTATTTTATGAATACATTATTCTTCTATAATAATTAAATATCTAAAAAATTAATTCTTTCCATTTTTTTGGTATATGATAACATCATTCGTGTGTACGGCATACTACTACCTCATGATGCAACCCGATTAATTCACTATTTATGTTGTATATACTAATGATGGGTTTAATAAAAAATGTGACATATATCGGAAAATAATGATACATAAATGATAATATATATGTAAAATTTAATATTATTTTTTTCAATATGTCTTTATACTATAAACAATGTTCATTCGTATGTATGGTCGACTATCTCTATAAATGGTTTACATTGTTTCCTATGACTAAATATAATGGATTAATCAAAATACACATATAATTAACATAAATAATATTTTCATTATGATTTATAATCATTATATTACTAACTCACGAACAATATAATGAATAAAAAACAAGTCAAAACACACTTGAACATCAATGCAGTTATTACATGGAAATATGAAAATAATAAATGAATATTAATGAAACGAAAAAACATATTTATAAAATGATCATATATGATATTATAAATAAAGATATGGTTCTTGAAAAAGATAATAAAATGATTGAAATTACTATAAATGAGGTTAAATAATGAATGAATAAAAATAAAATGTGTGGTAAGGGATCTCTTATTAATTTACATTCAATTGAAACATATTTTTTATTATGTGCCAATTTACTTTTATGTTTATCATTTACTTCCCCATAAACATGTAATATCATGAATATATATTTAATCTTGTTATTCTATGTTTCAATTTGAATTACACTAAACAATGATATCGTTTTTTAAAATTAATGTTCGATATAAGTTATTATTAAAACTCAATTATCATTTTTATTATCAACATTCTCTTGAAAAATAAACATTATTGTAATCATTTTTCATTTTGAATTATATTACTCTTAAATATAAATATTCATTTGTGATGGATATAATAATTCACAAAACCATTTAAAATTTTATGTATATTTTTTTACTTTTATTGTTAATTGAGGGACTAGGGAAATGTCAATAAATTTTAATTATTTACTGAACATACATATTTAATTATAATGAACATTATTAAATCATTTATTCAATATATGAATAATGATTTGGACATATAGACATGGGTGATGCCAGATTAATGATATCCCCTTGATGAATCAGTAGTATCATGAGATGAATATGTTGGACAAATTAGATGGGATATTACCTAGTATTTTTAACTATATTGGGAATAGGCCATCGTGATAATGGTATTATTTTCCTCGTAAACTTGACGTCCAATAATTAATAATTTCATTATTCATTATAAATTTTTTATTATCCATTATTTTTTTCACTACGAAATAATTGACAAATTAATTTAATTAAATTATTATTTTTTATGTTGATTGGATTTCATTTATATCCCATACTATATATATTATGTTTTATCTAATTTTTAATGTTTAATGGGTTTTATGTTGTTTAAATTTTCTATATTGATTATATATTATCAAGTTATTTAATTAAAATGAGAGTTTTTATCTACATTTCTATATGGAAATAGATATTTAAATCAAATGTTATTTCAGTTATATACAATTTAAAAAATGTTTATTACTAATAAAATAATTTAAATTCCATATCTATTCCTTATATTATTGCATCAGAACAACATTCAGGATCTGATTTGTATTGACACCTCTATTGAAATATATTTTGAACACTATCTTTTTAACTATGAACAACCCATCCAGATTCATGATAATTGATCACATATATTGTGAAATCATATGAAATACTTGTTAAGGTAATATATAGGATCCTAAAAATATATGACGAAATATGGGAACTAGCTTATATTATAAAGAAGGACAACCCTCATTCAATTAGAAGTAAATGTCAATGAAATTTCGAGGCCAAAATTTATTATCAGAGGGAATAATTTAACACCCAATTAAAATAAAACATATTCTATATTGAATATGATAATTATTTATTATATCATAAATCCAAAAAAATCCAATAAGATTACATTACACACTGTAATAACATTCATCGATTCCTTATGTTACGCGCAGTACTAATATTACAAAATACTCTTATTATTATTATTTAAAATGGTATTATATTCTACAATTTAAATTGGTGGTTATGAATTGTATTACCTATATTATGAATATTTATGGTTAAAATAAATGTTTTTTAATTAAAAAAATTAAAACAAAAACCAATTGAATATGAAATGAATCATTTTATAATGATATATTTTCTTGTATCCAATGGAAATTTTTCATTAGAAATTAAATTAATTAATATTAGATGTTTATTTAAGGGAAATTTATATATTTTATGTTCAATAATATATTTTAACATTCATGAAATTGATTTTATAATACTAATATAAAAAAAGATACAATTTTAATTAAAAAAAGTACTATTTGTAAAAGAATTTTTCCGTATTTAAATGGAATAGTTGGTTTATAAATTTTATTTTAAAAAATAATCTACATTTTTTAATTTGGAAGGTATAAATTATATATGGGTAAATTTTCTGTTTTTTTCTAATAAATTGTATTTTTTACTTACTAGGGAAAACACAGAATTTAAATTAAAACTGAATATATTTTTAAAAAATTTATATTGAATCACTATATTTTAAATTGGGTTGAAAGTTAAATTATAATAATTATAAATATATAAATTCAAGATATATCATTCCAATAAATTTCAAATTTAATATTCAAATAAAATAATTTCAATATTTTATACATTTTAACATTAAAATCCCACTTTATATTTACATCAACATAATAAATTTTAAATTAATATCTCAAACTTCACTGAGTTCAATTGCAAATAATAGATTCCATATTTTTCATAACAGTATTAATATTTATAAAAAAATTTACCCATTTTTTTGAATTTGGTTAGTGAAAATAGTTAATTTGAATTACAATGATTATGGTTAAAATTTTATTTTACCCAATAGATAACCCTAAAACATAATTTTTAAAAATGATATAAAAGATGCCATAAATCCACATTTTATAGATATATAAAGACCATTTAACAACTTTTATAATATAAGGATCATTTTTGGAGGCACTTGATGTGTGGGAGACATCCAAATAGATTTTACCTTTTGGTATTTATGAGATTTCTGCTCCTACTATACTTTAATAGTGTACTCACACCATCCACATACTCTCACCACTAAAAATATTTTTATACCAAAACTCTAGAGAAATTAACATCCCAACTTCTCTAACATTATCATATAATCCTTAGGTTTTCATTAATAACATATTTGGTAATTTATGAGAGAAAACATAATTATGACCCCATAGAAGAGATAATGTTTTTCAAAATATGTTTTTATTTAATTTCCTTCTCCACTTGCATTAATTGTACTTATATAATTATTATATAATATCAAAACTGAATGGAATATTATACTATTTTTTTATTTTATGAACTATAAATACACACACATACATATTGTTTACAAATTCATTAGTTCGTATGTACTATGAACTATTGCCTCATGAACTGATTTAATTTGTTTTTTACATTTACACATTTCAAGGGTGGGAATAATGATTGAAACGATATTTATATGAAATATTTATAATATTTATTTTATACTTATGTATTTTTTATATAACAAAAATATCATACATTCCAATTAGAGTGAAGAATATAATGTCATTCATGTGTACATTAGAGAACCACCTCATGAAGAGATGAGATTTAGTAAAACCTTACATGGAATCTATTAAATATTGTTCCAAAAAAATTATTGACACCTATGCCATATATATGTAACAGTCATGATAATATAAATATATTTCATATTAATTTAGGTCATTAATACAAAAAATAAAAATGGAAGTAGTTTTCAAGCATTGGTACGTCTTACGGTCTCAATGAATTGTTCATTATATTTCTTATCCATAAATTTCATGCATTAATATAACTAAAAATATAATGAAAATATATGTTTTTTTAATTATTAAAATGTATTATATTATCAAATCATGAACTACATAATATTAACAATATAATAATAGTTCTACATATATTAAAAAATTGGAATTGAGACTGTAAAAATGATGATAAATAATGATTATTAACAAATGGGTTTTAATATTTTATAAAATAATAATATAAGAATTTTTAGATAATAATATGGTTCTATTTAAAATTAATTACACCAGCTGAACCATTATAACTTATTTTTAAGATTATTCAACCAAAAAGAATCAAATGTTGAGCTTTTTTGTCTCACTTTCATTTCATTGATGCATATTGCAATGCTATGAAAATATGGTCTTCTATCTTAAATATATAAGTACAATATTACACATAATGTAGTATTATCCGTACTTATTTATTATGGTTATTTTATATTTTTCATTAAATTATTTCATCAATGGGAATTTTAATTTTCAATTACCAATTATTAAAGAACATCTTAACTCAATTTCATTTCATTTATTCATATTCCATCCTTAATGTCATTAATATCACAATACAATGTGTATACCTTGTCTTAATTATATATTTTTTATTTTAGATTTTTTATGCTAATTCATAGTTGATATAATTAATCTATTCGTTGGTTTATTATCACCTCTTTATTCATTTCATTTCATGGTTTTACAATACAATCTCATTTTATTGAGGATTATTTATAGTTGGATTTAAATTCAGGGAAATTACTTTATAATTGTTTAATTAAACATTTAATTTTCTTCTAAAATGGTTATTAATGATTTTTTTAAATAATTGTATAGTATTTTAACTCATTAGTACACAAAATGTTTTCAAATATGTTTTTATGAAATAATTAATTCAATTCAATATTTTGACGAAAACCTGTATTCTTGTAAATCCATGATTTCAAAAAAGATCCCAAATTTCATTATATAAAAATATAAAATTTGTTTTTAAAATTAATATTTTATCCATTCCGCAATATTAATTTTATTTAAATGAATTTCGTTATATCTTTATAAAAAAGGTACAATTGTACAATATTTATATTTGAAAATAAATATTTCTATTATATTGTCTGGAATTACTGAATATCATATCATTAAAAAACATTTGATATATAAAAAATGGGTTTTATTGAAATATTTTTTGGGTATTTTAATATAATTAGATTTTAATCAATGTTTTCAAATTGAAATGAATATTTTCCTCAATATTTATAGTAATGATCTTCTTATAATAATATTATTCATCAATTTCAACATTTCATATTCTTACTCTAATTGGTATATGTCATAGTGTTACCATCATTATTGTTCCTCAGAATGGATTATGATTAATTTTAAGAAATATATTATTTACGTTCACTTCATTGAATAATTTTCATAAAAATTTACTTTACCCTAAGTTATTCAATTTTAAATGATCATTAGACTCTAAATTTCACATCCATATAATTTATACTACATAAGAAATTTCTCTAAACTGTACAACATTTTTTTATAAACTGTATAATTTGATAATTTTTTCGTTTAAGGAAATATTATCTAATATATAATATTTACTCAATATTTATATTAGTTGAGGAACATTTTTTATAACGTAAATCAATAAATTATATATATATATATATATATATAATATTATCAACATGCATTCCCATCTAGGGCTCAGACATTATATATCACCACGATGTATGTTCTTATCTCGTGATATAGATTCATTATCCAAATAAAATGGATTTCTATATATAATTTTTAAGCTACCTGGTGGATATATATTGACTTTATAATTTTTAATGAGAGTTATACATGAAGTCCTATAATTAAGAATTTTCGTTATTTAAGTTATCATTATTATTTGTTATATTTTCGCTATGATAAAATTTATAGTTCCATGTAATTATTAGTTTAGTCAATAAATGAAATGAATTTTCATTTCTATTATTTTTTATATTTATTTTTAGTTATAAAATATATAATTATTTTTGTATAAATTAAATGTGTATTTATTTATTTTTTTCCTTTAATTTTTATGAATATTGTTTAATCATTTCCTAAGATATAAAAAGAGATTCAATACCACAATTATTCAATCCACTAAAACCATTTTTCTCAAAAAAACCCAAAAAAATAATTTCAAGAAATACCACTCAATTCCTACAATATATAAATTTATAATAAAACCATCCATGGTTGATTATTAGTGAAAACATGAGGGAGATACCCTAAGAATATGTTATGTTCACCAACAAATATTTTTTTATTTCATATTCAAAATGACTCAATTATTTTCATAAAATGATTTAAAAAACATAAATATCTTAAATACTATAATATGTTTTAACTCTAATTTTACAACCTAAAAAATTACACACAACCATCAAATATGATACAAAATCATTATTCATGTGTATTTAGGGCCACTACCTCACAAACCTCAGTCATTCATTTTTCCATCAAAACATTTCAAGTATGGATATAATGATAGAAATATTTTTTATAAAATATATTTATGATATTTATGTTGTTTTTATTCTTCATGAATATTTATATGACACGTACCTTCTTTATTTTCATATTTTCTGAATATAATATCATCGTTCGTGTTTTCAAAGACTACTGGCTCACAAAGTGATGCGATTCATTCAATCATGAAGTGGAATATATTGAAAATGGTTTTAATTAAAATATGAGATATATTTGACATAATAATGAGACTATAAAATATATATATATATATATAATTCCATTTTATAAATAATATATGAAAATTGAAATTTCATTAATCTTTATGTATGACCAACCAACTCCATGATTGGTTTATTTCATTTTATATTACAAAATTTTATTGATAACTCTATATAAATATATACTTAATACTAAATATGTTTACAATAAGTTTTACATTTAGGATTTTTAAAATAATTATCTATGTAAGAGGAGAAAAATAAAAAATTCAAAATACATTCCAAAAAATTGAAAAGTAAAAAATGAATCAATGAAAATATTGAAATATTATTAAAAATATAGTTATAGGGGTTTAAGAAAAAATAATATATTATATTATAATTGTTTATATGTTTGATTTAAAGTAAATAACCTAATTCAAATCATTATAAAATGTGTTAATCATTGTTTAACCTAAAGGGATCACAATGTAATGGATTTCATCTATATTTACATTCCATTTAGACTTTTTTGTTATTATGAACCAAATATTTTTTGTGCATTATATAAAAAACCATTGAAAATTATTATCATGAAATCATAATTAATAATATTTAAATTATTTTAATCAAGTGGATTTTACAGGAAAAATAACAAAATATATTAGTAAATGTTTAATCTCACAACATTTTCTGATTTTTAACATTCTACTAAAATAATAAATTATTGTTATCACTTTTCATTGGAAATGACATTTATATAAAATATATATAAAATCATGTGATGGATATGATTATTTTCTAATCTATATAACATTTTAGAAATGGTGTTTTCTTTTAATGTTCTTTGATTAATATAATAAATATTGATAAATGTGTACCCTTTACTCAATAAAAATATCTTATGAAAATGATCATTG
Organism: Viscum album; assembly: GCA_963277665.1. Classification (NCBI taxonomy): domain Eukaryota; kingdom Viridiplantae; phylum Streptophyta; class Magnoliopsida; order Santalales; family Viscaceae; genus Viscum; species Viscum album. Next base: position 373,739,176 of record OY728134.1, read on the forward strand.
TTTAATATATTATTTCATATATTTGTAATTATTTAAAATTTATTAATTTGGTTGGTATTGATTAATGATATCCTCTCGATGCATCGGTATTATAATGAGAAGAATTGGTAGGACATATTAGACATATTTCTACAAATAAATTTTAAACTATATTTAAAATAGTTCATGTTGTTGAATTTATCATTTTCATGGGAATCATTATTTAAAATTGTTAAGGTGTACTTCATTAATATTGTTGTTATTAATATCCATGAAATATTAACTCATGAAAACTATATGGAGGCATTTTATACTCGACTTATTGATTAAATGGAATTGTTTTCAACTATTTAACATTCCATATTGATTTGGATTATCATATTATTGAAACATAATTTTATCTTGTTATTAACCTTTACATATTTATTATTTATTATCAATTTTTTAATGTGAGGTGTGTCTAGATATATGCATTTACATATTAATATAGTTATTTAAATGGAATGTATGGCTTGTTATTTACCATCACATTTTTATTAAACATTATCCAATCATGATATTTTTTTATGTAGAAAACACTTATTGTTTTTTTGAGATAACCCATATTTATTTCATTTTGATTGGGATTCTATGATTTGTATGACTATTATTATTCAATGATTATCCTTATGGATTAAATTTATTCACAAGATAAAGGGAAATATTATGTTATAATAGATGTAATAAAATGTATTATAATACTAATCTATGTATCTATTTTTCCACGGATGATAAAATATTGTTTCATTTGGTATCTGATTATTAGTAACTTAGTTAAACATAATGGTAAATGAAACCACATCTAGGTGACTGGTAATCTATCATAGTTTTAATTTATATGGTGATAATTGATTATTTCTTCATGTTTGTTTTGAATTTTGAATTTGTTTCCTCATATGCCAATCATGATTTTATCATCTCATGAATATAAATACTAATGAAAATGTCATATATATTAATAATATAGTTTTTCAGTATAATCCAAAACTTTTTATGATAGAAAATTAAATATGAAATTCATGGGGATAGTAGGTTGAACATATACATTAACATTTTTTTATTTTCATATCACATTGAATGAAATAAAAAAATTAACATATTTTGTTAATTATAATTTTAATATTCTTATTAATCATACATACTATATATTTTTATTAAACACATAACTAATACAATTATTTTATGTGTAAATAAATCTCATCACTTCAAAAAGAGGTTTCCCATTGAACACAATAATGACATTATCGTATTCCAACAAAATGAAATTTATGAATTTTTGTTTTATATAATAATTTTAGAAGCATAAATACATAATTTATATCTATAATAAATTATATAAATTATCTCTCTATAATTATTGGCAACTTTTAATGGAGGCGTTAAGAAAAATGAACAACAGTAAGGGAGGTGGTACTCCATCATTCACTTGAATTGTGGAATTTACCCAAGTTGAAGGAAGTGTGTTTCATTTTAGTTCATTACCATTACATTAAAAATTATTTATATTTATAATAAAATAGAAATTATATAATTATGATATATAAATAATTAAACAATTGGGAGAAAAAAATAACAAAATTTTTCCCAAAAAACATTACCTCTTCTTTATGTGTCTTCATTTGATTAAATATAATATATTCAGAAGATAAAATTATTCCCATAATTAGGATTCTAAATTATGGGAGATAAATTTGGAAGTTAATTGGATATAGTTTGTATGGTAAAAATGGGTTGTTAGGTGTAACTAATTGACGGTACTGAGTTCCATTTTATAGTGGATGAGAGAAGAATTCATGAATATAAAAACAAACTAAAAAACATTCGGACCTCACACATACCCTATATGTTTCAAATAATGAACCATTTTGTTTGAAATTTGGGGTAATATCGATATATGTCCAGCCAATTTTTTTGGATAAATTTCCTATCATTTCAATAACTTATCTTTTAATATCAACTACTACATAAACTCATTTATACATCAATTGTTGTGATTAGCATTAATAGTTGTCGCTAATGATATTTTCAATATTTATTATTGTTATTATAAAAAATTATATGTTATTATGATACCAAATATAGAATACAATTTATTTTCAAATTCATCTCATAAAAGTGGTAGAATATATTTTAACAGATACCCCAATAATGTGACTACAAAGCAGGGTTTTAGAGTGAAAATGATAATTTTTTTGGATGGTTTTTGTATTATAACTAATTATGTTATTGATTATAATGGACTAACATGGATTACTATATGTAATATTGGTCAAATTTTAATTAAAAAATATAAAATGTAATTTATAGTTATCGATTACTGAGATGAAGAGCCTATTTTTAATTAAAATCTATGTTTTCATATTTAATCAGAAAATGAATCTTCTGATTATAATATTGAAAAGACAATCTATGTTAAATTTTCCACTATTCATTAAAAATACAGTTTTATTAAATAATATACCTAAATTTTTCAAAAAAATTTTAAATATGTTATTCATTAAAGGGGATCAAAACATTCTATTAGAGAAATGAAATTTTTTTATTTAAAATTGGAATTGTTATTATCTTATACAGATCAGATATACATTATGAATGTCAAAATATTTGATTCAATATATAATAATTAAATTCAATTTTTAACATTCATTAATAGCAATCAATTTCTGTCATTAATATGAATATCTTTTGTTTAATGAATATAGTTGTTTAAATATACATTTATATTACATTTAAGAGGACTTTTATTTTTATTTTAAATCAATAGTTCATGAACATATTTTATTATGGGTAATAATTCTGAAAATTAATGTTTGAAATATTATTGAGAGTATCAATTTCTGTATGAAAGGGACATATGTTCCACCTACTTTGAATCTCAGAGTGTGAATTATTATGATAATTACAATTATTTATAAACAATTATGTTGAATTTTAAACAATAATTATAATGAATGGACTAGGTTAAACACTTCAACATTGATTTAACAATGGGTAAATATAATTTATGAAGGATTTATGTAATTTTATACCTTAAATAATATGTATAGAAATTTTAACAAATTATATTTTCATTATAAGTATCATGAAAGGTATAAGGATTCTATTAAATTTTAGATTCACATTTGTATTCATTAACATAATTGTTATAGATTCCATCTGGAGTTAGTGATTTTTTGAATAATGATATGATCGATGCATTAAAAAACTATTTATATGGTATCCACAATGATTAAGTATATTTTGGGATTATTTTATTGAAATAAATTTTTTAGTGGGAAATTTATTTATGGAATAGTCAGTTTAAATTTTATGAACATATGTTTAATGTTTTTTCGAAATTAGTAGGGTTATAATTATAATTAACGACATTGTAATAATTATCAAATATTATTATTATAATTTTATAAATTAATAATTTAAATCCATTGAAAAAAATTATTTAATGAATAATATTATTCCAAGTATTTCCATCATATTTTTGGGACCATTATATTAATATTGTTAACAAAAAGTACAACTTGTACAGTGAGTGAAAACCCATAATATCTAAAATGTATATAGGGATATAACCCACAACTAATAGATGGTATGTGTTTAAAACCAAAAAATGATTCATTCAATTTCCTAAATAATAGTTAATTTTTTAAAGAAAACAATTTTATGAATAAATATTAATTATGATACATTTTTATTACATTTGAGATTTATCTAATCATGTATAAACAATATTTATTTGGAAAAATATTTATAGTTAGATAGAAATATTTTTATGGATCAAGAGATTTGATTAAAGTTATTATTATTACTTCATTTATTAAAAATTATTAATTTATGGATATTAATTTCTTGGAGTATGAGATAAAAAAACAAAAAAATGGTGAAATTAGTATTATTAAACAAAAATATATAACTTATGGATATTTACATATATTCTTAGGCAGTATATGAAATAAAAATCATTAATAAAACAATCTTGAAATAGAAATTATATACAATCACATTCATATCTAATGAATGAAATTCTCATTTATATAATCACAAATTATTGGCCATGATGCCCTCAACATTCAATTTATCAGTCACTTGCTTGAAATCATTAAAATCAATCACTCCGTATAAGTATTTACAATTTTCCTCCATTTAAATGTCATTATTAGAAAAAATTGTTCTTCAATGTATAAACAAATTTCTAAATTATTCCATATGACATTTTTTATTATTATTATATCTTATTATGTGGATATTTTTTTAGCACTTTTATTATATGGGTTTTTTAATAATTTTATTTTAAATATCTAACCCTAGATAAATTTTATCATTTTTTAATTGAGAGGTCATAATTTATTTTAGCAGGTTATAATGTTATACCCAGAAAATCAAAATTAATCACTATTTTGTAAGTATTGTATGCTACACCCAAAATTGAGTGTATCTTATACTGCAAAAATAACGTTTTTAAATTTCCCAACATGTGAGAATGATTTTCTTCAATAAATTTTGTTACACTCTTGATTGGATTTCACCATAAATATATTACTATTATAATTTAAAATGAAAATTATCATATAGATATTAAATTTATGATTATGAATATGAATAAATAACTTATAAAAATATATGGTTGAATTCTTTGGTCACTAATTACCAATAAAGAATATAAAAACTAAATGAATTTAAATGAAATGTGTATTTAAAAGACTATTCTTATACACCAAAACATTATTAATTTTATAAAATTAAATTTATTACAATGAATTATTTATCTTTATGAAATTTATAACTTATATATTCCATCAAATTTATTTGATTCATCATATATATTTGTTATGCATAATCTAAAAACGTGTACAATTTTACAGTTATAAAATATATTTTTCTAAAAAAAAATCCACCATAAAATGTTTCACTTTAATAAAAACTAAATTTTTACAGTTTTGAAAATATTATTTGAAACAATAAACATATTTTTTTGAATATGGATTGTCAAATATGTATTGTGGTGATCCTTCGGTATTATTTTTTGATGACTCATTTTTTTATGAATAGTGAAAAATACAGAATGTAGCCAAAATATATCTTTTAAACTAAATAAATTTTAACATAAAATTATATTTTAATTTTTTGTAGTGGTGAATTAGATTCATAATATGTCTTTAAATTCAAATTATGACATTGGAATAAGTTTCATGGTGAATTATAAAATAAACAACACTTCAAATTATAGGATACGTTCACTTTTAAAACAATCTATATCATCATATCTTCTTAATTAATGTGAAATAAATTTTATCTATGTATCAGAACTAAATTTTGAAACATAGATTCCATATTTGGAATGTATATAATTTATAATTTAATATTTGATCAACTTAAATATTGTATAAAGTGATTAGTGAATGTTTTTAAAATAATTTATAATGATTATTGGGAAATAATGTTTATTAATGGTTATACATATACACTATTTAAGGATATTTTATGAAAAGAAAAAAAATTATTACATAGATTATAATATAAAATAAAATAAAATAAAATATTACAATTTACCTACTTTTTGTCAGTCTAATAATTTATTAAAATGGAATAAATTATTGATTTTTCTCTCCATCTTGTGTGGGGAATCTTTTTAAAATAAAATAAAATAATTTTTTGTTATAAATTTTGTAGAATATGGATAAAATATGAATTTGAAAATATTAATAATCCTATACCATAATTTCCTTCCAAAAGATCCCAAATCTTGGTTGATTTAAAAACAACACTCTAATAGAGATCTATTTACCTCCATTTATTTTGTTATCATTTCTCCCCTCTTGACATCACCCCACCAAACATTGTAATTCTTTTTATCCCCTTAATATCATATCTTGTCAATACATATCACATGTTCTAAACTAGCTCAATATTTGTATGGTGTAAAATTACCACACACATGTCCAATACCCATTGAGTGGCCATATTTTTAACATACAACATTTCTGTCAACATTCAGTTTATTATATAATCCTTTTATTATTTAAAACATTGATACACCTAACATCACTTAAAAAATGATATGTGTGCCCTCATCTTCTATAAAATTTCCCTAACACTGCTCTATCGTCCACACGTTTAAAATATATTAGTTTATCTAGGTCATACCCAATTCACTCCCCATCATCCCACTCACAATCCTATAATCATTATATTTAAAATAAATCCAATATATTAATAAATTAGTTAATATATATGGAGGATACCCGAATAATATGTATTCTTTTTTTATTGAGTTTTTATTTTATTCCCTTATAAACCTATTTCAATTATTTTATATCATGATTACATAATTACCTTAGTATATTCAATATCATGATATGTGTATTATATTAATATTATATCCTAAAAAATTCACAACCATCCACTAAATGGGTAATGAAATCATCCTTCATGTTTTTAGAAAATATCACCTCATGAACTGATGTCATTCGTTTTTCAATTGCCAAAAATTATGGTTGGGAATAATGATCGAAATATGATTTTTATACAATAATTAAAATATTAAAGATGTATTTATCCCTATTTATCTATTATATTACACATATTATTATACTTTACATTTTTATGAATTTGATTACATTGATTGTGTGTATGGTGGACTACCACCTTGTGAAGTGAAATGTTTCATTCACATATTATAGAATGTATTTAGAATTGTTATAATTCATAGATAAAATTTATATGACACAAATATAATAATTTACTGATAATATACAAATATATAAATTACATATAATTCATTAATATGAAGATAAAATTGAAGCATAGTTCGTGTGTACGTACAAGTTATCATATCCACGATCGATGAGTTTAATTTCATAGCACTAAATTTTATGTATTAAAATGAATTAAAATATAATGAATATTATATATATATATATAATCAATATATATTAAAATCATGATTTGCATTATAGTATCACAAATATAACTTGTGAAAACATACTAAAAGGGAAATTAAATCCCAAAATAGTTAATATACAGATAAATGTTTAACAAGCGAGTGGTAAGATTTTATAAAATACACATATATGACGTTTTAAAGATTAGTTTGGTTCTTTTGAAATTTAATAAAATGATTATAACCATTAAAGGTGAGTTTAATGTGATTTTAAACAAAAATAGGCATAAGTTATTTCATTTCATCTCATTTTCATTTCATTGATGAATATTGTAATGTTATTCAAATAGTTTATATTATATAGTGTTTATACTACCCTTTTAAATTTAACATAATGATTAATTATTTATTAATTCTATATAAATATTAAATTTTAATTATTTTATATATGGTTATATTAATTAAGATTATCTAACTGGTAAATAATTTCATAACTCAATTTCATTTCATTGGGTAATATGACATCCTCGTTGTTGTTAATATTAAAATATAACATGTGTATACAATCTTGAATATATTTATATTTGATTCTAATTTTTTATGTGAACTTATATTTTATACACATAATTGATTCATTTGTTCATTATACATTCAATGTTATGATCAATGCAAGGAATTATGTGAAAATCACATTTTATTTTGTATTGTTTACAATTGAATTTCCAATGAAGGAAATTATTTAATCATTTCCTTAAATACCCATTCATTTTCATCAACTTTCGATTTACATTATGATTTTCAGGTAATGATACTATTTATTCACTCTTTTAATTCACATGATTTATGAAATGTATTTACAAAAACATAACTTTATTTCCCTCTTCAATCAGAATCCTGATTTCTTCAAAAAACAATGTTTTTGAAAAAAATAAAAATATTCCTTCAAACATTTCAAAATAATTTATTAAATTACATATTTTTTACAATTTTTCCATTTTGAAAAAAAATTCAATTGTATCTTCTCATCTATTTAAAAACAAGGATCTTTTTTTCAAAAACAATTAGTGAAAAAAAAACTTCTTTTTATCTTGCTCAAAATTTACAACAGTCACTACCGTGTATCATCCATTTCAATTTAAAAATATTCTTATTAATGATATTTTTTTAATCAATTTATGTTTCAAATTTTTTTTCTTCAAAATGATGATTATATTTTCTTAAAACTTGTTTTGGATTATCTTTTTGTGGTATTTATATTCATCAATGATAACAATCTATATTCATTGAAAACAACGTACTAGGATATCATTATTCATACTTATGACCATTTGTTACTATTTTGAAAATTGGCAGTATTTACTATAACTTCATTTAATCATTTATGTAGTCTCTAACATTCCCATGAGTTTTTAAGATTCATTTTATTAGGGGACATTGCATTTCACCAAAATGACCATTTTATTTTTTTATGGAAATGCCTGCATCCAAAATCAAATACAAGTATTTTTTTAAAAAAAATTAGTTACATTTCAATATTTCAATAGAAGCTTCAATATAATGATGATGTATAATTCAATACAAGGAATAATGACCATTCCTTTTTATTGCTAATTTGATAGAAAATGTCCTATTCAGATAAAAATATGAATATTTATTAAATAAAAAATAAATAATAATAATGGGTACAAGTTATTTCAATAATTTCTTTTCAAAAGTTTAAATAAAAAATTTATGAGAACATTTTTAGATGATATGGCTTTGGAAGAAAATTGGTTCTCAATCGAAGAGATAATTGAAGTCGTGTTTTCAAAAAAATATTTTCTTATTAATTTAGTTTACTGAAGTGTGGTATTATGGTTCTATTAATTTAAATTAATTAGTAATAAAAATATGTGAATACAATCAATGTCATTATTAATAATTGATAAAATAATTTCCTTCAATTGAAAATCAAGTGTAAGCAATAGAAAATTAAAATATACTCTAAAGTAAACACATACAAAATCAGTAGGTTGAAAATTAAAATAATCCAATGAATTTTTTATTCACATCAACTAACAATATAAATAAATCATTTTTATATACTACTATATATCATAAATATTTTTAAATATATAATATTATTACACAAATGATGGCAAGGATATCATATAACCCAATTTAATGTAATTGAGTTGTAAAATTCATTACCACTAGGTATCTACCAATATGAATAACGTTAGATAACATATTTCACATTAAATAAAAATAAATTTAATAATGAAATATTTGTGATATTTTTTGTCATAGTGGAAGTACATACACCATATAAAATAAACTATTGGAAAAACATTACAATATGACTCAATGAAATGAAACTGAAACTGAATCCCATATGTAATGCTTCCTTTTGGTTTAACACATCATAAAATCATGTAATATGGTTTAAATAATTATACTAAATTAATATATAATCAAATTAATACATATATTATTACATATTATTCTTTAGTAAAATATTTTCACCATTTCATTAACAATCTTTCATTATTTTAAATTTTAAAGTGTTAATATTGATTTTTTGTAGTATGTTTTGAGTTGTATTATTTTTGTCACGATAAGGATAATTATTTCACCAAATATAGAATATAAATAAGAAATTAAATATCATATATATTATGTAAATATATTTTTATTTTATTGTATATAATTTTTTGAAAGGAACTGGAATGTACTATTTAGTTTAGATTGTAGGTCGTACACACGAATTAAAACTGCATCCAATTTCTTGTCATCTATAAGTAATAATTTTAACAAATATATATTTATTATATCAATATAGTATCATATTTATATCATATAGAAGATATATTATTTTTACAACCATCAATAATTCATTCTATGTAATGTGTGAGTGAGTCACATCATTTCGTAAAGTTGTATTTCTTCCTACACACGAACGACATTATCAAAATAAAAAATGGAAATTATGATAAATTGTAATATATATTAATTATATAATAATAAATAAATCATAAATATCCTAAATAACATATATAAATATCATGTAACACATTATTCAAAACCATCAAAGGTGGTAATGCAGAAACGTTTGACATTGGTTTGCATGGAGGTCGTCCGTTGTACACATGAATAACAATTTCATAACCCATTTGATGGATGTGCTTGATTTTATAGGAACTAAATATACCATAACAATATCTCATTATATATAATATATATGTTTTATTATAAAATTATTTTATAAAATTAATTTAAGGAGGTAGAGAACGAAATAAAATAAAACATCTTTTAAAAAACATTTAAACTTCATTCGGTATGCTACATGTGTTTTATCTAATATATTCAATGTTTGGATTTTTGAATAATAAAATTCCAATGTGGTGTGGATATTGAATCTGTGGAGTTACTTGGGTCAATATTGGTTGAGAAAAAGTGTTTTTTAGAGCTCTGAAGAAGCGAGAGAATGGGATTCCTTTTATAAGTGGGGCATATGACACACTTGTTAATGATAAAAGTATATTATTTGTACCATGGTTCTTATTCAAAAAAATGATTCAATAATTCACCAAATTCAAATAAATGAAACATTTTGGTTGATATATGTCAATAACATGGGTTATGGAAATGTTTTTAAATCATTTTCACCTTATGTTAAGGTTTAGTCGCTTTGTAAACATTCTTTTCACCTAATCACTATAAATAATATTACCTATTTTCACAAGTCACATTGGTCAAAATGTAACATTATTATATTATATATGATAAATTATTATTATTATATATTTGGAATTCATTAACCAAAATCAATTCATATATTCACAAAAAATAAATAAAATTAATCCAACATACGGGAAGGGTAATCATGTATATAAAAGGTAACATAATCACCTGTTTACTTTGTTTTTTTATAAATTCAATATAACAAGATTAAAATTATATAAAATTGAGTAATATATTTATTATTTTTCTATTATTACATTAAAAATAATTATTAATATTATATAACATTATAAATATTTCTATGAATATTTTATATTCAATTAATATTCTTTATTTCTCACAACTCATCAAAAAATTATACATGTTTGAAAAATAAAAAAAATTATCCATTAAATAAATTTAAAATTTATTTTTTAAAATATCAAATATATTTTTTTAAATTATAAAAAATTTATTTAATCCCATAAGGATATTAAAAGGTGGTCAAACTATCATTACAAAAAACCCATCTATTTATGCATATAGTTAGATTTCTTATTATCATGTGAATGTATATTCATTTATAAAAATGTCTAAAATATTTAAAATTTTCATAAACATGAGACACTAATTGTAATTACATTAATTTATAGTATAAAATTATTTTGGTTAATGAAAACTAGATTTATTATGAATGAATTTCCATTATATTTATTAGCATTTTATATTAATTTATTATTAATTAGAAAGAATTTATTTTAATAAATATTTTATTGAAAATACATTTTGATAATTTATTTATTCCAATTAATAAACCCATTTTACTTCTAGGAGTTTATTTTCTTCTTAAATAATAATATTAATAATTTTTAGTAAATCATAGTTTTTTGTTTATCAAAAGCCATTGAAGAGTGTAAATGTTTCCTGTATTTCATACTAAAATCGTTGATTCATGCATTAAAATCTATAACATATTTTGAATTTATTTAATATACCCAATATATTGTAATTACTCAGGATTTTATATAACCTTGTACAATTTTTATTGTATGTATCATTTGAAAATGAATATGATTTTCATATTTCAATATTTAATGGTGTGAAATTCTCAAAACCATAATTGTTTTCTATAATTAAGATTGATATAAATACTCATCGTCATTGTAGATAGTTCCCTTAAAAATTTAACAATGTATATGATATTAAAATAGAAAAAAATGTGGTTATATTAGATAAAATATATAATTATAATATCAATAATATTTCATTGATGTAGAAGCATGTTCTATTGTGAGATTATCATATCTTGGATCACATTATGTGATACAAGGACCCATCTTTTTGCGGGACAACTAATATAATTAAAACTAATAAATGAATACATTATATGAGGAATATATTTATGAACATTTAATTTTGTGAAAAGGATATTGTAAAACATTTATTATATTTTAAGAAAGATGATGTTGATCAACAGTGGATATTCATCCATAATATTACAGATGAAGTTGAAAAAAATCTCATGGATTGTAAATATTTTAGTGAGACATTAATTTAAAATTTTTTCCCTCAGGATAAAAAATTTAGATTATGAATATTACAATATTCTAAAAAATGATAAATATTGTGTCATGGATTATGAATCTACCTTTAAAATTATATCATCATACAATAAAAATTACATTCACTCTACCGAGAGCATGGTTGATCACATTCATGAATGTCTTAAAGAAATTCTCTAAATTATGTTGTCTATTTTATTTTTTTTTCATATATTGAACTAGATTTAAATTTCACCAAAATATATAAGGAATTATATAAATCATATATATTATTTGGGATTTTTTTTAATAAGATTCAATCTGTGCACCATTAAAATATATTACATCAAATATGAATAATAAAATACATTACTTAAAACCTTATAAAAAATATAAAAAGAATTACCCCCTGAAATGTTTGATATTATTAAGAGTTTTATATATGTGTGGAGGGAAAAACCACAAGGTATGATAATTAAAATTGGTGAAGGAAGTCACATTAATTCAATTTTTCAACCATAGAGAATTGAAGAACAATGAAAATTAATTCTCTAAGCATTAATGAAAATATTCATGACTAGACCCATTGGGATCCTACCTATTACTATCCAATGCCATCCTATTACCTTATATTTGATATCTAACATCAGTAATTACAAATATGAAACATATTTTAGGAATTACCATAATGAACCTATATACACACAGACAAAAATCTGCAAGCATGCAGAATGATAAAATTTAAAACTACTAAAACTGATTCATTCTTACTTCTATAATACCTCAAATATATTTATTCATAATACTTAACCATTTTAAAAAAAAATCAAGGCAATAGACATAATAAATATCCAATATATTAAATATTTATCCAGTGGAGACTAGTATGATCAAATTCCAAAACCCAAAAAACACCTTGGTCTATCAACCTCATGATTTACTCTGCTCACTCTCTGTCCTCTGAGGAAACTATTAAATGGGATATCTTATTTATAATAAATGGAAATTGTGGCCAGAAACCATGTAGGGGTGTGTATAATAGTATCTAATATGCAACTAGAAATAAAATAAACATGAATCATCAAGAACATGAATCTCATTTCAAAGATATAATATATATACATAAAAATAAGTGAACATAGATATACTCGTGAATTACGTCATGCCACTCTGTGGTCACAACCAACTATCATAAGAATGATTAATCTTTAATCAATTATCAAACTTCTAAAATTTATTCCATAAGACATTCCATAATTAAATACACTAATCAAAGAGTGTATGATCATTAGTCCCCTCCCAGTATTTGTCAATTGTGTCCAATGACCCTAATAATTACATTAGGGGTCACACCCAGGACTGATGGGGGAAACTATGAACCCAATTTGTATCACCCCACTATGTACATGATCATATTATAATGACAACAACATACCATATAGATATATTTTTATAGATATCAGATCAACACTATTCCCAAGGACATCATAATGATTCCACAACCCCCACCTTCTGTATAAATATGATTGATAATCACACACTAGTCACAAAAAGGGGCACCATGAACTATGAGTAATGATGATACTATATAGGGGATTAAAATCCTCATATGTGAATGTAACATTTCACTATAACCTTGTGGGAAATTACTAAGGGTACAGACTAATCCATTTTATCCATACAAAATAAACAAGGGTTATAAACCATTTATAGGGGTACAAAACATGTAATGTGAGTTCACATCATGTCCAACTAACCCCATGTCATCATGTGTGATGTTACTATAAACACAATAAAAATATACACAACATGGTGGGTCGTAATGGTACATGGTACATTGATATCAATCGTAACCTTGCACATTCCTTCTTATAATCCCCATGTTGTAATAACTATGCATCCGTACCATCCTATGTACACCTATTCATGCCTATGTACACATGGCCTTGTTTGTGACTGTGTACACATCATCGTGCAATCAGAATATATCTATGTACTTGGTTTACCATTATGTGTATCCTTTTGGATAAACTATGAGACTCTAAGAACATGTGATTGGGTGTGTGACTGGGTCACACAATCTGTGATACATAACATCGCCATGGAACCCAAAACATTTCACCCAGAGTGGGGGGTCCACATGGTGTGTAAACACATTATTAAACACAATTTAATGTAATATTTTATAGATCTTCTATTTTTTCATTGACTCCATCGAAAAATCCAACATATCCATAATACTCACGGATGAGTCACTCATTGGGAGTCATCTAATGAATTCAATTATCAATTTTCAAGAACTTGTATCTGATCTTCTCAAAAACAGCATATTTGATCCATCTATCACTGTTGTATTTCATAACCAGGAAGATTGTAAACTAAAATCTATTCCATTCCACCTATAATCACCATTCATCATCATCACAACTTGATAAAAAGTCAATAAAAAACAAAACATGCAGTATGAATTAATTTTTTCAAATAAAGGTCATAAAATTATTAAATAGAGGGTATTCATCTAACGATGGGCCAAATAAACTCGTTAGAATCAATGTTTGAATAATTATTGACGAAATAAATAATCAATTAAATTTGACAAATTGATCTCAACCTTTTTTCCATTCATCCACGATTTATTTTATTACAAATTGAAAAATTATAAAGATTAAATTAAATGGAAAAAAAATAATTCCATCAATTGAATAAACTTTCCATGTATGTATCAATTCCTTTTTTCCAAGTGATCCATGTTTGGCCTGGATAAAATAACTAGATGGACATTACAATTGAACATCATACCTTGAGTTTGGATTGATCCCTGAAAATGAGTGTTCTTGTATTTCAATTGTTAGAATGATACATGAAATCATATGGTGCATTGATCCATTAACAAGATCTGATCTGGTAGCAATCACTGATATTTCCTCTATCCCACTATAAATAGAACCTCTTGAATTTCACATATTACATTAATTAACAAATAAATTGTCCATAATAGTGTTTACATAGAGGAGAATATATTCCACCTCATCAATGAAATAAAATAAATAGATTTATTTTATTCTTTTAAATTCTCACTGACAATACCTTTTCAAAAAACATAACACCAATAAAAAGGTCTTGTCACATTTATTATAAAGCTCAATCTTTTAAATAAATGGTGACCTCAAATTTATCATCTATATAGATATTTTGGAGTTATTTTTTTCTAGAAAAACATGAGTGTTTTTTATTATTATATTTAATATATATCAAATAATAATTCTAAGAAATTTTGGAATAAAAATAACACACTATATTATCCCCTATCTACAAAAATATTCCTCATTGTATCTATAGAAAATTCGTAAAACATAAGGTCATTACATTCACACCAGTATATGAATTTATTTACTTAAAGGCTAAAAACCATATTAAAAAATATGATGTTACTGGGATCTCATTAGGGGCAATTAAACATAGTTTTTCTCATGATTATTATAATACAACCAACAAAAATGAATCTTGGGGAATAGGTAACCCAAAAATGATCATTGATTGTAGATCCAAAATATAACATCCCGTGTAAGTAATTATTTATAGATATTTTTATCTATGTCTATTTATGAATTGGATAGTGTTTTTGAGGCTAAAAATGAGAATAAATCCAACCTAAAGCATGGAATACTATAGTATTTTTAAAAGATTATTTTTCCACCTTTTGATGGCGAACCATTTTTAAATCTATTTTTTGACAATTTTATAAGCTCTATTTGTCAAAATAAACTTATTATTTATTATTGGGACATGAAAATTTACTTTGTGTGAATTTTAGGTATTTTTCGATAAAGTTCATTTTTTAATGAATAGTGAAAAATGTTGTATTTTAATTCAAAACCACTTTTTAATAAAATTTATTTATATGATTATATTATCTTTTGAATTGGGTTTAAAGTTAAATTAGAATATATTTTTACCATTTAATCCAATAGTGTTCTTTGGAATTAATTTCACTTTGAAATTGGACTTAAACTAGTGTCAATCTTTTGATATATATTGTCTCATAAAAACACGCTATTTGACATGACAGCGGGAATTAATTATTAAATTAATTAATGTAACTAATATGTTTTTAATTTTTTAAAATAGAAATCATTTTTGAATTCGGAATATCAAATATATCATTGGGTGAAGTTTTGGTATTTTTATGAAAAACATCAATTTTTGATGAATAGTGAAACCACTAAGTGGTACTTATAAAAACTGATTTATCCGTGTAAATGAAATTTTACCACTATTGTGTTTGTAATTTCAAAAATCCAATATAAATGGTTTTCAATAAGAAGTAAAATGTGGTTCAATGGGATTTAAATATATTTTTGGTGAATAGTAACTTATTAAGTTTTTAATCGCGATTAGAGGTAATTCATGCAATTTAAGGCAAAAATGATATTATAATAAAATCAAAATACCTAGACACATGTCCTACCCTTATTGGATGTGTCATGTCTGACCAAGAAAATCCATGGGTCAACTTGGGGACCCCATGGATCCACTTTGTTTGGGAAATGACATAGATAACTTTTTATTTAATGTAAAAGTAAAAATGACACAAACATGAAATTTTTTAGTAAATTTTTTTTTAAATGGGGTTATACAAGTCATATTTTTGACTATAAATAGTAATTTTAAATATAAAAAGATTTCATACGTCATAGAATATTTTTTATAATTTTTATCAATTAAATAAATAAAATTATCTTTGACATCATAATGATGCAGCGATTACCACATTATTAAAGTATTTAAATAAAATGAAAAGATAATGTAAAATCTATGACCTACACATGTCCAAAATCTATTGGGTGGATATATTTAGAACCCTTATCACCTTATACAATAATTATATCAATCATGGACCTTTTAAATCCGAATCTCATTTTCAAATAAAGTAACATTTCTTTACATTCCAAGAGTGCCCCTCCTCTCCTCTTATAAAAGGCCCCCACCTCTACCACCATACCCACACTTCTAAAGCCTTTGGCTCAGAAAAACCCTTCCCATTTTGTCTCTCCACATTCCTCTATTACTCCTTGAAGCCTCACATAGGGCATAATGTTTCTCAAGGAAGCCTTTGAGCAGAAACCAAAGGGAGTTACCCGATTTTTGGGTAATGTCTTCACTTGAGTCCTTTTATTTTATTTTTCTTCTCCAACCCCCTAAACTCTTTTTAATCATTTATTTTGTAAGAACACTAGAATCATCCATATACTATGATGTTTTTATAAGGAGGATTCTAGATACACTTACACACACCTACATCTAATTGTTAAAGAACATATTGTTTCCGTGGTTGGCGAATTTCTACCTCCCGAAACGATGATTGTTCAACATTTTTTTAACACCTTAAAAGGTGGTCATTATGATGCCAATATATTTATATATGAAATATAATATTTTTATGTTTTCCTTAAGCTTCTGTATTTTTCATTTTGGGAATACCTTTATAGTTTCCATTATGGGTAAACATTATATCTTCATTTAAGGAAGTGCGGACTACCACTCCCTAAAAGTGATTTGATTTCGTTAATGTGATATGTGGGATGTATAGAGGATTTAATTAATGGTATTATATATGATATTATACTGGAATTATAATATACCTTTATATCATTAGGATTCCATTCCATAAAAATATGAAATAGAAATGAAAGTAACGTTCATGCGTACGTACGGCTTACCGTCTCCATGAATGATGAATTTCATTTCTTACCTATAAAAATTATGTAATATTACAAATGCATGTATATACTGGATATATATGATGCATATGATATATAAATAATCAGTATAACTCAGGATATAATGGATACATGAACAACTTGTAATTATAAAAACCAAGTTTTTGACTCAAGTACCAATGATCGTTAAACCAACCGTTATTAACATAAATAATTGCATAGTGTTCATGACATGGTAATAAGTGATATAAAAGGAATAATGAAATTGTAAAAGTGTCTTAATCAAGTAGAAATTAACTCAATTTTATTATTCATGAGGTTAAATAACTACCGAGTCAAGTCAAACCCAAGGAATGGGACTTCGTCTCAATATCCTTTCATTAAGGCATATTTTATTTTATACACAGCCTTCTTTTATACGATGTATAATCCCCTTTGACTTTTACACTTATTCAAAAGGATTATTTTTTATATGAAGCGTTTTACTAAATGACAAAAGGGAATGTTTTTTTTCTGTCGTACGTATGCGGCGACAACAACTTCCCCGCTGCCGTGACCATTATATGGGTTTCGGCTTCCACTACAAGTCATACCTTCTTTTTAAGAGAAAAATAAATACAATGTTTTACTTTTATTTTATTTTGGTATTGAAAATGGTTTTCATAATGTTTTTATATCGATGTGTTGTATTGAAATCTTCTGATTGAAAGGTCAAAATGTTATATTTCCTTTATAAATGTTTTATGTGATATGATTATGTTGTGCTTCTTGGGAATTATTATGAAGACGGGTGGATCAATGATAAACTAAGGGCGGGTGAGCCCGATATAGATCTCCAATGCATTGGTTAATGGGAAGGAGTGAAACGTTAAGGTTTCTCCGAAGAGATTTAGGGAATATACTTTGGTGGGTATTACAAACGTAACCAAGATGGTTACTCCCTACGTAAGAATGTTATGAATGTCTCGTGTTACCTTTATGTCCTATGATTTCTATGATTTATTCATGATTTGATGAGGTATGTTAAATTGAATATGTTTTATGGGTAATGTATGATATCATCCTTATGTATATATGAACTCATGTTTCCATTCCATATTATTATCCCATACTGAGATTTTTTATGCTCATCCCAAGTTTTTATGAAATGTTTTCACAGGTCAAGGGAAAGGTACAGATATGATGATAGTATCAAGAAGTTTCAAGAAAGAATCCATGTTTTATTTTAAATATGTTTCCATTGATGGGAAATATGAATTCTATCTTTATGTAACCATGTTTTTTAAATGTGGAATGTAATGCATGTTTTTATGATCTAATTCTCTATACACTAAACCTAAAAATATCCTCATCGTGTAATCTTGTAATAACTCATGATTAAGTACAGTTTAAGGTTGGGTCCTTATAGTTGGGATCAAAGGGAGGTTTAGATAAATTTAAGAGTTAGAATTATATTAAATTATTATCCAATATATTTTTTTATGGTCAAATTGAAATGATAAAGTATTTGAAGATTACCATGTTGATTCATCTAAGAAATGTTTGTTCAGAATGGTTTTTCAGAGAGGGAACAGGGAAGCAGTGCTAGGAAGGTATAAAGAAGGAAATAAACTTCCGAATCAGCATCCTGATATGGTCGGAATTGGAACTGAATAGTTTGTTGCAGTAATGGCACAGTTGACTCAGGTGATAAATGGTGGTGGTATCCATGCACGAGATCAGCTAGATCAACTGCAGAGGAACATGTCAGTGGTGGGACATTTCATGAGACAACATCCCCCATCATTCAGAGGATCATCTGACCCTGTGCTAGCTGAAGGGTGGATTAAGGAACTGGAGAAGATTATCAATGTCATGGTGTGTTCAGAAAATCAAAAGGTTAGTCCTTCTATTTATCATTTGGAGGGTGAAGAAGATCAGTGGTGGTTGATAGTTAAAAATATCAGGGACGCTGATGAGATTGATGCTCTCGACTAGGATGAATTCAAAGGTATGTTTCTTGAGAAGTATTTTCCTAAGGATATTCGACGTAGGATGGAAAAACAATTCTTGGAATTGAGGCAAGAGGAAGACTTAGTGGCTGCCTAAGAAGAATGGTTCACTCGATTGTCATGGTATGATCCAAATTTTTACAGAGACCTTGATAGTAAAATCAATCATTTTTACTCAGGATTAAAGCCAAAATATCGAAGGGCTTTAGCTTATTGTGAGTTTAAAAGTTATGAAAATCTTTTTTGATGTGCTGAGAAGGTCGAAATGGAGTTTTCTGATGATCAAGTTTTCTATAACAACCATCAGAAGAAGATACAAAGGTGGAAAGAGAAAGGAAAAAATTATTCAAAAAGGTCTCATGGTAAGAAAACTAAGTTTCCAATTTGTGATAAATGTGGTAAAAGGAATGATGGGGAATTTCTTCTGAATTTTAAGAAGTGCTACCAATTATTTAAGATGGGACATAAGGCTCCTGATTGCACTAAAAAAGATCAAGGTGATGGTATGTTCAAATTCGATTTACAGTTAGTGAAATGTTTTAAGTTCGATGAGATGGGTCACTATGAAATTGAGTGTCCAACAAAGAGCTTGAGTGATGGGAAGCAGTTAGGATACAAGCAGAAAGGGGTGGTGAAATCCTTTGAAACTACATCAGCAGATGTCAGGCCATCAAATGAAGTTGTATCAGGTACTTCGTTTTTTTTCAGATTATTCCAGTGTGTTGTTTGATTTGGGGTCTACACATTCTTTCATCTCAGAAAAATTTTCTAGTAAAATGGGAATACCATCTCAAGAAATGACTCCTAAACTTGTGGTAAAAACACCTGGGAGAAATGTTGAGGTAAAAAGTGTTTACAATAATATTCCTATCATTATCTATGGAAATATCCTACTTGTGAACCTTATTGATTTACCTCTAGTACAATTTGATGTTATCCTGGGTATAGATTGGCTCTCTATTTACCATGCTAAGATTGACAGTATAGCTAAAGAAGTTTCTTTTCAGAAAGACTTTCAGTTTGTGTAAAATAATTAACCCTTACTATTGATAACATATCAAGAGGCCGATAAACTTGTAAAATATGGAAATGTATGTTACCATGAACACATTGTTGAAAACAGGTGAACTATTCAGATTAATGATTTGCTAGTGGTAAATGAGTATCCTGATGTTTTTCCTGATGAGTTGCTAGGAATAATACCATATCGAGAAGTTGAATTTACTGTTGACTTTGTTCCTGATGCTAAGCCAATTTCAAAACCCCCTTATTGAATCACTCAAATTGAACTTATAGAGTTGAAGGAGCAATTACAAGATTTATTAGAGAATGTTTTCATTTGATATAGCACATCACCATCGGGTGCCCCTGTTTTATTTGTTAAAAGGAAAGATGGTTCTATGGGACTTTGCATTGATTATAGAGCCTTGAATAACATCACTGTTAAGAACAAATATCCTTTGCCTCATATCGATGATTTGTTTGATCAGCTCCAGGGAGATCAGTATTTTTCAAAGATTGACCTGAGATCGGGGTACCATCAGTTGAAGGTAATGGAAGTAGATATTCCAAAGACCTAATTTTGTACAAGATATGGACATTATGAATTTGTATTAATGCCTTTTGGGATAACCAATGCACCTGCTGTATTCATGGACTTAATGAATAGAATTTTCCATGAGTTCTTGGATAAGTTTGTGGTTGTTTTAATTGATGATATTTTGGTGTTTTCTAAAAGTAGAGAGGAGCATGAATGACATTTAAGGATTATCTTAAAAAACAGAAATTAAAAGAAATTTTATAGTAAATTCATCAAATGTGAGTTTTGGTTGAAACCAATTTCTTTCTTTGGTAACATTGTTTCTAAAGAGGGGAAAACTGTTGATCCTGCAAAAACAAAAGTTGTTGAAGAATAGCCAAGACCCACAAATGTAACTGTGATTTGTAACTTACATGGTTTGGAAGGCTATTACCGAAGGATTGATAGAAATTTCTCACAGTTATATAGTCCAATGACTAAGCTAACTCGGAAGGGTGTTAAGTTTATCTGGACAAAAGAATGTGATGATTGTTTTTAGGAGTTTAAAAATGATTGGTGAATGCTCCAGTTTTGGCACTACCTTCCAGGAATGGTGAGTTTGTTATCTACAGTGATGCTTCATTGAAAGGACTTGGTTGTGTCCTAATGCAGAATGATCAGATAATTGCTTATTCTTCATGACAGTTGAAAACTCATGAGGTAAATTACCCTACACATGATTTGGAATTAGCTCCTGTTGTTTTCGATTTAAAAATTTGGAGGCATCCTTTCTATGCAGTAAAGTGTGAAATATATACTAATAACAATAGTTTAAAGTATATATTCACTCAGAAATAATTGAACATGAGACAGAAGTGATGGCTAGAATTAATCAAGGATTATGATTGTGTAACTCATTACTATCCGGGAAAAGCAAATAAAGTGGCTGATGCTTTGAGTCGAAAAAGTAATGCTTCATTAACAATGTTGCATTTGGAACATGATCCTTTGGTTATGGATTTGATGAATATTGGCATAGAATATGTTGGTGCAAGATGTCCGTCATTTTTGTATCAGGTATCTGTGAAATCTTCTCTATCAGACTGAATCATTCAAACACAGAAGCAAGACAGTGAGTTGTAGGAAAAGGTAGAGCTGGTTCAAAAAGTTAAGTTGCCTGAATTCAACATTTATAATAATTTTTTTTGAGATTTGGGAAGAGATTGTGTGTACCTTGTGATTCACTGTTGAAGAGAGAGTTGTTATATGAAGCTCATAGTTCTCCATTTTCAGTTCATCCAGGCAGTACTATGTTCTAAAGAGATCATCGGGAGTATTTCTTGTGGGATGGAATGAAAAGAGATATTTCGGATTTTACTGTGAAGTATTTGACTTGTCTGCAGGTTAAAGCAGAGGGGCAGTTACCGAAAGGGATGCATCAGCCTCTTCTAGTGCCATAGTGGAAATGGGATAATATATCCATTGACTTTGTTATGGGATTACCGAATACATCTCGAGAAAATAATGCAATCTGGGTTATTGTTGATCGCTTGACTAAATCTGCTCATTTCCTTCCTATTAGAGATACATTCTCTATAGATCGACTTTCATGGTTGTACGTAAAAGAGATAATCAGGTTTCATGGAGTTCCTCTATCCATTGTATCCGATCGTGATCCCAGGTTCACTTCTAACTTTTGGAAATGCCTTCAGAAGTCATTGGGTACTGAATTAAATTTTAGTACAAAATTTCATCCTCAATCAGATGGGCAGTCAGAATGAAAAATTCAGACTTTAGAAGATATGCTACGTGATTGTTCGATGGATTATCAGGGATGTTGGGACCAACATCTTTCTTTGGTTGAGTTTTCATATAATCACATTTTTCATTCCATTATACAGATGGCACCATTTCAGGCATTATATGGGAAGCAGTGTCGAACTCCTGCTTTCTGGGATGAAGTGGGTGAAAGGAAGTTGATGGGACCAAAATTGGTAGATGATTTGGTAGAAATAGTTCATCTGATACAAAAACACATGAGAACAGCTCAGAGTATGCAGAAGTGTTATGCGGACAATTGAAGAAAGGATCTCTCTTTTGAGGTAGGTGATCATGTTTTTCTCAAAGTTTCACCATGGAAAAGTGTGATTCGATTTGGTAAGAAAGGAAAGTCGAGTCCAAGGTTCATTGGACCATATGAAATTCTGTAGAGAGTTGGATCATTTTCTTACCGAGTGGCTTTATCTCCGAGTTTATCTCAGGTACACAATGTTTTTCATGTTTCGATGTTGAGAAAGTATATGTCAGTTCCATCTCATGTTTTGAATCCAGAGTTAGTTCAGCTAGAAGAGAACCTATCTTATGAGGAACAACCGGTCAAGATTATTGACCATAGGGAGAAAGTGTTACGGAATAAGGCGATTTATCAGGTAATGGTTTTTTGTAAAAACCACATGATTGAAGATGCAACATGTGAATCTGAAAATGCTATGAGGGATAGATACCACCACTTATTTGATAAGTAAATAAATTGTGGGGACAAAAATTTCTAAAGGGGGTAAGGCTGTAACATCCCAAGTAATTAATGAATTATAGATATTTTTATCTATGTCTATTTATGAATTGGATAGTGTTTTTGAGGCTTAAAATGGGAATAAATCCAACCTAAAGCATGGAATACTCTAGTATATATAAAAGATTGTTTTACCACCTTTTGATGGTGAACCATTTTGAAATCTATCTTTTAAAAATTTTATAAGATCTATTTGTCAAAATAAACTTATTCTTTATAATTTGGACAACAAAATTTACTTTGTGTGAATTTTTTGTATTTTTCTGATAAAGTTCATTTTTTTAATGAATAGTGAAAAATTATGTATTTTAATTCAAAACCACTTTTTAATTAAATTTATTTATATAATTAGATTATCATTTTAATTGGTTTTAAATTGAAATAAGAATATATTTTTTACAATTTAATCCAATAGTGGTCGTTGAAATTAATTTCACTTTGAAATTGGACTTAAACTAGTGTCAATCTTTTGATATATAGTATTTCAAAAAAACACACAATTTGACATGACATCGGGAATAAATTATTAAATTAATTAACGTAACTAATAAGTTTTGAATTTTGTAAAATAGACATCATTTTTGAATTTGGAATATCAAATATAGCTTTGGGAGAAGTTTTGGTATTTTTCTGAAAAACATCAATTTTTGATGAATAGTGAAACCACTATGTGGTACTTATAAAAACTGATTTTTCCGTTTAATTGAAATTTTACAACCTTTTTGTTTTAAATTTCAAAAATCTGATATACATAGTTGTCATTAAAAAGTAAAATGTGGTTCAATGGGATTAAAATAAATTTTTGGTGAATAGTAACCTATTAAGTTTTTACTCGCGATTAGAGGTAATTCGTGCCATTTAAGGAAAAATGATATTATAATAAAATGAAAATACCTAGACACATGTCCTACCCTTATTGAATGTGTCATGTCCGATCAAGACAATCCATGGGTCAACTTGGGGATCCCATGGAGCCACTTTGGTTTGGAAATGACATAAATAACTTTTTATTTAATGTAAAAGTAAAAATGACACAAACATGAAATTTTTTACTAAAACAATTTTTAAATGGGGTTATACAAGTCATATTTTTACTATAAATATTCATTGGAAAGATAAAATTATTTCCTACATAATAGTATTTTTTTAAAATATTAGGCATTATATAAATAAAATTATCTTTTTACATCATAATGATGCAGCGATTACCACATTATTAAAGGATTTAAATAAAATGATAAGATAATGTAAAATCTATGACCTAAACTTGTCGAAAACCTATTGGGTGGGTATATTTCGAACCCTTATCACCATAACCTATAATTATATCAATTTGGGACCTTTTAAATCTGAAATTCATTTTCAAATATAGTAACATTTATTTACGTTCCAAGAGTGCCCCTCCTCTCCTCTTATAAAAGGCCCCCACCTCTACCTCCTTACCCACACATCCAAAGCCGTTGTCTTGGCCAACCCCGTCCCATTGTGTCTCTACACATCCCTATATTAATCCTTGAAGCCTCACATTGGGCATAAGTCTTCCCAGGGAAGATTTTGAGCTCAAACCAAAGGGAGTTACCCGATTTTAAGGTAATGTCTTCACTTGAGTCCTTTTATTTTATTTTGCTTATCTAACCCCCTAAACTCATTTTATTCATTTCTTTTGTAACAAAAACAGTATCTTCCATATACTATGATGTTTTTATAAGGAGGATTAGAGATACACATACACACACCTATATCTAATGGTTAAAGAACATACTATTTCCATGGTTGGCGAATTTCAACCTCCCGAAACGATGATTGTTTAACATTCCTTTAACACCTTCAAAGGTGGCCATTAATATGTCCCTATATTTATATATGAAATATATTATTTTTATTCTTTACTTAGGATTCTGTATTTTTAATTTTCGGCATACCTTTATGTTTTCCATTATGGATAAACGTGATATCTTCATTTAAGGATGTGTGAACTACTGCCCCCTCAAAGTGATTTGATTTCGTTAATTCCATATGTGGGATGTATAAAGGATTTAATTAATGGTATTATATATTATATTATACTATAATTATAATATACATTTATATCATTATGATTCCATTCCATAAAAAATATGAAATATAAATGAAAGTAGCGTTCATGCGTTCGTACGGCTTACCGTCTCCTTGAACGGTGAATTTCATTTCTTACCTCTAAACGTTATGTAATATTATAAATGCATGTATATACTTGATATATATGATTTATATGATATATACATCATGATTATAACTATGGATATAATGGATACATGAACAACTTGTAATTATAAAGAGCATGTTTTTGACTCAAGTACCAATGATCGTTAAAACAACCGTTATTAACTTAAATAATTGAATAGTGTTCATGACATGGTAATAAGTGATATAAAAGAAATAATGCTATTGGAAAGGGGTCTTAATCAAGTTAAAATTATCTCAATTTTATTATTCAGGAGGTTCAAGAATGATCGAGTCAAGTCGGACCTGAGGTATGAGACTTCATCTCAATCTCATTTCATTGAGGCATATTTTATTTTATACACAACCTTCTTTTATACGATGTATAAACCCCTTTGAATTTTATGATTATTCAAAAGAAATCTTTTTTATATGAATCATTTTACTAAACGACAAAAGGGAATGTTTTTTTCTTGTCGTACGTATGCGGCGACAATGACTTCTCCGCCACTGTGACCATTATATGGGTTTTGGCTTCCCTCTATAAGCCACAACTTCATTATAAATGAAAAATAAATACCATGTTTTACTTTTCTTTTATTTTGGTATTGAAAATGGTATTCATAATTATTTTATATCAATGTGTTGTATTGAAATCTTGTGATTGAAAGGTGGAAATGTTATGTTTCCTTTATGAATGTTTTATGTGATACGATTATGTTGTGGTTCTTGGGAACTATTATGAAGACGGGTGGTTCAATTATAAAATAAGGGTGGGTGAGCCCGATATAGCTCTCCAATGCATTGGGTAACGCAAAGGATTGAAACGTTAAGGTTTCTCCGAAGAGATTTACGGAATATACTGTGGTGGGTATTCCAAACGTAACCAAGAGGGTTAATCCCTACATAAGAATGTTATGAATGCCTCATGTTACCTTTATGTCTTATGACTTCTATGATTTATTCATGATTTGATGAGGTATGTTAAAGTGCTTATGTTTTATGGGTAAAGTATGATTTCATTCTTATGTATATATGAACTCATGTTTCCTTTCCATATTTTTATACCATACTGAGCTTTTTTATTCTCATCCCATGTTTTTCTGAAATTATTTCATAGGTCAAGGGAAAGGTACATGATATGATGATAGTATCAATAAGTGTCAAGAAATAATCCATGTTTTATATTAAATATGTTTCCATTGATGGGAATAATGAATTCTATCTTTATGTAAACACGTTGTTTAAATGTGGAATGTAATGCATGTTTTTATGATCTAATTCTCTAAAACTCTAAACCTCAAAAGATCCTCAACGTGTAATCATGTAATAACTCAAGATTAAGTACAGATTAAGGCTGGGGCCTTATAGTTGGGATCAAAGGGAGGTTTAGATAACTTTAGGAGTTATAATTATATTAAATGATTATCCAAAATATTTTTTTATGGACAAATTGAAATGATAATGCATTTGAAGATTACCATGTTGCTTCATCTAAGACATGTTTGTTCAGAATGGTTTTCCACAGAGGAAACAGGGAAGCAGTGCTAGGAAGGCATAAAGAAGGAAATAACCTTCCGAATCAGCATCCTGAGATAGTCGGAATTGGAACTGAACAGTTTGTTACAGTAATGGCAAAGTTGACTTAGGCAATAAATGGTGGTGGTATCCATGCACGAGATCAACCAGATCAACCGCATAGGAACATTTCAGTGGAGGAACATTTCACGAGGCAACATCCCCCATCATTCAGAGGATCATCTGACCATGTGCTAGCTGAAGGGTGGTTTAAAGCAATGGAGAAGATTTTCTATGTCATGGGGTTTTCAGACAATCAAAAGGTTAGTATTGATATTTATCGATTGGAGGGTGAAGCAGATCAGTGGTGGTCGATGGTTAAAAATATCAGGGACGCTGATGAGATTGATGCTCTCGAATAGGATGAATTCAAAGGTATGTTTCTTGTGAAGTATTTTCCTAAGGCTGTTCGACTTAGGATGGAAAAACAATTCTTGGAATTGAGGCAACTGGAAGACTAAGTAGCTGCCTATGAAGAAAGTATCACTCGATTGTCAAGGTATGCTCCAAATTTTATCCGAGACCTTGATAGTAGAATCAATCATTTTTACTCAGTTTTAAAGCCAAAATATCGAAGGTCATTAGCTTCTCTTTAGTTTAAAAGTTATGAAAAGCTTGTTCTATGTGCTGAGAAGGTCAAAATGGTGTTTTCTGATGATCATGTGTTCTATAACAACAATCAGAAGAAGAGACCAACGTGGCAGGAGAAAGGAAAAAATTCTTCAAAAGGGTCTGACGGTAAGATAACTAAGTTTCCAATTTGTGATAAATGTGTTAAAAGGCATGCAGGGGAATGTCTTCTGAATTCTAGGAAGTTCTACCAATGTGGTAAGATGGGACATAAGGCTCGTGATTGCACTGAAAATGATCAAGGTGATGGTATGTCCAAATTCGATTAACAGTTAGTGAAATGTATTAAGTGCAATGTGATTGGTCACTATTCAAATAAGTGTCTGACAAAGATCTTGAGTGATGGGAAGCAGTTAGACTACAAGCAAAAAATGGGTGGTGAAATCCTTTGTAACTACATCAGTAGATGTCGGGCCATCAATTGAAGTTGTATCAGGTATTTAGTTTGTTTTTTCAAAATATTCTAGTGTGTTTTTTGATTTGGGGTCTACACATTCCTTCATCTCTGAATAATTTTCTAGTAAAATGGGAATACCATCTCAAGAAATGACTCTTGAACTTGTGGTAAAAACACCTGGGGGAAATGTTGAGGAAAAAAGAATTTATAAGAATCTTCCTATCCATATCCGTGGAAAGAACCTACTTGCGAACCTTATTTTTTTACCTCTAGTAGAATTTGATGTTATCCTGGGTATGGATTGTCTCTCTATTTACCATGCTAAGATTTACTGTAGAGCTAAAGAAGTTTCTTTTTAGAAATACTTTCAGTTTGTGTACAAGAATGAACCCTTACTATTGATAACATATCAAGAGGCCGAGAAACATGTAAAATATAGAAATAAATGTAACCTTCCACACATTGTTGAAAAAAAAGGAACTATTAAGATTAATGTTGTGCCAGTGGTAAATGAGTATCCTGATGTTTTTCCTGATGAGTTTCCTGGAATAATACCATAATAGGAAGTTTAATTTACTGTTGACTTAGTTCCTGATGCTAAGCCGATTTCAAAAACCCTTATCGAATGGATCAACATAAACTTTTAGAGTTTAAGGAACAATTAAAAGATTTATTAGAGAAAGGTTTCATTTGACATAGCACATCACCATGGGGTGCCCCTTTTTTATTTTTAAAAAATAAAGATGGTTCTATGAGACTTTGCATTAATTATAGAGCCTTTAATAACATCACTCTTAAGAACAAATATCCTTTCCCTCATATTGATGATTTGTTTGATCAGATCCACAGAGCTTAGTATTTTTCAATGATTTACCGGAGATCGGGGTACCATCAGTAGAAGGTAAAGGAAGAAGATATTCCGAAGACCATGTTTCATACAAGATATGGCCATTATGAATTTGTAGTAATGCCTTTTGAGCTAACCAATGCACCTTCTGTATTCATGGACTTAATGAATAGAATTTTCCATGAGTTCTTGGATAAGTTTGTGGTTGTTTTCATTGATGGTATTTTGGTGTTTTCTAAAAGAAAAGAGGAGCATGAAAGATATTTATTGGTTATCTTGAAAACCTTAAAAGAAAATAAATAGTATGGTAAATTCATCAAGTGTGAGTTTTTGTTGCAAAAAATTTCTTTCCTTGGTCACATTGTTTCTAAAGAGGGGATAACTGTTGATCCTGCAAAAAAAAAGTTGTGGAAAAATGACCATGACCCCCAAATGTAACTGAGATTCGTTGCGTCCTTGGTTTGGCTGGCTATTACCGAAGGTTTGTTAGAAAATTTTCACGGTTATTTATTCCAATGACTAAGATAACTCAGAAGGGTGTTAAGTTTATCTGGACAAAAGAATGTGATGATTGATTGCAGGAGTTTAAAATAAGATTGCTGAATGCTCCTGTATTGGCACTACCTCCAGGAATGGGGAGTTTGTTATCTACAGTGATGCTTCATTGAATGGACTTGGTTGTATCCTAATGCAGAATGATAAGGTAATTGTTTATGCTTCACGACAGTTGAAAACTCATGAGGTAAATTACCCTACACATGATTTGGAATTAGCTGTTGTTGTTTTCACATTAAAAATTTGGAGGCATCATTTGTATGGAGTAAAGTGTGAAATATATACCGATCACAAAAGTTTAAAGTATATATTCACCCCGAAAGAATTGAACATGAGATAGAGGAGATGGCTAGAATTAATCAAGGATTATGATTGTACAATTCATTACCATCCGGGAAAAGCAAATAAAGTGGCTAATGCTTTGAGTCGAAAAATTATTGCTTCATTAACCATGTTGCATTTGGAACGTGATCCTTTGGTTAAAGATTTGATGAACTTTGGCATAGAAGTTTTTGGTGCAAGATGTCCTTCTGTTTTGTTTAAGGTATCAGTGAAATCTTCTCTATCAGACAGAATCAAGCAATCAAAGAAGTAAGACAGTGAGTTGTAGAAAAAGGTGGAGGTGGTTCAAAAAGGTATGTCTCCTGAATTCAACATTGATAATGATTTTGTTTTGATATTTGGTAAGAGATTGTGTGTGCCTTGTTATTCATAGATGAAGAGAGAGTTCTTATATGAAGCTCATAGTTCTCCATTTTCAGTTCATCCAGGCAGTACTAAGAAGAATAGAGATCTTCGCGAGTATTACTGGTGGGAAGGAATGAAAAGAGATATTTTTGATTTTACTATGAAGTATTTGACTTGTCAGCAGGTTAAAGGAGAGCTTCAGTTACCAAAAGGGATGCTTCAGCCTCTACTAGTGCCAGAGTTGAAATGGGAGAATATATCCATGGACTTTGTTGTGGGATTACCGAAGACATCTCAAGGTAATAATTAAATATGGGTTATTGTTGATCGCTTGAATAAATCTGCTCATTTACTTCCTATTCGAGATACATTCTCTCTAGATCAACTTTCTAGATTGTACCTTAAAGATATAGTCAGTTTTCATGGAGTTCCTATATCCATTGTATCTGATCGTGATCCCAGGTTCACTTCTAACTTTTGGAAAGCCCTTCAGAAGTCGTTGGGTACTGAATTAAATTTTTGTACAGCATTTCATCCTCAATCATATGGGAAGTCTAAATGAACAATTCAGACATTGGAAGATATTATATGTGATTGTTTGATGGATTATCAGGGAAGTTGGGACCAAAATCTTTCGTTGTTTGAGTTTTCATATAATAACAGTTTTCATTCCAGTATACAGATGGCACCATTTCAGGAATTATATGGGAAGAAGTGTCGAACTCTAGCTTTCTAGGATGAAGTGGGTGAAAGGAAGCTGATGAGACCAGAATTAGTAGAAGAGTTGGCAGAAAAAGTTCATCTGATACAAAAACACATGAGAACAACTCCGAGCAGGCAGAAGAGTTATGCGGACAATATGAGGAAGGAACTCTCTTTTGAGGTAAGTGATCATGTTTTTCTCAAAGTTTCATTGTGGAAAAGTGTGATGCGATTTGGTAAGAAAGGAAAGCTGAGTCCAAGGTTCATTGGACCATATGAAATTCTGGAGTGAGTTGGATCAGTTTCTTACCAATTGGCTTTACCTCCAAGTTTATCTCTTGTATACAATGTTTTTCATGTTTTGATGTTGAGAAAGTATATGCCAGATCCATCTCATGTTTTGAGTCCATAGGTAGTTCAGTTGGAAGAGACCATATCTTATGAGGAACAACCAGTCCAGATTATTGACCACAGGGAGAAAGTGTTACAGAATAAGGTGATTGATCAGGTAAAGGTTTTGTGAAAAAACCACATGATTGACGATGCAACATGGGAATCTGAAAATGCTATGAGGGATAGATACCCCCACTTATTAGATAAGTAAATAAATTATGGTGATGCAATTTTATAAAGGGGGAAGGATGTAACATCCCATGTAAGTAATGAATTATAGATATTTTTATCTATTTCTATTTAGTAATTGGATTGTGTTTTTGAGGCTTAAAATGAGAATAAAACCAACATAAAGCATGGAATACTATAGTATTTTTAAAAGATTTTTTTACCGCCATTTGATGGAAAACCATTTTAAAATCTATGTTTTGACAATTTTATAAGCTCTATTTGTCAAAATAAACATATTCTTTATTATTGGGACATCAAAATTTACTTTGTGTGAATTATTTGTATTTTTCCAATAAGGATCATTTTTATGAATAGTGAAAACGGTGTATTTTAATTCAAATCCACATTTTAATATAATTTATTTATATGATTAGATTATCTTTTGAATTCTTTTTAAAGTGAAAATGTAATATATTTTTACCATTTAATCCAATAGTGGTCGTTGGAATTAATTTCACTTTGAAATTTGACTTAAACTACTATCAATCTTTTGATATATATTGTTTCATAAAAACACCCTATTTGACATTACAACGGGAATTAATTATTAAATTAATTAATGTAAATAATATTTTTTAAATTTTTAAAATATACATCATTTTTGAATTCTAAATATCAAATATATCTTTGGGTGAAGTTTTGGTATTTTTCTGAAAAACTTCAATTTTTGATGAATAGTGAAACCAGTAAGTGGTACTTATATAAACTGATTTTTCCGTTTATATGAAATTTTACCACCTTTGTGTTATGAATTTCAAAAATACAACATACATGGTTGTCATTAATAATTAAAATGTTGTTCAATGGGATTAAAATTAATTTTTGGTGAATAGTAACTTATTAAGTTTTTAATCGCGATTAGAGGTAATTCGTGCAATTTAAGGAAAAAATGATATTATAATAAAATTAAAATACCTAGACACATGTCCTACCCTTATTGTATGTGTCACGGCCGACCAAGACAATCCATGGGTCAACATGGGGACCCGATGGAGCCACTTTGGTTGGGAAATGACATAAATAACTTTTTATTTAATGTAAAAGTAAAAATGACACAAACATGAGATGTTTCACTAAAACAATTTTTAAATGGGGTTATACATGTATGATTTCTGACTATAAATATTCATTGGAAAGATAAAAAGATTTCCTACATCATAGTATTTGTTTTATAATTTTTAGAGATTAAATAAATAAAATTATCTATGACATCATAATGATGCAGTGATTACCTCATTAATAAAGGATTAAAATAAAATTAAAAGATAATGTAAAATATATGACCTACACATGTCAAACAACTATTGGGTGGGTATATTTATAACCCTTATATCCTTATAATATAATTATATCAATTAGGGACATTTTTAAATCCGAAACTCATTTTCAAATAAAGTAACATTTCTTTACTTTGCCAGAGTGCCCCTCTTCTCCTCTTATAAAAGGGCCCCAACTCTACCACCTTACCCACACATCCAAAGCCTTTGGATCGGCCAACCCCTTCCCATTTTGTCTCTACACATCCCTCTATTACTCCTTGAAGCCTCACATCGGGCAGAAGTCCTCCCAAGGAAGCCTTTGAGCTCAAACCAAAGGGAGTTACTCGATTTTAAGTTAATGTCTTCACTTGAGTGCTTTTGTTTTATTTTTCTTCTCCAACCCCCTAAACACTTTTTATTAATTTAATTTGTAACAACAACAGTATCTTACATATACTAGGATGTTTTTATAAGGAGGATCCAAGCTACCCTTACACACACCTACATCTAATGGTTAATGAACATACTATTTTCGTGGATGGCGAATTTCTGCCTCTCGAAATGATGATTGTTCAACATTTTTTTAACACCTTCAATGTTGTCCATTAATATGTCACTATATTTATATATGATATATAATAATTTTATGTTTTCCTTAATATTATTTATTTTTCATTTTGGGCATACCTTTGTTTTTTCCATTATGGGTAAACGTGATATCTTCGTTTAAGGAAGTGTGGACTATCGCCCCCTCAAAGTTATTTGATTTCATTAATACCATATGTGGGATGTATAAAGGATTTAATTAATGGTATTATATATGATATTATACTAGAATTATAATATACATTTATATCATTATGATTCGATTCCATAAAAATATGTAATAGAAATGAAAGTAGTGTTCATGCGTATGTACAGCTTACCGTCTCCATGAATGGTGAATTTTATTTCATACCTCTACACGTTATGTAATATTATAAATTCATGTATATACTGGATATATATGATGTATATGATATATAATTCATGAGTTTAACTCTGGATATAATGGATACATGAACAACTTGTAATTATAAAGAGCATGTTTTTGACTCAAGTACCAATGATCATTAAAACAACAGTTATTAACTTAAATAATTGAATAGTGTTCATGACATGGTAATAAGTGATATAAAAGGAATAATGAACTTGAAAAAGGGTCTTAAGCTAGTAGTAATTAACTCATGATTATTATTCACGAGGTTAAATAATGATAGTGTCAAGTCGAACCCGAGGTATGGGACTTTGTATCAATCTCCTTTTATTGAGGCTTATTTTATTTTATACAAAACCTTCATTTATACGATGTATAAACCCATTTTACTTTTATGCTTATTCAAAAGTAATATTTTTTATATGAATCGATTTACTAAACAACAAAAGGGAATGTTTTTTCTTGTAGTACGTATGCGGAGACAATGGCTTCTCAACCGCCGTGACCATTATTTGGGTTTCAGATTCCTCATCAAGCCATACTTTCTTTTTAAAAGAAAAATAAATAACACATTTTACTTGTATTTTATTTTGGAATTGAAAACGGTTTTCATAATGTTTTTATATCGACGTATTGTATTGAAATCTTTTGATTGAAGGGTGGAAATGTTTTGTTTCCTTTATACATGTTTTATGTGATACGATTATGTTGTGGTTCTTGGGAATTATTATGAAGATGGGTGGTTCCATGATAAACTAAGGGACGGTGAGCCCGATATAGCTCTCCAATGCAGTGGGTAACACGAAGGAGTGAAACGTTAAGGTTTCTCCAAAGAGATTTAGGGAATATACTGTGGTGGGTATTCCGAAAGTAAACAAGATGGTTACTCCCTACGTAGGAATGTTATGAATGCATCAAGTTACCTTTATGTCTTATTATTTCTATGATTTATTCAATATTTGATAAGGTATGTTAATGTGCTTATGTTTTACGGGTAATGTATTATTTCATTCTTATGTATATATGATCTCATGTTTCTTTTCCATATTTTTATCCCATACTGAGATTTTTTATGCTCATCCCATGTTTTTTTGAAATGTTTTCACAGGTTAAGGGAAAGTTACATGATATGATTATAGTATCAAGAAGTGTCAAGAAATAATCAATGTTTTATTTTAAATATGTTTACATTGATGGGAAAAATGAATACTATCTTTATGTAACCACGTTGTTTAAATGTGGAATGTAATGCATGTTTTTATGATCTAATTCTCTAAAACTCTAAACCTGAAATGATCCTCAACGTGTAATCTTGTAATAACTCATGATTAAGTACGTTTTAAGGCTGGGGCCTTAGAGTTGGTATCAAAGGGAGGTTTAAATAAATTTAGGAGTTGGAATTCTATTAAATGATTATCCAAAAATATTTTTTATGGTCAAATTGAAATGATAATGAATTTGAAGATTACCATGTTGCTTCATCTAAGATATGTTTGTTCAGAATGGTTTTCCACATAGGAAACAGGGAAGTAGTACTAGGAAGCCATACAGAAGGAAATAATCTTCCGAATCAGCATCTAGAGATGGTCGGAATTGGAACTGAACTGCATGTTGCGGTAATGGAACAATTGACTCAGGTGATAAATGGTGGTGGTGTCCATACACGACATCAGCCAGATCAACCGCAGAGGAACATATTAGTGGTGGAACATTTCATGAGGCAACATCCCCCATCATTCAGAGGATCATCTGACCATATTCTATCTGAAGGGTGGATTAAATAACTGGATAAGATTATCGATGTCATGGGGTGTTCAGACCATTAAAAGGTTAGTCATGATATTTATCGTTTGGATGGTGAAGCAGATCAGTGGTGGTAGATGGTTAAAAATATCAGGGATGCTGATGAGATTGATGCTCTCGACTAGGATGAATTCAAAGGTATGTTTTTTGAGAAGTATTTTCCTAAGGCTGTTTGACTTAGAATGGAAAAACAATTCTTGGAATTGAGGCAGGAGGAAGAGTTAGTGGCTGCCTATGAAGAAAGGTTCACTCGATTGTCAAGGTATGCTCCAAATTTTATCTAATACCTTGATATTAAAATCAATCGTTTTTAATCAGTATTAAAGCCAAAATATCAAAGGTATTTAGCTTCTCATGAGATTAAATGTTATGAAATGCTTGTTCGATCTACTGAGAAGGTCGAAATGGAGTTTTATGATGATCAAGTGTTCTATAAAAACCATCAGAAGAAGAGACCAAGGTGGCAGGATAAAGGAAAAAATTCTACAAAAAGGTCTGACGGTAAGAAAACTAAGTTTTTAGTTTATGATAAATGTGGTAAAAGGCATGCTGGGTAATGTCTTCTGAATTCTAGGAAGTGCTACCGATGTGGTAAGATGGGACATAAGGCTTGTGATTGCACTGAAAAAGATCAAGGTGATGGTAAGTCCAAATTTGATTTACAGTTAGTGAAATGTTTTAAGTGCAATGAGATGGGTCACTATTCAAACAAGTGTCTGACAAAGAGCTTGAGTGATGGGAAGCAGCTAGACTACAAGCAGAAAGGGGTGGTGAAATCTTTTGCAACTACATCAGTAGATGTCGGGCCATCAAATGATGTTGTATCAGGTACTTTTTTGTTTTCTCAGATTATTCTAGTGTGTTGTTTGATTCGGGTTCTACACATTCCTTCATCTCTGAATACATTTCTAGTAAAATTGGAATACCTTCTCAAGAAATGACTCCTGAACTTGTGGTAAAAAAACCTAGGGAAATGTTGAGGAAAAAACAATTTATAAGAATCTTCCTATCCTTATCCGTGGATAGAACCTACTTGCGAACCTTATTGTTTTACCTGTAGTAGAATTTGATGTTATCCTGGGTATGGATTGGATCTCTATTTACTATGCTAAGATTGACTGTAGAGATAATGAAGTTTCTTTTCAGAAATACTTTCAGTTTGTGTACAAGAATGAACCCTTACTGTTGATAACATATCAAGAGGCCGGGAAACTTGTAAAAGATGTAAATTAATGTTACCTTGCACACATTGTTGAAAAAAAGGGAACTATTCAGATTAATGATATGCCACTGGTAAATGAGTATCCTGATGTTTTTCCTGATGAGTTTCCTGGAATAATACCAGATCGGGAAGTTGAATTTACTGTAGACTTATTTCCTGATTATAAGCCAATTTAAAAAACCCTTATCTAATAGATCAACTTGAACTTTTAGAGTTGAAGGGGAAATTACAAGTTTTATTAGAGAAAGGTTTCATTCGACCTAGCACATCACCATGGGATGCTCCTAATTTATTTGTTAAAAAGAAAGATGGTTCTATGAGACATTGAATTGATTATATAGCCTTGAATAACATCACTGTTAAGAAAAAATATCCTTTTCCTCATATCGATGATTTGTTTGATCAGATCCACGAAGCTCAGTATTTTTCAAAGATTGACCTGAGATCGGGGTACCATCAGTAGAAGGTAAAGGAAGAAGATATTCTGAAGACCGCGTTCCATACAAGATATGGCCATTATTAATTTGTAGTAATGAATTTTGGGCTAATCAACGAACCTTCTTTATTCATGGACTTAATTAATAGAATTTTCCATGAGTTCTTGGATAAGATTGTGGTTGTTTTTATTAATGATATTTTGGTGTTTTCTAAAATTAAAGAGGAGCATGAAATACATTTAATGGTTATCTTGAAAACATTAAAATATAAGAAGTTGTATCGAAAATTTAGAAAGTGAGATTTTTGGTTGCAAAAAATTTCTTTCCGTGGTCACATTGTTTCTAAAGAAGGGATAACTGTTGATCCTACAAAAACAAAAGCTGTGGAAAAGTAATGCTTCATTAACAATGTTGCATTTGGAACGTGATCCATTGGTTAAGGATTTGATAAACTTTGGCATAGAATTTATTCGTGCATGATTTCCTTCTGTTTTGTTTCAGGTATCAGTGAAATATTCTCTATCAGACAGAATCAAGCAAGAACAGAAGCAACACAGTGAGTTGCAGAAAAATGAAGAGCTTGTTCAAAAAGGTAAGTTGCCTAAATTCAACATTGATAATGATTTTGTTTTGAGATTTGTAAAGATATTATGTGTGCCTTGTGTTTCACATTTGAAGAGAGAGTTGTTATGTGAAGCTCATAGTTCTCCGTTTTCAGTTCATCCATCTAGTACTAAGATGTATAGAGATATTTGGGAGTATTACTGGTGGGATGGAATGAGAAGATATATTGCTGATTTTACTATGAAGTGTTTGACTTGTCAACAGGTTAAAGGAGAGCGGCAGTTACCGAAAGGGATGTTTCAGCCTCTACCAGTGCCAGAGTTGAAATGAGAGAATATATCCATTGACATTGTTGTGGGATTAATGAAGAAATCTCAAGGTAATCATGCAATCTGGGTTATTATTGATCGCTTTACTAAATCTACTCATTTCCTTCCTATTCGAGATACATTATCTCTAGATCATCTTTCTAGATTGTACCTTAAAGAGATAGTCAGTTTGCATGGAGTTCCTCTATCCATTATATCCGATCTTGATCCCATGTTCACTTCTAACTTTTTGAAAGGCCTTCATAAGTTGTTGGGTACTGAATTAAATTTTAGTACAACATTTCATCCTCAATCATATGGGAAGTTAGAATGAAGAATTCAGACTTTGGAAGATATGCTACGTTCTTGTTCGATGGATTATCAGAGAAGTTGTGACCAACATCATTATTTGGATGAGTTTTCACATAATTACAGTTTTCATTCCAGTATACAGATGGCATCATTGCAGGAATTATATGGGAAGCGGTGTCGAACTCTAGGATTCTGGGATGAAGTGGGTGAAAGGAAGTTTATGGGACCAGAATTGGTAGAAGAGTTGGCAGAACAAGTTCATCTGGTACAGAAACAAATGAGAACAGCTCATAGATGGCAGAAGAGTTATGCAGACAATAGGAGGAAGGATCTCTCTTTTGAGGTATGTGATCATGTTTTTCTCAAAGCTTCGCTGTGGAAAAGTGTGATGCGATTTGGTAACAAAAGAAAGTTGAGTACAAGGTTCATTGGACCATATGAAATTCTGGAGAGATTTGGATTAGTTGCTTACCGAGTGGCTTTACCTCCAAGTTTATCTTAGGTACACAATGTTTTTCATGTTTCGATGTTGAGAAAGTATATTCCAGATCCATCTCATGTTTTGAGTCCAGAGGTAGATCAGCTGGAAGAGAACCTATCTTATGAGGAATTACCGGTCCTGATTATTGACCACGGGGAGCAAGTGTTATGGAATAAGGTGATTCATCAGGTAAAGGTTTTCTGAAAAAAAAACCGCATGATTGAAGAGGCAACATGGGAATCTAAAAATGCTATGAGGGATAGATAACCCCACTTATTCGATAAGTAAATAAATTCTGGGACGCAATTTTCTAAAGGGGGGATGGATGTAACATCACAAGTAAGTAATGAATTATAGATAATTTTATCTATTTCTATTTATGAGTTGGATAGTGTTTTTGAGGCTTAAATGAGAATAAATCTAACCTAAAACATGGAATACTATAGTATGTTTAAAAGATTGTTTTACCACCTTTTGATGGCAAACGATTTTTAAATCTATGTTTTGACAATTTTATAAGCACTATTTGTCAAAATAAACATATCATTTATGATTGGGACATCAAAATTTAATTTTTGTGAACTTTTTGTATTTTTCCAATAAAGTTCATTTTTTAATGAATAGTGAAAAATGTTGTATTTTAATTCAAAACAACTGTTTAATCTGATTTGTTTATATGATTAGATTATATTTTGATTTGGTTTTAATGTGAAATTATAATATATTTTTACCATTTAATCCAGTAGTGGTCGTTGAAATTAATTTCACTTTGAAATTGGACTTAAACTAGTGTCAATCTTTTGATATATATTGTTTTATAAAAACACGCTATTTGACATGACAACGGGAATTAATTGTTAAATTAATTAATGTAACTAATATTATTTGAATTTTGTAAAATAGACATCATTTTTGAATTCGTAATATCAAATATATCTTTGGGTGATGTTTTGGTATTTTTCTGAAAGACATCAATTTTTGATGAATAGTGAAACCAGTAAGTGGTACTTATATAAACTGATTTTTCCGTTTAAATTATATTTAACCACCTTTGTGTTTTGAATTTCAAAAATCCAACATACGTGGTTGTCATTAATATGTAAAATGTTGTTCAATGGGATAAAAATATATTTCTGGTAAATAGTAACTTATTAAGTTTTTAATCGCGATTAGAGGTAATTCATGCAATTTAAGGAAAAAATGATATTATAATAAAATGAAAATACTTAGAAACATGTCCTACCCTTATTGGATGTGTCATGGACGTCCACGAAAATCCATGGGTCAACATGGGGACCCCATGGAGCCACTTTGGTTTGTATATGACATAAATATCTTTTTATTTAATGTAAAAGTAAAAATGACACCGACATGATATGTTTTACTAAAACAATATTTAAATGGGGTTATACAAGTCAGATATTTGATTATAAATAGTCATTGGAAAGATAAAAATATTTCATACATCATAGTCTTTT
The DNA here is from genome assembly GCA_963277665.1 of Viscum album. Taxonomy (NCBI): domain Eukaryota; kingdom Viridiplantae; phylum Streptophyta; class Magnoliopsida; order Santalales; family Viscaceae; genus Viscum; species Viscum album. The sequence goes on from OY728134.1 coordinate 373,780,178, forward strand.
TTTATAATTTTTAGACATTAAATAAATAAAATTATCTATGACATCATAATGATGCAGCGATTACCTCATTAATAAAGGATTTAAATAAAATGAAAAGATAATGTAAAATATTTGACCTACACATGTCCAAAACCTATTGGGTGGGTATATTTGGAACCCATATCAAATTAGACTATAATTATATCAATTTGGGACCTTTTAAATCTGAAACACATTCATATAAAGTAACATTTCTTTACATTCCTAGAGTCCCCCTCCTCTCCTCTTATAAAAGGCCCCCACCTCTACCACCTTACACACACTTCCAAAGCCTTTGGAAAGTACAAACCCTGCCCATTTTGTATCTAAACATACCTCTCATACTTGTTTAAGACACACATTGGGCAGAAGTCTCCCCAATGATGCCTTTGAGCTCAAACCAAAGGGAGTTACCTGATTTTAAGGTAATGTCTTCACTTGTGTCCTTTTGATATATTTTTCTTTTCCAACCCCCTAAACTATTTTTATTAATTTATTTTGTAACAACACCATTATCTTCTACATACTAGGATGTTTTTATAAGGAGGATTCAAGTTACACTTGCACACACCTATATATAATGGTTAAAGAACATACTTTTTCCGTGGATGGCGAATTTCTGCCTCCCGAAATGATGATTGTTCAACATTATTTTAACACCTTCAAAGGTGGCCATAAAGATGTCAATATATTTATATATGATATATAATATTTTTATTTTTTCGTTAAGCTTCTGTATTTTTCATTTTGGTCATACCTTTATGCTTTCCATTATGGGTAAACGTGATATCTTCATTTAAGGAAGTGCGGACTACCACCCCGTCAAAGTGATTTGATTTCGTTACTGACATATGTAGGATGTATAAAGGATTTAATTAATGTTATTATATATGATATTATACTGGAATTATAATATACCTTTATATCATTATGATTCCATTCCATTAAAATATTAAATAGAAATGAATGTAGCATTCATGCGTACGTATGACTTACCGTCTCCATGAACGGTGCATTTCATTACATACCTCTAAACGTTATGTAATATTATAAATGCATGTATATACTGGATATATATTATTTATATGATATATACATCATGAGTATAACTCTAGATATAATGGATACATGGACAACATGTAATTATAAAGAGCATGTTTTTGACTCAAGTACCAATGATCGTTAAAACAACTTTTATTAACTTAAATAATTGCATAGTGTTCATGACATGATAATAAGTGATATAAAAAGAATAATGAAAATGAAAAAGGTTATTAAGCAAGTATAAATTAATAAAAGTTTATTATTCAGGAGGTTAAAGAACGTTCGTGTCAAGTCAGACCCGAGGTATGGGACTTCGTCTCAATCTCCTTTCATTGAGGCATATTTTATTTTATACACAACCATCTTTTATACGATGTATAAACCCCTTTGAATTTTACGCTTATTCAAAAGGAATATTTTTTATTCGAACCATTTTACTAAACGACCAATGGGAATGTTTTTTCTTGTCGTATGTATGCGTCGACAATGACTTCTCTGCCGTCGTGACCATTATTTGGGTTTCGGCTTTATAACGACCCACACTTTACATACATTGTTAATACTTCAAAATTGAATCACACTTATTACAACATATGACAAAACCACAAAGGACCGTATATGTATAGTGTCTTTAGAAACTGGGAAACATAAACAACTGGTTCATAAATCTTCTACAGTGTCTCCCATTTATTTCATCATATCTAGGGTCCATTTTAGCATATTCTACTTAATATCCATCTTCCTGGCCTGGGGAAAAGAAAACATAAAAGGGTGAGCTCAAATGCTCAGCAAGGGAAAATAAAGGAAATAAAAATCATATCATATCTTTTTGAAAATTAAAACCTGCAAAAGAGATCATAATATCTTAACATGGAATAAATCATAGAAGTGAAAATGAGATCCCCATAATCATAACATAAAACTTGAATCTTTGTGGCATTCACACATAATCATGGAAAATCATTTCTTGTTAGTCATGACTCATTGCCAAGACTATCTTAGTGGACAAAGTCCCTTTCTGAACCGAGTTCACTCTTCGTTTCAGTCCTGTATCACTGAACCGAAATAACCTTCCGTTCCAGCCATGTCTATCTCATGAGATATAAAATCATTACCCAATGCATTGGAGGGAGATATAGGTCCCACCCATCTTATAATGAATCCTTTCTTATGTGTGCCACATAATCATAAAACATACATCATCGCATAACACATATAACAAAAATGGGATTCTTGAAACATCATGACATCATAAATCAATTCATATATGATAAAGGAATTCATAAACATAATTCCATCACAACATAGTCAAACCAATGTAAAAATATGGATAGAAACAGAACCCTTTATTATCATAGATGGAAAATAATTTTGATAGAACACTTGAATTGAATTCTTGAGGAAAATATCCTTTCTTCTTCAAAAACATTCTTCCTTTCATAACATGTCATACAACTTTAAAATAAAAGAAGTTGATTAAAAATAAACTTGAAAACTTGTAAAGAAAGCTTCTTTTAAGTAATGTTTTAAAAATCCATTCATGCCGTATAAGTTAAAAAAAACATTCTTCGTACTTTTGTCGGAAAAGTCAAAAAGTACCTCGTACGGAAAAAAACGACAAAAGATTCCTTTCATATTCTTTACTAAAAACTCAACTAAGGGTAAAATTGGATTTAAACTATTTCAAGTGGATGGAAACAATATTACATATTGATGGAACATGGATGTGGATGATAAAATACACCCCAGTAAATACTTACGAATAAACAATCTCGGATAAAAATGAGATTGTGATATTTCCCTTACCTTAGGTCCGATTTGCTTTGTTCGTGTCCGAAGCTCCTGTATAATGGTTTAAATAATGTTATTTACTTATACCAGAATCATACATATTGATATGAGATCATATATGGTCATATTATTAGCTTCTTGTTAGTAATATTTCATTGTTACTTGTTACTCGGGTCTTTATAACTTTTTGTTCTTATGCGTGTTTTGTCGAATAAATTCTTATTATTATCTATAGGTTATAGATAATTCATTTCCAGAATGGTATTAGTGTAGTATATACCATATTCATTCATTCAATTCATTTATATAATCATTATGAAATGAAGATCATGTAGAACGAGTCGCATCACATCGTGGAGACGGTATTCCGTACGTACGCACGAGTGATGATATCGTTCCTATGATCGTGGAATTGTATTGGAGTATATATATTATTTCAGTATCAATATTACTTAATAATAATCATATATAGTTACTGATTACACCATTATACCCATCCTTGTAAGGTTATGGTGGAAAATAGATTACACCACGGCGTGGAGACGGTATTCCGTACGTACGCACGCGCGGTGATTTCATTTTTCCGTAGGATGGATAGAAGGTGAATTAGGGTTGTTTCATATTTATAATAACATATCAGTATGTAAGTAATACTGATGTTATTACTTTATCATGAAACAACTAAAGAAGAAGAAGTTGAAGAAGAATGAAATTGAAAAGATCGGTAATGGATATTACCTCTTCTTTGGAACGCCTTTTTGAATCCTCCACTTAAGGAACTAAGATTGGTCTTTGGAGAAGACCAGGACCTCTAGGATTATTCTAGGGAAGTGGATAAGGGAAAATGGTAGGGGTTGGCCGATCTTGAGTGCTCAAATTGGTGTGAGGAGGAGGGGGAGGAGGTGCCCTTTTATAAGGGAGGAGAGGGGCACCTTAGGAATATCTCAAAATAGTATTTTATATTAAAGTCAAAATCGGTTTATAATGGTTCCAAAGGGTCTTATTTCGAAGCTAAAGTGGGGATGGGTCGAAATCCTATCAACCAATAGGATTTAGACAAGTTTAGGGTATTATTTTAACCTTATCAATTATATTTAACTCTAAGTTAATTAATTTAACTTTTACCGTGTCTTTTTGTTTTCTTTCACTATATGGTTAATACACTTACTATAACATGCCAAACGAACCCCAAATTGTTTATTATTAATATATATATCCTTATCTAAGTCATTTGGCCGAACCTTAGATTTTTAGGAATAAAATAACAATTAATAATATAATATTTGATTTAAAAACTATTTTGTGTCAATTTTGACACTATTTGATATATGATTTTTGTGAAAGTAATAACAGAATTATATGTTCGAACCAAGTTGATTAAATCAATACTAATATATCATAGTAACTTAGAAAATTAGTGGAATTCATAAAAAGTCTCAAATTACATTTATTTTGGTATTTATATTATCAATTTTGTCAATATTTCATTAATAAGATAATTACTGCATCATCTTTGTGTCATAAATAAATTAAATTATTTGATGTCTAAAAATTACAAATAAAATACCATCATGTAGGAAATCTTTTTATATTTCTAATGAATATTTACAATCGAATTTATCTTATGTATAACCCTATATTAAAAATGATTTACTTATTAAACTTTGATTTTAACTATTTTAACCCTTCTTTAAATAAATTAATAATAAATGTCCTAATCTAATCCAAGTGGGCCTAAATGGTCATATTTTATTCCTAAGTTTGTTTTTGGTCGAATTAAACTTGTCCAATAGAATTAGGACATGTGTTAGGGTAATATCAATATCATATTTACCCTTAGTTACCCTATTTACTATTAACCGCGGTAAAAATAGTAAAAAGTTACTATTCACCAAAAAATTATTTTCATCTCATTGAACCACATTTTATTCCTTGATATTAACCGTGTCTCTCGGATTTTTGAAATTCAATTCACAGAAGCGGTAAAATTAAGTTTTATGCAAAATTCAGTTTTTAACCTACCACTTAGTGGTTTCACTATTCATCAAAAATTGAAAGTTTTCAGAAAAATACCAAAATTTCACCCTAGGCTAATTTCGATATTCTGAGTCCAAAAATGAAGTCCATTTTGAAAAATAAAATTTATAAAATTTCAAAAAGTGGTTATTACTATTCATAACGGCTAGTTTTAATAGCATATTGTTGTTTAGTGAAACTCGGTATTGCGTATGACGCAAGCTATCGAGGAAGGTCGCGATTGCGTGTAAAGCAAGCCAAGCAAGTGTTGTGTAGAAAAAGATTCCTTTGATGATTTATATAACATAAAAGTCTCGGGTGTTACATTCTACCCCCCTTAAAAAGAATTTCGCCCTCGAAATTCGTCACTTTGCAACAAACAAATGAGGATACTTCTCCCTCATCATATCCTCAAGCTCCCATGTAGCTTCTTCAAGTTGGTGGTTTCTCCATAAAACTTTCACCAAGCGAGTGGTCTTGTTTCGTAGGACTTTTTCGCTACGATCCAGAATCTCTATCGGCTGTTCTTCATAAGAAAGATCTTGCTCCAGCGGTACAACTTCTGAGCTGAGTACATGTGAAGGATCTGGTATGTACTTTCTCAGGAGAGATACATGGAACACATCGTGAACTTGAGAGAGATTCGGTGGAAGCGCCAATCGGTAAGCTACCTTCCCAACACGATCCAGTATTTCAAAAGGACCGATATATCTAGGGCTCAACTTCCCCTTCTTTCCAAATCTCATAACCCTCTTCCAGGGAGATATTCGTAAGAACACTTTATCACCCACTTCAAACTCTAGGTCTTTTCTTCGGTTGTCGGCATAACTTTTCTGTCGACTCTGAGCTGCTCTTATGTGTTGTTGAATAGATCTAACCTTTTCTCCCATTTCATCAACGAGATCAGGTCCTAATAGCTTTCTTTCCCCAACTTCATCCCAGCAAGTTGGAGTCCTGCATTTCTTTCCATAGAGAGCTTCATAAGGAGCCATCTGAATACTGGAGTGAAAGCTATTATTATAAGAAAATTCCACCAAAGGTAGGTGTTGATCCCAACCTCCTTTGAAATCCATAGAGCAAGCTCTCAACATATCTTCTAGGGTTTGAATTGTTCTCTCAGACTGACCGTCTGTCTGGGGATGATAAGCAGTGCTGAAACTCAACTCTGTATCTAGAGTATGCTGAAGACTTCGCCAAAACTTCGAGGTAAATCTCGGATCTCGATCAGATATAATAGAAAGTGGTACTCCATGCAATCTTACCACTTCCTTTACATATATCCTGGCAAGCTGATCTAGAGAGAAATCCTCTCTAATAGCAATGAAGTGTGCAGACTTTGTAAGACGATCAACTATGACCCAGATAGCATTATTGCCTTTGGATGTTTTAGGAAGTCCTGTGACAAAGTCCATAGTGATGTTTTCCCATTTCCATTCGGGTATGGGTAATGGTTGTAACATCCCCTTAGACTTCTGTCTCTCAGCATTAACTTGTTGACAAACCAAGCATCGAGAGACATATTCAGCAACATCTCTTTTCATTCCATCCCACCAGAAGTACTCTTTCAGGTCCCTATACATCTTCGTGCTTCCAGGATGAATAGAGAATGAAGAACTATGAGCCTCATCCAGCAGCTCTTTCTTTAATTCGGGGATGGGAGGAACACAAAACCGATTCCTGAACTTTATTATCCCATCACAATCAAGGTTGAATTCAGGAACATTTCTCACCTTCTTTTGTAACTCGACATCTTCTTTTTGTGCCTCTTTAATCTTCATATGTATAGATGGTTGAACATTCATTTGAGAAAGATAAGATTTTCCCCCTTCCATTATAATTCCAAGATCCATCCTTTGTAAATCCATAAATATTGGATCTTTTGTGATCCTCATCATGGATAAACTAGCATGGTCTTGTCGACTTAATGCATCTGCCACCTTGTTTGCTTTCCCAGGGTGGTAATTGATTGAGCAGTCATAATCCTTAATCAGCTCCAACCATCTTCTTTGGCGCATATTCAGCTCCTTTTGTGTGAAAATATACTTTAAACTTTTATGATCAGTATAAATATCACACCTTTCACCATAAAGGTAATGCCTCCAAATCTTTAATGCAAAGATTACCGCAGCCAACTCCAAATCATGTGTTGGGTAATTTTGCTCATGGATTTTCAACTGTCGTGAGGCATAAGCTATCACCATATCATTTTGCATAAGAACACACCCCAATCCCTTCTTGGATGCATCACTATAGATCACAAACTTTTCTCCACTACAAGGCAGTGTGAGCACAGGTGCACTGGATAACCTTCTTTTCAACTCCATGAAATTCTCTTCACATTCCTCTGTCCAGACAAACTTAACTCCTTTCCGAGTCAACTTGGTGAGTGGATTAGATAATCGTGAAAAATCTTTTACAAAACGTCGATAATATCCAGCCAAACCAAGAAAACTTCGGATCTCAGTTACTGTTGTTGGTCTTGACCATCTTTCGATAACCTCTGTTTTTGCTGGATCCACAGATATCCCCTCTTTTGAGATTATATGACCCAAAAATGCAACTTTTCGAAGCCAAAATTCACACTTGGTAAATTTGGCATAAAGCTTCTCTTTTCTCAGGGTCTTCAAAATAATTCTCAAGTGATCTTCATGATCTTCCTTGCTCTTTGAATAGACAAGAATATCGTCTATAAAGACTACCACAAATTGATCAAGATAGTCTCTAAAGACTCTATTCATTAGATCCATGAAGATTGCAGGGGCATTAGTAAGACCAAATGGCATCACTATAAATTCATAGTGTCCATACCTTGTACGGAAAGCCGTCTTTGGTATATCCTCCCTTTTGACCCTTAATTGATGATACCCTGAACGAAGATCAATCATGGAAAAGTATTGAGCTCCGCGTAGTTGGTCAAATAAGTCATCAATGCGTGGGAGAGGATATTTGTTCTTGATAGTGATCTTGTTAAGTTCTCGATAATCAATGCAGAGTCTCATTGATCCATCTTTCTTCTTAACAAATAGAACAGGTGCTCCCCAAGGTGACGCACTAGGGCGTATGAATCCCTTATCAAGATTCTCTTGGAGTTGCTTCTTCAATTCCTGCAACTCAATTGGGGCCATTCTATAAGGTGTCTTTGAAATAGGCAAAGCACCCGGTACGAGTTCTATTGAAAACTCAACTTCACGATTTGGTGGAAGACCCGGTAATTCCTCCGGAAAGACATCATCAAACTCTCGTACAATGGGCATATTCTTAATCGTGAGTTTCTCACCAACTATTTGAGATAAATAACCTTCATTTAGTGGAATCAATACCCATAAGATGGAAGAAATTTCCACTGGAAGGTTATGTTCATCCTTGCATTGATAGACGATCGTAGGTTGATCTGGAATATGAAATGTGACTTCCCTTCTTTGGCAATTGATATGAGCTCCATGTAGAGAAAGCCAATCCATGCCAAGAATCACATCAAATTCCACTAAAGGAAGGATGACATGATTTGCAGGAAGCACTTTCCCACAAACTTCGATCGGAGAAGAATTATAAACTTCTGATGCGATTGATGTGCCATTAGGTGTTGTCACATCTAACTCAACATCTAATTGTTGAGGTAATACGGTGATACCCTTAGAAAATTTTTCAGAAATAAAAGAGTGGGTGGATCCAGAATCAAATAAAACATTTGCTACTTTAGAGTGGATGGTAAGTGTACCTTTCACCACATCGTTATCGTACTCCACATCGCTGATAGAAATTGCATGTGACTTTCCTTTTTCTTTAGCCTTAAGAGTTTGTTGACGTCGACCATCATCATCAACCCTTGGATTTGGGCATTGATTGGCATAATGCCCCATCTCCTTGCACTTGAAACATTGAAGTGTAGCAGGTTCATTCTGTGTATCCCTTCCTTTGTTTGCATCATTAGACATCTTCTTCCCATTATCACGACATTCAAATGCCCGATGACCTTCCTTTCCACATTTAAAACATTTACTTGTCCCTTTAAGACAACTCCCTCCATGTTTCTTTCCACACTTTGAGCATAAGGGAAAGTTCATCTTCTTTTCCGTGTGCTCTTTAGATTTATCTTTGAATTCCATCTTCCTCTTCTTATCAAACCCATGTGACTGATGGGTTACTCCAATCTCCATCTCGACTTTGAGAGCACATCGAACGATTTCCTCGTAGCTATTGAAGTCCCTTATGGCTAACGCCCTTCGAAGACTTGGTTTTAAACCACTAAAGAATCGATCGATCTTACTCTCAGGTTGGATAATAATACCAGAAGCGTACCTTGCAAGTCTGGTAAAATTTTCTTCATAGGTACCAACAGATTCATCATCCCTTTGCTTCAGTTCAAGGAACTCTTTCTCCATCTTTGTTCGGAGAATACGAGGGAAGTACTTATTGAAAAATAAGTTCTTGAACTTTTCCCATTCCATAGACTCAATTTCATCCCTTTGCCTTGTATTCTTAACAAGATTCCACCATTGATCAGCATCTCCTTCCAAACGATACACTGCTCGGATGACTTTATCATGCTCAGAACATTGAAGAACTGAAAATATCTTTTCAGTAGTACTAATCCATTGTTCAGCAACTAATGGATCAGTAGACCCGCTGAAAGATGGTGGACGCTGCCTCATGAAGGATTCAACAGAATGTTGCTCCCTCCTTTGTTCGTTTGGAAATCCTGCATGATTCATAGCTTGAGAAAGTTGTGTGAGCATGGCTACAAGATTTTGCATTCCAGCTCCCATATCGTTTGGTTGCTTAGGGGGACAATCATTGCATTGCCCATCGCATTCCGCATTAACACGGTTCCTTCGGGTTCCAGCCATTGACTAAAACCAAGAAGAATAGTGTGAGCAACACTAATTATAATAGGAAACCACATAATTCATGAATAAAATTTTCATTCTTATGGTCTTATCCTAGGTTATTCATGGCCATTTCTAAGATTGTGTTCTATGCTTAGACTTATCCTTAGGGTTCTTACTAAGGCTTTCACATCCTAGTTTCCAAAGGTTGACTATACCTTTCCTCTGATACCAACTATAACGACCCACACTTTACATACATTGTTAATACTTCAAAATTGAATCACACTTATTACAACATATGACAAAACCACAAAGGACCGTATAGGTATAGTGTCTTTAGAAACTGGGAAACATAAACAACTGGTTCATAAATCTTCTACAGTGTCTCCCATTTATTTCATCATATCTAGGGTCCCTTTTAGCATATTCTACTTAATATCCATCTTCATGTCCTGGGGAAAAGAAAACATAAAAGGGTGAGCTCAAATGCTCAGCAAGGGCAAATAAAGGAAATAAAAATCATATCATATCTTTTTGAAAATTAAAACCTGCAAAAGAGATCATAATATCTTAACATGGAATAAATCATAGAAGTGAAAATGAGATCCCCATAATCATAACATAAAACTTGAATCTTTGTGGCATGCACACATAATCATGGAAAATCATTTCTTGTTAGTCATGACTCATTGCCAAGACTATCTTAGTGGACAAAGTCCCTTTCTGAATCGAGTTCACTCCTCGTTTCAGTCCTGTATCACTGAACCGAAATAACCTTCCGTTACAGCCATGTCTATCTCATGAGATATAAAATCATTACCCAATGCATTGGAGGGAGATATAGGTCCCACCCATCTTATAATGAATCCTTTCTTATGTGTTCCACATAATCATAAAACATACATCATCGCATAACACATATAACAAAAATGGGATTCATGAAACATCATGACATCATAAATCAATTCATATATGATAAAGGAATTCATAAACATAATTCCATCACAACATAGTCAAACCAATGTAAAAATATGGATAGAAATAGAACCCTTTATTATCTTAGATGGAAAATAATTTTGATAAAACACTTGAATTGAATTCTTGAGGAAAATATCCTTTCTTCTTCAAAAACATTCTTCCTTTCATAACATGTCATACAACTTTAAAATAAAAGAAGTTGATTAAAAATAAACTTGAAAACTTGTAAAGAAAGCTTCTTTGAAGTAATGTTTTAAAAATCCATTCATGCCGTATAAGTTAAAAAAAACATTCTTCGTACTTTTGTCGGAAAAGTCAAAAAGTACCTCGTACGGAAAAAAACGACAAAAGATTCCTTTCATATTCTTTACTAAAAACTCACCTAAGGGTAAAATTGGATTTAAACTATTTCAAGTGGATGGAAACAATATTACATATTGAGGGAACATGGATGTGGATGATAAAATACACCCCAGTAAATACTTACGAATAAACAATCTCGGATAAAAATGTGATTGTGATATTTCCCTTACCTTAGGTCCGATTTGCTTTGTTCGTGTCCGAAGCTCCTGTATAATGGTTTAAATAATGTTATTGACTTATTCCAGAATCATACATATTGATATGAGATCATATATGGTCATATTATTAGCTTCTTGTTAGTAATATTTCATTGTTACTTGTTACTCGGGTCTTTATAACTTTTTGTTCTTATGCGTGTTTTGTCGAATAAATTCTTATTCTTATATTTAGGTTATAGATAATTCATTTCCAGAATGGTATTAGTGTAGTATATACCATATTCATTCATTCAATTCATTTATATAATCATTATGAAATGAAGATCATGTAGAATGAGTCGCATCACATCGTGGAGACGGTATTCCGTACGTACGCACGAGTGATGATATCGTTCCTATGATCGTGGAATTGTATTGGAGTATATATATTATTTCAGTATCAATATTACTTAATAATAATCATATATAGTTACTGATTACACCATTATACCCATCCTTGTAAGGTGATGATGGAAAATAGATTACACCACGGCGTGGAGACGGTATTCCGTACGTACGCACGCGCGGTGATTTCATTTTTCCGTAGGATGGATAGAAGGTGAATTAGGGTTGTTTGATATTTATAATATCATATCAGTATGTAATTAATACTGATGTTATTACTTTATCACGAAACAACTAAAGAAGAAGAAGTTGAAGAAGAAAGAAATTGAAAAGATCGGTAATGGATATTACCTCTTCTTTGGAACGCCTTTTTGAATCCTCCACTTAAGGAACTAAGATTGGTGTTTGGAGAAGACCAAGACCTCTAGGATTATTCTAGGGAAGTGGAGAAGGAAAAATGGCAGGGTTTGGCCGAGCTTGAGTGCTCAAATTGGTGTGAGGAGGAGGGGGAGGAGGTGCCCTTTTATAAGGGAGGAGAGGGGCACCTTAGGAATATCTCAAAATATTATTTTATATTAAAGTCAAAATCGGTTTATAATGGTTCCAAAGGGTCTTATTTCGAAGCTAAAGTGGGGATGGGTCGAAATCCTATCAACCAATAGGATTTAGACAAGTTTAGGGTATTATTTTAACCTTATCAATTAGATTTAACTCTAAGTTAATTAATTTAACTTTTACCGTGTCTTTTTGTTTTTCACTATATGGTTAATACACTTACTATAACATGCCAAAAGAACCCCAAATTGTTTATTATTAATATATATATCCTTATCTATGTCATTTGGCCGAACCTTAGATTTTTAGGAATAAAATAACAATTAATAATATAATATTTGATTTAAAAACTATTTTGTGTCAATTTTGACACTATTTGATATATGATTTTTGTGAAAGTCATAACAGAATTATATGTTCGATCCAAGTTGATTAAATCAATACTAATATATCATAGTAACTTAGAAAATTAGTGGAATTCATAAAAAGTCTCAAATTACATTTATTTTGGTATTTATATTATCAATTTTGTCAATATTTCATTAATAAGATAATTACTGCATCATCTTTGTGTCATAAATAAATTAAATTATTTGATGTCTAAAAATTACAAATAAAATACCACCATGTAGGAAATCTTTTTATATTTCTAATGAATATTTACAATCGAATTTATCTTATGTATAACCCTATATTAAAAATAATTTACTTATTAAACTTTGATTTTAACTATTTTAACCCTACTTTAAATAAATTAATAATAAATGTCCTAATCTAATCCAAGTGGGCCTAAATGGTAATATTTTATTCCTAAGTTTGTTTTTGGTCGAATTACACTTGTCCAATAGAATTAGGACATGTGTTAGGGTAATATTAATATCATATTTACCCTTAGTTACCCTATTTACTATTAACCGCGGTAAAAATAGTAAAAAGTTACTATTCACCAAAAAATTATTTTCATCTCATTGAACCACATTTTAGTCCTTGATATTAACCGTGTCTCTCGGATTTTTGAAATTCCATTCACAGAATCGGTAAAATTAAGTTTTATGCAAAATTCAGTTTTTAACCTACCACTTAGAGGTTTCACTATTCATCAAAAATTGAAAGTTTTCAGAAAAATACCAAAATTTCACCCTAGGCTAATTTCGATATTCTGAGTCCAAAAATGAAGTCCATTTTGAAAAATAAAATTTATATAATTTCAAAAAGTGGTTATTACTATTCATAACGGCTAGTTTTAATAGCATATTGTTGTTTAGTGAAACTCGGTATTGCGTACGACGCAAGCTATCGAGGAAGGTTGCGATTGCGTGTAAAGCAAGCCAAGCAAGTGTTGTGTAGAAAAAGATTCCTTTGATGATTTATATAACATAAAAGTCTCGGGTGTTACAGGCTTCCTCTACAAGACATACCTTCTTTTTAAAAGAAAATTAAATATCATGTTTTACTTTTATTTTATTTTGGTATTGAAAATGGTTTTCATAATGTTTTTATATCGATGTGTTGTATTGAAATTTTGTGATTGAAAGGTGGAAATGTTATATTTCTTTTATGCATGTTTTATGTGATACGATTATGTTGTGGTTCTTGGGCATTATTATGAAGACAGGTGGTTCCGTGATAAACTAAGAGCGGGTGAGCCCGATATAGCTCTCCAATGCATTGGGTAATGTGAAAGAGTGAAACGTTAAGGTTTCTTTGAAGAGATTTAGGGAATACACTGTGGTGGGTATTCCAAACGTAACCAAGATGGTTACTCCCTATGTTAGAATTTTATGAATTCCTCAAGATACCTTTATGTCTAATGATTTCTATGATTTATTCATGATTTGATGAGGTATGTTAAAGTGCTTATGTTTTATGGGTAAAGTATGATTTCATTCTTATGTATATATGAACTCATGTTTCCTTTCCATATTTTTATCCCATACTATGATTTTTTATGCTCATCCCAAGTTTTTTTGAAATGTTTTCATAGGTCAAGAGAAAGGTACATGATATGATGATAGTATCAAGAAGTCTCATGAAATAATCCATGTTTTATATTAAATATGTTTCCTTTGATGGGAAAATTGAATACTATCTTAATGTAACCACGTTGTTTAAATGTGGAAGGTAATGCATGTTTTTATGATTAAATTCTCTAAAACTCTAAACCTGAAAAGATCCTCAACGTGTAATCTTTTAATAACTCAAGATTAAGTACGGTTTAAGGCTGGGGCCTTATACAAAATCCCCATCAGGTACTCAGAAAATGTATTTTTGTCACAATTTCCAACCCTCCCCAGTTGATTACATGCGATGGGTCATTCACATACCTCCTCAGCTCTGAAATTTGAAATCTATCATTCTTTTCTTCGAAAAAAATAGAAGATCTTTGTTGTATTCAATATTTCAATACCTGTGAAATATAATTGTATACAAGATGAATCCTAGAGAAAGCATGCATATTTGACCAAATATCCATCGTCCATGTCGATAAGAGACCCTCATGAACACATGTCCTCAATACTCAAACTCCATAGATATCCATCCTCAATCCTCATAAAACATCTGATGAAAGTGTGCATACCTAATCCCCTCGTACATGATCTGAACCTTCTGTATTGTATCATGCAGAATTTATAGGACAATAACTACTAACCCATATGGACAGTCTTGCGCTGATATGATCACCAGCTTCTCCGGTATAAGGCCTGAAATGGAACAATACGAATATTGTGATGTTATCATTTATTTTATTCAAATTCCAAAAAAAGATATATGAACCTCACAAAATCTAATTTCTAAAATGAAATCACATAGTTTATCCTCTAAGAGATGAATTGTATACTCATTTGTACCAAATTTTTAAGGGCGGAACATTATTAATATTCACAACTAAGTAACATCGGTCTCCTATAATCATCTCCATAAACATTATGGGAAGGTTACATGATGGTCTAAAAAGATCAACGATGGGACTCCATGGGGATGGGCAATCTCGTTCTCATAGATTCTTCCTAAATACTATACTAAACACTACTCTCAAAGGACAATTATGTGTGAGAAAATATGTATTCACTAAATGATCACCAATATGTAATCAAATCCCCTTGAAGTATGTTTTGAACCCATCAAAATGTATATAGATATCCCATCCCAATTTTACTATGGTTCATGACGAGCTTGAGTGGAAGCTGCTAGAACCTAGTTCTCATCCATCATATGTTGTGCAGTGATTCATTAAGTGACAAAATCATCTAAAAAAATACACATTCTTTGAAACTAACATTGATGTTTGATATCGTAGTATATCTTTTTTCCTCCAAGATGTACCAACAAAGGGGCATTCGAAAATCACTATCATATTACCCGAAAACATAAATGGATACATTTTCCAATCATAGAAATAGGTACTATTTTCCCTAACTTTATTATTTCAACCAAGATCATTTCAAGTTGATTTATTTGTATATATGGTCTCATAGTCAGTGTCTCCGTGAAGGGAAACCCTAGAAAACTATAAAAAATATCATGTAACAACCGGTGACTATATATATGAAGCCCCATCCCTATCTGCTATGGAAACCAATAATTAGGGGAAATGTTCCAATTCCTTGGCCAATAACATAATAAAATATCTCATATTGAGATCATTTTTTAAAATGTTCCACTTAAAAGTGTATAGGAAATCTCAATGTCATATTCTTGTAATAACTCTGTCCATCGCCTAAATATCAATTTTATATCCTTGAGAGAGAAGACATAATTGCTACTCTTCTGGACAGTCTAGATGATAAACCACACACACAGTTGGTAGTGTCTCATAATCATTCGTGCAATGAATACTACACCCCAGATAAGGTCATGGGTAATGTATTTCTCCTAATTTGGCCTCAACTTAATTGATTCCTTGGAAATCATTTCCACTATCTTTATTTGAAGACAACCAAACCTGGTCCTCAGGCATCATAAATATCTCAACCATGACACCCTCATATGAAAATCCAAATACAAGATCAATCATCAACTAATTTCACATCTCTTGAAAACATTCTGGAATTTTAACATTAACATGACTGGATACACCATTGGTTCATGTTATTGAAGGGTTAAATATGTTACAATGCTCCTATGGTTTCCTTCCAACTCATGTAAACTATTTTTCCTTATATCACTCTTGGGTGTCTCACAATCACACACTACCTCTACCTATTTCCTATCTGATTATAGTACAAACTATAATATATCATTTACTAGGAAGTCAAACACTCAAATAAAAATAAATCTTTTCGAAAACGTCATGTAAATATGATGCTCTTAGAATTTTTCCATGACCATTATCAAATGTTTACTGTGATACTCCTTATATGTTGAATAAAAAATGATATCATCAATGAAGTTCCCCATGATCATATTTATGAAAGGATGAAATATAGGTTTCATGAGTCTGATGAACATTGATTGGGTGTTTGTCATGCCAAAGAGAATTATAAATTATTTATTATGTGTGTAGAGAAATTTTAATGTTGTTTTCGATATATCATCATCTCCTACACATAGCCGGTGATTACCTAAACCATGATCAATATTTGAGAACCACCATGCTGCTCTATGTATATCAAATAGACCATAAATCCTAATAAGTGTATTATTATTCTTAACATTCACCTATTTAATGGATCGTTAGTCCACACAAAACCTCATGATCCCTCCCTATGTCTTGGAATATAAACAATGTGCTATCCATGGGGAAACAATAGGTCTCATATTTAAAATATCCTACAAATAATCCATATTTAACAAAATCTCAAATATATCTATATGAGCAATAAATGTTTCAGGTTAAGATATTAGAATCTTCTCATGATGTTTTCCAAGGTATAATTTTAACTCACAGTGCCATTGTAAGGTTGGAATATCCTTAGGAAAGACATCCTCAGACCCCACCACAACCCTAGGGAAATTATATCCCAATGAATCATAAACTCCAAGATTCATGCTATAAAACTAGTGAGTAATTAGTTTCACAATCTTATTCCTGAGCTTGTCTTGGTCCACCATGTTCTATTTTCCTTCAATAATGGAAAACCTCATCCCCAATTTGTGGACACACTAATTAATCATTCTGAAATATTATATATATGGTAATTAGTAGTTGATATCCATTCTATAACCAATATGACGTAAAAAGGCATCACCACTTCAACAAAGTGATATTGGGATAGAATCTTACCTCTAGGCCTTAGATTTCAATGTTAGAAAAAGTGTGTAACAACTAATTTTAATCTTCTCGAAGTCTCTAACTACATGGGTCATGCTAATGGGTCAACTAGAATCTTTATTTCTCTTAAAATAGATGTGTAAGGAAATAAATGAATTTCATATATGTCTATCAATTCATTTTATAAGTTATTAAATTAAAAAATCACACCTCGTATCATCCCTAGAACCTCATGGTAATTTCCCTCTATAGCTAGCTATCGGCCTCATCCTGGACCTGCAACCCCTGATTCTGGCGCAGAATACCAGGTGGTGCTGGTGGTTATAGTTCAAACCACTGACTAACTAATGTTTCTTTTACATACCCTATTTCGTTCTTTTTTTCCCATTGATCATTGTACACTTTCCTCTATCTCTACCTTAGTGTCCCCATGACCATATCTAGATAATACATATAATGGTTCAGATACCATTTATCATGATATCCCCAACCATTGTAAGAGAAAACACGCTCACTCTATTGAATTGAGCATTCTTGAGAGCCATGCGTTGTTGTCCCTCTATCATGGGATCATCTCCTTATGCATATAAAATTTTAATATCACAAAAAAAAATCATCAACTATGTTCATATGAGGTATCAAATCTTGGGTTCCCAATACTACAATCTAATATCGTCATATACTCTATTTGGATTATCACTCCCAGTATGCCACTCACTAGGAACCCATAATAAGAGTGATTGGAGTGTTTTTTCAATAAAGTAATGATATCCTAGTGTAATACATTCTAAGTGGTTTATGATCAGATAAAATAATCCCTGGACATATCCATGGAGTGTCATGAGATAACATGGACCCTCAATTAATACTATGCAACAATCAAAATTCCTTACTCCATTTATAGAAGCTCTAGTATTTCTAGTTATCACTATATGGTTGGATAAAAGTCATCTATAAAGAGGTGTGTAGTTTTTCAAGAGGATAGATATATCATTCCATGTGACTAAACCTCTAGAATACATCACCTCCCAATAGATCCATTTCAATAGATCTTTGTGAGGGTTTTCATTTGATGTGTATGTGTCTCCACAAGGTAGAAAACACAAATGACTATATCCGGATAGTACTCATTCAAAAATTGGTATGGCTTACCCTGAATCCTAGTAGGTATCTACAAATATATCTTATGCAACATTCTCATCATTCACGCATCCTCGTATAGAACTAATAATGATAGATTCAAATAAATTGATGAAATTATACTTTGTAAACCGCCAAGTGGTAATATCTTTTGTATAGGATAGTAAAATGATTCGTCATCACATAGCGGATCATCATCATGATCATACGGTGTAAACATTTTTATCGATCTTCATGAAGGAATCATGATATATATAAATTATTCAATTCATAATGATTATATCTATAGAGTTCAAATAATTAGGAAATTTAAACCATGAATCATTCATATATAAATCATGTATCAATAATTTACATTAAACTAATTTATATATGTATTGGGTCTATATGACGGTGCCCAGTGTAATAGTTTTTGGATATGTTGCTACATAACCAACACAACAATCCCTTTCCTAAAATACGAACTTGAATCATTGAACATTGTTTCCCCAAAATAATCTCATAGACACAGTTCCTAATGATTTAATGGTAAATCTGATACTACTCTATCTTAACCCAATCAACCGATGTCTGGCCATTAAATACCCCAAGACTACCTCCAATATGCTTGTGTTTGGTGTCCAATATCATGTAGTACTATCCATAAAATTGGATTCATTAACCTAATGTACTTTTTCACATTTACACACATCCAATCCTACACAATGCTAAATTGTAATTCAAATGAAACCAATGAATGAATTAACATATAATATCTCAAATAGAGTATTACTGAAAAGAATGGAATGTGAAATTATGTCCATATAATACCCCAAGAAAAAAACTATAGAGAGTTCAATATGCTACAAGGGAAATGAATATAATCAAATGGACTGACCAAAGAAAAAACATGGTCTACGAAGCTCTAGTAATGATCCAACCTATCCATATCCTCCTATCACACTGTCAAGTGGGAGGTCATCTACATAATATATGCCTATTGCTGATAAGCCTTGTCAAGGGTGAGTATAAAAATACCCAATTTGGAACCACAATAAAATACTCTAAAGGCATAAATAATAGTCAACTCCTAAAAATTAAATTGTAATAAATGTATAATATGAAAAAACCAAGATATAAAATGAAGGGCACCACTCTACAGTGGGGTCATTAAAATCTACCATCCATGTGATTCTTCTCAAATAAACTATCACTTTATGAGACTCTGTTATATGTTCCATGAAATCACTGAATACACTAATTTAAGAGGACAATATCATTTTTCCCACCCATGAATTATAATTTATCTCATTAGACATTAATAATTAGATTGGGGTCAGGCCCTGTACTACTGGGTAATACTGTAAAGATTTCATCAATCAACCCATTGCGTAGGGGATCATATGAAAATAATACTCTTGAATCATGTTATAATTAATCATATTATTCAATAATAGTATGGATCATTAGTTTTTCAATTTTATTATTTTATATATCCCCAAATAAATATTTATAATCATGTTTGAGAGGTAATTGAACATTATGGGGCCTGTTCGGAGCCTGGAGCTCTAGAACGTAAAAAACAGATAGGGACACACAATTTTGTTACAACTATGAGACCCAGAGTGCCTAACCATTCGGATGGTTATAGACATTGTAAAACACATTTACACATAGTTTTCCCATTTTTCGTCAGACCATGTACATTACTCTATTAGGTTACCCTACTCTACATAAATACATGCATGGCTTGTACAATGATTGAAAAAATGTGTGCTTAAACAATGTGCATTAGATTTTTGAGTTCATTTAATATTCCCACCTACATAGACATTTATGAAATTTTATTCATTTATCTTCTACAAGAAGTGGACTTTAGCTCGATGATATGTATTTAAATATTTTTTACTAATTAATTTAATAATTTTGATATTACCCATTTCACTCCACACTAAATATAGTATATTTTATGTTAAATTAATATATATAGATTGTGTTATATGAAAATATGAGTTAATTTTTCACTACATGCCGCATAAATTTTATCTTTTTCTACACATATGATCGATGTTAGACCACATTACAAGCAACAATATCATTCCCTAATAACTTTCATTACACAGAAGACTAAGTGTTACGAGAAAATAATTCATTATAAGATTAATATTATTTAATAGGATTTAAAATGGCCATTAATTTTTATATTATATAATTAACTACATTATGAATATATATACTTGAATTTGTTTCATAAATACTAATTAGAAAAGAATATTTCAACCAAATGAATATAAATGGGATGATTTTATGAAAGACTATTTGTATATTAAATATATATATATGTATATATATTAATTTATATTTATTACTAATAATGAAATTCATTAATTAAAATATGATTTTATACATTCAAAAAAATCTATTTTTTAAAATAATCAAATACATTATATATATATGAGATTAGAACAAAGTCAATTTTAATTCCAACCACCTATATTTATATATAGGTAATCATTTATTCTTTTAATAGGAAGCCCATTTAATATTTGTTTGGAAATATATTGATTTAATGTGTAATAATAAATAGTGAAATAGAGAGAATAACATAAAAATTAGTTTTTAATTACTTTTTGGAAATTTTGTGTATTATTTCACTTTTTAATGAATTATTGAAAATAATTAATTTTAATTGTAATTTTTTTTCTATTATTTTATTTATAAGGGAAAATAAGTTTATAAATTTTTTTTAAGGTTTAGTTAGAGAATAAGTTATTAATTATTCCAATTTAGTTCATTGAAAACAATTTCACATTTAAATTGGGTATTAATACCTTGCATAGTGTTTGATGTTTTTACTCTAACAAAAACACAATGTCATATCATCAACGAGATTTTTTTTAAATTATTTTCTTCCATATATGATATTATAATTTTTAAAAATGGATTACATTTATTTATTAGAATAAATTTATAATTAATACTAAGGGAAAATTAGTTTTTCATCAAAAATATTAGCGAAGTTGATTAAAATTAATTACAATGGTTATGAGAAAATTTAGATAACTAAACTACTAAACCATAAATTTAAGAAAATAAATGACCTAGAAACATTTCTGAAACATCATTTCTGTGCCATTACTTTTACACTAACCTTCCATTATTTAGTTGTTTGGTATAATATTAATGTTATCAGTAAAAATGTGGGTACACCTAACTAGTTTTCAAAAATAATATGTGTGAACATTCCTTTTCCTATAAATGGCCCCCACCTCTCCCTCGTCATCACACATATAACCCCAATTATCTTCTTCTAATATCATCCTAATATACATAAAAACATATATAAATTCCTCCTTGAAGCATATTTAGAGTAATAAATTGATCTCATAATTTGTTTTGGTACAAACTAAAAGGAGTTACATGATTAAGATGTAACATCTTCTTTCAGCATCCATTCTATTATTTCTTTCCTCCACCCCTACACTCTCTTTGATGGATTATTTTATTAAAAAACATGTATAATAAATAGTATAGGATGTTCTAGGATATGTTTTCAACATTCACAAACCCAAAACTCCCTCAAATCGGTAACAACATAGTGTTTATATGTATGGGGAACTACAACCTCCATCAAAGATGATTATCTATTTTTTACTACATATCATGGTGAAAATTATGAAAGAAATATATTTATATTTCTTATATATTATATTTATTATATATTAATGATAAAATAATCCATTTACAACACAAATCATTATATTTTTATCTTTGAGTATATACGATAATTTTGTTTGAGGAAGTGTAGACTATCACCCCCTCAAAGTGATGTGCTTCATTCAATGAATGCAGGAAATGTATTAATCATGGGTTTAGTGAACGTATAAGATATACACATATTTTATTTACCATATTTCATTCATTATGAAAATAAAAATTGGAATGGAATTTATGAATACGTAATGCATACCGTTTCCATGAACGATGTATATCATTTCATTAATCTATATTCTATATATTATTATAAAAAATATTTAATATAATGATATAAATAAAATAATTTAAATTCATAAAATCATGATCTATTATTATGAGGGAATATATATATTAATTTAAAACAAATGTGAAGAACAAAGTGAATATTATCCAAAGTAAAACCTTACCATATGATTGTTACCATGATTTTAATATAAGGTCATAATAAGAATATATACGTAATTAAAAATATTAATATGTTTATTTAATGTTTGTATACTAAATATATATTTATTGTACATGAATTTTTATGAGTACGAAGAGATACATGACACAATGTAAGGGGATTTTATCTTAGACATTATTTTTGTGAGATACATGATTTATTCACCATCCATTCCTACTACGAGGTGTGAATAATTCTCATGAATGTATGAAATTATTCATAATAATACATTTATGGTTATTAAAATATATTTTTTATTATATTTATTTCATAGGGTTAAGGTTTTAAAATTTACAAACTGGTAAAATACATTAAATCAATTTTCCTTATTTGAGACTCCTGTTTGGTTATGCATCGAATTTATTTTTTGAGGTGTATAATATAACATTTTTAATGTTATATATTGAATTTAATTAATATAATTATATTATTTGATTCATTTAGTTTAATATATTTACATGGATCGTGTGCTCACAAGTTACCAACTGATAGGATATTGTTGAAATAATCCCATCACATTTCATTAATGTTAATGTTTCTCATTAAATTGATAAAATCATATGATCCATCTATAAAGAACACACATGAGTTTCCTGATCCACATATTATTCAATATATATAAATTTATTACTACCATTTTTCACTCTTGGGTAATTAATATAATTAACACATTTTTTAATAAATTTTTACATTATTTCTTTTTTCGGTTAGAAATCTATTTTATTTTAATAAACCAATTTTACAAAGTGTGTTATAAATTTTTTTATAATGATCCATGAAAAACATGATAATTAAAAATTCATTTTTCAAATTATTTATTTTATTAAAATCCCCATTTATATGTTTTCAAATCTATTTTTGAATTAATAATATTTTCAATGGTTTTATGTATGTCTATAAATTGTTAAATTTGAAAGGATAATTTTATAAATATTTTCTAAAGGTCAGTCAAAATTATCTCAAATTTAAGATTATATATCTTGGTGTTTCTAATGTCTTTCTTGGGAAATATTCAATTTTTTCATTCATATTATCTCTCTAAATGTAATATATTTTATTTTAATGATAATTATGAATCTCATTTATCGTTCATGGGTTTTCTGATTTTGAAATCATCATCTATTGTCGATGTTATTTTTATTAAGAAATGATTAAAAAACTATATTTTTTCATTGGTTATGATATGATTACATTTTTATAATTCAAATTTCATTTTAGTGGTTTGGATATGATTATTTATGTTCATGTGGAATATGTACATGTAATATCATTATGAGATGGGTGGGACCTATTTCTGCCCCAATGTATTAGCGAAAATATTTGTATCTCATCAGGTAGAATAATATGGAATTAAGAGTGATCCTTTTATATTATGATTTCCATGGGAGTGATCCATGACTAACAAGTTGTAATGTGGAATTAACATTATAATAATATTTCCATGGTAATGAACAATGAATTTCAAAATAGTAAAGGGAGTTAACCCATTAAACCAAGATGTTCTTGGATGTGATACCTTGCCTACTATGGAAATAATATTACATACATATGTGTTTTCTACCACACCTTGTTTTATTCCTCGGTTAGAAATCTGTTTTATTCCTTCCCCATGTTTGTAAGAAATTTGTTATATTTGGTGTGTCTACGAAGGGTGATAGTTATGAAGAACATTATGGGAGATTATATATTCCACTTACCTATCAATATTTATGATTATATTTTTCCAAAGCCACCAGAATAATAAGGTCTTTTGGTTTCTATTTGAATATTACTTTAAGTATTCCATAAAAGTTATGTAATTATAATGTATGAAAATTTTTGGTTGAAATAGTTGGTTTCAAAGAAATGTTTTATTTAACAATTGGAAACTTGGATAAAAACATTAGTAAATTCCAAGGTATACTTCTATGATATATTTAGGGTTGTCTCTTTGAATTAGTATAAGGATGAATCAATGTTTAAGAAAATGTGTTGTAATTTTATTAAAGGATATATAGAGATGTGTCTTAGTAATATAATCCTATTTGGATACATTATGTGGATTTGGATATCTAATAGATGTAGCTAGGGGTAAAACTCTGATAAGATTCCCAAGAATGACTCAATGTAATCTCTTACACGACAATGAGCCTTGATACTCAGTTGGTTTGAAAGACCTAGTGGATATTCAATATGAATTCACAAAAACATTTAGAACCATTGTGAAGTATTTAAATAGGGGATTACAATGAATAATCTTGGATAATCCTATTGTGTCAGAGATTAATTAATTAAGATCCAAGATTTATGAGCCTAAAATTTATTATTTTTTGATTATATGGTATCCTAATATGATAAAAGATTATCATATTATGGTTTCTGGTTTTAGCTCATTGAGAAAACTAGAAGGAACAATTATAAAATTTAATGTGTTAGCTGTGGAATGTGTGGCCATTATTCGAGTTCCATTCAAAAGGGGAAATCTCTTAAATTGAATCTGGTTGGTGGCACAAGTATTGGTCATACTTATGAAGATAATGGGACCACAAACGACAGGTGAAAGTTATGTGATGGTCTTATATAACTATTTACATTAATCATAAGAATAATTATTACATTTACATTGATGAAATTAGAGAATGATTCATATTTTTTATTTTATTGAAGTGGTATTAAGTAGTAATGTTATGTAACCTGAGGAATGGTTTACGATTAAGGTTTCATTGAAGATGAATTTAGGTTTTTTAATTCAATGATTATGTTACATGAATCATGAATGATATTATTTTTTTAATTATAAATTTCTGTTAATGATTGAAAATGATGTGATGATCTATGATGAATGAATAAAAAAGTGATTTCTTGGAAAGGGGATATATTGTTTACCGGAAGGTAACCCTTAATTAATTCATGGTGTTCAGATATTGATGTTTAGATAATGATATGTGGTATATAAATAAGTAAATTAAATAGTATGTATAATCTAGAGCTGATGGTTTCCAATGTGTTCTATGTCATTAGCGATGATGTTAAAACATCTTTGATTTAATGAATATATCTAGTTGTTATAAGAATATGAAATAATTCATGTTGTATAAAATGATTTATTGAAATTATGGTTGATAAAAAGTTTCAATGGAATCTAAAATAATGGTATATAGATGTTTTAAATGTTATAACCATGTGGTACATTGTGATATATGGGGGCATGAATTTTAATATGATTTTATGAAAATATTTCTAAATTATTGAATTTTCATATATCGAACGAGTTATAATGTCAAAAATATATTGAATGTTTATGTTAAACATCAAATGAAGTTAGTAATTTGAATTTTTTATCTCAAGAAAAGAGTATTTTTACATATTGGATAAAATGTTCAAACTACAATGTGATGATGATATCTGAGGAAAAATGGAATGACATATCATGTATGTCATGGTACATTAATACATAAGTAATGAAAAAGTAAGATTTCTTTATAGAGAAATAGGTTAATTGGATAAACATGAAACTATTGTTGGTATTGTCCTAATATAATGAAACTATAACATTTCATGAAAATTATTCTAATTTTGGAAAAGGTTATTGAAACCAAAATTGTTGTCCTTGTACCTTCATTCACAAGGAATCCAAAGGTCCCTTAGATCATAAATGAATTATGGATTTTTGATTGTTAACATATTCTTGACCTTTTTCTTTATCACCCTCCATATGAACATGATGTTAATATTTCTCTTCCATGTCTATTTTTACATCCTTTTTATCTTCTTCTATGTTAGAATTTCTTTAATAGTTACTATGGATAAATATTTTTGGTCCAACATTCTTTTTTAATGTGATAATTCATAATTATTTTTATTATCGGTGTTCTTATGAATTCAAATATCATGTGTTAATCTATTGGTAACCCAGATGAATTTTTATGGTGATTGAAATTTTAAAATAGTTAGAATTCAGCAACTAAATATTTTGTGATATATTTTTTCAAATTAGTTAAATAATTTTGAAATTCTTCATTCAAACCACACAAAAAAATAGTTTATTTTATATTAAATCCATATGTTTGTCCTGAGTTATATAAAACACCATGTTAATTATGAAATAAAAATTAAATAAATTTTATATTTCTCTACATGGAACATCAAGGATTTATTATGATACATGAAAGACATAATTTCATTAATGGATTGCGTAATATGCAATACTGATTGTTATCAAATAGTAATTAATTATTAAAATACTATTATTTAATAGTTAATAACCTATAAATTAAATTCATGACTATGGGATTAACTGAAAAATGGATATATATAGTTGAATTATTTTGTTACAAATTAATTAAAAAATATTATAGAAACCCCGTGAAAATAAATGTACTGGTTTTAAAAATGTCAATTTTTATAAAGGTAATTTTACCACATTCTTATGGTGGACCTATATTAAAGCCATTTTTTAACATTTAAAATTATAATATGTTAATTTTATTGTCATATTTTAAATAGAAACATATAAAATAGTTTTTAAGAAATCATTAGTAATTTTTCATAATTTTTCATTTTAAGGAATTGTTAAAAAATGAATTTTAATTAAATAATGTTTTTATTTAATTTATTTAAAAGGGTAAATTATATTTGAAATTGGTTTTATATTTCAATTATAAAATATTTTTTTATATTAATAAAATTCAGGTCGCTTGAATCAATTTCAATTTGATATTGAGTATAAAAATATAGAAAACTTGTAGACGTTTTTAATCTAAAAACCAATAATGCCATCCCATCAATGAGATTTTTTTAAAATTAATTTTTCCACTTTTTTCATTATAATTTGTAAAATATGGATTCCATGTTAGGAATAAAAAAAATATAATTACTAATAAGGTAAAAAGAGTTTTAGATATAAAATATTAGTGATAGTGGTTAATATTAATTTAAATTGTTATGATATAATTTAGGATAATGGACTACTAAACCTAAAATTTAATACCCAAAACGACCAATAATCTTCTCCAATAGCAATTTAAATCATTTTTAAAAATTTTTATATTATAAAATGATTATCTATTTGTGTGTAAGAAAAAAAATAGTTTTGAAAAACACTTGAATAACAAGGCAATTAACATAAGAAATGATTAAAAGAATAAATGATTACTAAAAATGAGTGACTTTATGTCATAAAAAATAATATATGAAATTATAAAAATTAATAAGGTTGTATGGTATGTTAATTTCATTCATATAACCATTAAATAATATTTTAAATACCGTTAAACTAGAATGAATCGTAAGGTATGATATTTCATCTCCATTTTCAATCCATTGAGACCTATTTGTTATTATGTACCAATTCACTTTTATATTTTGTATACATTGCACTTTTAAATTTAATATAATTAATACACCATTCACCATGGTATTATAATTTTGATGCTTAATTATTTCATCCAAGGGGGTTTCACACGACAATTACCATGTGGTAAAAGGTATTCAAGAATTTCACTTTCTATTATTACCCACACAATTCTCATGAAATAATCAATTTAATGTGATCATTTTTAGTTAGAGATTACATTCCACAAAAATAAAAACATATTTCAATATTTATATGATTATATACTAAAATATATAAAAATTTTATATAGTTTATTAATATTAAATTTTAATTGATCATCAAGTGAAATACTTTAAATAAAATACTCTTAAGGAATACAGATATTTGATAATGAAAATTTTTTAGTATTTAAAGTTATTATTTTAGGTATGTAGTACTTTTTGTTATGTATAGATGGGTGTGGCACATAAATTATATATCACCTAAATTCATCAATAGGTCTACTGATACAAATCGATCGGCCAAATTAATTGTGTATGAACACTTTGTTTTGAACATTTCCAAGGATATATATTGATAGTATTAATTTTCTCATTCCTAATACATTTCGAACAATAATTGAGCAGGAAATTCATTCACCTAAAATAAATTTATTATTTCAATCCATGATATATTTTCTTAGATATTATATATGGAATCATATCAATTATAATTTTATAATAAAATGGGATGTGTTTATTTTTTAATCATACTATTTTGATTATGTAACTTCTTAATAATTATATAGAATGTGTGTTTAGTTATATACCTTCTCATGTTGATTTTGATGATTGATTAAGGATATATTCTACTTTTCATTAACCTATACTGATTATTTTATCTCACTATTATTTGGTTTCTTTTCTACAATTTTTTATTATAAATTATTCTAATGAGTGTCATGGATACTGATATTTTAATTTTGTTATGTTTTATGATTCATTTATTCTTCCCAAAGAAAATGGGTATCATGAATTTATTCACAATTTTCATATATTCTAGAAACTTCATTGTAGTTGGATTTGAATCATTTATTTATAACAATGTAATAATGTAAAGAATAAGATCATGGATACTATGGTAAGTATCCTTAAATATGACCATTATAACTGTCATGATCCCAATATTTTGATGCTTGAGTGTTTCATTTATGAATTCGAATATATATAAGATTTAAATCCCATATGAAATAATATTTAAATACTTTTTGAAATCCATATTATAGATTCAATACCCATAATACATTGGAAATTGAAATTTAATCATACTATATAACAAATGTAAAATCACAACATCTTTGAAAATCATTCCAATAATCCATCTTTATATCCTAGGGAACAGAAAAAAGTAAGGGTCATCTAAAATGATATGGTAAATTATTTTGGAAGTGATATTGAATGAATAATCATATCCAAAATGGAATGTTATATAAATGAAAACATATTCCACATAAATATATCGATAATTAATAATCCATATTAAAATATAAATTACAAAAAGACATGAAATTCAATTAATAATGTTGGAAAGAAATTAAATAAAAAAAATACATTAAAAATTTAATGGAAGAATATAATTATTGACTAATAAATATATGAATTTATTAATTATTATATTTCAAGTCTTCATTAGATGATTTCATCTTCTTACACAATCTATTATCCAGATAGTTTAGAACTACACCTAGACAACAATTTATTTTTCCCATCTTATTTGTATCATGAGACATGTTGATGCATCGAGGGGATATATAAATATTGAGACCCAATAATCATAGTAGATCAAAATAATAACTTATATCTTGAAAATTCTTTTTAATTCATGAAAAATATGCCTTATTAAAAATATATATTGATTAAAAGATATATATTTATCAATATTTCCCCAGATAATAATATAACATTAACAGTAAAAAATATATTTAAGAAAGGTGTATGGATTTGGAAATAATCATAAATATCATTAAATACATGTATATATAAGTGAAATTTAATGGCTATTGAAAATAATCACAATAAGGTTCTATTTTCAAGAGAAAATTTAAAATAAAAAACTAATGAGATTTATAAATTTTATTTACCACTTCTTAATTTTCATGTCCAATCCTATTGGATAAAATATATCAATTTAAATAAAAAATAACCTATTGTATGAATTATTCATGTTTATAAATGTCTACTAGTCATGTATAAAACCTATATAAGACAATTGGTGTATAATAACAAATAAGTATCAATAGAATGTAAATTGAGAAGAAATCTCTTAACACATAGTTTTTTTCGATTAAATAATCTTTAAAAACATGTTTATTGGTTTTATGAATGTTATTAATATTAAAAACCTTTTTTAATATTTATAATATAATATATTTATCCATTTTAAAATCTTATCACTTCTATTTTTAATAATTTTTCATTACATTCCCAAATTGGGATGGTAATTTCCATGTTTTTTAGTATATTTTGACATGTTAATTTTTTATTGCTCTTAAATTTTTTTATTTTATCATATATACAATTATAAAAACAATATATCTATATTTAATATATTCAGTATATATTTATTTATCATAATCTAGAAAATTTTGTACTAGGAAATAAAATACATCGTTTATAGAGACAGTATGGCGTACATATGTAGGAATGATATTTCCATTTTATTACTATATTTAATGATGTAAAAGTAATTGAAATATATATGTGTATTGTAATTCCAGTTTAAAATTTATGTTATATATATTACATATTTTAACTAATAGCATTTTTAATTCCTTCCATTTCTTTCTTATTTAATCAAATTTCTTTATGATGTGGTAGTCCACTGTATAGACAAATGCCATTATTGTATTCCCAAAAAATTGAAAATTTTAGGATACATGTTATATAATAATTAATGGAATATAAATACATCATAAATATCATAAATGTCATATTTAAACATTATTATTTTCATTACTCTCTTCGTTGAATGTCGGTAATGGAAAAAAGAGGACATCATCGGTTCGTGAGGTGGTAGTTAATTATATACAATAATGATGATTTCATAACCAAAGTAATGGATGTGATTGTGGTTTTTATTAAAAAAATAAAAAATAAAAAACCCTTAGTACATTTAATATGTAATAGTACATATCAAATCCTGGTATAATAAAATTTTATGATGTTGGAGATGAATTTAAAATAAAATTACATTTAGAGGTACATCACCTCTTCTTAAGGTATCACCATTTGAATTGATCTAATGAATTTATATGATCATATAAACCTAAAATTTAGCTTCTATTATGAGGGTATGGATGTTTCAAGTCGAGATGGAATGTTATTTTGTGATCCAAAATGATTTTTTGTGTTAATAAATTTGGTGATGGAGTTTTTTTAGTTCTGGAGGGGTTACATCATTTTAACTACCAAAAAGTAAAAACTATATGAAGATAAAACATACCTCATTAACACCCAATAAATATAAATTTTTAGTAGTATATAGGTTATTGTATAAATACATCCAAAAAATGAATTTTTTATAGGTTCTGGGTCATTTTAACATCTTATAATGTAATAATAACCACTAAGTAAACAAAATTTTACCCTAATCTTCTTTATTATAATTGACAATTTATAGTAATAAAACAAGTTAAAAATTAAGTTGATAATTTTACAATTAATCAATTATTATAATTAATGATAAGTAATAACTTTTCAAAAATTAAAATATCAGAAGTGTCAATGAATAATTTTAAAATTATCATGTAGTCATGAATACAAAATGAGGATTTTATTTGAATGTTTTCAAAAAATAGAAGTGTTTTTATATAAAAATTAACATTGAAATTAATAAAAATTTAACAAATTTTATTAATATATGGATTATTCATATAATATAAATTTAAAAATAATTTTTAAATTATTCATAATTCTAAATTATTTAAATGAAAATTCAGTTTTCAATTGAATTCAATAATTTTCACTATTCATATAAAAATAAGTATTCCCCTAATAACTAAAAAATATCAACCTATGTTAATATTGTAATAAAAATATAGAAAATTATGTTCAATGTTTTATTAAATCTTTATGAATGCTTCGAAAATTAGTCTTCTGAAAACTACCCCATTAAATGGTGTTAAATTTATATTTCAGAAATATAAAGCATTTTATGTGTTTGTTATTATCTTAGGCCAATAAAATAAATTTTAATATTGTAAAAATATTTTATTTAATATATTATATATAAATTTTATTATGATTATTCATTAATATTAATTAGTTTATTTTATTTTGATAAATCTCCCATTGGTGCATTAAAATGATTATTTATAAGAATATATTCTTTATATTCTGTTGGATTCAATTTTCATTTTAATTAATTGGTATATAAAGCATTAAATAATATATTTTTAATGGTTAGTAATTCTTATTCATAACTAGCAATTAAATGGATATGAGTTAATTTACATTTTAATAATTATATTAATAGTATTCAGTAATATCGGTATTCTGTGTAACACAATCAATCATAGAATGTCAATGTTGTGTGTAATACAATTTAACAATGTTTTTTTGTGCATTGCACAATACAAAACTAAACTTATTCTAAATGTAATATATTTTAAAGGATTTATTTGTTATATTATTCCCTCCCTTAAAAAAAATTACTTGAAAATTCTTGTATATTACCTTCTAAATAGATGTGGGTATTTCATCTTCATAATATCAATTACTTCCCATATTGCATCATCCCTTTTTTGATTCTTACAGAGTTCAATTTACAGATGATTACTGTATATCCTAAATAAATTCTTGATTGTATTAATAATATGGATAGATTCATCATAGTACGATATATATCATTCCAAAAGTATATCATCATAGGAGAAACATGTGTTCTTTCTAGAATGTTCTTACTTATAAAATATATAAGTAAAACATCATGAACTTTTTGATTGTTTGTAGGTATTACCAAATGCTATGAAGAGATCATATTGATTCAATAATTTTAGAGGGTATGATTTACTAGGGGTTCAGGTTCATTTTCTTATCTAACATTATAAAAACCATATGTAGAGATAGTTTCATGAAACAATGACACCACGTACGGAATTCCAAATTCTTCTTTAGATTATTTAAATCCCTCCATTATATAATTCGGCATATATTAATGTTATCACAAATAGAATTTATTATCATCATTTCCACTTCAACATGTTATAGTTCTTAATGATTACTTTCACCAATTTCACCCAAAAAATATAAAGTGAAAAATATTTAAATACAAAAATAGATAGTCAAAATTATGGAGCCACATAATTATCGAATAATATGTAAAATTTGAATGTAATAAAACACAAAGAAAATGATTTAGGAAATTAAATTCATTACCACATTGTATCTCATAATTAAAATATCATTACATGAAATATTTAATATTTGAACATAAAAAACTAGAAATAAGGAATTACTGAATGTAATATATGTGAAATGGATAGTATATGAAAAATAAAAAATAAAAAATGTTCATATTATTACAATATTCCCCAATGAACAGAAAGTTAGAGGGAATACCTTACATTACACATCTATTTGGTTTAAATCTTTTTAAAATCCATGAATAATGATTAAAATTAATAAATTAACATTCATAAAAACCATTATAATATTTATAATAACATATATATTATTATTTAACTATATCATATCACATTATTGTTAATAATATTTAATTATATTCAGTATAATTGGTGTTAAATTATTGATTCTCGAGTGTGTATTGAATTGTTATTTTTTCTTCTTACATTGATCAATGTTTTATAACACAACGAATATGAATAATTATTAAAATTTCATATATATTAATTATTTTTAGAGAAATCAATAAAATTTAGTTATATTAAATGAAATTCACTTTTTATGGAGACGGTAGGATGAACGTACGCGTGGAGAATGCTTTGATTTTCATGTCATAATTATAACAGAATAGTAAATGATAATAATTTATATGAACTATATATTATAATATCTATGTCACATATATCCCATATTTTTATTAGAATAATACTAAATACATTTTGGGTATTGTGAGTGTGAATTACATCTATGTCAATGATGACACTCCACCATACACAAAAATAACATTATCATATCCCATTTGATTTATGTTTGTGTAGTTCTATGTCATACCATTAACATTAAAACATCTCTTTATATTGAAGATACTTATTATAATCTAAAAATAATATATAAAATTAACTAAAAGAAGTGTATAAGGAAAAAAATAAAAATAAAATTACAAAAATATTACCTCTAAATCATGTATCCTCAATAGGTTTTCACTAATCCCCTTATGTTTTCTATTTTTTCCCAATATAATGAATATAAAATGAGGGGAATTATTATGGGACGTGATTTTTTCATTTCATAGCTAATGAATGTTTATATCATAATGTTATTGATGGGGGATATATAGTCTTCATTTATAGTTATGGAGAATACACACATGGTATTTTATTAAAGTTGGGAGATGTACACACATTTTTTGTAAGATCCCTGGAAAATAATTAATATGAAATTTTTAGTTTTGTTAATATTTTTTTAATTAAATATTAATTTTATTCTTAAGGTGATTCTATATTCAATGGCATACCCGACACGCAACAATGGGTTTCTCCAATGTCTAATGTTTGTCACAACGCTGAGTCATACTGAAAGAAATTAAAATAATATTCTTTTTAATGGTAGTTAATGCCTAGCTGTTTTTTTGGTGGGGATGATAATAACTAATTAAAACATGATTATACACGTTTTGTAAATATTTCTACAATTATCCAATAATATTTAGAGGCTTAAAATTCGAATGAATCAAATTTTAAGCTTAAATTCTATAATAATTGTTAAAATGTCGATTTACCGCCATTTAATAGAGAACCATATTTAAATATAGTTTTGGTGACTATAATATGTACTATTGGACAAAATAAAATTATTCATTAGAATCAATATATCAAAATTTACTTCGGGTAATTTTTTTTCTTTTTCTTAAAAAGATCATTTTTTAACAAATACTGAAAAATACTGCATTTTAATTCAATGCTTCCTTTTAATATAATTTATTTATATAGATATGTTATCACTGTAAACAGTTTTAATGT
Source organism: Viscum album (assembly GCA_963277665.1). NCBI lineage: Eukaryota > Viridiplantae > Streptophyta > Magnoliopsida > Santalales > Viscaceae > Viscum > Viscum album. The sequence continues at coordinate 373,815,340 of OY728134.1, forward strand.
GTAATTAGATTATATTTTTACCATTTAATCCAATTTTTGTCATTTTATGTAATTTCAATTTGAAATTAGACATAAACAAATGTCAATCATTTAATAGTTATTATTTCATAAAAACATGCTTTTTGTTTTCAAAATGAGAATTAATTTTAAATTATTTAATGAAACATATATTTTATGAATTTGGTAAAAAATAAATCATTATTTAATTCCTAATATCAAATATTTCATAGGTTGAAGTTTTGGTTTTTTTCTAAAAACGTTTAATTTTTCATGAATTGTGAAAACACTTAGTAGTGGTTCAAAACCAAATTTTTTAATTTAAATGAGATTTTATCGCATCATTGAGTTGAATTTAGAAAATCCAACATACATGGTTGTTAATATTAAGTAAAATGAGGTTCAATAAAAAGAAAATTATTATTTTTTTGAATAGTAACATTTGAATTATATTTACCTCAGTTAAAGGTTAATTGGGTAATTTAAGGTAAAACTAATATTATAATATTATAAATTTTAGCATAAAACATGTCATAAAATTATTATATTAGTAACGGTTAATGAATATAATCCTTTGGTAAGACTTTTTTCCTTCGAAAAGCATTTTGGGTAAGATAATGAAATTAATAACATTTTATTTTAAGTAAAAATAAAAATATCATAACAAGTGTTGTTTTGCTAAAAATAATATAATGTGGTGTTTTATAATTGATATATTTGACTATAAATATTAATTTTAAAGCTAAAAATATTTTATACATCATATTATTTAATTTATAATTTTTTGACATTATATAAATTAAATTCTTAATGACACAATAATGATGCAGTGTTTACCACATTAATGAATGGTTTAAATAAATACGATAATAAAAATCCAAACAATATTTAAATCCTAACCAATTATTATTGGATGATTTTATTTCTAACAAAATTCATCTTAAATTATACTTTAATAAGATATAGATATTTAGAAACCAAAAATAATTATATTATAAAATAATATTTTAAAAAATTCCTAAAGATCCTCTCCTCCCCCTTGTAAAAATTTCTCAAATATAAACCTTCACTCCAACCTCTCATACCCCATGGATCATCCATCCTATACCAAAAAAATCTCTCCCTATCCCTATATTCCACCTAGAAGTCTAAACTTATGCAGAAGTCACTTCAAGAAATCCAATTGGTTCAAACCATAGGGAGTTAACTGATTTAAAGGAAACATCTTCTCATAAGTTCTTTTCTCTTATTTTACTTGTCAAATCCCATAAACTCTTTTAATTGATTATTTTTAGAAAAAAATTATCCTCAATATTATAGGTTGTTTTAATGATATTTATTTGAACCAATCCTACACACACAACCATCTAATGGGTAAATTACATACTATTTCTGTGGATGGCGAACTACAACCTCACGAAATGATGACTGTTCAATCTTCTCCTTCCACATCATATGGTGTCTATTATGATGAAACTGTATTTATATGTGATATGTATTATATTTATATTTTCTATTTAATTGTTTACTTTTCATTTATAAAATACCTTTATAGTTTACATAATGGATAAATGCAATAATTTCATTTGAGGAAGTGTAGATCACCGCCCCCTCAAAGTGGTATGCCTCATTAATTCCATACATGGAATGTAGAAAGTATGGTTCTAATGAAATTATATATTATATTTTACCAGAATTATAATATACCAATTTATCATTATGTTTTCACTACATTAAAAATACTAAATAGAAATGAAAGTAGCATTCATGCGTACGTACGGCTTAACGCCTCCATGAACAGTGCATTTCATTTCTTACCTCCAAATTTTATTTATTATTATTAATATATATATATATGAAATATATATATTATATATATTATATATATGTATTGAATATCATTCTATAGATAATTTACTTCTGACCAGATGAACAACCTGTAATTATAAGAAGTTCCTTTTTACTCAAGTACAAATATTGACAAAATGATCATCATTATCATAAATGATTCCATAATGATTATAACATGTTAATTAGTGATATAAAAGGAATAATAATGATTAAATAGTTTTTTAGGAAAATATAAATTTTCTATATTTTTTATTCTAGAAATTAAATAATGAACAGTTCAACTCAGACATGAGTTATGGAGTTTCTTATCTAACTTTTAATTCTATGACATTTCAATTGCTCAAAATTTATTTATTTCATGTGTGTATTGTGTACATCCATTTGATATATATTTTCAAGATTATATTTATATTTATGGTATTATATCATTTATTTGGTTTTTATATACTTTTTTTCATACGACTCGATTGATTACAACATAGTAAGGGTTTTTCATCTCACTTTTATTCCTGTTAGATTCATGCAATATTATCTACTATTTAATTTTGTGTGGTGTATTTAATTCGCATGATTGTATTATTTTTGTAATATAATTTAAATTATGGGTATATACATCTTCATTATATGATCCTACTTTCATGTGAAGTATGATTCGTAAGTTACCAAATCGGTAAGACAACTTTTTAACTTAATTTTTATTCCCTGGGTTAATCTTATTATTCCTAATTAAGTCATGCTATGATATTGTGTGTAATCACTATTTGTTTATTTATGTTTAAATTTCCTTGCAACATTGTGTGTATATAGTTTTGATACACATAATCAGTCCATGTATAAATTCTCTTGTCATCGATATGTACTTGATAAGAGAAATTTTAACTCAATTTCCATTCATTAAGTTAAACATCCAAGTAATTGGTGGTGTTTTTAAAAAAATATGTGTTAATGTTCTTGGACTGATATACACTGAACATACAATCATATTGAGCATATGTATATATTATCACATTATTATGTAACTAATTTATTCTTAATCTAAGTATAAATTTTTTTAGGGATTTCTTCTCAATTAATATTCCATTGAGACTATAGTGTTTAGATGAACCAATTAACTCTTATATTGTGTCAATGTTGTCTTTTGGAATATTATATCATGAATCCCTTATTTCTCATGATATTATAATATTTTTTTAAATTTTAATCCTCAATTATTTGTATTCAAGTGTCATTATTATTTAAAAACTCTTTAACTAAAATATCATTTTAAATGGTTTAATGAGTTATTCTTCTAAATATTTATCATTAATATATATGTTATCAAAAAAATTTAGGATTTATTTATATGGAAATTAATGTTTTAATATGATAATTCATTTAAAATATTCAAAGTTTTATAGGATTCTTAGATTAAAAAAACTATTAATTAAATGTTTTAAATGGTTTATGAAAATGGTTAGAAAAAGAATTGATTATATCAATATCATGAAATAATATATTGTGTTAGAAATGTAAAAATGTTATCCTTCATTTATTGTTTTGTTTTGTTTTATTAATATATTATGGTTATTGGTCATTTTTTATATATATGGTTAGTTTCATGATAAACGTAGTGTGGGTGACCTTGAGATAGCTCTTAAATGCATTGGATAACATGACAGAGGTAAATATTAATGTTTCTCCTTATAGATATAAGGTATATAATATGATGGGTATTCCAAATGATACTCCCTATGTAGCTGTGAAATCTACAATGTATGTATTTTATGTATTCCATAAGTTGACTTTATAATTTATGATTTTTATGTGTTATTCATAAATCTTACGATTTCAAAAGGAATGTTATGATTGAAAATTATGTTTTCATTGAATTGTATTTATAGATTGGAAAATGTTTTCTTTTCTTTTTTATATAACCATTACTATGCTTTTTATTCTCATACCATGTTTATAAATGTTTTTCACATGACTTAAACATTAATAGGGACATGGATGGGATCATGGAAAATATATAATGTCTAATAAATGAAAGTAGACAAGTTAATATTTTTAAGAGTTTTTATTTTGTGAAAATATGCAATCAGAGAAAAAGTTTCTAAATTGAAACTTTTGAGATGTAAAATTTATGACCTAATTCTCTAAAGATTTAAACCCGAAAATAACCTCAATGTGAATTATTTACTTAATTAAATATCTTGTAATGATTAATGTTGCCTCCTTATAGTTGGTATCAGAGGTTGGTTTAGATAACTTTAGATTTCAATGTGTAATTTATGTATAAGTGACATAACAATAATGGTTAGAATATTAGAATGTGTCATAGTTATTTTAGAAGTGATAAAATGTTATTACATTTTGTGGTAAAAATGAAAGGTATTAGATAACTTTTGTGGATAAAATATGTAATGGTAGTTTTCGAGGAATTTTCCTTTTTTTGAATGTTATAAAATTTCATATTTTTTGAAAATGGACAAAATTCATACTATGTGACAACCCGTCACAACAGACAAAGTTGTGGGAATCGATCCTATAACCAAAGTTTGATTTTGATTTATCTCCTACCACTAGACTACGTGTAGTCCCTGGTTAGTATGACTAAATCATTTTAGATAAATGATTTTATGGATCAAGATGAAGTATATTTGGAATTTTATGATATATTAAATGGACATACATAGTATAGGAAACTAATTTGGTGATTAAGTGATAATGGTTATTTTGGAATCCATTCACACATTTGGGAACACTATAACATTAATTAAAATATAATAATATGGTATTTAATTTGTGGAGTAATGGTTTAAATTTTATTTTAGATGAATCCATGTTTTTATTGTGGAAATAAGTTGAATTTTATTACTTCTGGAAGTGAATAACCTATCATCAAAAATATTTGATTGGGTATATTACACTTGATGATGAGAATTTAAAAGTAGTAGATGTTTTTTGATATAAACATTAAGATTTACTATGGAAGACTATGTGATTAAATACTTATGAGTTTTGGTTTTCAATTATAGTTTTGAATATTTTAATGAATTTGAAGGGAAATTGTATATTTAATGGTATTTCTTAAACTTTGGGTACTTTTTGCTTAATTTTTGAGATTTAGAGTAGCATTTATTTTTATATAAGGATTATCCTTTTGGGGATTATTTGATCTGGAACTAACTAATTATGGTATTATTTAATATATAATGATATGGGAAATATATGGTTTATATTTTATGGATCATGTTACTCTCTAGATGTGGATTCTAGCACTTTTTTGTGACCTAGTCATCTTGAATAGTCAGTGTTTCGAGAAAATATGAGTTTGTGATTGAAATTTTGTAAATCATTAAATTCTACATGTCATGTAAGCAAGTTTCCTTAATTTCATATACAATATCATTAAAAAATTCTCTAATTTTATGATATGGAACATAAAGTAATAAATTTTTCCGTTTTGTTTTCCTACTGGGAAACTAATGACCATTAAACCCATCATAAATTTGTGTTTTTGTTGTTGTCAACTTTCGTCTAATCATGTTTTTGTCACTCTACATTAGAATGTGACACATATTTTTTGTTACATATCCATGTTTTCATTCATGGATTCCTAGTATTAGATAAATTGGGTGACATTTTTATTTATCTTTATTTCTTTTAAAGTGATAGTTTTATTTACACTTTTTATTATGTGGGACATTCAATGATGTTTCAAAAACCAATTTTAAAATTGTGAGGACATAATTTCCAAAAGGTGGGAAGGATGTAACATCCCAAGATAATACAAAATATAAAATTTTCATATTTATTAATATTTTTTAATTAAATATTAATTTTTATTTAAAGTGTATTACATATACAATGGCATACCTGACACACAACAATGGGTTTCTCTAAAGTCCAATGTTTCACACAATGCTGAGTCATGCTGAAAAATAATAATATAATATTATTTTAAATCATAGTTAATTCCTAGCCATTATATTTTCTGGAATGAACATGACTAAATACATTATTATTATACATTTTTTAAATATTTTTACATTTATTTAATAAAATTTAGAAGCATAAAATGTGAATGAATTAAATTTTGAGCATAAATACTCTAATACTCCTTAAAAGATCAATTTACCTTCTTTTAATGGATAACCCTTATTAAAACTAGTTTTCATCACTTTCATATATTATATTTGAGAAAATAAAATTCTTCTCAAGAATCAGGACATCGAAATTTACTTTGGGTAAAAAAAATTATTTTTCTGATAAAGTTCATTTTTAATAAATAGTGAAAAATACTCATTTTTAATTTGTAATTTCCTTTTAATAATATTTATTTATATAGTCAGTTTATCTTTTTAATTTTTTTTAATGTTTGTTTGGATTATTATTTAACAATTTAATTTAATTTTTGTCATTTGATATAATTTAACATTGAAATTGGACATAATCAAGGGCCAATATTTTGATTGATTTTATTTCATAAAAATGAATTTTTTTTTGACAACAGGAATTAATTTTATATTAATTAATACAACTTATATGTTTTAAATTTTTAAAATATAAATCATTTTTGAATTCAGAATATAAAATATATCATAGGATGAATTTTTGGTATTTTTATAAAGTCCTTCAATTTTTAATGAATAGTAAAAACACTTAGTAGTAGTTAAAAACCAATTTTTTCATTTAAATGAAATTTTATCACCTCGGTGAATTAAATTTTGAAAATAAGAAATAATTTTTCTGGTATCAGTATGTAAAATATTTCTCAATATAATGAAAATAGTTTTCAGGGAATAATATCTTTGGAATTTTATTTACCGATGATAAACGTAAACAAAGTAATTCAAGGTAAACTAATATTATAATAAATTAAAAATTACCATAACACTTGTCCTAAAATTATTGTATGAGTAAAGGATGATGACAAAAATCATTGATAATGAATTTTGGAATTTCAAATCCATTTGGGTAATATAATGACATTAATAAAATGTCATTTAAAGTATATATGAAAATATCATAAACATATAATTTTTTGCTAAATTAATTTAAATGTGGGGTTTTATAAATGATATATTTGACTATAAATATTCATTATAAAGCTAAATATATTTCCTAAATCATGTAAATTTATGTATAATAGTTATAAATTATGACATAATAATGATGCAGTGTTTACCTCATTAATGAATGATATAAATAAATAAAATTATAAAAATTAAATCAATATCAAAGATATTTACAATTCTTATTTTATGATTATATTTAAAAAAATAGTCATCTAATTTTTGATTTTAATAATTTTTGGACCTATAGAGATGTCCTGACCCCCTCCCCACAAATTGTACCCCTCTTAGGCTGGTAATGTGGAAAGGGAGATACAGACCCCTCGAGTCCTGCCTCTAGTAGGCCACGGTTTGACGAATATGACTGAGGGTATAAAAAACACACAAATGGAAGGAATTACACAATAAGATAACACATCCAGAAGAGAGAGATAAGATAGACACCAATCAACTCCAACTCGGAACTAGAAATTTAAAATAATTCCAAGTACATATATGGAATGTCATTCAAAAGTACCACTACAAATTGTGAAAAACAGAAAGTACCCAAAAGAAAGAAAAACAACTGCAACCACAAGCCTGACCTGCTCCAACAACCCCAAGCTAGTTGAAACCTGCATGATCTCCAGCATCCTAAATGAGACCTAAAAATAATTTATATATAAGTAGGGTGAGTATAATATATACTCAGTAGGATCCTCCCCTAAGCCTCTCATGAAAAAGAAAAGAAATCATGCCAACGCACAGTGAAAAACAAGTCAATCAAACTCTTCACCTAACAGGTATACTATGTTCCCAACCTCATCATGGATACAATAACCATGTAACCCATACAAAAATATATCATATAGTAAAGAATATCAAGGGTACCTTGATACTACTTCCCCACTGGTTTGCTGCATTACCCCAATGACATATGTCCTGTGCATTTCTCTCCAAAGTATTTCTCCCAGACACCTGAGCTAATCTCCACAATCTGCATAATATGCACCAAAAAGGCTTTCCCGCATACCCTTGTGTGAAGCACCACACAATCCTTAGAACAGATAGTAACCATGTATTTTTTTGGGAGCCACCACAACACGCACAACGTGTATCAAACGTCGGATATTATACCTCCATCCATTACAACCAATACACCAAGTAAGGATCCTCAAGCCATCATAGCCTATACGTGTTACCACTATAGTTGTCAATAGGATACAATATCCTGAATATATGTGTGTGAATAACCACAAGGCATTGCATCCCTCTACACACATAGATGGGGAAAACTAACCATTGTGCCTAATGTCACAAGTATCTACCAAGAGAAGGGAGCAGGGTCAAAGGTGGTAGTCAGTCATTTATCATCCAACCGAAACGTTGGCGAAAACACCACCCTAGGGCTCAGAATCCCTTGGGTGTTAGTTTCCCATAATGATAGGGTGTAGTGGATTATATAATCACAAAAAGTACAGAATATATATAATAAATCACAACCACACTATGGACATAACCTAGTCTTAGACACACTTACAGCTAACATCTCTCGGACTCCAGGCTGCTACTTCTAAGAATAGGTATCCTATAAGCACAAACCATTTAAATAGATTTATTTGGTTACTTCCATACATTTATTAATTCCACTGTATGATTATTAATTATTTAATCATTAATTAACCATGAAAAAATCCACATTAAGTTTCATCAGCATGACACCCAAAGTCAATTATTCCTTCAAAATATTACAACCTCATAATTATGTTTCGGCGAACAACAACCCCATGGTTTAACACCATTTATTCAGATATTCATTACAGAATTATTTCCATATTTCTAGGCATTCTATAAAAGCATTATATGCTACTAAACATAAGGGGGCTCAACACGGTGAGTAGATATACTACCCATAATGTCCTTGCCGCCAATAGAAAGAGCATAGAACCATTATTCATTGAGAAGCTAAACACAGAAACCACGTGGCATACCCTGTGTTTCATTGCTTCTTACGAAAGAAGGGTAATCAAGACCAGGTGCCTTGAGCAGTGGGGAAAAGTAATGCAGGTAAACAACCAATAAAATCACCAAGCATCCAACAATGACATCCATCAAATTCTATCATCCATGGGGTCCCCCAGATTCCCACATGCATAAACAGATGAATCATGAAACTCTAGGCGTCATCTGCAACCACAAACACAAGGCCTCTTGCCCCCACATATCACATCAGTCGTCCAAGCTCACATCACAACACTAAAAATAGGAAAAAAACCCTAGATCAATTGGATTATTTCCCCTTTAAAATACATGAGGGTAACGTAGAACCCTTTAAAGAATTATCACACTATCAAATTCTTCAATCCATCTTCAATTAAAAAATTTAATTTGGAGGTTCCAATTCCAGGAAACCTAATAATTAAGCTATCACAAATGATAAAACATACATACTACGCCAATTTGATTAACTTTAAATTGGATCAATGACCACAACAACAACATCCATATTCATTTACATGACTCATTATATTTATCTAATTAATTATCAATTAATTCTGACTTTACGTTATTTATCAATTTCATCAAGAACAACATGCTAACTAGAATGGCATTGATATCACACTCTCTAGAAAATCAAGAGGTGAACCGTTATCACGGTACAAAGCAACAACATGCGATCAAACCATTTCTTTTTATCCAGTTCAAATATTTAATTAAGACAATATCATTGTGATCCAAAGGGATAAATCATCCTAAATCTACAATTGTACAAAAAAAATTGAGAAGCCACAAATCCTATACCTCAAAGGTTTTTGATGAAAACCACAACGGTTGAAGAACGCTCAAGAAATAGGATCGATTCTCTAGAAATCCTCATTAGATCTCCTCTCCTAACACAACCAAGCCCAATTATCATCATATTTGACATATAAACACTTTTATCTACCAATAACGGGAATAGATCAATGAAGACAGGAGAAGAGGAGGAATAGATCTATGGAACAAACAAAGTAAGAGGTAGAATGACTATATACCTCAAGAAACCAGCTTTGATTCGGGAAAAGAAGCCTCTGAATAACCTATAAAACGCTTGGTAGAGGTTCTCCTACTGCCAAGGAAGGGTAATCCCTTAGGATAGATTCTTAGGGGCATAAACGAACAATTTAGAAGAAAAAGAGTTTAAGTCCACAATTTTAGAATCTGAATTTATGTACCCGCATGGTTAGTCTGCATGGTTTGACAAACCATGCGCTAACTGTGCGTTAGCTTCTACCTCATCAAACACTACATGCATGTTTAGACATCATGACTTAGCCAAACTGTGCACCTCTTGTCCAAAGGCTAATGCCTCCAACACCATCCTCGGATGGTTTGGCCGCATGGTTTAGACAAACTGTGCGCCTCCCATATGAAGCCTATTACCCATTAGTTTCCCTTAAAAGTCCACCAAAACGCACCCCAAGTCACCTTGACTTCCCAGAACACCTCTAGCACCACATTTTCACAATGTAATGGATAGGAGAGGTTCGTCCCATTACATGAGATACCTCTCCAAACATTCTCATACTTGATTATCCAAAACCCAACTAGAGGGAAGTTGAAACAAAATCTGAACAACAACCCATCGAGATACCTCTCAAAAGAGAGCAAGGCACAAAGGAAAAAAAGGGAACCTCCCATAAACATGATGGTTTCATAACCACATATTCTACAATGATTCATGAAAACAGTTAATCATCAAACAACACTGGGTACTGAGCATGTATATTTGACTCATGTTCCTAGGTTCTCTCCTTCAAGCCAATGTGATGCCACAATACAGGAACTAAAAGAATAGAATGGCTGCACATCAACTTCTCTGTAAAGACCCATAAATTTCAGAGATTTTTTTCATTATTTTATATGTGATTTTACGAGTACGTATATTCTGATGGAACCTGATTCCGAGGCCCGGTGTGCCCAGAATAAAATTTTTAAGTTTAGCTCTGGTATGTTCTGTGAACGAAGGAGCGGTTTTCCTAACTTTTGAATTGGTTCTCGGAATCGAAATCTGAGGACACCAATGAAATAATAGTGCTGGTATTTGCTTATGATGACCATTTCAGGAGTTGCGTTTTCTTGGGAGGTGTTGTTAAATAAATGGGTTAACTGAATAGTGAAATAAAATTTGTGCAATAATTTTATTTTTATTCTAAGTTATTATAAACTATGTGTGGAAGTTTGGGTGGGACCCACTACGTCCTAAATCCACTTGATGAGATATTAGAGAGGTGTGTCCCACACGAGCCCCACCCCTTCAATCTCCCCAATCCCCCACTTAATTTTGGCAACCCCCCTTAATTATGTTACTCACCCACTCCCCCTCTTTATTTCATGTCAACCATCAAATTAAATTGATTCATTAAATCTATTCAATGAATTTAATCTTGAGTTTGTGTTTTTGATGTTCTGAAAATTCAAGGATTCTGTTAAAAAAATTATGAAGGCCTTATTTTATTTGGAGTTCTTTTAGATGTGTGAGGATTTTGGGTGATAATACTAAACGTCTTGAGGATCTTCATCTTCTTTGTTGGAGAACTAGAAGATCCTCAAAACCACAATGAAGAATTCCATCACCGCAAGGAGAGATCGATGTTCCATCTCTTCTCCTCTCCACAGCTGTTGTGTGACGCCTTTCCTAAAGACCGATGATTCACCCTCTTTAGATCTTCTTCCCATGTCAAAGAAAATGGGAAACACCATCTCTTCCTCGGACAAACTCTGTCATCGTATATGGAACCTTCCCCCGAGACACCGTCATCTGCGACGCATGCTTCCACAATTTCTTCATTGACGTAGGGGTTTGTTTTTACATTCTTGATTATTTTGGGTGTTCATCGTTATATAATTATCCACTTTTTATTGAATTAATGGGAGGAGGTCGGACTGCACAAACATTGCCGACCCTCCTCTCCTTTGTTGTTGTACTTCGTTATGGATTGGAACGGAGGTGACGCGGTGCAGTAGCACCACTCGGAAACGAAGGAATCGATGCCGGTGCGGGCCGCAGAATAGGGGTGCGGCCTCGTAACGCAGTGCCGGAGCTTAATGGAGGACCGCGGCCAGGGAGTGTTGCAAGGTCATCGTGTCATGCTTGTCGGAAAAGGGCTACGGCCAAAGGCCGCGGCAGTGTAGAGGAGGGTGGCTGGAACCGCCGGTCGCCAGTGCTACAGGGGGCGGGACCAACAGGTCCCACGAGGCACAACCGGATTACCATTACGACCGACCTGATTCGGGATGTCTGGGGGGTCATCCCCAACGGCTTGCAAAGGGTGGTCCCCCTCCACGTGGGGGTCCGCCGTTTCAAAAGCAAGGGGGGCAGTGCCCCCCACCCTTCCACGTCTGCTGAGCGAGCGGACGCTCGCACGGGACTGAACGAGCCGCACCGGGCTGGACGGCCCACACCGGGCCAGACCGAACCCGGACCCGGGTTGGGTCGACCTGGGTCGGGCATCCCCAGGGGGTATTGGGTTGAGTTAGACCGGGCCTAAACCACCTGTTTTCGTATAGATCCATTCAAATGATCATAATGTGGGCTACGAACCTCCGATCGATGCACTGTCTATTGCGTAGTGATCCTTAGATCGAGACGTTCATTTCGTATATTACACTAAAGGTTTTAGAGAAATTTGGATATATCTGGGTTGGTTCGAGCATGAAACCAACCAGGCCCTCGGAGAGGAAACATTTATAACTTGAGCTCCGGACATCTGATTGATGTGCCATAGACATTGTTGGATTACTATTAGGGAGATGGTTATTTTGGAATACTCCGATCGATTTTTGGACATAGTTGGAGTATGGTCGGGTTGGTTTTGACATAAAACCCAACCTGGCCCCTGGGATGAAAAATCTAATAACTCTCAGACTGGGCATCTGATTGACATGTCGTCTGTCACGTTGAGTTCCATTAACGAGATGAATCTTTGAGACACATCAACTCTGAACTCTGTTTCAGTTGATGTATTGACCCCCCTTGGCTCATGGAGCGGACCCTCCCAGAATAAAGCATGATGTGTGGGGGAAACCTAGAGCTGGATGTGACTGCGACTGTACTGGGATCCTCCATGGGTTCGGCAGTGACGAAGACCATATTGGAATCCTCTGTGGGTTCGAAGACGATGACTACTGTTATTGTATACTGTTTGGGTCCGGTAGTACATGACTATTGTTCATGTATTAGGTGTGGGTTCGGCAGTATTTGACTCTGAACTTGTGTCCTACGTGGGTCTGGTAGAATACCTGGTGTTGTATCTTTTGTGGGTCTGACAGCTTAGCTGGTCTTGTATCATGTGTGGGTCTGACCGCATAGATGAATCAGTGGAAACATTTGATCATCATTATAATCTTACGAAGAAGTATACTTATGTGTGCTGAGTCATAACATACAATCATTATCATCGATATGATTGTTGTGATTTCCTGTGTGGATTGGGTTGTGCATTCTTGTCTGGATTGGGTTGTGATTGCCGTTGTGGAATGGGTTATGTTTTCCTATGTGGAATGGGTTTTACATGGGCTCGTGATCTAGAGCCGAGCTGGAATTGATGACTTAGGTATATGTATGGGAATATACCTATGTATAGTTGGATGTTACATCGTGATTGTATCTTTCCTTTATGGTTTATCCTTCATGGATTTTGGGAGACCATCGGGGGTCTCGGGATCCATACAAAGTAGTGTATACTCAAACCTGCATGGGTTATTCCTGCACTACGTTGTGTTGGATGCAGACGACAAGAAACACTTATCGAGGTTGGAGATCATGGAGCAGGACGATACCTGGAGGTGGATAACTAGATGAGACGTACTCAGGGCAGAAGACTGGAGCTGAGGATAACAGGAGACTATCTGTACCCAACCTTCAGGTAGGATTTCCAGTGGACAGCTCGGATTTGCTGCTTTACTTTTCTATTGTTGTACTTCCTTTTCAGTTTTACATTACTTTTAGTTGGGTTTGTATTCTAGCCCATTTACTTTCCTATACTTACTTTTGTACTCAGTTAACTTAGTTTTTCATTTAGTTTGCATACTCTGTGGTGTTTTTCTACTTTATAAAGGAAATGTCATCCCTTTTATTGGGATTTACAACTTTGGTGATTTTCTCCATCCCCTGGCCTATGGAAGGCGCGCTCGGGGTAGTCACGGCACAGTCCTAGAGGACGTGTCGTGGCAAATTGGTATCAGAGGAGTCCGGATCTACCGCAGAACTCAAGTCTCTGATCTTTATTCTATGTGAAGATATAGTGTTAATTGTATTGAGTGTGGTTATCAGTCCAGGGAGTCCATTGTTGGTGTGGTGGACGACGTTTCCATACACCAGGACCGTGACTTCTGATTTCCAACTCAGTGCATGAAAACATTAGTTTCATGTGTGTTTCAAATGGTTTCTTTGTGATTACCTTGATTCAGCCCACCAGGTATACTGGATCTACTGTGGCGCACCTGTCTCTTTTCAGGATGGCCCCACGACGACATCCAGCTAGGGTTCTGAGCTTTGTTTGAGAGGACAACCCACCATGTGACGAGGCCTCGGTACATGGCCCTTTTTTAGTGGAGGCACCAGTGGTACCTCTACCCACCAAGCCAACGATGCCACCCGCCCCAACCCCTTAGAGTGCACGTCGCCTTAGTGCACTGCATGAGTTTCATCGTCAGAGACCACCCATGTTCCATGGGGAGACGGACCATCAGGCATCCGAGGATTGGCTGGAGGCTGTTGTATGAGTTTTCAGGTTAGTGGGGGCACCATCTGACCTCATGATGATCCTTCCAGTGAGTCTCATACACGCAGCATCAGGTAGATTGTGGAGCATGATGCTCTAGGTGAAAAACAAGGAATCTCTTCTTTTGATAGACATCGAGAGTCTCTTCCACTCGGTGTTCATTCCAACCACCCTCTGTGCGGTGCAGATTCAGGAGTTACTGCAATTGCGTCAGGGAAGCATGTCAGTAGCCCAGTACTCGATGAGATTTACCAATATCTTGCACTATTCCACGGACATGGTACGAGACTCATTCTTCTGGGCTCAGACATTCAAGCAGGGACTGAGGGACGAGATCAGGGCATCAATGATTTCCCTCAGTATTCCGACGCCGGTAGGAGTACTAGAGTGATCCCTTCTTGTAGAGAGTATTCTTGCTGAGACTACACTAGCAGCGAGACCTACCGCAGGGTGGCACGTAACATAGTCTTCTGCTGCTGGTAGTCGACGGATGACAGAGAGGTCTAACCAGACCAGACCATCAGGTGGACGACCTCAATATACTGGCTCATATTTGCAGAGAGTACCTAGTAGAGCCATCATTTCGAGGATAAGATAATACTATTCTTGTGGCGGGTAGGGCCACATGGCTCGTGACTTCCCGAACCGCCATCCAGAGAAGCAGTAGATGGGTGAGGGCCAACTCAAGCATAGGCAGAGGTTCGAACATGGGGGTCCACAGGGAGCAGGCGGACGAGGAAGAGGAGATGGCCGAGCAGCAGGTGGTGGGAGATGCTTTGAGGATCTACCACCATCACCAATAAGGGGTCCACCCCAACCACAGGGAGTTGGCGGACAGAGGGAGACACATCTTCAGGCATCAGAGGCCTAAGCCCATAGCACACCTGAGTTGATTCATGGTATTATCTATGTCTACTCCACCATTGATGTAGTTATTATAGACCTAGGAGCGAGTCATTCTTCCATTGCTGCTGCCCTTGTTCGGAGGTCAGAGATTCCTACCGAGACTTTCGCTCGATCTTTAAGGCTAGAGGCTCATACGAGAGAAGACTCGACAATTACGCACGAGTGCCGACAGTGTGAGATTACTCTAGGAGGCGATAGCTTCGGCTGGGATATTCTTGTAGCGGTTTCTATGCCATACAACGTTATCTTGCTCATGGATTGTTTATCTCAAGTCCATGCTCAGATCGACTATATTAGGCACAAGGTGCGGTGTGTCCGCACCGATGGGAGCAGGTTCACCTTCACCGGCGTGAAGGGAGACTTTGTAGTGCAGGATGGAATCACACAGAGGAGAGGATAGTCGTTCCCTCATCATTTGTCTAACCTCATCCTAGGATAAGTTGACGTGCTGAATCCAAGTTTTCCTGTATATGTGGATAAGTATGCGGACATTTTTCCTAACGAAATTCTAGGACTACCTCCTCGCAGAGAGGTATACTTCTATGTTTACATGTACCTCGTGACAGCCCTGATAACTACTCCCACATATCGGATGGCTAATGATGAGATTTGAGAGCTATGGGTATAACTGGAGGACTTGCAGGGCAAGGGACTCATCTGACCTAGTGTTTCACCATGGGCTACCCCGATTTTGTTCGCCAATAAGGCGGATAGGTGCATGCGACTGTGTGTCGATTCCATCAATTGAACCAGGTGATCGTGAGGAACAAGTATCCACTTTCGAGGATTGAATTACTCTTTGATCAGCTCAAGGGAGAACGATGGTTCTCAAAGATAGACCTCAGGTCAGGCTATCATCAGCTCCGACTTCGTGACGAGGATGTGCAGAAGATCACCTTCAGATGTCGGTATAGTCACCATGAGTTCATGGTTATGCCTTTTGGCATAACCAATTCTCCAGTAGTGTTAATGAGGCTCATGAACAGGATCTTTCATCCTTTCCTTGATCAATTTGTCATAGTCTTCATCAACAACATATTGATTTACTCGACTACTGAGGAGGAGCAAGCCTACCACTTGCGTCTTGTACTTGACACACTTCGAGAGCACCAGCTTGTTGGTAAGCTATCAAATTATAAGATCTGAATATGTGAGGGCCACTTCATGGGACACGTCATCTCTGAGGTGGAATTTGTGGTGGATCCTACGAAGATCGAAGCATTGCTAGCTGGGAGCCACCCAGGAGTGTGAAGAAGGTGCGGAGTTTCTTAGGTCTGGCCTGATACTACAAGAGATTTGTGCTAGATATCTACAGAGTTTCATCACAGCTTACAACTTTGACGAGGAGGGGGAAACCTTTTGTTTGGTTAGACAAATGTCAATAGATCATCCAAGAGCTGAGATAGAGATTGACCAGTGCACTCATCTTGAGGCTACCAGAGGATGAATTAGGGTACGTATTCTACTATGATGCATCAAGGACTAGACTCGGGTGTGTCCTGATGCAGGAGTGGACAGTGATCACCTGTGGATCACGAAAGTTGAGGAAACATGAGTAGAACTACACTACCCGTGACCTAGAGTTATCAGTAGTGGTCTTCGCTCTAAAGATGTGGTCGCACTATCTGATAAGAGGGCACTTTGCAGTCTATTATGACCACCAGAGTCTCAGGTACATCTTCTTGAAGAAGGGCCTGAACCTTAGAAATCGGTGATGGATCGAGTTCCTCTAGGACTACGAATTTTAGATATTCTATACTCCTAGAAAGGGGAACATATTAGCTGATGATATCAGGAGGAGGAAGGGCATTCGGCTATTGGAGAGGTGACAGAGCAGCGAGCTGCTTTGCAGATATCCTTTGTGGATAGAAATGGAGTAGCCTTTCTTCAGTTACTCACAGTCACTTCTCCACTTCTTCCGCGGGTTAGAGAGGAACATCATGGGGATGTTGAACGTGAGATGTTTCGTGCACAGATATCCTTAGGATAGGCACCTGATGGATTCTCTGTAGGAGGAGATAACATCTTCCTTTTCAAAGGAAATAACATGGTACCCGCTTCTTTACAGGAGGAGGAGTTGAGAGAGTTTCCATCTTCAAATTTAGCAGTACATCCATGAGTGGCGAATATGTACCAGGATTTCGGGCGATAGCACTGGTGGATGGGTATAAAGAAGGTTGTGGCAGATTTCGTTTCTCAATGCCTCACCTTCCAACAGTTGAAGGCGGAGCACCAAGTACCAGCAGGCTTGGTACAACCCTTGGAGGACACAAAGTGGAGGTTGGACGTGATATCTATAGATTTTGTGACTTCAAATCCATGTACTTCCAGAGTACATGACCCCATTTGGGTGATCTTCGACTGACTCACCAAGTCGGCCCACTTTCTACACATCAGATAGCAGGGATTAGTGGAGATCTTGGGACGCCTCTATGTTCAGGATATTTTACGGTTTTATGGTGTGCCATCATCTATCATCTCTGATTGAGATTCTCATTTTACTTCCCGGATTTGGAAGGGGTTGCAGGAGGCATTCAGGACGCAGCTACGCCTCTGCACCGCCTTTAACCCTCAGATTGATGGTAAGATAGAGAGGACCATTCAGAACCTTGAGGACATGCTCTGTGCATGTGTCCTCGACATTGGTCGCAGATGGGAGGATCACATACCCTTGGTGGATTTTGCGTATAACAACAGCTACCAATCCACCATCGGGATGGCACCATATGAGGAATTGTACGGCCAACCTTGCAGGTCACCCATGTGCTGGAGAGACCCTGGGAAGTCAGCACATGTGGGACCAGAGATGGTCCAGGACATGGAAGTGAAGGTACATGTCATCCAGGAGTGGATAAGGATAACTCAGAGCTGACAGAAGTCTTATGCTGACAGGAGGCAGATACCACTAAAGTTCGAGGATAATGACCACGTTTTCTTGCAGGACTCCCCTCGAAGTGGATTACAGAGATTTGGTCGGGGCAGAAAGATATCTCCACACACCATATGATCATTCCGGGTTCTCATCAGGATAGGAAAGGTGGCTTATCAGCTGGCTCTACCACCTCAGTTGCACCAGGTGCACCACGTCTTCCACATATCTCAGCTGAGGAGATACATGTACGACCCGACGCATATCATCAACCATGGGGAGCTGGACATTGATGATGGGGCGACTTTTGTGGAGGTTTTGGTGAGATCGTGGATCGACAGGAGAGGGACCTTCATGGGCGGTCAATTCCTCTAGTGTGCATCAGGTGGCAGCACAGGATCCTTCAGGAGAGCAATTGGGAGCAGGAGGCTTAGAAGTGTGCTCAGAACCCACATTTGTTCCCCTACTATATTATGTATCATTATGGGGACGTAAATACCTAATGTGGGAGTAATATAAAGATACATAATTTTCAAGGAATTTTTTTTCTTATTTTTTATGGGATTTTAAGAGTATGTCGTTTTTGACGGCACCTGATTTTGAAGCCTGTTGTGCATAGAAACAAATTCTCAAGTTTAGCTCGGGTATGTTCAGTGAAAGAATGAGAAGGTTTTCCTAACTTTTGAATCGGTGCTCGGAGTCAAAATTTGTGGGCACCAATGAAACCACAGTTCTAGTATTTACTGAAGATGACCATTTCTAGAGTTGTGTTTCCTTGGGATGGGTTGTTATATAAATGGGTTAACTTAAGAGTGAAATAAAATTTGTACTACAATTTTATTTCTATTATAAGTAATTATAACATATATGTGGAAGTTGGGGTGGGGCCCTCTGCATCCTAACTCCACTTGATAAGATATTAATAAGGTGTTCCCATAAGATCGCCACCCGTTCAATTTCCCTAAACCCCCACTTAATTTTTCCAACACCCCTTAATTATGTAACTCTCCCAATCCCCCTCAATATTGCATGTCAACCATCAAATTAAATTTATTGATTAATTATTTTCAATGAATTTAATTTTGAGTTTGAGTTTTTTATATTTTCAAAACACATGGAATGAGTTAATAAAAAAATGAACGCCTTATTTTATTTGGAGTTGTTTTAGTTGTGTGAGGATTTTTGGTGATAATCCTCAATGTCTTGAAGATCTTCATTTTCTTATTTGGAGAATGCGAAGAACATCAAGACCATGATGAAGAATTCCATCACCGAAAGGAGAGATTGACATCCCGTATCTTCTCCTCTCTGTAGCTGGTTTGTGACACCTTTCACGAAGAACGAAGACACATCCTCTTTCTATCTTCTTCCCGCGTCAATGAAAGGAAAACAACATCTCTTCCTAGGACGAACTCTGTCATCATATACAAATCCTTCCCTGCGACGCTGTCTTCAGCGACGAAAGCTTCCCCGATTTCTTCTTTGATGTAGGGTTTTTTTATGTTTGCGATTATTTCTAGAGTTCATTGTTAAATAATTATCCCCTTGTTATAGAATTAACGGGAGGAGGATGGACCTTGAAAACACGGCCGACCCTCCTCTCCTTTGTTGTTGTACTTCGTTATGGATTGGAACGGAGGCGACGCGGAGTTGTCGCACCGCGCGGAAACGAAGGAACCGAGACCGGTGCTGGCGGCGGAGAAGGAGCATGGTGTCGTCGCGCCGTGCCATTGAGACCAAAAGGGTCTGCGGTTGGGGTCGGTCCATGGCAGAGGGGCACGGCGCCGTTGCGCCGCGCAGTGACGGTGCTTCATGAAGGGTCGTATCTAGGGCAGGTCGCGTGGGAGGGGCGCGGCGCCGTCGCGCCTTGCAAGTCAGACAAGGGCCATGACCTAAGGGTGTGACAGTACTGAGGAGGGAGACTGGAACCGCCGGCCACCGGTGCTACAGGGGGCGGGATGAACAGGTCTCGAGCGGCACAACTTGTCGGCCCTTACATCCGGCTGGATCTGGGAAGATCGAGGGGTTAACCCCCTGCAGCTGGAATAGGGTGGGCCCCCTACATATGGGGGGCAGCCATTTCAAAAGCCAGGGGGCAGCACCACCAACCCCCTTCCGTTTCTGCTCAGCGAGCGGATGTCTGCACATGACCGGATTGGCCGCAACGGGTCGGACCGCCCGCATCGGGCCAGACCGCCCGCCCCGGGGCGGGCCGCCCACGCAGGGCCGGATCCTGGGGTCGGACCGGGCCGCACCAACCGGGCTGCGACGTGCCCAACCGGGATGGACCCGGGTCGGGTCGACCTAGTTCGGGCCAACCCATGGTGTATTGGGCCGGGTCGGACCGGTCCCAAACCCCCTGTTTTTAGAAAGATCCATTCAAACGCCCATAACATGGGCTATGTACCTCCGATCAATGCACCATAAGTTGCATAGAGATCCATTGATCGAGTCGGTCATTTTTTTATATTATAATAAATGATTCAGATAACTTTGTGTATAGAAGAGTTGGTTTGAGCACGAATCCAACTGGGACCTTGGAGTGGGAACATTTATAACTTGAGCTCCGGACGTCCGATTGACGTACCGTTGACTTTGTTGGATTCCTCTCAGTGAGATGATTATTTTGGCATACTCTGCTCGAGGTTTGGATGTAGTTGGAGTATAATCGGATTGGTTTTGACATAAAAACTAACCGGGTCCTTGGGATGAAAAAGCGAATTACTCTCAGACCAGGCGTCCGATTGACACATCGTCTATCATGTTGAGTTTCATTGACGAGATGGAACTTTGGGATACATCAACTCTGGACATCGTGTCAATTGATATCTCAAACACCCTTGCTTCATTGAGTTGACCCTCCCAGAATCAAACATGTTGTGTGCGGGAACCCCAGAGCTGGCTGCGACTGCAACGACGACGACGACTGTACTAGGAACTTTTGTGGGTTTGGTAGCAATGAGGACCATACTGGAATCCACCACGGGTTTGATGGCGATAACTACTGTTATTGTATCCTGTGTGGATCTGGCATTTCTTGACTACTATTTTTGTATCCTGTGTGGGTCCAGCAGTATTTGACTCTGTATTTGTATCCTATGTTGGTCCAGCAGAGTAGCAGGTCTTGTATCCTTTGTGGGTTCGACAGCATAGCTGGTCTTGTATCCTGCGTGGGTCTGACAGCATAGATGAATCAGTGCCTACATCTGATCATCTCTATCATCTTATTAATAATTATACATGTGTGAGATGAGTCATTACTAACAATCATTATCATCTATATAATTGTTGTGCTTTCCTTTTCGGATTGGGTTGTGCATTCCTGTGTAGATTGGGTTGTGATTTCTTATGTGTAATTGGTCATGTTTCCTGTGTGAACTGGGTTGTATTGGGGCTTGTGTGCTGGAGGCAATATGGAATTGATGAATTAGGTATATGTATGGGAATATACCTAAGTTGATTTGGTTTATACCTCGTGATTGTATCTTTACTTTGTGGTTTATCCTTTGTGGATTTTGAGAGACTTTCAGGGGTCTTGGGGTCCATACTGAGTACCGTATACTCATCCCTGCATGGCTATGCCCGCACTACGTTGTGTTGTATGTAGAAGACGGAAAATGCTGACCGAGGTGGGAGCTCCTGGAGTTGGACGGTACATGGTGGTGGATCACTGGACGGGATGTACTCGGGGCGGACGACTGAGTAATAACATATATTATGTAATATAACGCAAAGAAATTTAATTGAGTTATGATATTCATTACCTCTTTACAAATCTTAATTTAAAAAAAATAGATGAAATATATCCAATTTAAAATAAATATTTCATGAGGATTATTTCTTAATTATATTAAATTTAAATGTTGACAAATATAAACCATATTAAATAAACATGGTTTATAACATTATTAATTTCCACAATTAAATGAAATTGACACGGAAACCCTTTTATTAGTCTTCAGTTTGTTTAGATTATCTTTATGATTATGTAAAATTTTAATTTTATTATTATTAATTTATAAAACTGCAATATAATTTTATATAGTGTCATATACTATTTTTCATATAAAATCTCCTCATGATTTTTAAATAATCATTCATTTATTTTGACTTTCTAGTGTTAAATAACTTTCTATTTATGTAAGTTTTCACATATTATTTTCTTATTCAATTATGCCGGTAATGATTTTATCACCATTAAAATGTATGTAATGATTTAAAAATAAAATATATTCATTATATATATATATATATATATATTAATGCATGAAATAGAGTTATTAGAAATGAAATGCACTGTTAAATGAGATGGTAGGTCGTGCATACGCATGAACGTTGCTTCCATATTGTTGACATATTATTGAAAAAAATATGTATTATATTATATATATATATTAATTTAAATATAATTTTTCTGTAAATATAAAATATATTTATTAGAACCATCATTTAAACATTTCATGAAATGTGTAAATGAATCACATCGCTTCCCAATGCGATAATCTTCCATACATAAAATCTATGTAATCATTTTTCAAAAAATGGGAATTGTGAAGGTATGTGTTATATAATAATTAAAAAAATTACAATTTCATCATAAATATAATAAATATATTTTATAAATAGTATGTAAATACTTATTTCTAACCTCTAATGGTTGTAATGGAAAAACTAACTTTATTAGTTCATGACACGATAGTGTATCATATACATGAATGATGAATTCATAACCCATTTAGTTGAAGTGTTTGATGTAATATTAAGTAAGCTTAATATAAATATATGTAAGTATAATTAAAAAAATTATTTAATAAAAAATAATAATATATAAATAATTGAAAGTGTTTTATAAGGAAAAAAAATTAAATCTCTTTTGGAAATAAATTAAATCTTCTTTAAGAATCCTAATAGGTTTTCCATTATTCCTTCATAAGATGGATTTATAACCAACAAATAGAATGTAAGATGAGGGGACTGAATTTGGAGAGTGAATCATATAGGAATTGAAAAAAATTCATTAATATTGTTATTAATATAGGAGAGTGTGTGCCCTTTTATAAGCGGGGGTGAGGAGACAATTAGCATTTTCGAAAAAACGTTTGGCATACCAATGTTTTAACCGAAATATAATCTTCATTCACAAAAAAATTAGAACAATGATTATTTATGGTATACATATTTCCATAAAATGGTTATTGAATTTGTGTAGGGTTATTTTCACACATTATACTCTATGATTAACAATTATGTAAATTATTTACTTTAACATACTCACTATAATTAATTTTAACAACATTCAATAATAATTATTGTTAAAAAATAACTCTTTCTTATTAATAATTAAATATTAATATCTTTCCAATTATAGAATACAATTTTATAAATTTAATTTATATAATTTAAAAAAAGTGATAAAATTAATTTTGTAAAGGGTTTCGAGAAATATGAATTTTAATTAAAAAATGTTCAAAGATGATTAAATTTTATTATATATTACATAAATTTTAGATTTATTCTAATTAAAAACATTTAATTTATTGAGTTATAAATTAACTAGTTTTTCATTAAAATCAATTCCAAATATTATTTTTCGTTATAAACTAATCAAATAAACTGTAACCGTTGAATTAAAATGAAATACATATAACTATTAATAAATAAACCAAAAATTGTAAAAAATATGACATTAATATAACTTCATAATTACATATTCAAAATTTGAGCTTATATTTTAAAATATAATTTATAATGTTTTCAATGTTTTGTTAATATGAACTGCATTAAAAATTGACAACACTACCTTTAAAAAATAAAACTTATCTTTTATAAAATTAATGTATTTCATTTTTAATTCATGTAAAATATATTTTTAAAAATGAAAAAATTATTTTTGAATATATATTATATAAATATCATTACTAACATTCAATAATTGTAATTTTTTAATTCATCATGATAATATTCCATTTCAATTTAAAAAAAGTTTTTATAATTTTTTTTTAATATCTATTTGATTTTATATTTTTAATATTTTAATTGGTATCCAAGGAATACAACCATATATTTTCATAAGATTGTTTAAACTATTCAAAACATCCAATATAACTACCAATAGATTATATTCTTGTTATATAATAATATTAATTCTATTGATTATATCGTTGTCTGCTGTGTAGCACAAGCTATCGATGAAAGTCATTGTTGCTCATATTTCATGCCTTAAATAGATTAATTTTATTTAAAATAGTAAAAATGTCAGAAATTCATAGTAATGTTTTATTACATTATATGCCTGGTGTTGTGAGTCACATACTCAAATGAACATGATATTCTTATTTGTAAAATATCACAGTGTTACACTGTCCCATCGGAAAATAAATGGTATCTTCATTATTTAATCTTAATATTTATAATAAATGTTTTATCATTTACAGATACAACTATTGGAAAACCCAAAATGGTGATATGGTGTGGAAAAAATTCATTTTAATAAGGGATAATTGGATGTACAATCGTTATATAGAATAAAACATGACAATGTTTCATTATAAAATAACTTCAAGTACAATAGGATATAGACTTGGAGGAAGAGCATAAAATATTTATAGGGATTTAATGTGTTAATGGATGAAAAAAATTGAATGATCAATGGATTCATGAGGGCCCCAATTCTATAAATATTTTATTATTTAATATACCATAGGATTAGTAAAAATCAACATATTAAGAAAACATTTTTTAAGATGATATATCAAATATTGATGAATAATGCTCCTAACCAAGAATATTAGTAAATACATCGGAATGAAATATATCTAATAAATATAAACAATTTAATACTTTTGTTTTGATTATATCAATTTCTAGTTCATCCATAACTTTATGGAATGCATAGAAAATTGAAATTGTTTATTACTGAAGTACTAAAAATAACTTTTAACAGATCATTAGATCCACTAAATTTTTAAACATATTTCTATCAATATTCATGTCAAAAAATTTATTTAGGGTATGTCATGTATTAGGAATAAGAGATAATATACTATCAATATTTATCATCAAGGTAATTTGAAACTAGAGAAATAATGACTTTTATATTTACAAACTCATTTTCCTCATGAGACATTCTGATTAATCAAGGGGATATATAATGTAATATAACCACCATCACCACATGTTAATATATTTCCTCATATCTAGAATAATATATTTGATTCATGTAGAATATTCCTTACCTAAAATATTTATTTATTAAAAGATAATTATTTACAATTATTTCACATGTTAATCAAATATTATTCTCAATAAACAACATTTGAATAAATGGTATAGGATATAGGTAATTATAATATCCACCATGGAATATGGGGATATTTATGTGAAATGAAATTTCCAATGAATAATGATAACATGCATTTTTTTCAAGAGAATGTTAACAATCAAAAAAGAACGTGAGACCCTATACTAACACATACCACTTGGTAATTTTTCATTCAAATCCAATTTCATGAAATAATTAAAATATAATAATAAAATAACCAAATATGAAGTATCCATGATAATAAATTTCAATTATATATATATCATAAAAATGTGAATTTTCCATAATAAGAAATAAGTTATAATGGAATTTATATTATGTTTATATTTCATACCTTATGCCACCATTTTAGTAATGGTCAGTAACCACTTGTATAATGGTTTTAAGCCTATTATAAACATAATAAAAATTAATTTTTTTTATAATATCCTATATGATTGTTTTATATCATCATAGCACTCAATTTATAATAATATTTCATTAATAAAATAATTTTGGTTTTTAGTTTCCTTTTATCCATGAATGTATTGACTCTTAACATTTTTAATCAACTTATATAGATTATTATTTTATTATATCTAAAATTTAAATAATGGTACAAATGCCATATATATTAACTATATATATGTAATTATAATTATACATAAAATTTTCGAATAGGAAAGAAAACACACCATTCATGGAGATGGTATTTGTATGTACGGATGAACGTGGTTTCCATTTTCTTATCATATTGACATAAATAAATTCACATGATATATATTTATATTATTAATCATGTATCAAAATTTTGTCATAAAGTAGTAATATTTTTATTAAAACTATCTACAATACATTCCATGTAATGAGTTTACAAATCATATCACTTCGCAAGGTGGTACTCTGACGTACACATGTATGACATTATCTTATTCCCCAAAAAAGTATTGTATATTGGTATGGGTTATAAAAAAATTAGATTATAATTAATAAATCATAAATATAATAAATATATCATCTAAAATGAATTCATGTCATTATTCCAAATATTAACAGGTGGTATTGGAAAAAAATGAACGATATCATTTCCCGGGGAAGTATTCCTCCTTAAAAAAATATTATTTCATAAAACATTTGATTGAAGTGTCTATGTCAAAAGGTTATACAAAAAACATAAGGCAATGATAATATATTGAAAAAATAGAGTATATTTTATACCGATTTTATAATAATAATTAATGTAGTTGCAGAAGGAAATAAAATATAAAATATTTAAAATTAACATTACATATTCTATGGGTATCCTCATTAATTTTTCAATAATTCCTCTAAATATTTCATAATACCTAAAATAATTATTCTTACATTAGGTTACAGATGTTTAAAATTGAATTGTTCAGGGGTAGGATGAACAAAATAGCTCGGGATTTGTGATTAATATATTGTAGTGAGTGACCCTTTATGTTGGAGGAGTAGTGGTATTCTTTTATAAATTAAAAATTTTAACATTTAATGAGGTCTCCCTCACATCATGATTAAATCCCCCAAATTTTAATGTAAGAACATTGTATTATATATCGCGTATGACATGCAACACCATGAATGTAAGGGAATATAATATCTTGAGATATTCAAGTATAATTTCTATTCTAAATAAATTCAATCTTAGATATATCATGAAATGAACATGATACATAGTCATCATTTATATCATGTAACAGTGAGTTCCATCAATGGCATTCATTACACATAAGACCATGCTATACTAAATAACAATATATTATTAATATTTTATTATTTAATATAATAAGATATAACATTTCAGTTATATCTACGCTAATAAATATTATTAAAAAATGATTGACAATATTTTTTGAGAAAAAATAAAAAATTAATTAATTGGTTACAAATAAATTATAAATTAATAAAATAACCAATTAAATATAGTGGGAATGTTTTTATACTAAAATAGTTTATGCCCACATAGATATTTCACCCTAATAAATATAATTTAGTAAGATAATTGACAGATATTACTATAATATTTATATATATACTATTCAATAATTTTGTTTCGATATTATTCCAATATATTTTTTAAGAAAAGATCGTAACAAACTTCATTTTACAAATAAATTACTATATTTTTATAAAGGATAATTTTCCATCCTTATAATAGAGAACCTATTTTAATTAGGAATTTTTTCTCCATTGTATATATTTTTTGAATAAATAAACTTCATGTTGGAAATTATAACAAAAAATCACACCTAGTTTAAATTTTTAGAATTCTTTTGTGAACCTTAATTTGTTACTAAATAGTAAAAAATGAAATTTATTTCTAAATTGGGTTTTTGTCCAAATAATTTTCAGTAATTAATTATATTTTTATTTGGTGTAAGACATTATTTAGATTAATTTTTTATATAGTAATACAATTTTTGTTATTATAAAGAATTTCCCATTAAAAATCGTTATATAAAATAAGGAATATTTTATTTCTTATTGTTTTAAAAACATCTTTGTCATCCCATAAGCATGAATAAATTTAAATTCTTTTTTGATACTTTGGTTATTTTAACATGGAAAAATGGATTCCAGATTTCAAATAAAATTAATTTGTAGTGTATAATAATAATTATATTTTTTAAAAAAATATATTGTTGAAGGTAATTATAATTATTTACAACAATTAATTTTAAATTAAGCTTAAAAAGGAAAAACTATAATCATAATGGTTAAATTTAACTTTTTAATTTTTAAAAATTAATTAGATTACAATATTTAGACTCTATAGAACCATGGATATAATATTTATCATTATGGTAGACCCAATAAATGTAAAACATGTTGGTAGAATTCCCATTCCCAAAATATACAAGAGTGCCTCTCCTCCACTATAAAAATACACTTTGGGCTCCCACATCTTTAAACCTCTAAAGAAACATTGGTTATACCATGATATTGAAAAATATAATCCCAAAATCACTCCCCATAATAGATACACCTCTTGTTCGTCCAAAATCCATTCATGGAATCCGTTTTGTGCAAACAAATATTTGTTTCATGATTTGGAGGTAACATTCCTCCTCACAATCAGTATCATTTTTATCCACCCTCAAATTTATCCACATTCCATTATTATATAATTAAATATTTATTATAAATATACATATATTCATTTATGTAATGTTTTCTACCTGAAAAAAATAACACATCCATCTAATGGTAACTAACTTATTAATTTTGGGTACGACAAACAACCCCCTCACGAAAAAAATTTGTTTTTTTAATTAACACTTTTCATGGATTGAAAATATGATGGAAAATATATTGATATAATTTAAATATAATATTTATAATTTATTTATACATGTATAGTTTTTTAGGAGAAATATAATTATGCACACCATTTGTGGTGAATACGAAGACATCATTTGTTGATGTTTGGACTATCGTCCCCTCAATGGTATGTGATTTGTTTATGTTATACGTGGAATAAATAATGGTTGGTGTTCATAAACCTATAAAAAATATATGAAATTTATATGATATTTTAATTATAATATATATATATATATATATTCATTCTTTTAATATGACAACCAAATTAATGTAGCATTCATGCATACAATCTAACTACCTTCTCCATGAATGGTAAATTTTATTTATTATCTCCATAAAACTATATTATTTTAAATACATATATATTGAATATATATGATAGTAAAATATGATTTTATAATATGTACATAATGAAATCATGATCTATATATAATGAAAAACAAGTAACAAGACAAAACAGTCTTGAAATATTAGACAATTAACTCGATAAATAGTTGAATAAATTTTTTATTATTATCAAATGAATACTAAGATATTATAAACATAATTGTTTTTCTTAAATTAGTTTTTAACACAATTAAAACTTTTATACGTGAGGTTAATGGCTATTGACACAATATGGAATGTAAGGATAGGGATTTCATATCAATTTTCATTCTATTATAACATTTTTGTTTTTATGAAACTAGTTTATTGTATATTGTTTATATAATTATTTTTGATATAATATATCAGAAATATTGTCATTCAGATGATATTATATAATAAAGTTAATTTTTTTTACTTCATTTATATTAATAATCAAATAATTCAGGTTGGAATGGGACACATTTGAATGTTAAGTGATTATACTCCTCCATAACTTTTTAATGATAATATTTGAAATATCCATTCCTTTTGTGACTGTTAATAAGATCAGGATACAATCTATTTATTAATGAGTACTTAATTTCTCATATTTTGTGTACATTATTCCAATATTTCATATAATATAATTATTCATTAAATCTTCAGGATATTTTATGTTTAAATTTAAATTTCTACTTCAAATGGGATTTGAGTTCAAAGCTTCCAAATGGAATAGAATTCCATACGTAATTTATTATCATCCATCTATATTACTTCCTCATTATCAAATATATTCGTTGATTATATGTATAAG
Source organism: Viscum album (assembly GCA_963277665.1). Taxonomy (NCBI): domain Eukaryota; kingdom Viridiplantae; phylum Streptophyta; class Magnoliopsida; order Santalales; family Viscaceae; genus Viscum; species Viscum album. The sequence goes on from OY728134.1 coordinate 373,845,572, forward strand.
GACTATACATCGATACATTTACACTTCAATATGTGTATTTTAATTTTATTAACACAATATACTAATTCATTGATTGTCACACCAAAATTATATTATTTTAATGGGTTTATATTTGAATATCATTTTTGGGATATTTTACACATGAATATAGTTCGGAATAAATTATTTGATAATATTCTAATAAACGAGTTCCATTTATCATTATATCATTTTTCTTGACCATTTTCGTGTACTATAAACTGTTTTCCACTGTTTTGTACTTTTAAATTTATTAGAAAAATATTTTAATAAAAAATAAATTTATTTATCACTTTTGTTAAAGAACATATTTTCCTAAAAAAAAATTTAAAATTTTAAATATGTTTTTTGTGTTTTCGGAATGATTTATAAAAATATATTTCACCCAAAATGTTTTAAAATGGTTTGAAATGAAATTTTTTCTTAATTTTTTTTAAAAGAATATTTTCCAAAAGATTTTTTAATAATCTTATTTTATTTCATGAATTAAAAACCCTTTTATATTTATTTCACATGTGTTATTAAATATTAATTCAATAATTATTCTGATTATTCCAAATGTGTATACTTTTAGTTGTATTTTATTATTTGGTGAAATATTGACAAATAATATTTTGTTATTATATAAAAATATTTGATAAAGAATATTGTTTATTAGTTAAGTTTATTGTTAGATATAACGATTACATTAAAGATGAAATGATGGATGTGGAATGTAAATTATACATCCCCTCAATGAATCAATGAAATCTCATGAGATAATAATTTTAAAAAATTTGAATAGTTTAATCTATCTAGAGGATATGTCTTGATAGTATAGGTTTTCATGTTTCTAATACATGATGTCTAGTAATTAATCATTTAAACGATTTTTATTCATTAATTATTCATCAAATATATTTTTCATCTACATATCTATAGATGAATTTTTTTTGTAGTTCCCTGATTAAATGGACTGTGTTACAATTTATTACCTTTTAATACCATTTTTTAATTATGTAGTTATTTGAATGGAATGTGTCTCCAATTATTACCCTTCTATATTGAAAATTATCATTGATTAATTTTTTCATCCACTATATTTTTTATTACAAATTATTTGAGACCACCCTTAGTATATTTTATTTACCTAGGATTATAGAATGTTTAATACAAATGATATACACTGATAACCTAGATGGAATAATGTTATTTCCCTCGAAATAGAAGAAATGAAATCATAATTAGTTTAACTATTTATATTACAGAACACTATTATGTATCTGTTTTACCAAGTCTACAAATCTATTTAGTACTTCTGGATGAATGTTACAAGGATCTTATTCAAAAATAATTTTTTGAAGACACCAACTCCAATATTACCATGGACGGACCTCTGTATTTTTAATAATTAAATCTTTGGTAGAAACTATGGGATCTATATTTTGGATAACATAGATTTGAAAACATATTCGTAAGGTATAATTTTAGTATTATGTATTTAATGAAATCATATGATTTATGTCAGATATATATTATGTGGTTTTTTGTAGAAATACATAATTTTCCTGATAATAAAGTACATTTGATTGTGTTACATATGTATCTATGATTAACAAATACAAAAAGGTTTGTAATTATACACATATTTTAATTTTATTTAGAATAAAATTAATCATTACAAGTCCTTAAGATACATCCCAAATTCATGAGCATCAGGAAATAAATGAATAAGGGTTTTAATGCAAGTGGTGGACCATTTCAACTTTATGAATTCAAACATCCAACCCACCAAATCACACACTATATGGGGAATGATATAAGAAGGAAATTAATTATTTAACATATATATATATATAATAAAAGTAATAAAGAGGAATGTAACACTATTTAAAAGTAAAAAATAGAATATAACGAAACTAGATACCCAACAACCACAACTCTTTATGCTCCACAAGCCCTATGCTCCATCATCAAACATTAGACAAATTATCATAATTTTATTGTTAAAACATGTGATACATTACCTTTTCCCTTGAACCCGTATATGACATCTGTAAATTCACTAATGTACCATGGAATTGGTGAGTAAAAATACTCATTATTATTTCCCCAATGACATCCCTACCCACACAACTAGGATAAAATAGTTGGCAAAATCGATATAGAATAAATTATATAAAAACAATTCAAAATAGTTTATAACTACATATAGCCATAATTTATTTCAAAAATTTACTGGACAAAACAATTTTTTAAATAAAGAAACTAAATATGTCTTTACCCAATTTCATATGTTCCCATTGGAAAAAACAATTCATTCCACATATCCATATTAACATATATACATTCTTCGATATGATAGTTCAATACTCATGAGTGATATCTATTTTATCTATCATGTCATCAAAAGGTTACTATATTCCATGTTCCATGAAACCAATGGAATGAAGTACAAGTTCATATTTCAAACAATCCTCATAAATTAAATATGAACACAGACACCATCTATGACCAAAAACTATGCTACAACCATTTGAATAATATCACACATTTATTGAAAAACAATTTTCATCATGAAATTAAAATAAATCATAATGTTTAATGAGAAACATTATCCAAAAACCATATAAATATTTCCAAAAAATGAAATTTTAAAATAAAAATTTTAAAATGAAGATGTTAAATTACATTACACCACAATTCAGCAAACATAACTAGTTCCATCAAAATAATAAATTAACAATTATGTAAATTTATTCCATGATTTTCCCACCAATTTCATAAAATAAATCCTTAAATTTATTTACATTTAATCTAATCTAATAAATTCAAGAAATAGGATTCAAAAGTGAAGACACATACCTCGATGGTTTTGATGAAAATCGAAAATGGACGAAGACTACCCACAAAACAAGTAAGAATTCCTTAAAACTACCTTAGATCTATTCTAATACCATGATCAAGACATATTAAATTCATCTTTATCATATAAAAATATGATATATTACAAAAAATGGTATATATATTTGAAATTGAGAGTATGAGAGAAGAATATCAAAGTATATATAAGAAAACGTGATAAGAACGATGAAGAAAGAGACTTTACAATGACGAATCAGCTTCTAATAACTAAGAGAATCCTTCAAATCACCTCTATACCAACGAGAGTACCTTATTTGGCCTTAGGAGAAGTAAGTTATAACCATTTTTTATATAACATACAAGTGGATTAATTAAAATTATTACATAGATCAATTTTTTAAGGAAGTGTTCTTTAACCAGTATATGGTATTGTCTCACGATTAGAAAAAACCATGAGCGAACCATGCTCCTACTACTACCGTAATAATGAATTTTCATGATCTAATCACACATTCTATTATGTGTTCACTACCATTCCAATGCTCTCTATCCAATATATGACATATTACAATATTTCTACTAGTTATCTGCACCATTTTGGATAAATTTTGGGCATCTAGTTTGCCTTCCCTTTTGTCCCAAAAACTCTCATAAATTTCTCCATGCTCTCAAACATTTTATCCATATTTATTATATTCATAAAAACCATAAATTAAGTGTTGCATAATATAAACTAGTTGTGCAACATTCTCCCCATCATTGGTCTCTCCATCCTCGGAATGTATAAAACCACCATTTCTCTGAAAGAGTTTCTGAAATTTCCCTTTCATTTCCATCCTGTGTTCCCATGTCACTTCCTATGTATGGCCATGTTGCAAGATAACTTGTACAAGACTGATTCTCATCCCTTGAAATAATTTATCCAAACACTCCATAATCTACACTACGATATGTACCAATGAAGCATTCAACTCTAGGTTAGCATGATCCCTTCTAATCACATGGTCCTGATTAGGTTGATACTTTTTTCAACTATGATAGAAGGATAACATTATGAACTGCACAAAACGATGGGGGTAATACCAAAAAATATTCCACCTCTCTAACCCATTCTGTTATCTCAAAATCTCACATGTATCAGGGAGATACTAATCGATGCTTCTTAAAATAAGATGTCCAAGCCTAGGTGATTTCATTAAGAACACCTAATCACTCACATTGAACAATAATGGTTTTCGTAAATTATCCACTTATGATTTATGATGTCTCTAAGTCATCTCCATCCATTTCCTAATCTAATACATATTCTCAATTGTTTCTTGTACAATGATTTTCCGGTATAATGGTGTTTTTCTTGTTTCTACAAATCATAGTTGAGAATGATAAAGATACACATACAATTCTTCAAATGTATCTATATATATTGATCCCTAATAGCTGTTATTATATAAGAACTCTCCTAAGGGTATATACTCCTCCCATGATCCAAAAAAATTCTAGAGCACAAACCCAAAATATATTTTCCAATTTCTATATCAATCATTTAGATTTTCCATTAATATGGGGATGATGTGCCATACTCATAGTCAATAATGTACCAAGGTATTTCTGTATGGATTTCTAGAAATTTCCAGTGATCATCGGATATTTTCTAGCATTATCAATACTGGTATTCCATGACTCATTACAAATTCATTGATAAATATTTTTAATAGGTCAACCATTGTATGAGTTTCACGAATTAGGAAGAAATGAGACTATTTTTTTGAGACGATCATTAATCACCCATATTGAATCATGTTGAAAATCCATTCATGGGAGACCAGAAAAAAATAAAACTGTGTTATTATCTCATTTACATATTATAAGAAGTAATAACATCAGAATACCCTTTTTAGTTGATACTTTTACCTAATATTAAATCATGTTATGAACTCTGAAAGAAACTAAAAAAATCTATTTCATACGAATCCACCAAAACAATGCCTTAAACCCCTCATGCGTGTTCTGTATTCCTAGATGTACATCCCATCGTGAATGTTGGTAAAAATAATTAAGTTTTTCCTAAGAAGGCACAGGTAGGACCATCTAATATCTGAATCATCAAACCGAACTCGCATCAAGTTTTCATCCTTCAAAGTTCTCCTTAAAATTTATCATTGAACTCATGAATAAGAAATATGCATCAGATTTTTTATTATGTTTGACCATATTTACCAAATCTGGAATCAAGGAGACTGAAAAGAATACAATAAAACAGGTTGTTCTTCACATTTGACATATATGTCTTCTAGAACTAAAATCAACATCCATTCATCTGCTGAATCTTTTTCTATCTAAGCATATTACATTATACTTAATGCAGCATCCCCCTAATTACATTTTCTTATAGTATAAATAAACTAAAAGTCAAACATCATTAAATAATCAATAAATATTTTTTCCTCCTATCCAAATTAATTTGTGATAAGAAATTTCCATGCTCTTATGATTCATGAACATAATAAATTTCTCACCAAAGAGACAGTGACACGATGTCTCAAAACATGGATTACCATAGATAACACCAAATCATGTGTTGGGTAATTTTTATCATGAAATCTCAACTTCCTTGAACCCTAAGTGACCGCATGGTCTCCTAACATGAGAACAGATCCCAACCGAAATCTTGAAGCATCAAAATACACCACATACCCATGTTCTGATTTCCTCAAAAATCAATGTAGGTTTTTATGTAAGAAGAAATTTTAGATCTTGTAATGACTTATGGAATTTCTCACTCACTTGAAATGTAACATTCTTCTTTATCAAATATTTCATTAGTGAAGATGGTCTTGATATGTAATGATCAAATCATCAGTAATATCCAGTTATACCAATAAAGATCCATATCTCAATTATTTTTTCAGTGGTTTACATGAGACAATAGAATATATCATGTGAAAATCTACTAAAACACCTTTTTCAAAACATAGATGCCCATGAATGTGTACCCATTATTTTCAAAAATATCACATAGATCATTTGGAAAATAATAAGTGATCTATCAATTTACCAAATAATGTCCCCACGTTTTTCTCATGCTCAGCTCTTGTCAATGAATACACAAATATATCATCAATAAAAACCATAATGAATGAATCTAGATATCCTAGGAATACTTAATTCATAAATTTCATAAAGTATTTTGATGAATTCATAAGACTATAAGAAATGAATACACATTCATAATGGACATATATTAATCTAAAAGATGTATTCAAAATATCCTCCTACAGAACTCACAATTGGTGATATCCATATTACAAGTTAGTTTTAAATAACCATTGATATACCATCAAATTGTCAAACATATCATCAATAGATTGAAGTGGAAACTAATTATTTATCATTACCTAGTTATGCATATGATAATTAACACACATCAATATAGTTCCATGTCCATTATTCAAGAACAAAACTTGTTCTTCTAAATTAGATGTGCTTGTCCAAATGAAACCCTTCCTTTCAAGAACATCCAAATTCACCTTCCATTACCTTGACACTGTTGATTCTGTTTGATGGGATGAAAGTGAGATTGGATTGGTACCTAGAAGAAGATCAAACATATACGCCACTTGCCTTACTGGTGGTTACCCTTGTAAAGTCATGAGATAAACATATGTAAATCCATAATTTCTAGAAAAATTTAATTCCCAGTCTCTTCCATAGATGCTAAAGACAAATCCACAAATTGGTAAGAGTTTTTTACCACCGCTGGTCCCAAGAAGACATTTGGAGTTTCCTTTAAAAAAACATTATCCATTAATTAGATTCTCCATTACATCCTTAGTTATGAAATTAATTATCCTTCTATAGTATTGGATCTGAGTCTCGAATATTTTAACCAATCCATATTCCAGATTACATCATAGACATCCATATTCAACACCAAGATGTCCAATTTTAACATATATCCATCAATAGATATAGAAAAATCTCAACAATGTATGGTTCTACCTTATCATTCCATGATGGGATTATCAGGTTTTAACATAGAGTGCATCAACCAACGTGTTAGACATTGATAAAAAATAACATGAAAATAAATTAAGAAATAATATGCACATGTATCAAATGACACATATTAAGGGAATAATTCAATAGAATCGTACCTCTCACGGTAGATGGTCATGTATTATCACCCACAATCACTTTATCAGCTCTATAAAAATACTTTGTTGTTTTAATTTGAACCTTGTTTTCTTTTTTAGATATCCCTTGTTGAGGAATCATGGAGTTCCTAGTATCAATATAGATATATCGTCTATGTTTATGTGACCGATTCATCAATCATTTTATGGTATAAGTATACGATTCATGTGAAAACAAGGAGTTTCTCAAGCACCTAATATTGTACCAATATGAAAATATAACTAAAGATGTCCCATATTTATGAAAATGTGGCATGATCTTGGTGCTAATGTACAATATCACTACATGTGGTCAATAAATCAAAATTGGAAACATCCCACATTTATCATGGGTCTCAGAAGATGATTTATAGATCCATCTATCTTACTCTATTTTATACTCTAACCATTGATATATGTTTCCCTATTCTATTTTCTCCCATCATTATTGTTCCCACCATTCCCTTTTGGTGTTATCTTTATTCCTACTCCCATAGTTCCTAATATATAATTTTCATCCATTATCTCTCTATTGACCATCTATTTAAAATCTATAACACAGAGAACCACAATCTTCCATTGAATATATTTCCTTAGCCTGGATTAAATGATTTATGCCTTCAAGGACACACTTGCTGAAACATTATGTGTAATGTACTCTGAATTTCAGAATTATGTTGCGTACACTATGAAATAGAGACTTTCTTACTTCAGTATGCAAAGTCATATTGTTCAATAAATGTTTAACATTAGAGGAAGAAATAGTTTTTGATAAATTCCTCAAAATCCTATTAATTTAGGCAATTGTCCATATTAGCATGTTCCACTAGTTCCCGCTACTGAAATTAAAAATCCTCAATAATATAAGTCAAAAATATTACCATGATATTCATTGGTGTTCCGATGAATTCAGTTACATAATTCATCTTGTTCATCCACAAATATTACTTTTTTGATTCATAATCACCCATGAACATCAGTGGATTCTATTTCTAAAAAGGACAGAAGGGTCTTATTATATTTTTTATCCCTCTATATTCATGTTTCCACATCATTGAATGCATGGATAATACTCTAAAATAGTTGTTGGTTCCAAAGATGATTAGTTGACAATATATTCTATGCAAATTCATCATGTTGGATTCCCTGACAACTACAATGAATCATCTTCTAATCCAACAATTAAATATTTAAGTCTCACACTCTATAAATTTTAGGCTTGTAATTTCAATTTAAATAAAATCAACTATCACAACATTTATTTAAAAAATCATTCTTTTCTTTATATACACATTTCGGAAAAATCCATTGTTTCTTTTGAATATATATTAATTTTCATTATTTGGAAACAATTCCCTTTTAAAAAACATTAATTTGAAAATATTTGTATATTTTTTTAAAAATCAACACAATACATCACATCATATGTCATTTCTCTAAAATAAAATCAACAATCCTAGAGGGATGTCATTCACCTACATCATATAATTCTCTTCACATTGGCTAACCCCCTAGAAATGAGATTTAGAAAAACCCAATGTGTTTCCAAAACACACATGCACCCAAATCCCTAATATATTTACGTTGATCATAAATATATTAGATAATTTTTTTATTATCAATATTTTTAGTCCTGACAATCTTATTACATTATAAGATCATACCCTAATGAATTTACATGAATTAATTTTATCTCAAACATAATGAAATCAAATACCACATACTAAAAAAGGACAGAATAAGATGCTTTAATTTTTAATAACCCACTTATTCAAATTAGATTATGAATAAAGTGATCCTTTATTTTTCCTTAACTGACATCCCCACTACACAAGTTTTTGGATGTAAATTTCTAATAGTTTCAAAGAATATGGAGGATGATTAATTCATTAATAATTAAAACATCCAACCAACCAAACCAAACATTTTATAATGCATACTTGAAAGAAGAAATAATATAGTTAACTTATATCAAAATAATCAAATAAATATAGTAGAATATGAACTAATATCACTGTAATTAGTAGAAAATAACTTAATAGGACACTAAGACAACTATAAGTCTCCATGTTCCATTATACATATACTCCAACATCATTTCACAAGTTATTGTTGGAATAACTAATCCATTCCACAAATCAACAGTATTATCCATGTTTTATTCATTATGAATGTTCAATGATCATTAGTGTTTTCTCGTGGATCTATTAAGTCATCACAAGGAAATTAAATCCAATCTAACATTTCATCATTCGAAATATGAATAAGATTTTATTTAATCTAATACTTTAAAATTTTAAAATTAACACACACACTAGGTATGCACAAAAACCATGCCACAACCTTTCTAATAAAATCATTATTTTATTGAAAACCATTATTCTATAAAGTCAATTCAATAAGATTTTTTTTATTGAAAACCAATTTCCAACAACCCATTTAAATATTTCTAGAAAATCATATTTGTAAAAACCCATTTTAAAATCAACAAGCTAAATATCATTTAAAAATAGTTCATTAAAAGTACACAATTCCATCAAAACCATAATTATTCGCAAAAGAATATTTATTACCTAATTTGACCACTAATTGCATAAAAATAATCAATCATTTTGATTCAATTTGAATCTGATCTACTCTATTACATTAATAAGAGTCAAGAGTGAATCCACCTACCTCCATAGTCATGTTGAAAACTGAAAACGAATGAATAAAGTTGACAAAAACAAGTATGAATTACATAAAACTGCAATAAATTTATTTTCCGATCATGATAAAGATGAAATACCAACATCGTTTTTATCTATATTGATTGAACTACCCATAATGGGCATATATCTGAGAAATTGTGAGGATATGAGATGTATATCTTTGTAGATCTATTATAATGTGACAAGAATGGTATAGATCGAGAACATACAACAATGAATTGACTTATATTAACAAGGAGAATCCTTTGGATCGCCTAAATAATGATGGGATAATGATATTTTTCCTTAGTAGAATTGAAAAATGGAGTTAGATACTTTTGGGGAAAAATATGTGGCTTAATGGCATGGCCGACCTAGATCCACTTTTTCATGATGTTGTCTTTAACTTGTGCTCTGTTTTGTCAAATAGTTAGACCAACCTTGCACTAATCATTATCCTAATACTACTTTAAGAAACATTTTTCATGGTCCTCTCACATACTCAACAAATCATGATCCAACCATTACAAATATCTAGGTTAAATATATCACATTCTATATGGTCTCTACTAGGATTCCGCACAATTTGTAAAAATCATGTGTAGTTTGTGTACATTCGCATTCCCCCAAAAAAAACTCTCAAATTGTTCTCGATACACAGACAACATTAACCATTATATGTTACATACATGGAAATCATTTATAATGTGTTATATAATAGAAATGGGGGAGCATCCGGGTGCATCTGGAATGACTCTTCATAACCAAGTACACAAAAACATCCCTTATTTTGAACATTGTTTGAAACTATATAGGGATACATAAGATATAATTTGAAATTTTCATTACAAATGATAATTATGGGTTTCAATACTTAATGACTATTATTAACCCCCACCTCCAATGATACACATCCTAGACTAGCTATGGATAATGTGAGATAATGGCCCCAGAGTTCCCCCTCTAGTTGGCCCTTGGGTAGTGACTATCATCAAGGGTACACAAGCCTCAGTCCAAGGCTGCATGGTCCCCTAGGATAATTAGCACGGGTTTTACTATCATTGTCCAAACCATTCAACATGCCCATAATACACTTTTTTCTATTCTTTTGTTCCCTAGAACCTCCAGAATACCCTGAGAATCATCATAGTCTCTGGAAAACATATTAAATTAATATAATTATCATATACATAAGCATAAACATTAAATACCATAAGAAAGAATCTATGATCATAAAACCTCCCCATGATATAATGGATCCCCCTAGAGCCCTTCTCCCAAGTATCATTGATAATACTCAATGATGAGACTAAGATACTATGACCACCTATCAATTCCTCTAATTTTCCATGTTTCTCATTGAACATTACAATATTACAAAAATATTAAAACCAAAGGCATGTTGTTTTTAACATCCCAAGTATATAAAGAATATGAAATTCTAATATTTATCAATATTTTAGAATTAAGTAGAAATTTTACTTTAAATGGGATTCTATGTTTAATGGAATACCTGGAACGCAACAATTATTTTATCCAAAATCTCACATTGCACACAAGGTTGAGTCATACTAAAAAATAATAATCTTATATTATTATAATAAATGGTACTTAACACAGAGTCGTTGTATTGGTGGAAAGGAATATAAATAATGAAAGTATGATCATGAATGTTTGTTAAATATTAATAATTTTATCAAATAAATATTAAGGGCCTAAAAGAAATATGTATCTGATTTTAGGCATGAAATACTCTAATATTCATTAAAGGTCGTTTTACCGCCTTTTTATGGAACACAATTTTAAATATAGATTTCACCTATATGTGTTACATTTGACAATATAAACTTATTTTTTAGAACTGGGACATCAAAATTTACATTCTGTATTTTTTTATTATTTTTACGACAAAATTCCATTTTTAATGAATAGTGTAAAATGCTGCATTTTAATTCAAACCCACTTTTTAATCTAATTTATTTATATAGTTACATTGTAAATTTATTTTATTTTAATGTTTAATTGGATTATATTTTTACAATTGAATGAATTTTTGGTAATTGGAAATAATTCCATTTTTAAATTGAACATAAACGGATGTCAATATTTTGGTATGCATTACTACATAAAAAGACTCTTTTTGTTTTGAAAACAGAGATTAATTTTAATTTAATTTATGACAATTCATTGTTTGAAAATTTCATTCCATATTTGGAATTAGGAGGTCAATATTGTGAAAATAGGTAACTTTTATTTTTAGAAATTATGAATTGTAACTTCAGAAAAAAAAAATATTTATTATGGTTAAAAGGTAAAATTGGTAAATAAGGGTAAAATGATAATATTATATTAATATTAAATTAATGTAACACACTTCTTATATAAGGCCCCAACCTTAAACATTACTTAATGTTGAGATATTTCAAGAATAAACATTGAGGATCTTTTTAGGTTTAGAGTTTTAGAGAATTTGATCATAAAACATACATTACATTCCACATATAAACAAAGTGGTTGAATAAAAGATAGTATTCATTTTTTCCATCAACGGACACATATTTAAAATAAAACATAGATTCTTTCTTGAATCTTCCTTGACACTATCATCATATCATGTACCTTTCACTTGGCCTGTGAAGAAATCATTTCAAAAAAACATGGGATGATCATAAAAAGATCAGTAAGGGATATAAAATTATGGAAAGGAAACATGAGCACATGTATGCATAAGAATCCTTGAAATCATACTTTACCCATAAAACATAACCACTTTTAAAAACCTAATCAAATCATGAATAAATCATAGAAATCATAAGACATAAAAGGTAACATGAGGCATTCACAACATTTTTACTTAGGGAGTAACCCTCTTGCTTAAGTTTGGAATACCCATAACAGTATATTACCTAAATCTCTTTGGATAAACTTCAATGTTTTACTCCATCACGTTACCCAATGCATTGGAGAGCTGTCACGGGCTCACCCGCCCATAGTTTATCACGGAACCACTCATCTTCATAAACAATGTCGAAGAACCATAACATAATCGTATCACATAAAACATGCATAAAGGAAACATAAAATTTCCAAATTTCAATCACAAGAGGTCACATCATTATATTATCATAAATAAAAACATCTAATAAAATCATTAAAACTCTATGAGAGAAAAATCCCTTTATACTTTGAAAATATTAAAAGAAGACATTTAAACGAGATTTTCGAATCAAAGTGTCCCATACAAATTCAAAACTTTTGAAAGGGATTTAAAAAATTCATGTCCATATAAATAAATCCATAAAACCATTTTTCAAAAATGGACATGGATGATAAATTTTTTAAAAGAATATATCTCTAAAACCATTTAAAACAATGTATAAATAAAATATTCCTTTTCCATTTCAAGCCTTTGAATTATAAGCAACGCGAAAGTAAAACATTTTCAAAACATTTAAATGACCTGATTATAGACATATTATGTATATGGAATGTAAAAGGGGCTATATATACTCTTTAAAAGAATGAAAGTGCATATCATCAAGAAGTGGCTCAAGGAATAGAAATTGAGACGTAATCCCATTCAAAGATCATGTCATTAGTGCATGGATAAGTCAATGACATAATAATTTGTGACAATTATAAACACACACAAAATATGTGTATATTAACTTTAAAAAAAACAGAGGTCATTCACACATATTCATAGGATAAAATGTTGAATAACTACAAGTTGAACCTAACGAAATCAAATTTAGGTTAAGAAGTTTGGTAAAATTCGATAGCCTAACGACATCACTTTTAAAATTCATAAAATTAGTTGATGAGAGTGAAAATGGTATCTCATCATTTGGAAATAAAACTTACATCAATAATTATAAAGACGAACATATTCCAATTAAAAGATGTAAATTAAAATACATAACAAAATATGTTTTTTAAAAGAGGGGTGTGAAAGGTTCCCTTACCGATTTGAGTAACTTTCAAAACATACACCCCATTGAAGAAGGGTCATACAATGAAGATGGAACTACCCATAAATGAGATTAATTTATACAAATAGTAAAATAATTGTTATTACATACACCACACAAAAAGAAAATAGTGGGTAATGTAGCATGAATCTCACGGGAATAAAAAGAGAGATGAAAATCCCCTTATGAAAATTCGGCATCCTAACGGTGCCACAAAAAAATAAAAAAAATGGATTGATGAGATAAAATAGTCTCTCTCATCATATTAACATAGAATTTACAGAAATAATAATATAAAATAACATCTCAATCATAAGAATGATGAGCCTAAAAGGAATGACATAAAAGACTGTTCTTAAAAAGAAAGAGAGGGATATGATCCCTTACCTCAAGTCCGACTTGACTCGATCACACATTAATCTCCTAAATAATAAACTAAACATAATTTATACTTTCTTAAGAACTTTTTTTTAAATTTTATAATTCATTTTATACAACTTATTTCCATGTTGTAATCAATATGTATTCATTTATGTTAATAACATTCGTTTTGTCAATATTTAGTACTTAAGTCAAAAATGGACTTCTTACAATTATATGTTGTTTATGTGGTCAAAGGTTTATTATATATAGAATTATATTCATGATATGGATATCATATATATCATATATATCCATCTTATACATGTATTTATAATAGTACATAACATTTATAGGTATGAAATCAAATGCACTATTCATGGAGACGGTAAGACGTACGTACGCAAGAACACTACTTCCATTTCTATTTATTATTTAATGGAATTAAAACATAATGATACAAAATAGTATTATAATTCCAGTATGATATCATGTATAATATTATTTAATCTATCCTTTATATGTACCACTTATTGTATTAACGAATCAAATCACTTTGAGGGGGCGGTAGTCCCCACTTCCTAAAATAAAGATATCACGTTTACCCATTATAGAAACACTAAAGGTATGCCATAAATGAAAAATGAAGAAGGTTAAGTAAAACATAAAATATTATATATCATATATAAATATATAGTCATCTTAATGGCCACCTTTGAATGTGTTAAAAGAGTATTGAACAATCATCATTTCGTGAGGCCGAAATTTACCATCCACAGAAACAGTGTGTTCTTTAACCATTATATGTAGGTGTGTAAGTGTAGCTAGAATCCCTCTTATAAAAGAATCCTATTATACTGAAGATACTGTATTTGTTACAAATGAAATGAATAAAAAGAGTTTAGGGGGTTGGAGAAGCAAAATAAAACAAAAGAATACAAGTGAAGGAATTACCTTAAAATCGGGTAACTCTTTTTGATTTGAGCTCAAAGGCATACATTGGAAGACTTCTGCCCACATTGAGGCTTCTAGAAGTAATATAGGGATGTGGAGAGACAAAATAGGCAGCGGTTGGCCAAGCCAAAGCCTTGAGATGTGTGGGTACGATGGTAGAGTTGGGGGCCTTTTATAAGAGGAGATGAAGGTCACTCTTGGAAAGTAAAGAAATGTTACTTTATTTTGAAATGAGTTTCGGATTGAAAAGTTCCCAAATTGATATAAGTCCATGATAAGGTTATAAGGGTTCTAAATATACCCATACAATAGGTTTTTCACAACTGTATGTCTTAAATTTTATATTATCTTTTCATTTTATTTAAATCATTAAATAATGAGGTAATCATTGCATCATCATGATGTCATAAGTAATTTAATTTATTTAATGTATAAAAATTATAAAAAAAATACTATGATGTATGAAATATTTTAAGCTCTCTAAAGACTATTTATGTTCAAAAATTGTACTTGTATAACCACATGTAAAAATTGTTTTAGTAAAACAATACATGTTTGTGTCATTTTTACTTTTACTTTAAATAAAAGGCATTTATGTCATTATCTTACTCAAGTGGATCCATGGGGTCCAAAAAATAGACCCATGGGTTGTATAGGTCGGCGAAGACTCATCCAATCGGGTTAGGACATGTGTCAATTTATTCCCATTTTATTATAATATCATTTTTACCTTAAATCACACTAATTACCTCTAATTGCAATTAAAAAACATAAAAGATACTATTCACCAAAAAATTATTTTAATACCATTGAACCGCATTTTACTTCCTAATTACAACCATGTATGTCGAATTTTTGAAAATCCATTCATAGAAGTGGTAAAGTTTCATTTAAATGAAAAATCAGTTTTTTAAGTACCACTTAGTGGTTTCACTATTCATCAAAAATTGAAGTTTTTTAGAAAAATACCAAATCATCACCCTAAGATATATTTTATATTCCAAATTCAAAAATGATTTCTATTTTACAAAATTCAAAACATATAATTTACATTAATTAATTCAATAATTAATTCCCGTTGTCAGAACAAATAAAGAGTTTTTATGAAACAATATATATCAATAGATTGACAATAGAATATGTCCTATTTAAAAGTGAAATTAATTCCAATGACCACTATTAGATTAAATGGTAAAAATATATTCTAATTTCAATTTAAAACCAATTCAAAATATAATCTAAATACATAAATAAATTATATTAAAAAGGGGTTTTGAATTAAAATACAACATTTTTCACTATTCATTAAAAAATGAACTTTATCGGAAAAATACCAAAAATTTACACAATGTAAATTTTGATTTCCTGATTCTAAAAAAGAATTTTATTTGGTCTAATAGAATGTATAAGAGTGACCAAAACTATATTTAATGTAGGATCTCCATCAAAAGGCGATAAGTGGACCATTAGTGAATATTAGAGTATTTATGCCTAATATTTAATTCTTTTCTTATTTTAAGCCTTATTCTTTTATTAGATAAGCATAAAAACATTTAACAAACATATATAATCATATAATAGTTATTTATATTCATTACTTCCAACAAAACAACGAGGCGTTAACTACCATTTAAAATAATATTATTTTATTTTTAGAGTGCAACGTAAGATTTCAAAAAAAAACTTGTTGTTGCGTATTGTGTACGACATCGAGCGTAGCGTTCCCTTTATAGTAATATTTATATTTTATTTAAAAATATTGATAAAAAATAAAATGAAATATTAATTATTTACCGGGGATGTTACATCCTTCCCCCCTTTTGGGAATTTCATCCTCTCAATTTCAAAATTGGGCTTGGAAACTCTATTGAAAGTCCCACATCAGAACAACTGTCAGTAAAAATATCACTTAAAAAGAAAGGGAAAGAAGTACAATGTTCACCCGAGTTATCCCATACTAGGATCACATGTATGAAAATATAGATACGGAGGAAAAATTAAAGGGTCATGTTTTGATGGAGAGTTATAGTAAAAATGTATAGGAGAATGTTAACAACAAGAAAATCACAAACTTGGGATGGGTTAAACGGTATTTGATTCCCTTGTAGCAAATGTTAACTGAAAAAAATATTGTTTTAAGTTACTCTTAATTGAGGAATTTATTTTTTAGCGTAACTAAATCATAATGAAACATACATACTTGTCACGTAGACTTTCAACTTTTACTTGATTCCTTAATCAAACACATATTTTATCCAAAAGACGACTATTTAGGAAGAATTGTTCGCATTAAGAGTTCTGTAATCAACATCTCTAGAATCACCTAATCCAAATAAGAGAACTATATACATCCCATGTATTTAGACCTTATCCAAAACTAAAACAAAAAATTTTAGTACAAGATCAGATAATACATTAAAAGAATAATCCTTTTTTTAAAACAAATATATTCTTTATCTCCAAAATTTTTCAAACAATACCCAAAGTTCAACAAATACCATTCAATAAACAAACTGTCCATAAAAATTCGTCAATGTAATATAATAAAAGATTGACACCCAAATCTCTACAGGATTTAATCACAGTCTTCCATGATAAACAATAACATTAATCTCTAAATAACATCAGTTACTCATAAAGTATGAAACTGAAAAGTAATTAACCTAATCACATATCCTCTATGATAGGTTAATAATTTCCATAGGTAACCCAAAATAAACATAATGTAGATTCATAAGATCATCTAACTGAAAAGAATTAGTCAAACTAACCAGGGACTTCATGTAGTCCAGTGGTAGGCGATAAATACCAGTTTCACTTTCATTGTGGGTTCGATTCCCGCAGCTTCATCTGACACGATGGGATGTCACACGGTCTGGGTGTTGTTATTTTTCCAAAACTATATAAAACATTCTCCAAAAAGATATAAAATCTTCAAAAATAACCATAAAATAATTTAACCACAAAGGTTATCTAATAACTTCAATTTTGAAAACAAAAATGTATTAACTAGTACTTGCCTCAAATTCAAGGATCATATAAACCAAAATGGTTCTTTAAAACTATATACACAAAAGAAAGGATAATTATTCCTTGAATAAAAATTACATATATCAAAAATCAGGGATACATATATTATATCAAAGTATTCTAATGTAACTCCATCATAAAAAGAGACTTAATACAATTAAGAGTTTCACCATCTGAAAATCTACCATAACCCTTGAATCCCTTATATGTTGTCTTCTTAAACATTCAACATTATTCATGATCCATTAACAATTACTTTTAAACTTATTCTGAAATACATCTTTCCTACAAACAAAATTATGAATCATATCCTAATATTTCAACAATAGGAAAACATATGTTATGAAATAATCCATACCATTCATTGGTCATTGTCAGTTTCATCATCCTCAATCAGAATGGCAATAGGTATTGGAAAATGAATATTTTTATTATCTTGGTGACCCCATTCCTGAAACTTCTTTGTTGGACAAGTGTTTTCATAATGACCATGCACACCACATTTGAAACATTCAATTGATCCTTCAAGATGAACTTATTTCCCCTTCAAAGAGTCAACTAGATGCTTCTTTTTTCCATGGCAAGTTCTTGCTTTATAACCTTCATTTCCACATCTATAACATATTTTATTCCCTTGGAAACATTTTCCTATGTGTTTCTGTCCACATCATTGACACATAGATTATTGAACTTACTTACCTTTATGATTACTACCATATGGATTTTTTTCTCACATATATGATGCCTTATAAAAATCACTATGTTTCAGGTGGTCAATCATGACTCCAGTTAGATGGTTAAGGATAACCACATGAGTTCTCATTGTAGATCCCATATCATTCAGTTTTTTTTCATAAAATTGTCACATTTTTCTTCAAATACACCATTACATTGGTGCCTGATAGATCCATCCATTTACTAAAACCAAAAATGTCAGTGTGAGTATATCAGTAAAATCATCTTATAATAAAGAGGAAGATAAACACCAAGATATACTTATCCATGTTATCTCAAACTCATTATATCTTTCAAAACAATGACTCCATCTAATGTACTAACCATTGCGGTTATACACAACTTGTCACTTTTTCATAAACCAAAACTCTATCCTCTAATGTTATCTAAACTGACCTATGATACCAACTATAAGCCCCAGCCTTAAACATTACTTAGTCTTGAGATATTTCAAGAATACACATTAATGATCTTTTCAGGTTTAATGTTTTAGAGAAATAGATCATAAAACATGCATTACATTCCAAAAATAAACAAAGTATTTACATAGAAGATATTATTCATTTTTCCCATCAACAGACACATATTTAAAATAAAACATGGATTATTTCTTGACAGTTCCTTAAAACTATCATCATATCATGTACCTTTCCCTTGGCCTGTGAGAAAACCATTTAAAAAAACTTGGGATGAGCATAAAAAGCTCAGTAAGGGATATAAAAATATGGAAAGGAAACATGAGAACATGTATACATAAGAATAAATGAAATCATACTTTACCCATAAAACATAAGCACTTTAACATACCTCATCAAATCATGAATAAATCATTGAAATCATAAGACATAAAAGTTAAATTGAGTCATTCATTACATTCTAACATAGGGAGTAACCCTCTTGTTTACGTTTAGAATACCCATCACAGTATATTACCAAAATCGCTTCGGAGAAACCTCAATGTTTCACTCCTTCACATTAACAAATTCATTAGAGAGTCGTCACGGGCTCACATGCCCTTAGTTTGTCATGGAACCTCCCGTCTTCATAAACAATTCCCAAGAACCATAACATAATCGTATCACATAAAACATGCATAAAAGAAACATAAAATTTCCATATTTCAATCACAAGAGATCACATCATGATATTATCATAAATAAAAACATGTAATAAAATCATTAAAACTTCCTGAGAGAAAAATTCCTTTATACTTTGAAAATATTAAAAGAAAACATTTAAATGAGATTTTAGAATCAAAGTGTCCCATACCAATTTGAAACTTTTGAAAGGGATTTAATACATTCATGTACATATAAACAAATCCTTAAAACCATTTTTAAAACATGGAATGGGATGATTAATGTTTTAAAACAATAAATCTTTAAAACCATTTAAAACAATGTTTAAATGAAAGAACCCTTTTCCATTTTGAACCTTTGAATTATAAGAAACATGAAAGTAGAACATATTCAAAACATTTAAATAACTTGAGTATAGATGTAATATGGATATGGAATGTCAAAGGGTCTGTATATACACTTTAAAATAATAAAAGGGCATACCATCAAGAAGTGTCTCAAGGAATTGAAATTGAGACGTAATCCCATTCAAAGATCATGTCATTAGTGCAAGGATACATTAATGACATAATTATGTGTGACAAGTATAAATACACCCAATATAAGTGTATATTATGTGTAAAACAACCATAAGTCATTCACACATATTCATAGGATGAAATGTTGAATAACTACAAGTTGAACCCAAAGAAATCGAATTTGGGTTAAGATGTTTCGTTGGTAAAATTCGACAGCCTAACGACATCACTTTTAAAATTCATAAAATTAGTTGATGAGAGATAAAATGGTATCTCATCACTTGGAAATAAAATATAAATCAATAAGGATATAGAAGAACATATCCCAATTAAAATATTTAAATTAAAAGATATAAAAGAGGAGTGTGAAAGGTTCTCTTACCCATTTGGGAAAATTTCGAAACATACACCCCATTGAAGAAGGGACATAGAATGAGGATGTAACTACCCATAAACGAGTGTATATTATACAAATAGTAAAATAATGGGTTTTACATACACCACACAAAAAGGAAATAGTGGGGAATGTAGCAAGAATCTCATGGGAATAAAAGAGAGATGAAAATACCCTTATGAAAATTCGGCAGCCTAACAGCGCGACAATAAACTTCCAAAAATTGATTTATGACATAAAATAGGCTCTCTCATGACATTAACATAGAATTTACATATTTATTAATATAAAAGAACATCCCAATCATAATAAAGATGATCTTAAAATGAATGACATAAAAGAGTGTTCTTAAAAATAAATAGAAGGGTAGGATCCCTTACCTCAAGTCCGACTTGACTCGATCGTACTTTAATCTCCTGAATAATAAACAAAAGTTAATTTTTACTTTCTTAAGAATTTTTTTTTAAATTTTATTATTCCTTTTATACAACTTATTTCCATGTTATAAACAATATGTAATCATTTAAGTTAATAAAGTTCATTTTGTCGATATTTAGTACATAAGTCAAAAATGGACTTTTTATAATTACATGTTGTATATGTGGTCAAAGGTTCATTATATACAGAATGATATTAATGATTTGGATATCATATATATCATATATATCCAACATATACATGTATTTATAATATTACATAACATTTAGAGGTAAGAAATGAAATGCACCGTTCATGGAGATGGTAAGCCGTACGTACGCATGAACGCTACTTCCATTTCTATTTCATATTTAATTGAATTAAAACATAATGATAAATAATAGTATTATTATTCCAGTATGGTATCATATATAATATTATTAAATATATACTTTATACGTACCACATATGGTATTAACGAATCAAATCAGATTGAGGGGGCGGTAGTCCGCACTTCCTAAAATGAAGATATCGCGTTTACCCATAATGGAAACCATAAAGGTATTTTATAAATGAAAAATGCAGAAGGTTAAGGAAAAAATAAAATATTATATATCATATATTATTATAGTGACATCTTAATGGCCACCTTTGAAGGTGTTAAAAGAATATTGAACAATCATCGTTTCGTGAGGCAGAAATTCACTTTCCACAGAAACAGTATGTTCTTTAACCATTAGATGTAGGTGTGTGTAAGTTTATTTCAAATACCTCTTATAAAATATCCTATTATACTTATGATACTGTATTTGTTACAAAATAAATGAATAAAAATAGTTTATGGGGTTGGACAAGGAAAATAAAACAAAAGAACACAAGTGAAGGCATTACCTTAAAAGCAGGTAACTCTTATAGATTTGATCTCAAATGCTTACTTGGGAAGACTTATGACCTATGTGAGGATTCTAGGAGTAATAAATGGATGTGGAGAGACAAAATGGGCAGTGGTTTTCCAAGCCGAAGTCTTGAGATGTATGGGAATGGTGGTAGAGTTGGGGGACTTTTATAAGATTAGAGGAGGGACACTCTTTGAAAGTAAAGAAATGTTACTTTATTTTGATATGAGCTTCGGATTTAAAAGGTCCCAAATTGGTATAATTCTAGGATAAGGTGATAAGGGTTCTAAATATACCCATAAATAGGTTTTTGACAAGTGTAGGTCTTAGATTATATATTATCGTTTAATTTTATTTAAATCGTTAAATAATGAGATAATCACTGCATCATCATGATGTCATTAATAATTTAATTTATATAATGTCTAAAATTTATAAAACAAATACTATGATGTAGTAAATATTTTTATCTTTCTAATGACTATTTATAGTCAAAAATATTACTTGTATAACTCCATGTAAAAATAGATTTAGTAAAGCTATACATGTTTGTGTCATTTTTATTTTAACTTTAAATAAAAGTCATTAATATCATTATCTTACCCATCTAGATCCATGGGGTCCAAAAAATCGACCAATGGGTTTTCTTGTTCGGGAAAGACTCATCCAATAGGGTTAGGACAAGTTTCATGTTATTTTTATTTTATTATAATATCATTTTTACCTTAAATCACACTAATTACCTCTAATTATGATTAAAAACATAATTGTTAGTATTCACCGAAAAATTATTTTAATCCCATTTAACCAAATTTTACTTCTAAATGAAAACAATGTATTTTGGATTTTTGAAAATCAATTCACAGATGTGGTAATGTTTCATTTAAATGAAAAATCAGTTTTTTAAGTACAACTTAGTGGTTTCACTATTTATCAAAAATTGATGTTTTTCAGAAAAATACCAAAACTTCACCCTAAGCTATATTTGATATTACAAATTAAAAAATGATGTATATTTTACAAAATTCAAAACATTTTTGTTACATTAATTAATTCAATAATTATTTCCCGCTGTCAGAAAATTTATCGGAAAAATACCAAAAAAAATTACACAAAGTAAATTTTGATGTCCCGATTCTAAAAAAGAATCTTATTTGGTCCAATAGAATGTATAAGAGTGACCAAAACGATATTTAATGAAGGATCTCTATGAAAAGGTGATAAGTGTACCCTTATTTATTATTAGTGTATATATGCCTAAAATTGAATTCTTTTCTTATTTTAAGCCTTTATCTTTTATTGGATAAGCATTAAAAAATTTAACAAACATATATAATCATATAATAGATATTTATATTCATTCCTTCCAATACAATTACTAGGCATTAACTACCATTTAAAATAATATTATTTTATTATTATAGTGCAAAGTAAGATTTCAAAAAAACTCGTTGTTGCATATTGGGTACGCCATGGAGCATTGTGTTCCCTTTAAAGTAATATTAATATTTTATTTAAAAAAATTGATAAACATTATAATGTAATATTAATTATTTACCAGGGATGGTACATCTTAACCCTTTTTTATGAAACCTGTTCCACCACGGTAATCCTTTGGTCGATTATGGGACCCCATGGAGCCACTTTTAAGTGAAAAATAAATTTTATAAAAATTAGTTTATAGTTAAGGAAAATGTTACATAAAGATATATCTTTTAGTTAAAAAACATTTATATTGTGATATATAAGTGATATTTTAGAATATAATTTGTAATTGTAAATATAAATTTTTTTATTATACTATGGTAATTAATTTATAATTTTTAGACATTAAACAAAAAAATTTAATTATAACACAATTGTGAAGAAGTTATTTCTTCGGTAATGAAGGATTTAAATAAATAATATGATAAATGTTAAAATAAATGAAATTATGTTATTTTTATAACATCCCAAAATTCTATAAATGATTTTTACATGTTATATTTCTATTATTGATGTTTTTTGAATCAATACATGTTTTTTGGATTTTTAAAAAATTCATGATTTTAATATTGTCAAAACTGACTTAATTCCTATTTTAAAATTTATAATATATTATTAAATTTTATAAAATAAAAAATTATTTAATATTAATACAAATATTTATCATATTTATAAAATTTTATTAATTATTTTTTATGTGGTTATTGGGCATGTTTTGGTAACTATTTTGATTCTCAAATTTTTAATTTTTTTATAAAATGTTAAGAGTAAAAAATGGTTAAATAAAAAAGATATGGATTAAAAAATTAAAAACTAAAGTCCAATTCATATTGGATTGTTTTATTTCGTCTTATATTTATCCTATCTTATAAATTTTTGAGTTTTCGACCAATTTGAAACAAAATCAAATGTTTTAATAAAATAATACTTCCAATCTTTCTTAAAAATATGCTCCTCCTTCTTAGAAATGGCCACCGCCTCTAATACATACTCACCCCTATGTTGACCCTTGGATCATCAAAACTAGGATAAAATAAGCTCTAAATATCCCTTTATTTCTCATATAAACCTTATATTATGAAGACTTAAATTCTATAAATCCTTTTATCTCAAATCAGTGGGAGTTACCAGATTTAGGGTTAACACCGTCTCTGAGGTTCTCATCTTTATTTAACTTCAACACTAAAAATTATATTATTAATAATTGATTAAATACAAATAAACAGTATCCTAATCATACTTGGATGTTGTGATGTGAAATATTTGAACAAAAAATATACACACCTCCATCTAATTGATACAAACATAATGTTTTTGTGGATGGTGAACTAATACCTCATGAAACGATGTTTGTATAATTATCTCCTACCACCTCTGATGGGGACATTATGATGGAAATGAAATTATATATAATATATATGATATTTATTTTATCTCTATACTTTATATAATTATCATTTAGATCATACATTTATTCTTTTTATGTTGTATAAATGTGATAATTGCATTTGAGGAAATGCGGACTACCGCCCCCTCAATGTTATATGACTCATTAATGCTATACATGGAACATATAATGGATGAAATTAATGATAATATGTAACATATATAACACATATATTATAATTTAAATAAAATATATCTATTTCTCATATATTTCACATTCCATTAAATTTTAAAAATAAATTAGAGTTGCGTTCAAGCGTACATACGACTTACCATCACCATGAATGGTGCTTTTCATTTTATGAGTCCAAATGCTACGAACTATTATAAATATGTATATACTATATATATATATGATATATATTATATGTAATTAATTGATATCATTATGGAGATAATTTAATTTTTACCACATGCACAATTTACATTAAACGAGTTCAATTTCATCTCACTTACCGAATATCTAGAAAACGATGGAAATTAACATAAATAATGATTTAATTTTATAACATGGTAATAAGTGATATATAAGGAATAAAAAAATTGAAATTGGTTTTTAATAAATAATAAATTAACTTTTGTTTATTATTTTGTATGAACAAGGAATAAATGAGTCAAGTTGGAAACGAGGTAAGGGACATCGTCTCAAACTCCATTCATGGATGTATGTTTTGATAATTTACACCTCCTAATTTTAAATGGTGTATAATAAAACTATATTACATTTGAATTAATTCAAAGGGAATATTTTTCTCTAAAATGATTTACTAAATTTCATAAGGAATGTTTTTAACGTATGCGGTGATAATGACCTCTCTGCTGGTGTAATAGTTATTTGTCTTCCTATTAAAGACTTAATGTTTTTAAAAGGAAAATAAATACCTTTCTACATTTTTGTGTGTTTTGGTATAGAAAATTATTTTTTATTGAATTTAGTATTTCAAAATCATAATATTACTTATTGTGGTTGGAAATGAAATGTTACTATTGAAATGTTGATATGTGAAATATTTTATGTTCTGTGATTATATAATGGTACTTGGTTATTTGGAGGGTGGTTACATGATAAAACAAATGACTAGTGGTTTTGTGATAAACCATGGCTAGGTGGTTATGTTATACCCTCTAATGTATTGGGTATGGAAGTCGGTCGTGTGGCCATTCCATTTAGTAATATGTGCGGAGTTAGACCGTATTGTTATTATATTTCAGTGTATTTATATTCCAAGTTACAATATATGATATTGTTTGTTTTATATGGTCTATAGCATAGTTATTTGGTTACAAAATTTTCATGACATTAGCTTATTATTAGATATATTTTTCTACTTATTTAAGGTGAGATTTATTACATTCTGATATTGTATTCATGGTTTACCAATTATTTTGAATAACTAAATATATTCTTTCTTTATATATCCATTAATAAGCTTTTTATGTTCATATGATGTTTTTAAATGTTTTTCATAGTATTTAAAGGTGAAAAGAGTCAAATATGGGATCATGTAAAAGTTGTGATGTTCAAGCATATAATAAAACTATGTTGTATTTTTAAGAAAATTTTTTCTTTTAAGGATAGTGAGTAGAAGTGTCTATTTTGTAATAATAAAGTTATTACGTATAAGATATGGACTAATCTCTAAATTTATAAACCTGAAAATATACTCAATGTAAATTATTAAATTAATTCAATATTATTTAATATTAAATGTTGTTTCCTTATAGTTTTTATTAGAGGTCACTTTAGACAAAATTAGGAATTAGGATATTGTTAAATTAATATATATAAATTAATTTATGGTAATATTGATTTGATATACAATTTAATTATTACCATGATTCTTAAATCTAAGATATGTCCTGTTGAGAATGGGTTTTCATAGGGGAAACATAGAAGTTTTTATGGGAAGGAATCCAAATGTAAATGAAATTCCAAATAATCATTCTAAGATGGTCAGAATCAAAATTGAACAGTTTGTTGGGGTGATGACTCAGCTGACTCAAGTGATATATAGTGGTTGTTTTTATAGATGATATCCAGGTTTATTATAAAATTTAATAGGATAATAAATACCCTTAAATGTTTTTCTTGAAAACTGTAATAGAAATGAAACTGTATGGAAAATTAAGCAAGTGTGAGTTTTGGTTACAAATAATTTCAATCCTTGGTCACATTGTTTCAAAAATGAAATAATTTTTGATCATTCTAAAAAAAAGTGGTTTAATAATGGCCAATACCCACAAATATAACTGATATCCATAGGTTTATTGGATTTATAGGATATTACAAAAAGTTATTTGAAATTTTTTCACAATTATCTAAACCACTTACAATGTTAACTCGAAAAAGGTGTTAAGTTAATTTGGACAAAAGAATGTGATTATTTTTTTCATTAATTGAAAATATGATTGTTGAATGATCATGTTTTGGAATTACCTTCTAATAATAAAGATTTTATTATTTATAGGGATTATTTGTAGATAGGACATGGTTGTGTCGTAATTTATTATTATTATGTAATTTCTTACGATTCAAATTAGTTGAAACCTAAAGAGTTAAATTACCCTTAAAATGACTTGGAATTAACTGCTATTTTTTGATTTAAAATATTGGAGGCATCATTTGTATGGATTAAAGAGTAAAAAATATACTGATGAAATTTTTTTGAAGTATATATTCACTATAATATAATTGATCTTGAGATAGATGATATGGTGGGAATTAATAAAGGATTATGATTTTACGATTCATTACCATCCAAGAAAATAAAATAATGTCTATGATGATTTGAGTTGAAAATGTAATTCTACAATAACCATGTTAGGTTTGAATGAGATACTTTGGTTATTGATTTTATGATATTTGGAATATAATTTTTTGGTGTAGAAAATTTCTTTGATTTGTTTCAAGTGACAGTGAAATCATCTCTATCAGACAGAATTAATCAAGCACAGAATGAATACAGTGAGTTGTAGAAAAATGTAGAGATAAATCAGAAGGTTAAGTTCCCTGAATTTAACATTGATAATGAATGTGTTTTGAGATTATGGAGGTGATTATTGTAAGAACCCAAATATTCTTTTCAGGTATGTTCTTCGTTTTTTGTTTTTTTGGAGAAGAATATGAAATTTTGGACATTTTTGATGTAGACACCATGCACTTTATGAGTACATGTCGTATACTGCCTTGTCATAGGAGGTCGTGTGGTGGACATGTATTGGCCACACACACAGCCATGTTGGGGTGTTTGGGGGCCTCCTAAAGCTATGTACGGAAATAGAGATTACACACTGTGTACTTCAAAAGTGCACAGTGTGTACTTTTTTTCATTAAACGCAATGGGTTCACATCTAATCACAATAACACTCTTCTTTTAGGTCTCATTTGACTAAGATATCCTTACGTTTGTGGATCTGTGATGAACCCCCGAGCATGTGACCATCCTACGAATCGAACATCGTTGGTTGTGTTGGAATCACATCTGTGAGTTTTCTCTTCTCCTAGAACCTCATCTTTTGTTTTCTCCTCTATCGTGGGATATCGTGGGTGGAAAATTTTAGATGTTTTGGTAGATTTTCCA
This sequence comes from Viscum album, assembly GCA_963277665.1. NCBI lineage: Eukaryota > Viridiplantae > Streptophyta > Magnoliopsida > Santalales > Viscaceae > Viscum > Viscum album. The sequence continues at coordinate 373,874,162 of OY728134.1, forward strand.
CATTCAATGGAGATTCAAGCCGCATGGATCATATATATTGATCTTCCAACTCTGAGGTAGGAGGTTTGTGCCTATCTGTTGAAATTATTTGAATTTTATGTGCAAAATCTCCCAATACCTGTGAACATTGTATTGCACATTTACTGTTTTATCACTATTGTTTTCTTTCCAAGATTGTATGCTTGGATATAGGTTATATGGATATGAATTGGGTTGTTTTTCTATGCTTGGATTTTTTTTCCCATGCATGTTCTGTTTATGACTATTTGGTCCTATGTGGCTAGTCTGGCCGTCTTGCCATGTTTTTTCCACACCTAGATGTTGGATTATATAATTTATATCTAACATTATTCTTAGGTTGTATTTGTATTATCGATTTATTTATTATGGTTTACTATGGATGTATCGCATTTCTATGTGTTGACTTACATAGGGAAATGATAACCTGGTGTAGTAGACTATAAGGGGACAGACCAAGTGAGCTTCCTCAGAGAGTCTTGAGCATTTGAGACTATAAGGTAATATATAGAGTGAGATTCCTCATAGAGATATTGAGCATTATAGACTATGAGAGGGTAGAATGAGTTACCTTCCTCATAGAGACTTTATTTTAATTTGAATTACTTTTAACCATACCAGACTATAAGAGGAATTGACCCAATGAGCTTGATCAGAGAGTTTTGAACGACTTGGGCTATAGGGGGAATTGACAGAGTGAGCATCCACAGAGAGTCTTTTTACCATGGTTCTATAAGGGGAATTTACGGGGTGAGATTACTTATACAGTCCTTGAAAACCTTAGACTATAAGGGGAATTTACTACGAGTGCTTCATAAGAGAGTATTCATAAATTCATAGGACTGAACCAGAGGGGTTAGGCTGAGTGAACTGCCTAGAGGGTTGCTTTTACTTGTTAGGTAGGACTAGAGGGGATGGTTGTGATTACTTCTAAGAGGGTTACCTAGTTGCATTTAGCAGTTTCTTGATATTTTACTGTGGATTGTTTACTGCTGAGTATTTCATGTTTACTTCCTTCTGTACATCTCCTTCCATATATATATTCACTGATAGTTAGGCACAGATTATTGGGTGGATTCCTACTAGGATTTAGTCTCACACAATTTTTAGGTCTTTCTATTAGGCCCAACCAGATTATATTACTGCATGTATAGATAAGGGAAAGCACCCGTCTACTTCAGGTACATGACTTTTTATGGAGTTGGAGAGCATGAGACTAAGATTTGGCTTGTGATGTTGAAGAGTTGTTTATCTATTTCTTTTGTAATTTGGTTTAGTACTGATAGTATTAAGAATTTTGACTTGTTATTTTGTTTTCCTAGACATATGTATCATGCATCATTTTATATATAAGTGCTCCAGTTGGTCATTCATGCAGTCTTCCATTTTTTACTATTTTTGGTTATTTACTGCATCTGTTATTGTGTATTTGATTATCTTCTAATGTGTTACTCTTCCAATGTAGGGATAGTTTCCCCAATATCACACCCATGACTCTCGCTTCTAGTCAGTAGCCTCTGGAATTATGGGAAATGCACCTGAGGCCCTGTGACATACCGGGTACAGGGTGCCTCTAGGTGTCTTCTAGAACTGGGTCATTATAATGTGGAATCAGAGGTAATATTTTCTCTTGACATATTGTTTAGATCCATTAGATTTGGATAGTAAGGAATAAGTATTTGATAATATGTTGTTCCTGGGTGTAGCTAACCCTTGTACAGGGAAAATCCAATTTACCTCATATATTGCATGTTTCCATTTTTCAAATTTTACAGTTGACATGATTTTCACTGATGGGTGTCTAACATGTTTTTTGTTTTTTTGTTTATATCATTGAGGATCTATTTCTATCACAAATTTATTAGATGAAGGTATTCCATCTCATGCATCATATAGGCACTTATTATAAATCACATGTCATGCATTATTTCTAATCCATTTAGGGTGCATTAATGATTTCACGTTGTTGTGTTAGATGTTTTGCTATATATGAATGTTGTTGTGATAGATGTAGTGATATAATACTTGATTTTTGTCATATAATTGATTGTGTATGGGTTTTCATGAAATAACACCAATCATTGGTTCTTGAGGTGTTATGGGTTCTCATGGACAAGAATTTTGTGGATCATTGACATGTTTTCCCTATTTATAGCATGTAAAAGATGCCAAAATTTGATTCATGGGTAGTATGGGCCATCATGGATCAAAATTTGGAACTTAAGGTATTGTATCAATGTTATTATGGTCTTTGGAGTAGTTTCGGAGGCTTATTGTCTGAAAAAACCCAGAACACATGTTGTTTAGTTTTTATTACACGCCCTGTGAAATTCTATTCGCGAAGAAACATATTTTCATATGTACATTCTTTGTACTTTATATACATGTTGGGTGGTCTCTAACTGTGTCATAGGCCATGTGGGAAGAGACATGGGATATAGAATTTGTAACATCCCAAGTATGTAATAAATAATAGATATTTTTATCTATGTCTAATAACGAATTATATAGTGTTTTAAAGGATTAAAACGAAAATAAATCCAATCTTAAGCATTGAATACAATAATGTTCTTAAAAGATTGTTTTACTTCCTTATGAGGGAAACCCCATTTTAAATATATCTTTTGACAATTTTATAAACTATGTTTGTCAAAATAAACTTATTATTTATGATTGGGACATCAAAATTTACTTTGTGTGAATTTTTGGTATTTTTCTGACAATGTTCATTTTTTAATGAATAGTGAAAAATATTGCATTTTACATCAAAATGGCTATTTAAAATAATTTATTTATATGATTAGATTATCTTTTGAATTGGTTTTGAAGTGAAATTAGAATATATTTTTACCCTTAAATCCAATGGTGGTCATTGAAATCAATTTCACTTTGAAATTGGACTTAAACTAGTGTCAATCTTTTGATACTTATTGTTTCATAAAAACACGCTATTTTCTCTTACAGCGGGAATTAATTATTAAATTAATTAATGTGACTTATATGTTTTGAATTTTTTAAAATAGGCTTCATTTTTGAATTCATAATATCAAATATAGCTTAGGGTGATGTTTTGGTATTTTTCTGAAAAACTACATTTTTTTATGAATAGTGAAACCACTAAGTGGTAATCAAGCAAACTGATTTTTCAGTTAAATGAATGTTTACCACTAATTTGTATTGAATTTTGAAAATACTACATACATTGTTGTCATTATTATGTAAAATGTGTTTCAATGGGATGAAAATAATTTTTTGGTGAATAGTAACTTTTTTTCATTAATCGCGATTAGAGGTAATTTGTGTAATTTAAGGTAAAAATGATATTATAAAAATATGAAAACAACATGACACTTGTCCTACCCATATAGGTTGTGTCATGGCCGACCGAGACAACCCATGGGTCAATTTAGGGGACCCCATGGAGCCACTTGGGTGAGATAATGACTTTAATGCCTTTTTTTAAATAAAGGTGAAAATGACACTAACATAAATTGTTTTACTAAATAAATTTTTATAAGGGGTTATATTAATCATATTTTTGTCTATAAATACTCATTATAAAGCTAAAAATATTTACTACATCATATTATTTTTTTTATAATTTTTAGACATTAAATAAATTAAATTATTTATGACATCATGATGATGCAGCGATGACCTCATTATTTAACGAATAAAATAAAATGGAAATATAATGTAATATCTAAGACCTAAACTTGTCAAAAAACTATTGTATGGGAATATTTCGAAGCTTTATCATCTTATAATCTAAATATATCAATGTGGGACCTTATAAATTCGAAACACTTTTGAAAATAAAATAATAGTTTCATGATTTCCAAAAGTTCCCCTCCTCTCATCTTATAAAAGGCCCCCACCTCTACCTCATTTAACACACTCGTCAAGCCTTTGGCTCGGCCAAACCCTGAACATGTACTCTATCCACATAAATCTCCTCATCCTAGAGGATTCCCTTTGAGAATAATCCTTTCAAAGGAAGCCTTTATGCTCAAATCAAAAGTTGTTACACTTTTAAAGGTAATTCATTCTCTCATGTTCATTTGTTTTATTTTGCTTCTCCAACCTCCTAAATTCTTCTTATTTACTTATTTTGTAACAAAAAAAGTATCTTCATTATACTAGGATGTTGTTATAAGATTTATTCGAGCTACACTGTCACACAACTACATCAAATTGTTAAAGAACATACGGTTTCTATGGAGGGCGAAATTTTGCCTCCCGAAACGATGATTGTTCAATACTCATTTAACACCTTAAAAGGTGGCCATTATGATGTCACTAATTTTATATATGATATATAATATGTTTATTATTTCCTTAAACTTCTGTATTTTTCATTTATGGCATACCATTATTGTTTACATTATTGGTAAACACGATATCTTCATTTTAGGAAGTGCGGACTACCGCCCCCTGAAAGTGATTTGATTCATTAATACCATACGTGGGATGTGTAGAGGATAAAGTTAATGATATTATATATGTTATTATACTGGAATTATAATATACTCTTATATCATTATGATTTCATTCCAGAAAATTTGAAATAGAAATGGAAGTAGCGTTCATGCGTACGTATGGCTTACCGTCTCCATGAACGGTGCATTTCATTTCTTACCTCTAAATGTGATGTAATATTATAAATACATGTATATGCTGAATATATATGATATATATGTTATCCAAATCATTAATATAATTCTGGATATAACGAACCTTTGACCAAATTAACAGCATGTAAGTGTAAGAAGTCTATTTTTGACTTAAGAACCAAATACCGACAAAATGGACATTATTAACTTAAATGATTACATGATGTTCATAACATATATAAAAGGAATAATGAACTTGAAAAAGGTTCTTAAGCAAGTAGAGATTAACTCAAGTTTATTATTCAGGAGATTAAAGAACGGTTGGGTCAAGTCGGATGCGAGGTATGGGACTTCGTCTCAATCTCCTTTCATTGATGCATATTTTATTTCATACACAACTTTCTTTTATACGGTGTATAAACCCCTTTGACTTTTACGTTTATTCAAAAGGAATATTTTTTATGTGAAGCGTTTACTAGACGACAAAAGGGAATTTTTTTTGTCGTACATATGCGGCGACAACGACTTCTCCGCCGTCATGACCGTTATTTGAGTTTCGTCTTCCTCTACAAGCCATACCTTCTTTTTAAAAGAAAAATAAATACCATGTTTTACTTTTATTTTATTTTGGTATCGAAAATGGTTTTCATAATTTTTTTATATCAATGTGTTGTATTGATATCTTATGATTGAAAGGTGGGAATGTTATGTTTCCTTTATGCATGTTTTATGTGATATGATTATGTTGAGTTTCTTGGGAATTATTATGAAAACGGGTGGTTCCGTGATAAACTAAGGGCGGGTGAGCACGATATAGCTCTCCAATGCATTGGGTAACGTGAAGGAGTGAAATGTTAAGGTTTCTCCGAAGAGATTTAGGGAATATACTATGATGGGTATTCCAAACGTAACCAAAAGGGTTACACCCTATGTATGAATGTTATGAATGCCTCGAGTTACCTTTATGTCTTATGATTTCAATGATTTACTCATGATTTGATGAGGTATGTTAATGTGCTTATGTTTTATGGGTAATGTATGATTTCACTCTTATGTATATATGTACCCATGTTTCCTTTCCCTGTTTTTATAACTCATACTGATCTTTTTATGCTCATCCCATGTTTTTTTTGAAATGATTTTCACAGGTCAAGGGAAAGGTACATGATATGATGATAGTGTCAAGGAAGTGTCAAGAAATAATCCATGTTTTATTTTAAATATGTTTCCATTGATGGGAATGAAGAATACTATCTTTATGTAACCACTTTGTTTATATGTGGAATATAATGAAAGTTTTATGATCTAATTCTCTAAAACTCTAAACACGAAAAGATCCTCAATGTGTAACCTTGTAATAACTCAAGATTATGTAAGGTTTAAGGCTGGGGCCTTATAGTTGGTATCAGAGGTCGGTTTAGATAACATTAGGAGTTATAATTCTATTAAATGAATATCCAAAAATATTTTTTTGAAATGATATAGCATTTAAATATTACCATGTTGCTTTATCTAAGACATGTTTGTTCAAAATGGTTTTCCGCAGAGGAAACAGGGAAACAGTGCTAGGAAGGCATACAGAAGGAAATAACCTTCTGAATCAGCATCTTGAGATGGTCGGAATTGGAACTGAACTGTTTGTTGCAGTAATGGCACAGTTGACTCATGTGATAAATGTCGGTGGTATCCATGCACGAGATCAGCCACACCAACCGCAGAGGAACATGTTAGTAGTGGAACATTTCATGAGGCAACATCCCCCATCATTTAGAGGATCATCTGACCCTGTGCTAGCTGATGGGTGGATTAAAGCACTTGAGAAGATTTTTGATGTCATGGGGTGTTCAGACAATCAAAAGGTTAGTCTTGCTATTTACCGTTTGGAGGGTGAGGCAGATCAGTGGTGGTCAATGGTAAAAAATATCAGGGACGCTGATGAGATTGATTCTCTCGACTGGGACGAATTCAAAGGTATGTTTGTTGAGATGTATTTTCCTAAGGTTGTTCGACATAGGATGGAAAAGCAATTCTTGGAATTGAGGCAAGAGGAAGACTCAGTGGCTACCTATGAAGAAAGGTTCATTCGATTGGCAAGGTATGCACCAAATTTTATCTGAGACCTTGATAGTAAAATCAATCGTTTTTACTCAGGATTAAAGCCAAAATATCAAAGGGCATTAGATTCTCGTGAGTTTAAAGGTTATGAAAATCTTGTTCGACATGCTGAGAAGGTGGAAATAGATTTTTCCGATGATCAAGTGTTCTATAACAACCAGAAGAAGAAGAGACCGAGGTGGCAGGAGAATGTTAACAATTCTTCAAAAAAGTCTGATGGTAAGAAAACTAAGTTTCCAGTTTGTGATAAATATGGAAAAAGGCATACTAGGGAATTTCATCTGAATTCTGAAAAGTGCTACCGAGGTGGTAAGATGTGACATAAGGCTCGTAATTGCACTGAAATGGATCAAGGTGAAGGTAAGACCAAATTTGATTTACAGTTAGTGAAATGTTATAAGTGCAATGAGATGGGTCACTATAAAAATGAGTGTCCGACAAAGAGATTGAGTGATGGGAAGCAGTTAGACTACAAGCAGAATGGGGTGGTGAAATCCTTTTCAACTACATCAGCAGATGTCGGGCCATCAAATGAAATTGTATCAGCTCCAGGGAGCTAAGTTTTTTCCAAAGATGGACATGAGATCGGGGTACCATCAGCTGAAGGTAAAGGAGACAGATGTTCCAAAGACCGCGTTTCGTACAAGATATAGCCATTATGAATTTGTAGTAATGCCTTTTGGGCTAACCAATGAACCTGCTGTATTCATGGACTTAATTAATAGAATTTTCCATGAGTTCTTGGATAAGTTTGTGATGATTGTTTTCAGGAATTTAAAAGAAGATTGGTGAATGCTCCAGTTTTGGAACTACCTTCCAGGAATGGTGAGTTTGTTATATATAGTTATGCTTCATTGAAAGGACTTGGTTGTGTCCTAATGCAGAATGATCAGGTAATTGCTTATGCTTCACGATAGTTGAAAACTCATGAGGTAAATTACCCTACACATGATTTGGAATTAGCTGCTGTTGTTTTTGCTTTAAAAATTTGGAGGCATCATTTGTATGGATTAAAGTATGAAATATATACCGATAACAAAAGTTTAATGTATATATTCACTCATAAAGAATTAAAAATGAGACAAAGGAGATGGCTAGAATTAATCAAGGATTATGATTGTACAATTCATTACCATCCGGGAAAATCAAATAAAGTGCCTGATGCCTTGAGTCGAAAAATTAATGCTTCATTAGCAATGTTGTGTTTGGAACGTGATCCTTTGGTTAAGGATTTGATGAAAATTTGCATAGAAGTTGGTGGTGTGGGATGTTCTTCTGTTTTGTTTCAGGTATCTGTGAGATCATCTCTATCAGATAAAATCAAGAAAGCACAGAAGCAAGACAGTGAGTTGCAGAAAAAGGTAGAGCTGGTTCAGAAAGGTAAGTGGCATAAATTCAACATTGATAGTGATTTCATTTTGAGATTTAGGAAGAGATTGTGTGTGCCTTGTGATTCATAGTTGAAGAGAGAGTTGTTATGTGAAGCTCATAGTTCTCCGTTTTCAGTTCATCCTGGAAGTACTAAGATGTACAGAGATCTACGGGAGTATTAATTGTGGGATGGAATGAAAAGAGATATTGCTGACTTTACTGTGAAGTGTTTGACTTGTCAACAGGTTAAAGCAGAGTGGCAGTTACCGAAAGGGATGCTTCAGGCTTTACCAGTTCCAGAGTGGAAATGGGAGAATATGTCCATGGACATTGTTGTGGGATTACTAAAGACATCTCGAGGTAATAATGCAATCTGGGTTATTGTTGATCGCTTGACCAAATCTGCTCATTTCCTTGCTATACGAGATACATTCTTTCTTGATCAACTTTCCCATTTGTATCTTAAAGAGATAGTAAGGTTACATGGAGTTCCCCTCTCCATTGTATCTGATCGTGATCCCAGGTTCACTTCTAACTTTTGGAAAGGCCTTCAAAAGTCGCTTGGCACTGAATTAAATATTAATACAGCTTTTCATCCTCAATCTGATGGGCAGTCGGAATGAAAAATTCATACCTTGGAGGATATGCTACGATCTTGTTCTATGGATTATCAGGGATGTTGGGACCAACATCTTTCTTTGGATGAATTTTCATATAATAATAGTTTTCATTCGAGTATACAGATGGCACCATTTCAGGCATTATATGGGAAGCGGTGTCGAACTACATATTTTTGGGATGAAGTGGGTGAAATGAAGTTGATGGGACCAGAATTGGTAGAAGAGATGGCAGAAAAAGTTCAGCTGATTCAGAAACACACGAGAACAGCTCAGAGCAGGCAGAAGAGTTATGCGGACAACAGGAGGAAGGATCTATCTTTCGATGTAGGTGATCATGTTTTTCTCATGGTTTCTCCTTGGAAACGTGTGATGAGATTTGGTAAGAAAGGAAAGCTGAGTCCAAGGTTTATTGGACCATATGAAATTCTAGAGAGAGTTGGATTAGTTGCTTACTAAGTGGCTTTACCTCCGAGTTTATCTCAGGTACACAATGTTTTTCACGTTTCGTTGTTGAGAAAGTATATCCCAGATCCATCTCATGTTTTGAGTTCAGAGGTAGTTCAGCTGGAAGAGAACCTATCTTATGAGGAACAACCGGTCCAGATTCTTGACCACAGGGAGCATGTGTTATAGAACAATGTGATTATGCAGGTAAAGGTTTTGTGGAAAAACCACATGATGGAAGAGGCAACATGGGAATCTGAAAATGCAATGAGGGATAAGTACACCCATTTATTTGATAAGTAAATAAATTGTGGGGACGTCATCTTATAATGGGGGGAAGATTGTAACATCCCAAGTAAGTAATGAATAATATATATTTTTATCTAAGTCTATTAATGAATAAGATAGTTTTTTAAAGGCTTAAAATGAAAATAAATACAATCTTAAGCATGGAATACACTAATATTCTTAAAAAATTGTTTTACTGCCTTATGATGGAAAACCCTTATTAAATATATCTTTTGACAATTTTATAAACTATGTTTCTCAAAATAAACTTATTCTTTATGATTGTGACATCAAGATTTATTTGTGTGAATTTTTGGTATTTTTCTGACAATGTAAATTTTTTAATGAATAGTGAAAAATACTGCATTTTACATCAAAACTGCTTTTGAATCTAATTTATTTTTGTGATTAGATTATCTTTTGAATTAGTTTTGAAGTGAAATTAGAATATATTTTTACAATTTAATCCAATGGTGGTCATTGGAATTAATTTCACTTTGAAATTGGACTTAAACTAGTGTCAATCTTTTGATACTTATTGTTTCATAAAAACACGCTATTTTCTCTGACAGCGGGAATTAATTATTAAATAAATTAATGTGACTTATATGTTTTGAATTTTGTAAAATATACTTCATTTTTGAATTCATAATATCAAATATAGATTAGGTTGAAGTTTTGGTATTTTTCTGAAAAACTCCAATTTTTTATGAATAGTGAAACCACTAAGTGGTAATCAAGCAAACTGATTTTTCAGTTAAATGAAAGTTTACCACTAATGTGTATTGGATTTTGAAAATCCGACATACATGGTTGTCATTAGTATGTAAATTTTGGTTCAATGGGATGAAACTAATTTTTTGGTGAATAGTAACTTTTTTTCATTAATCGCGATTAGAGGTAATTAGTGTAATTTCAGGTAAAAATGATATTATAAAATTATGAAAACACCATGACACTTGTCCTACCCCTATTGGTTTTGTCATGGCCGACCAAAAAAACCCATGGGTCAATTTATGGGACCCCATGGAGCCACTTGGGTGAGATAATGACTTTAATGCCTTTTTTTAATAAAGGTTAAAATGACACTAACATAAATTGTTTTACTAAAAAAAAAATTAGAAGGGGTTATACTAATCATATTTTTGTCTATAAATATTAATTATAAAGCTAAAAAGATTTCATACATCATATGATTTTTTTTAAAATTTTTAGACATTAAATAAATTAAATTATTTATGACATCATGATGATGCAGCGATGACCTCATTATTTAACGATTAAAATAAAATGGAAAGATAATGTAATATCTAAGACCTACACTTATCCAAAAACTATTGTATGGGAATATTTCGAAGCTGTATCATCTTAACATTGAAATATATCAATGTGGGACCTTATAAATTCGAAACACTTTTGAAAATAAAATAATTGTTTCATGATTTCCAAAAGTGCCCCTCCTCCCCTCTTATAAAAGGCCCCCATCTCTACCTCATTTCACACACTCCTCAAGCTTTTGGATTTGCCAACTCCTGCCCATTTACTCTCTCCACATCCCCTTACTCATCCTAGAGGATTACCTTTGGGAATAATCCTTTCAAAGGAATCCTTTAGGCTCAAATAAAAATGAGTTACACTTTTAAAGGTAATTCATTCTCTCATGTTCATTTGATTTATTTTGCTTCTCCAACCCACTAATCTCTTACTATTTAATTCTTTTGTAACAACACCAGTATCTTAAATATACTATGATGTTGTTATAAGATTTATTCGAGGTACACTCTCACACAACTACATCAAATGGTTAAAGAACATACGGTTTCCGTGGATGGCGACATTCTGCCTCCCCAAACGATGTTTGTTCAATACTCATTTAACACCTTCAAAGATGGACAATATGATGTAACTATTTTTATATATGATATATAATATGTTTATTCATTCCTTAAGCTTCTGTATTTTTCATTTATGGAATACCATTATTGTTTCCATTATGGGTAAACACGATATCTCCATTTTAGGAAGTGCGGACTACCGCCCCCTGAAAGTGTTTTGATTCGTTAATACCATATGTGGGATTTGTAAAGGAAAAAGTTAATGATATTATATATGCAATTATACTGGAATTATAACATACTCTTATATCATTATGATTCCTTTCCAGAAAATATGAAATAGAAATGGAAGTAGCGTTCATGCGTACGTACGGCTTACCATCTTCCTGAACGGTGAATTTCATTTGTTACCTCTAAATGTGATGTAATATTATAAATACAATTATTGGATGAATATATATGATATATATGTTATCCAAATAATTAATATCATTCTGGATATAATGAACCATTGACCAAATTATCAACATGTAAGTGTAAGAAGTCTATTTTTGACTTAAGAACCAAATACCGAAAAAATGAACATTATTAACATAAATGATTACATGATGTTCATAACATTGTATAAAAGGAATAATGAACTTGAAAAAGGTTCTTAAGCAAGTAGAGATTAACTCTAGTTTATTATTCAGCAGATTAAAGAAAGGTCGGGTCAAGTCGGATACGAGGTATGGGACTTCGTCTCAATCTCCTTTCATTGAGTCATATTTTATTTTATACACAACATTATTTTATACGGTGTATAAACCCCATTGACTTTTATGTTTATTCAAAAGGAATATTTTTTATGCGAAGCGTTTACTAAATGACAAAAGGGAATGTTTTTGTCGTACGTATGCGGCGACAATGACTTCTCCACCGTCGTGACCGTTATTTGAGTTTCATCTTCCTCTATAATCCATACCTTCTTTTTAAAAGAAAAATAAATACCATGTTTTACTTTTCATTTATATTGGTATCGAAAATGGTTTTCATAATGTTTTTATATCAATGTGTTGTATTTATATCTTGTGATTGAAAGGTGGGAATGTTATTTTTCCTTTATGCATGTTTTATGTGATATGATTATGTTGAGGTTCTTGGGCATTATTATGAAAACGGGTGGTTCCTTGATAAACTAAGGGTGGGTGAGCCCGATATAGCTCTCCAATGCATTAGGTAACGCGAAGGAGTGAAACATTAAGGTTTTTCCGAAGATATTTAGGGAATATACTGTGATGGGTATTCCAAACGGAACCAAGAGGGTTACTCCCTACGTAAGAATGTTATGAATGCCTCAAGTTACCTTTATGTATTATGATTTCAATGATTTACTCATGATTTGATGAGGTATGTTAATGTGATTATGTTTTATGGGTAAAGTAGGATTTTACTCATATGTATATATGTACCCATGTTTCCTTTCCATGTTTTTATAACCCATACTGAGCTTTTTATGCTCATCCTATGTTTTTTTGAAATGATTTTCACAGGTCAATGGAAAGGTACATGATATGATGATAGTGTCAAGGATGTGTCATGAAAGAATCCATGTTTTATTTTAAATATGTTTCCATTGATGGGAATGAAGAATACTATCGTTATGTAACCACTTTGATTATATGTGGAATGTAATGCAAGTTTTATGATCTAATTCTCTAAAACTCTAAACCCGAAAAGATCCTCAATGTGTAATCTTGTAATAACTCTAGTTTAGTAAGGTTTATGGCTGGGGCCTTATATAATTCCTTATGGAAACAAAATATTTAATAGTTTTAGCATGCCGTGTAGTGATGACCTTTTTTCTGCCCGTGTAACTGACAACATGGATGGATAAACCATAATCTATAAACGTTGTGTAGTGATTGAACTCACAGTGTAATCTGATATAGGTTCCCAGTCATGTCATGAAAAACACGGGTCAGTGTTATCCTTTATTGTACAAGCCATTCCCGTCTAGAACACATCGTGTAGTGTTAGTGATGTGTCAGGTCATGTCTGTAACAACACGGGCCAGGTGAAACATGTTTAGCAGACATCATTTCAGAATTGAACACGCCATGTAGTCTTGTTTTAAGTAGATCTGTGTGGATTAACTATGTAGAAGGACTCAGGATAAGAATGGGGATTCAAGTACACACCTTGTGTGAGGAAAACATGTCATGTGTCTGGGGTGTTACATGAACAATTTTAGCATAAGTACACGCCCGCGTAAATGGATTAGGGGGACACGTCATGTAGTGCAAATTCCCACCATGTAGTAATTTTATAAATAACATGAATTCATTCCTTCTCCTGTTTCATTATTGTTTCTTCAGTTTTCATCCTTTGATAATCCTGATCTAAGGTGTGCGTCGACCTTGCTGATTCATGCCACCTAGACATCCTCTGGTTTTCCACCAGTTTCTGGGCGACGATCAGACATTGGATATGGCTGAACAGGGACTTCTTGTAGATCCTCGAGTTGTTCAAGTCTTGGAACCAGCAATTATTCCTAACACAAGTTCCAATGCACATTGCCGGGATATTTTTATGAGGATGATGTAGAATTTTTAGGGGGTGCCACATACTACACCGTCGATTTAAGAATTGACATGGGTCTTTTAGTAGCAGCATCCTCCTACTTTATGATGGGATAGAGGACCCCAGGCTGTAGAGTCGTTGCTAGAAGCCCTGTGGATGATCTTTAATCCACTTGAGGTTTCCTTATAGATGAGGGTTAAGCTAAGTACCTACATTCTATGTGACTTTGCCAAGAGGTGGTGGAAAGTGATCTCATAGGAAGTGTTCCAGAAGAGTTTTTATTGGGAAGAGTTTTAGCGCATCTTCTATGACTACTTCTACCTGGAGAACTTGATGTCTGATTGATCCTGGGTGTTCATGAGTTCTGAGTAGGGTAATCATACTATTGTGGAGTACTCATTTCGCTTTAGTTAGTTGATGCATTTCACACATATTCTGGGTGGTGATGTGTTGTTCCATGCATGAAATATTGAGGATGGTATGAGGCATGACATCCGATAGTAGTTGAACATTCTCAAGTTGGCATCGATACCTTCTATCGTCAACCCGGAACTGATCACAGAGCGCAATCTGAGGGATTATAGAGCTGTTAACCATGGTGGTTTGACATCCATGGTTATTATTCCTCCTACTGATAGCAGGAAGCATTACAGGGACACTGTGGGAGTAGATCGGAGTAGGCGACGTGCATATTCTGGTGGCCAGGTGGGGTGCTTTCAGTGTTGGAGAAGTAGGAATACTAGCCCATAGTGCTAGAGATACCATATGGAGCGCTAATCGTTGTGAAATATGTGCCATCTTCAGCATTTCTATCAGATCATCACACCAGCGGCTGGTGACAGGGTTTTTTCTAAGTCTCCTCGTATAAGATAAGCCACAACAGTTTCTCACCAGTCTGGGAACTAGAGTTTATCTAGCTATTCAGTCCATGGTGGAGGATGCAACCGTGGTGGTCAGTCTCCAGGCTATCAGCGACAATAGGGGGATCGGCACAGATTTGTTTGTCAGGGTCTCAGGGCCATGGATCCGGCTAGACCTTTGTAGTGGAGAAGTCCCAGAAAGAGAAGGATCCCGAACCTTATACAGATCGAGGTATGATTCTAGTTGCCTCTGTTTTATATTATTCTATTTTCAATAAAGGGGATTCCCATAGTTTCATTTATGTTTCTCTTGTGGAGAGACTTGGGCCCTATATCATTTGTTCAGACAATATATTTACACTAGACACTCCATTAGAGACTAGAAAATCTAGTGTATGTCAGTGCGAGGAGTTCCCACTTGAGGTTGTTGTGTGTCACTTCTTTTGGGATCTTTATGTACAACGGATGACATGCAATGATTTCATTCTCAGAATTGACATTTTAGTTCTATTTCAGGAATTGTTTTGATTTCTATCATCATTGGGTGTATAAGGCCCCAGCCTTAAACCTTACATAATCTTGAGTTATTACAAGATTACACATTGAAGATCTTTTCAGGTTTAGAGTTTTAGAGAATTAGATCATGAAACTTGCATTACATTCCACATTTAAATAAAGTGGTTACATAAAAGATAGTATTCATTCTTCCCATCAACAGAAACATATTTAAAATATAACACGGATTATTTCTTAACACATCCTTGAAACTATCATCACATCATGTACCTTTCCCTTGACCTGTGAAAAAAATTTCAAAAACTTGGGATGAGCATAAAAAGCTCAGTAAGAGTTATAAAAAAATATGGAGAAGAAAATGAGTTCATATATACAATAGAATGAAATCACACTTTACCCATAAAACATAGGCATATCAAATCATGAATAAATCATAGAAAACAGAAGACATAAAGGTAACTTGAGGCATTCATAACATTCTTACGTAGGGAGTAACCCTCTTGGTTACATTTTGAATACCCATCATAGTATATTCCCTAAATCTCTTCGGAGAAACCTTTACGTTTCAATCCTTCACGTTACCCAATGCATTGGAGAGCTATATCGGGCTCACCCGCCCTTAGTTTATCACAGAACCACCCATTTTCATAACAACGCCCAAGAACCATAACATAAATTTATCTCATAAAACATGCATAAAGGAAACATAACATTTCCACATTTCAATCACAATATAACATTTTATTATATTGAAATAATGAATCCATTCAAAAAGAAACCATTTCCAAAACCATTTAAAACATTTAATAAAGAGATTTTTGAATCACATTGTCCCATACCACCATGAAGCTTAATATTTTAAACCATTAATATCCATATAAATAAATCCTTAAAACAATTTTGAAAACATGGATATTAATATGAACAAATAATTAAAACATTTAAAGCGATATTTTGGTTAAAGGGGTTTTACCAAGATTAGAGACTCTTGAATAAAATAATTGAGGAATAAAATTTAGTCAGAACTTCATAATATCATGAGAATAAATTGATTTATGATATAATACTCCAAAGGACATTATATACACCATATAAGAGTGAATTGGTTCATAACAACAATGAACTCTCAATAGAAATGTCAAATGTGATGAAATCCCTTATAAAGAAGGTATCCTTAAATTAAGGACAAATAAATCTCAAAAATATGTGTGACAAATATAAATACACAAAATATTAGTGGATATTATGTGTAAAACAATACAAGGTCATTAACACATATTCAATGGATGAGATATTCAATATCTACATGTTGAACCCAAGGAAATCGAAATTGGGTTAAAAAGTTCCCTTGACAGCCTAACGACATCACGTCAAAATGAGTTGATGAGAGATAAAAAGTGTATCTCATCACTTGGACATAAAATTTACATCAATAAGTATATATGATAACATATCCCAACCTATCAATATGTAAATTAAACGACCCAACAAAAGAAGTCTTTTAAAAAAAAGAGGAGGGTGAAAGGTTCCCTTACCGACTTGGGTATCTTTCAAAACATACACCCCATGAAAGAAGGACAATAGATCATTGATGTAAATACTCATAAAAGAAAGTATATTACACAAATAGTAGAATAATGGGCAGTACATACACCACTCAATGGAATTTTTGGCAAATTTAGCATAAATCTCATGGCAATAAAAGTGAGATGAAAAATCCCTTACGAAAACTCGCAAGCCTAACGACGCCACATAAAACATCCGAATATGGATTGATGAGATCAAATAGAGTATCTCATCACATTACAATAAAATATATAGCAAGAGGAATAGAAAAGAACATCCCAGAACATTACAAAGAGGAGCTTAAAATAAGTGACATAAATGAGAGTACTTAAAATGAAAGAGAGAGGTTAGATCTCTTACGAAAGTTCGGCAGCCTAACAGCGCCACTCAAAACTTCTAAAATGGATTGATGAGAGAGAATAGGCTCTCTCATCACATGAACATAAAAATTACAGTAAGTGTAATATAAAATATCATCCCAATAACAAAAAAGATGAGCTTTAAAAGGAATGACATAAAAGTGTGTACTTAAAAAAAATAGAGGAGTAGGATCCCTTACCTTGGGTCCGACTTGACTCGATCGTTCTTTAATCTCCTGAATAATAGACTTCAGTTAATTTATACTTCCTTAAGAACCTTTTTAATGTTAATTAATCCTTTTATATCACTTATTACCGTGTCATAAACATTATGTAATAATTTAAGTTAATAATATTTTTTTTCCGATATTTGGTTCTTAAGTCGAAAGAGGACTTCTTACAATTACAAGTTGTTCGTGTGGCGAAATGTTTATTATATAAAGAATTTTATTCACGATGTAGATATCATATATTTCATATATATCCATTACATGCATGCATTTATAACATTACATAATCATTTAGAGGTAAGAAATGAAAAGCACCGTTCATGGAGACGGTAAGCCTTACGTACGCATGAACGCTACTTTCATTTCTATTTCATATTTTATAGAATGGAATCATAATGATATAAAGGTATATTATAATTCCAGTATAATATCATATATAATATCATAGTTCCATCTTTTATACATCCCACATATGGTATTTAACGAATCAAATCACTTTGAGGGGGAGGTAGTCTGCACTTCCTTAAATGAAGATATCGCGTTCACCCATAATGGAAACCATAAAGGTATGCCCAAAATGAAAAAAAACAGAAGCTTAATGAAAACATAAACATATTATATATCATATATAAAAATAGTGACATCATAATGGCCACCTTTGAAGGTGTTAAATGAGTATTGAACAATCATCGTTTCGGGAGGCAGAATTGCGCAATCCACAGAAACTGTATGTTCTTTAGCAATTTGATGTAGTTTTGTGAGAGTGTAGCTCGAATAAATATTATAACAACATCCTAGTATATTGAAGATACTGGTTTTGTTACAAAAGTAGTAAATAAAAATATTTTAGGGTGTTGGAGAAGCAAAATAAAACAAATGAACATGAGAGAATGAATTACATTTAAAAGTGTAACTCTTTTTGATTTGAGCCTGAAGGCTTCCGTTGAAAGGATTGTGCCCAAAGGGAATACACTTGGATGAGGAGAGGGATGCGGATAGAGTAAATGGTCAGGGTTTGGCCGAGCCAAAGGCATGAGGAGTGTGTGAAATGAGGTAGAGGTGGGGGCCATTTTTAAGAAGAGTGGAGGGTCACTTTTGGAAAGTAAGAAATATTACATTATATGAAAATATGTTTCGGTTTTAAAATGTCCCACATTGATAAAATTCGTGTATAAGGTGATAAGGGTTCGAACTCCACCAATCCAATAAGTTTTGGACATGTGTAGGTCATAGAGTTTACCTTATCTTCTCATTTTATTTAAATCGTCAGATAATGATGTCATCGCTGCATCATTATGATGTCATAAATAATTTAATTTATATAATGTCTAAAAATTATAAAAAAAATTAATATGATGTAGGAAGTCTTTTTTTATTTCAAATGACTATCTATAATAAAATATCTGACTTGTATAACCCCACTTAAATTTTTTTTTAGTAAAACATATCATGTTTGTGTCATTTTTAATTTTACATTAAATAAAAAGTTATTTATGTCATTTCCCAACCAAAGTGGATCCATGGGGTCCCCAAGTTGACCCATGGCTTCTCTTGGCCGGCCATTACACATCCAATGAGGTTAGGACATGTTTAAAGTTCATTTCATATTATTAAAACATTATTTTTACCTTAAACTACACTAATTACCTATAATCGCGATTAAAAACTTAATAAGTTACTATTCACCAAATAATTATTTTTATCCCATTGAACCAAATTTTACCTCTTAATGAAAACCATGTATGTCTGATTTTTGAAATTCAAAACACAAAGATGGAAAAATTTCATTTAAACGGAAAAATCAGTTTTTATAAGTACCACTTAGTGGTGTCACTATTCATCAAAAATTGATGTTTTTCAGAAAAATCCCAAAAAATCACCCTAAGCTATATTTGATATTCCGAATTCAAAAATGAAGCCTATTTTACAAAATTGAAATTATATAAGTCACATTAATTGATATAATAATTAATTCCCGATGTCAGAGCAAATAGCGTGTTTTTATGAAACAATAAGTATCAAAATATTGACACTGGTTTAAGTCTGATTTCAAAGTGAAATTAATTCCAACGACCACTATTGGATTTAATGGTAAAAATATATTATAATTTAACTTTAAAACCAATTCAACAGATAATCTAATCATATAAATAAATTATATTAAAAAGAGGTTTTGAATTAAAATACAAAATTTTACACTATTCATTAAAAAATGAACTTTATCGGAAAGATACCAAATATTTACACAAAGTAAATTGTGATGTCCCGATTCTTAATAAGAGTTTTATTTGGTCCAAAATAATGTGTAAGAGTGAACAAAACTATATTTAATTATGGTTCAACATCAAAAAGTCATAAGTGAACCTTTAGTGAAAACTAGGGCATATACGCCTAAAATTAAATTCTTTCTGTATTTTAAGCCTCTATCCTTTATTGCATAAATGTAAAAACATTTAAAAACATATATAATCATATTTCAGTTATTTCTATCCATTCTCGCCATTACAACGACTACATGTAAACTACCATTTAAAATAATTTTATTTTATTATTAGAGTGCAACGTAAGATTCCCAAAAAACTCGTTGTTGCATGTTGGGTACGCCATCGAGCATAGCACCCCTTGAAGTGCCCAGATCAGTGTGAATCACTGAGAGGGGGAGGGGGTGAATCAGTGATCCCTTAAAACTTTTTACTAATTGATTCTTAATCAATTAAACCTCTATGGCTGGTTAAAGCCTCGATCCACTCTTCTTGTATCTCTCAACCTTTCCCGAATGATGCAGTAATGAAAAGGCACAGGACACAAGGATTTACAAGGTTCGGCACCAAAGGCCTACATCCTTGCCATGCTCTCCAAGCATGGATTCTTCCATTATAATCGGTTAGTATTACAATGGTCGATACAGAGTCCCACTGTATCTCTCCTGAGTCCCACAGGAGGGTCTTTATACTGCGTCCCACAGTGTTACCAGAGTCCCACTGGCCTGATCCAGAATCCCACTGAAGACTTCTTCTCCCTGAGTCCCACAGGGTCTTCTCTTGGCTCCTCGAGTCACACGAGTATCTCTTCTTCACTTTAAGTTCTTCTTCAAGTATCCTCAGCAGTCTGGGATAAAGACTGCTGGCCTTGCTCTTCTTCTGATCACTTGTGGTGAACAGGTCTTCTCATCTAGCTCGGGCTTTATCACCTTCTTCTAAGGATGCCCCGGCTTCTCTCCAATTACTGAATGCTCAGACAAACAATATCTTTATCTTTGGTCTGGTCCAGTCTCTGTTGCACACCACTGATTTAGCACTATTCACGTGTGCACGTGCATGCATGCATGCATGCACTTTCCCTTTCCTCTTCTTGGTGCAGTAGACCCACAAAGGGTGTAGTCACATTAAGCACACACCTACTTCTCTGAACTTCACACTTTTGTTCAATGTGTTTACACACTTAGAGTGTGTTCTACTTTAGTGTGGATGACCTCCTTTCAACTTCTTCTAACTGTGTTCACTTTTAGTGCACACCTAGGTTCGGCCACTTCTTTAGTTTGCACACACAAATTCTTCACTTAGCATCCACTTGTAGTGACCTTCCTCTTCTTGTTGCACACACACACTTTAGTGTTCTTTTAGTTGTTCTTCAATAGTGTGCACACACAAGGCTACGGCCTCTTCCACTTGCACACACTTCCTCTCGGCCTTTTCCACTTCACACACAATGTGTGGTATTCCACTTCACATGGAACACAACTTCACTAAGGCCTCGGGTCTTCTTTGGTGCACACCCACTGCCACCTTCTTGTAATTGCACACACAACACCCGTATGTTATTCTTCTTCACTTTGCACTCAAAGGGTGCAAGGGGCTCGGGTCCTGCTTGTTTAGCACATAAGCACTAAGGCCCTTGGGCTCTTCTCCAATTTGCACATACACGAGGCAAAGCCTCGGCCTTCACTTGAATTGCACACACACAAATAGTGTGGTCTTCCTCCTTAAGCACACACACGGCCATGGCCTTTCTCTTGTTTTGTTAAGCACACACGGCCTCGGGACTTCACTTCCTCTTCAAGGCGCGTAAGGTGTGAGATCACCTCGGGTGTAGCTGGCCGCGCAAGTGCTTGGAGCACAAGAGCGCGCAAGTGTGCATTGGCCGCGGGGCACCCAAGTGCAACACCCGCATGCACTTCCTCCTGCCACGCAGGTATACGGACAGTGAGGGTGCCAACCGCAAGCGCGCAAGGAGATGCGGCTGGGGTTCTTCCTGTCGCGCAAAGGAGGCACGCAGGGTCTCCTCCAACTTCTTTTGCGCAAGGAGTGCACAAAAGGGACTCAGCCGCGCAAATACCTTGCGCGGGGCTTCAACTTCGCGAGGCAGAGAGATGCGCTCACGGGACTCTCTTCAAATTTTCAGCGCATCAGCAAGCTTCTCCAGCGCCTCGGGTCTTCTTTTTATAGGCGAGGAGATCCTCGGTTCATCCGTGTGAGAAAAACTTCAAACACCCGAGATCTTCGGATCATCAAATTTTTTCAAAATCTTGATATTTATTCTCGGTTTGACGCGGGCTCATTTATTATTATCTTCCTCCTCGTGCATGCGATTTATAACGCATGCACAGCCTCTGTTTAAACCCAATACATGCATGCATAAACACCCCAAATCCTCGGCAGATTCTCTTTCCTCGGCCTTCTTCGAATTCTTCCAAACATAGCATGCAAGCCAATTTTTAGGCATGGATCTGTTCAGTGTGGAGAGACGAGCTCAATGGAGGTCTCGGTTTCGAAAATGGTGGCCGGGATCTTCAAAACTGTCGTCGGGAAGGCGCCTGGTTCAGCGGAGCTCGCGGGTGGCTTCGGCTCGAGCTCGACGAAGGAGATGAGCCGGGAGCCGTTCGATCGGGCGAATGATGGACATCGGACGGCCGGATTAAATCGGGGGCGCGGCGGATCAGATGAGCGGTCCAGATCGAGCGCGAGATCGCTCGGACGGCCGGGATTTGTTCCCGGTGAAAATCGCGCGTCCCACATCGAATTCTCTCGCGGAATTTCCGCGGTTTATTACCCTGCCGCTGCCCGCAACTCCTCAGTTGCACTTCTCCCCTCCCGGTGCCGCCCCGCACCGGGTTCTCTCTGCGGGCGCGCTCTGCGCCCACTCATGCCTCCTGCGGGCGCGCCACTGGCGCCCACTATGCTCCCTGTGACACTCCGTGCGTGCCCCTGGCGCCCATGCGGTGTCCTTGGGTGCGCCCCTGCCTCAAGGATATGCTGCCTTGGCCTGAGGGTTCCCCATGGGCGTGGTGACCCCGAGTCCCACATGAGCCTTGGGTGATGACCCTCGGCTGGCCTTCCTTGGTGGCTATTTTTTGCTAGTGTAAAACACTAAGTGACTTTGTATAAAAACAAAGTACCAAGTGTAATATGCCAAATGCCACTTCTCCATTTCTTCTTATTTCTTCTCTTCTAACACATATTCTCCATCTTCTTCATTCGAATCCACAAACCCTCCTTAATATATATTCTAGACTTAGGAGGTGGAATTCCCGAAGGGTCTTCATCTTCAACCGAGCTCCTTAATCACATAAATTCTTCAATAATCTTCATTGATCTAATCAGAGATCAAATTGGATCACTTCCAATTCACATGCACTAAGAGTTAGTACATGGACTTCATTAGTGCACATCATCCACTTAGTAGTTGTGGATGGAACATCTTGCTTCTTCAACTCCTCATGCATTGTGAAGACAATGCATGGTCTTCAATCAATGTTGTGACATTGTATCATCAGGATACAAGTTCTTTGAACTTAAAGATCAGCTCAACAATCGTCAGATTTACTTAGAGAATGTTTCAACCATCATCTTCTATGTCACTTATTGAATCTCCTAAGTGACATGCATCTTATTACTATGGCCATTCTCTCTTCATCACCAACACCATCACAACCTTTGGCATTCACCTCTTGACATTTCTTGACATCCATTCATTCTAAGACAACAACATGTCTCATTGACAACAAATGCAACACATTGCACTTCAATCTCCCCCTTTGTATTTGTTGTCAATACACTCCTTCAGCACATATGAATGGGTCAATATGTGTGCCAATATTTCTCCCCCTTATTGGCAATCAAATGCAAAGGTGTGGTGTGGTTCTCTTCCACAATATCTCTTCCTCCCTTTGAAAAGTATTTTCTTGAAAAACACTGAGAGAGGGATGATGTCACATGTTCTTCTTTAGCAAAGAACCTTTAGTTGATCAACTCTAAGTCTACTTGGGCTAACCCGGTGTAGAAAACAAGAGTGATATGACCAAGGAATTCAAAGCTGTCCAAAATTCACTGTACATGTGAGATCATGCTTAGGGGTTTGAAAATTTTTCAGATATAACACTTAATTGCTAAATCCTGCACATACTTCACAAAACTCATTAGAAAGTTCAGTGCAATGATAAAGCTCCCCCTTTCATCCATTTGTCTTCAATCCATACTCCCCCTTAATTGACAAGATAAACTCAATTAAGAAACAAGGGATGAAAGCATGATTGGAATACCTTCACTTTTCTCAAGATGGTATTAATCTAAGAATCCCATCTTCTTCAGATTGGCTCCCCCTCAAGGGGTGCACTCCATTCTTTCCAAACCATCCTCCAGCTGAGAATGATCATCATCCTCAATTCCCTGCAATGTTAGCACATGTATATACCAATGTATAAGGGAATAAGATGGAACCTCCTTGGTTCATCAATGTGAACAACAAGGTTGAGAAGATTCTCTCAACCGAGATGTCCCATTTTCACCAGTCTTCACACTTGCACATTTGAACTTCATTGATGATTGTGCTGGTGTGGTTCTCAAAACATCTTCATGTGAAATCTTTTTCTTCCCTTTTGCTTTAGCAAATGCCAGAGCTTCATCTTCAGCTCTTTGTAGTTCTCTGGAAAGTTGCAACTGATGTGGCCATATGACAAGTATATCATTTGGAAGTGTGGCCTCAGTTCTGGATATTCCACATGGTTCCTTTGATTCTGTCAAGCTACCTCTCCTAGGCAACTTGTTTTCAATCAATCCCTTCTGCTTCTTCTGGATTGATTGTCTGTTTGAGTCCAGTCTGCTTCTATTCAGTTCCATGGCTTGTTCACAAAGATCCATGGTGTGTCCTTTCTTTCCACAGTAGAAGCATTTCTTGGTGGTCCTTCTGGATGCATCACCCTTCTTGGACTCAGACTCCAAGGACTTCTCTTCATTTCTAAAACACTTCTTGGGAGCATTTTCTACTTTCTTCTTGCTTCCCAAGGAATCTCTCTTAGCCAGGTTCTGTGATCTTTTCTTCTTTTGAGCTTTGGATACAGTTGGAGATTGACATGTATCTTTTTGACCACTTTTGCAATCATCCCAGATGTTGTCAAGTAATCCAAATCTGTTAGCAGTAAAAAGATGTCTCTGGACCTGTGGATGTTGCTTCTTTTCTTCTCGCTTGCTCCCCCTAGGCATGGGCTTCCTCTGTGCTTTGGCATTCAGTGGATTGTACCAACAATCCTTTGCACAATGCCCATACTTGTTACAACACCAACATTGACCCACAAATCTTGACCTCTTGATTCCTTCTGATTGTAGGGTACTTTTCTTTACCTGTTGTGCTGTTTCAGGAGATCTCTGCTTCTTTACTGTCTTCATCCATATTTGTTTGGAATTATTCTTCCATCCTGCACTTTTTGTAGAAACACTATTAGAAGCATCAGTACAAGATGGGATGGATGGTACCTTCTTTTTAGAAGTTGTTACACTTTCACTAGAGGATGTCTTTCTATTAGAATCATCCTTCTCAAAGCATACTTGAGTAGCAACATTTCTCCTTTCAGTTGACTGGGAGGCTTTGGCTTTGGGTGATTGCTGATTTTTCAATATCACCTCTAATTCTAAGCATTTCATATTGAGGGAGTTATTCTCATCCTCAATAGTTCTTAGCCTTCCTTCCCATTTCTCTTCCAGCTGTTTTATCTGGTCTTCATGCACCTTCTTTAATTCTTGCAATGAATTGTCCAGCTCCTTCACCAATTTGACTTTTTCTTCAAGTTGAGCATCTCTGACAACCATTGATACTTTATGCCTCTTTTCCAGTGCATGGACAACATCTTTGATCATTATCATAAAGATGTCTTTCTCAGAAAGGCTTCTTTGCAATTCTTCAGCAGTGTCTTCATATCTTTCATTGCAAAGGGATACAGTTTCATCTTTAGCATTTACCAGCTTTCTGAGAGTGTTGGTTATGCCAACCCTTTTTGCCAAATGGACTTCCAGAGAATTGGCTTCATCTTCTAGCTGTAATTTTTCTTCCTGAAGATCAAGGAGGCCTGTAGCTATACACATTGCAATTTCCTTGGGGACTTTCTTCTGAAGATATTTGATTGCATTTAGAAGATCATTGTTTCTTCCATCTTCATCACAGCTAGAGCAGGCTTCATCAGAAGAATGATAAAAGGAATTGTCATCTGATGTGACTTTCACATTTCTTTCCATAGAAGGAGTTTCTCTGATTGCAGCAACCTTCTTCCTCATCTTCTTTGCCTGTTTCTTCATTCTGTTTTTCAGAGTCTTGGCAGATATCTCCATTTGAGGCTGTTCTTTCATTTCCTCAAATCTGCACTCCATATAGACTCTCTTGGATCTTTTAGAGGTAACCTCCCTCTGATACCAATTGAAGTGCCCAGATCAGTGTGAATCACTGAGAGGGGGAGGGGGTGAATCAGTGATCCCTTAAAACTTTTTACTAATTGATTCTTAATCAATTAAACCTCTATGGCTGGTTAAAGCCTCGATCCACTCTTCTTGTATCTCTCAACCTTTCCCGAATGATGCAGTAATGAAAAGGCACAGGACACAAGGATTTACAAGGTTCGGCACCAAAGGCCTACATCCTTGCCATGCTCTCCAAGCATGGATTCTTCCATTATAATCGGTTAGTATTACAATGGTCGATACAGAGTCCCACTGTATCTCTCCTGAGTCCCACAGGAGGGTCTTTATACTGCGTCCCACAGTGTTACCAGAGTCCCACTGGCCTGCTCCAGAATCCCACTGAAGACTTCTTCTCCCTGAGTCCCACAGGGTCTTCTCTTGGCTCCTCGAGTCACACGAGTAGCTCTTCTTCACTTTAAGTTCTTCTTCAAGTATCCTCAGCAGGCTGGGATAAAGACTGCTGGCCTTGCTCTTCTTCTGATCACTTGTGGTGAACAGGTCTTCTCATCTAGCTCGGGCTTTATCACCTTCTTCTAAGGATGCCCCGGCTTCTCTCCAATTACTGAATGCTCAGACAAACAATATCTTTATCTTTGGTCTGGTCCAGTCTCTGTTGCACACCACTGATTTAGCACTATTCACGTGTGCACGTGCATGCATGCATGCATGCACTTTCCCTTTCCTCTTCTTGGTGCAGTAGACCCACAAAGGGTGTAGTCACTTTAAGCACACACCTACTTCTCTGAACTTCACACTTTTGTTCAATGTGTTTACACACTTAGAGTGTGTTCTACTTTAGTGTGGATGACCTCCTTTCAACTTCTTCTAACTGTGTTCACTTTTAGTGCACACCTAGGTTCGGCCACTTCTTTAGTTTGCACACACAAATTCTTCACTTAGCATCCACTTGTAGTGACCTTCCTCTTCTTGTTGCACACACACACTTTAGTGTTCTTTTAGTTGTTCTTCAATAGTGTGCACACACAAGGCTACGGCCTCTTCCACTTGCACACACTTCCTCTCGGCCTTTTCCACTTCACACACAATGTGTGGTATTCCACTTCACTTGGCACACAACTTCACTAAGGCCTCGGGTCTTCTTTGGTGCACACCCACTGCCACCTTCTTGTAATTGCACACACAACACCCGTATGTTATTCTTCTTCACTTTGCACTCAAAGGGTGCAAGGGGCTCGGGTCCTGCTTGTTTAGCACATAAGCACTAAGGCCCTTGGGCTCTTCTCCAATTTGCACATACACGAGGCAAAGCCTCGGCCTTCACTTGAATTGCACACACACAAATAGTGTGGTCTTCCTCCTTAAGCACACACACGGCCACGACCTTTCTCTTGTTTTGTTAAGCACACACGGCCTCGGGACTTCACTTCCTCTTCAAGGCGCGTAAGGTGTGAGATCACCTCGGGTGTAGCTGGCCGCGCAAGTGCTTGGAGCACAAGAGCGCGCAAGTGTGCATTGGCCGCGGGGCACCCAAGTGCAACACCCGCATGCACTTCCTCCAGCCACGCAGGTATACGGCAGTGAGGGTGCCAACCGCAAGCGCGCAAGGAGATGCGGCTGGGGTTCTTCCTGTCGCGCAAAGGAGGCGCGCAGGGTCTCCTCCAACTTCTTTTGCGCAAGGAGTGCACAAAAGGGACTCAGCCGCGCAAATACCTTGCGCAGGGCTTCAACTTCGCGAGGCAGAGAGATGCGCTCATGGGACTCTCTTCAAACTTTCAGCGCATCAGCAAGCTTCTCCAGCGCCTCGGGTCTTCTTTCTATAGGCGAGGAGATCCTCGGTTCATCCGCGTGAGAAAAACTTCAAACACCCGAGATCTTCGGATCTTCAAGATTTTTTCAAAATCTTGATATTTATTCTCAGTTTGACGCGGGCTCATTTATTATTATCTTCCTCCTCGTGCATGCGATTTATAACGCATGCACGGCCTCTGTTTAAACCCAATACATGCATGCATAAACACCCCAAAGCCTCGCCAGATTCTCTTGCCTCGGCCTTCTTCGAACTCTTCCAAACATAGCATGCAAGCCAATTTTTAGGCATGGATCTGTTCAGTGTGGAGAGACGAGCTCAATGGAGGTCTCGGTTTCGAAAATGGTGGCCGGGATCTTCAAAACTGTCGTCGGGAAGGCGCCTGGTTCAGCGGAGCTCGCGGGTGGCTTCGGCTCGAGCTCGACGAAGGAGATGAGCCGGGAGCCGTTCGATCGGGCGAATGAAGGACATCAGACGGCCGGATTAAATCAGGGGCGCGGCGGATCAGATGAGCGGTCCAGATCGAGCGCGAGATCGCTCGGACGGCCGGGATTTGTTCCCGGTGAAAATCGCGCGTCCCACATCGAATTCTCTCGCGGAATTTCCGCGGTTTATTACCCTGCCGCTGCCCGCAACTCCTCAGTTGCACTTCTCCCCTCCCGGTGCCGCCCCGCACCGGGTTCTCTCTGCGGGCGCGCTCTGCGCCCACTCATGCCTCCTGCGGGCGCGCCACTGGCGCCCACTATGCTCCCTGTGACACTCCGGGCGTGCCCCTGGCGCCCATGCGGTGTCCTTGGGTGCGCCCCTGCCTCAAGGATATGCTGCCTTGGCCTGAGGGTTCCCCATGGGCGTGGTGACCTCGAGTCCCACATGAGCCTTGGGTGATGACCCTCGGCTGGCCTTCCTTGGTGGCTATTTTTTTCTAGTGTAAAACACTAAGTGACTTTGTATAAAAACAAAGTACCAAGTGTAATATGCCAAATGCCACTTCTCCATTTCTTCTTATTTCTTCTCTTCTAACACATATTCTCCATCTTCTTCATTAGAATCCACAAACCCTCCTTAACATATATTCTAGACTTAGGAGGTGGAATTCCCGAAGGGTCTTCATCTTCAACCGAGCTCCTTAATCACATAAATTCTTCAATAATCTTCATTGATCTAATCAGAGATCAAATTGGATCACTTCCAATTCACATGCACTAAGAGTTAGTACATGGACTTCATTAGTGCACATCATCCACTTAGTAGTTGTGGATGGAACATCTTGCTTCTTCAACTCCTCATGCATTGTGAAGACAATGCATGGTCTTCAATCAATGTTGTGACATTGTATCATCAGGATACAAGTTCTTTGAACTTAAAGATCAGCTCAACAATCGTCAGATTTACTTAGAGAATGTTTCAACCATCATCTTCTATGTCACTTAGTGAATCTCCTAAGTGACATGCATCTTAGTACTATGGCCATTCTCTCTTCATCACCAACACCATCACAACCTTTGGCATTCACCTCTTGACATTTCTTGACATCCATTCATTCTAAGACAACAACATGTCTCATTGACAACAAATGCAACACATTGCACTTCACCCCTTTAAATTCATATCAATATTTTATTCACAAATATGGATAAATATGAAAATGTCATATTTTTATTTACCTGGGGTGTTACATCCTTCCCCCCTTTTGGGAATTGCGTCCTCGCAATTTTTAAAATTGAGCTTGGAAACATCCATGAAAGTCCCACATCGGAACAAGAGTCGATAAAACAATCATATTAAAATAATGAAAGATAAGCACAGAGGTCACCCGAGTTAACCCATACTAGGATTCCAAGTATGAAAATATGGACATGGAGGAAAAAACAAAGGGTCATGTCCTGATGGAGAGTGATAGAAAACATGTTTAGGAGAAAGTTAACCACAACAAAATCACAAACTTGTGATGGGTTAAACGTTATTTGATTCCCCAGTAGGAAAAGTTAATAGACAACATTTTTGTTTTAAGTTACTTTTTATTGAGGAATTTATTCATAAGGAAACATAATCACTTATCATGTTAACTTTCAACTTTTACTAGATTCTTTAATCAAACTCATATTTTTTCCAAAAGACGAGTATTTTGGGAGACTTGTTCGCATTAAGAGTACTATAATAAACTTCTAGAGAATCACTTAATCCACAAAAGAGAACTATATACATCCCATGTAATTAGGCTTTAACCAAAACCAAAACCAAAAAGGGTAGTACAAGGTCAGATAATCCAGAAAAGGATAACCCATTAGAAAGAAAATCCATGCTTAATCTCCAAAATTTGTCCAACAAAACCCAAAGTTCATCGAGGACCATCAGATAAACAATTTGTCCATAAAATTCTTCAAAGTAAACCAATATAAGATTGAAAACCAAATATTTGAAGGATTTAGTCACATAGTCTTCCAGGTTAAATCGTAACATTTATCTCCAAACAACATCACTTTCTCCTAAAGTCACGTATTGAAAAGTAATTATCCTAATCACATATCCTCTATGATAGGTTAATAATTATCATAAATAACCCAAAATAAACTTACCCTTAAAAAACAATCATTCAAACTAACCAGAGACTTCACGTAATCCAGTGGTAGGCGATAAATACCAGTTGCACTTTGATTGTGGGTTCGATTCCCACAACTTTGTCCGATGCGACCGGTAGTCACACGGTCTACGTGTTGTCCTTTTTCCAAAACTATATAATTTTCAAATAATTCCCCAAAAAGGGATAAAATGATAAAAAATAACCATAACATAATTTAACCTCAATATTATATCATGCCTTTCACTTCAATCATAACATATAGTAACCCATAATTACATCAAAAGTAAGGATCATATAAACCCAAATGGTTCTTTATAACTATGTCCACAAAAGAAAAGATAATTATTACTTGAATAAAATTTACCTATATTAAACATCAGGGTTACACATAATATAAAAAGTCTTCTAATGTAACCCCATCATCAAAAGAGACTTAATACTCTTAAGAATTTCACCACAACTCTTGAAGCCCTTATATGTTGACATCTTACTCATTCAACATTCTTCATGATCCATTATCCATTCCTTTCCAACTTATTCAGAAATACCTCTTTCCTACAAACAAAATCATGATTCATATCCTAAGATTCAAAAATTGGAAAACAATAGTCATGAAATAGTACATACCTTTGATTTGTCACTGTCAGTTTCTTCATCCTCAATCGGAATGGCATTAGGTATTGGTAAACGAATATTGGTACGCTCTTGGTGACCCCATTCACGAAACTTCTTCATAGGACATGTGTTTTCAAAATGACCATGCACACCACATTTAAAACATTCAATTGATCCCTCAGAAAGAACTTCTTTCCCTTTCCTCGAGTCAACTGGATGCTTCCTTTTTCCATGGTAGGTTCTTACTTTATGACCTTCATTTCCACATCTATAGCATATTCCGGTCCCTTTGAAACATTTTCTAGGTGTTTCTTTCCACATCTTTGACACATAGGTTTTTGAACACACTTACCTTAATGATTATTACTTGTACTTCCGTAGGGATTTGTTTCTTGAATATATGATGCCTTAGAGAAATCTCGAAGTTTTAGGTGGTCAATCATGACTCCAGATAGTTGGTTGAGGAAAATAACAAGAGTTCTCATTACAGCTCCCATATCATTCAGTTGCTTGCTCAAAAAATTGTCACAGTTTCCTTCACATCCACTGTTACTTTGGTGCCTGCTAGATCCAGCCATTTACTAAAACCAAAAAGTTCAGTGTGAGTATATCAACAAAACCATCATGTAATAATGAGTAAGATAAACACTAAGATATACTTACTCATTCACTTTATCTAAAACTAGGACTCTTTCTGAAATCCTAACCATTATGGTAATGTCACTTATGCTTAAACAATACCCTAACCTCTAAAGTTATCTAAACCGACCATTAATACCAACTATAGGGCCCCAGCCTTAAACCTTACTTAAACATGAGTTATTACAAGATTACACATTGAGGATCTTTTCATGTTTAGAGTTTTAGAGAATTAGATCATGAAACTTGCATTATATTCCACATTTAAACAAAGTGGTTACATAAAAGAAAGTATTCATTCTTCCCATCAATGGAAACATATTTAAAATATAACACGGATTCTTTCTTGACACATCCTTGACACTATCATCACATCATGTACCTTTCCCTTGACCTGTGAAAAACATTTAAAAAACATGGGATGAGCATAAAAAACTCAATAAGAGTTACAAAAAAATATGGAGAGGAAACATGAGTTCATATATACATTAGAATGAAATCACACTTTACCCATAAAACATAGGCATATCAAATCATGAATAAATCATAGAAAACATAAGACATAAAGGTAACTTGAGGAATTCATAACATTCTTACGTAGTGAGTAACCCTCTTAGTTACGTTTGGAATACCCATCACAGTATATTCCCTAAATCTCTTCGGAGAAACCTTAACGTTTCACTCCTTCGCATTACCCAATGCATTGGAGAGCTATATCGGGCTCACCCGCCCTTAGTTTATCACGGAACCACCCGTTTTCATAACAACGCCCAAGAACCATAACATAAATGTATCAGATAAAACATGCATAAAGTAAAAATAACATTTCCACATTTCAATCACAGTATAACATTTTTTTATATTGAAATAATGAATCCATTCAAAAAGATACCATTTCGAAATCCTTTTAAAACATTTAATAAAGAGATTTTTGAATCAAATTATCTTGTAGCACCATGAAGCTTAAAATTTTAAACCATTAATATCCATATAAATAAATCCTTAAAACCATTTTGAAAACATGGATATTAATAAGAACAAATATTTAAAACATTTAAAGCGATATTTTGGTTAAAGGGGTTTTACCAAGATTAGAGACTCTTGAATAAAATAATTGAGGAATAACATTTAGTCAGAACTTCATAATATCACGAGAATTAATGGATTTATGATATAATACTCCAAATGATAGTATATACACCGTATAAGAGTGAATTGGTGCATAACAACAATGAACTATCAATAGAAATGTCAAATGTGATGAAATCCCTTATAAAGAAGTTATCATTAAATTAAGGACAAATCAATATCAAAAATTTGTGTGAAAAATATAAATACACCCAATATAAGTGGATATTAAGTGTAAAAAAATAAAAGGTCATTCAGACATATTCAATGGATGACATATTCAATGTCTACATGTTGAACCCAAAGAAATTGAAATTGGGTTAAAAAGTTCCCTTAACAGCCTAACGACATCACATCAAAATGAGTTGATGAGAGATAAAAAATGTATCTCATCACTTGGACATAAAAATTACATCAATAAGGATATATGATAACATATCCCAACATATCAATATGTAAATTAAAATACCCAACAAAAGAAGTCTTTTAAAAAAAGAGGAGGGTGAAAGGTTCCCTTACCGACTTGGGTATCTTTCAAAACATACACCCCATGAAAGAAGGACAATAGATCATTGATGTAAATACTCATAAACGAAAGTATATTATACAAAGTGTAGAATAATGGGTAGTACATACACCACTCAATGGAATTTGTGGCAAATGTAGCATAAATCTCACGGGAATAAAAGAGAGATGAAAAATCCCTTACGAAAACTCGGCAGCCTAACGGCGCCACTTAAAACATCCGAATATGGATTGATGAGATCAAATAGTGTATCTCATCACATTACAATAAAATGTACAGCAAGAGGAATATAAAATAACATCCCCCAACATCACAAAGAGGAGCTTAAAAGAAGTGACATAAAGGAGAGTACTTAAAAAGAAAGAGAGAGGTTAGATCTCTTACGAAAGTTCGGCAGCCTAACGACGCCACTCAAAACATACAAAATGGATTGATGAGAGAGAATAGGGTCTCTCATCACATGAACATAAAAATTACAGTAAGTGTAATATAAAAGATCACCCCAATAACAAGAAAGATGAGATTTAAAAGGAATGACATAAAAGTGTGTACTTAAAATGAAAGAGAGGAGTAGGATCCCTTACCTCGGGTCCGACTTGACTCGATCGTTCTTTATTCTCCTGAATAATGAACTTGAGTTAATTTATACTTCCTTAAAAACCTTTTTCAATTTCATTATTTATTTTATATCACTTATTACCATGTCATAAACATTATTTAATAATTTAAGTTAATAATATTTGTTTTTCCGATATTTGGTTCTTAAGTCGAAAGTGGACTTCTTACAATTACATGTTGTTCGTGTGGCCAATTGTTTATTATATCCAGAATTTTATTCACGATGTATATATCATATATGTCATATATATCCAGTACATTCATGCATTTATAAAATTACATAATCATTTAGAGGTAAGAAATGAAATGCACCGTTCATGGAGACGGTAAGCCGTACGTACGCATGAACGCTACTTTCATTTCTATTTCGTATTTTATAGAATGGAATCATAATGATATAAAGTTATATTATAATTCCAGTATAATATAATATATAATATCATAGTGCCATCCTTTATACGTCCCACATATGGTATTTAACGAATCAAATCACTTTGAGGGGCGGTAGTCCGCACTTCCTTAAATGAAGATATTGCATTCCCCCATAATGGAAACCATAAAGGTATGCCCAAAATGAAAAAAAAACAGAAGCTTAAGGAAAACATAAACATATTATATGTCATAAAAAAATAGTTACATCATAATGGCCACCTTTGAAGGTGTTAAATGAGTATTGAACAATCATCGTTTCGGGAGGCAGAATTTCGCCATCCACGGAAACCGTATGTTCTTTAACAATTTGATGTAGTTGTGTGACAGTGTAGCTCGTATAAATCTTATAATAAAATCCTAGTATATTTAAGATACTTGTGTTGTTACAAAAGAAGTAAATAAAAAGAGTTTAGGGGGTTGGAGAAGAAAAATAAAACAAATGAACATGAGAGAATGAATTACCTTTAAAAGTGTAACTCCTTTTGATTTGAGCCTAAAAGCTTACTTTGAAATGATTATGCCCAAAGGGAATCCTCTAGGATGAGGAGAGGGATGTGGAGAGAGTAAATGTTTAGGGTTTGGCCGAGCCAAAGGCTTGAGGAGTGTGTGATATGAGGTAGAGGTGGGGGCCTTTTATAAGAGGAGAGGAGGGTCACTTTTTGAAAGTAAGAAATATTACATTATTTGAAAATGTGTTTCGGTTTTAAAAGGTCCCACATTAATATAATTAGTGGATAAGGTGATAAGGGTTCAAAATCCACCCATCCAATATGTTTTGGACATGTGTAGGTCATATAGTTTACATTATCTTCTCATTTTATTTAAATCGCCAGATAATGATGTCATCGCTGCATCATTATGATGTCATAAATAATTTAATTTATTTAATGTATAAAAATAATAATAAAATTACAATGATGTAGGAAATCTTTTTATATTTACAATGACTATTTATATTAAAAAATCTGACTTGTATAACCCCACTTAAAAATTGTTTTAGTAAAACATATCATGTTTGTGTCATTTTTACTTTTACATTAAATAAAATGTTATTTATGTCATTTCCCAACCAAAGTGGCTCCATGGGGTCCCCAAGTTGACCCATGTCTTGTATTTGATGGCCATTACACATAAAATGAGGTTAGGACATGTGTAATGTTCATTTCATAATATTAAAACATTATTTTTACCTTAAACTACACTAATTAACTCTAATCGCGATTAAAAACTTAATAAGTCAATATTCACCAAAAAATTATTTTTATCCCATTGAACAACATTATACATCTTAATGAAAACCATTTATGTCTGATTTTTGAAATTCAAAACACCAAGATGGAGAAATTTCATTTAAACGGAAAAATCAGTTTTTATAAGTACCACTTAGTGGTGTCACTATTCATCAAAAATTGATGTTTTTCAGAAGAATCCCCAAAATTCACCCTATGCTATATCTGATATTCCGAATTCAAAAATGATGTCTATTTTAAAAAATTCAAAACATATAAGTCAAATTAATTAATTTAATAATTAATTCCTGCTGTCAGAGAAAATAGCGTGTTTTTATGAAACAATAAGTATCAAAAGATTGACACCGGTTTAAGTCTGATTTCAAAGTGAAATTAATTACAACAACCACTATTGGATTTAATGGTAAAAATATATTCTAATTTCACTTTAAAACCAATTCAAAAGATAATCTAATAATATAAGTAAATTATATTAAAAAGTGGTTTTGAAATAAAATACAACATTTTACACAATTCATTAAAAAAATGAACTTTATCGGAAAGATACCAAAAATTTACACAAAGTAAATTTTGATGTCCTGATTCATAATAAGAGTTTTATTTTGTTCAAATGAATGTTTAAGAGTGAACAAAACTATATTTAATGATGGTTAAACATCAAAAGGTGATAAGTGAACCTTTAGTGAAAACTAGGGCATATACGCCTAAAATTGAATTCTTTCCGTATTTTAAGCCTCTATCCTTTATTGGATAAATGTAAAAACATTTAAAAACATATATAATAATATTTTAGTTATTTCTATCCATTACCTCCATTACAATGGCTACATGTTAACTACCATTTAAAATAACATTATTTTATTATTAGAGTGCAACGTAAGATTCCCAAGAAACTCGTTGTTGCGTGTTGTGTACGCCATCGAGCATAACTTTCCCTTTAAAGTCATATCAATATTTTATTCACAAATATGGATAAATATGAAAATTTCATATTCTTTATTTACCTGGGGTGTTACAGAGTGAGTTTCATATCACCAGAGGAATGATAGTTTCTTCATAAGGGCGAATGGGATGTCCAGGTGAGCAGAGCAAGACCAGAACATCCTGGGTTATGAGGAGTTATTGCCGAGCTTTATATTCTATATATAGATGAACATAGTACTTCACATTTATCAATTACTTTAGTGGTGTATCATTTTAGATATGTATATCCATAAGACGATTTAGGATTACCTCTAGAGCGAGAGATAAACTTTTTGATTGAGCTTGTTCTTGGAGTAGCACTATTGTCCATTCCATCTTATAAGATTGCTACCCTAGAGTTGCAAGAGCTCAAGAAGCAGTTGGAGGAGTTGTAGGAAAATGGTTTCATCTTACCCAGTACATCAACTTGGGGTTCACCTATCCAATTTGAGAAGAAGGCAGACAGTACCCACACACATTGTGTGGATTATTGGAAGCTAAACCAGATGACGGTCGAGAACCAATATCCCTTACCGAGGAACGATGTTCTCTTTGATCGGCTTCGAGGAGAACATGAGTTATTGAAAAATGACTTGAGGTTCGGTTATCATCAATTGCATGTTATCCCATCTGATATACCTCTCACAGATTTCCAGAGTAGGTATGGTCAATACGAGTATATGGTTATGGCATTCGATCTCACAGACACGTGTACAGTTTTCAGGGCATTGATGAACCGAGTGTTCCATCCATACAAGGATTCAATCCTGGTTGTCTTTATTGAATATTCCTTGGTGTACACTCACAATCGCCACATCCATCCCATACATGTTGGGGTCATTCTAAGTAAACTGAGAGTGCATCAGTTATATGATAACCTCTCAAATTTCCACCATTGTATATATCACATTAACTTATTAAGTCGTGTTATCTCAATGACTAGAGTATCAGTAGACCCAGAGAAAATGATAGAATTAGTTTTTATGGAGAATCCGAAGAACATCTTTTATGTGTAGATTTTTTTATGGATGGATGGATAGTATAGATGCTTCATACATGAATTTTCATGCTTAGCAGTACCATTGACGACCCTGACTAGGAATAGTGGGAAGATCTTTTGGTCAATTTCTTATGAGTACAACATTCAAGAGATGAAATGGGGGATGTATTCAGGACCAATACTAGTATTTCCAGAGTTAGGGAAGATCTATAATGTGTACTTTTATTCATTAGGTATCTGTTTGGGAGTTGTGCTTATGCAGGGAGACAGAGTCATTGCATACTGGTCTCGGTAGTTGAGGCCACATGAGAGGAATTACTTAACGCACGTTCTTATGTTGGAGAGATTTGTTCATGATTTATACTGTTGAAGACATTATCTTCTAGGAGATCCTTTTGTTGTTTTCACTAACCACAAGTGTCTCAATTGCATCTTCACCCAGCTTGATATGAATTTGAGACAACGAAGGTGGGTATAGTACATTTAGTCCTCAGACATTGAGCATTCCAACATGCCTGGAAAGGGAAACACAGTTGCTAATGCACTAAGAAAGAGGACTCATATATAGGATGTTCAGGAGGCTAGTTGTGAGTGGAAGATTATGCCTCTATTCAATGAGATGCCTTTTTAGGTGCACAATAGAAAGGGGCATATGTTTTTTCCACAATAGATGTTACCTCTACCCTTCATGATCGAGTAAAAATGAGCCATCTATCAGATTCAGAAGGCCTATACATATGGGAAATCATTTTAGGAGAGGGCCCTTTTTTCTATT
The DNA here is from genome assembly GCA_963277665.1 of Viscum album. Taxonomy (NCBI): domain Eukaryota; kingdom Viridiplantae; phylum Streptophyta; class Magnoliopsida; order Santalales; family Viscaceae; genus Viscum; species Viscum album. Next base: position 373,912,577 of record OY728134.1, read on the forward strand.
TGGACCGTAGTCGACGATGATATCGTGGGTTTCCAGGGGCATGTATGGTTGTTAGATGACATATGCGAGGAGATGATATGGACCTTAATTCCATAGTTTGGGAAGTTCATTGTGTTGTCACCAATATTTATCATGTTCTACACCGCCAATATTTGTGGCCAGGTATGAAGATATATGTTTCTAGTTTTTTCATGAGGTTTTCCACCAGTCAGCTTGTGAAGGAAGAGAATCAACAAGATGTAGGGATTTTATAGGAGTTAATCATTCCCTAGTGGAAGTAGAATCATGTCACAATGTATTTCATGACATGTTTGTCGATGTCACTTCGAGGGAATGACATAGATTGGGTTTTCATTGACCGAATCACAATGGTTGATAACTTCTTGCTGATCAATGAGGCCATCACTATTGATAATTTGAGAATATTGTACATATGATAGATTGTACATATATATGGAGTTCCACACTCCATTGTTTTAGATAGTGATGCATGTTTTACTTCTCGGGTATGGATGGGGATTCAGAAGGCTTTGGCTATACAGGTATTTTTGAGTACAACATACCTTCTCGAGATAGATGGCCTGTCCAAGCAGATGATTTAGGTGATTGAGGACATGATTCGAGCTGGTATTCTGGATTTTGGAGGTTCTTCGGAGAGACATATACCGCTTGTGGAGTTTTCCTACAGAATTTTTTTCCAGGGAAATATTCAGATGACACCTTATGTTGCCTTGTATGGTTGGCCATGTCGATCACCCTTGTGTTGGCTAACGGCTGGAGAGGCTGCTGTGATGGGACCTCCACTTTTCCAGGAGACCACAGACCAAATAGAGTGGATTAAGAAGAGGATGGCAACTGCACAGTCTCATCAAAAATCTTATGCTGATTAGTTGAGAGGAACTCTTGAGTTTGAGGGTGGGGATCATGTATTCCTACCTGTCACACTGAGGTTGAGACATAGAAGGATTAAGAGATATGATAAGCTTTCACTGAGATACATCAGGTTGTTTTAGGTGTTAGAGGGAGTTGGGAATGTTTCCTATCAGTTTTAGTTATCTCAGAGGTACTAGGATATGCACGACATCTTACTCGTTTCTCACAATCGACGTTATTTGGCAGACTCATCTCACGACTTTCAACAACAGGAGGTTGTGTTAGTGGTGGACGCCTCATTCTAGTAGCATCCTATCCTGATTGTCGATCGTAGTACAAATGTTCTATTTGAATAAGGCCCCTACCTTAAACCTTACTTAATCATTAGTTATAACATGATTACACATTGAGGATCTTTTCAGGTTTAGAGTTTTAGAGAATTAGATCATAAAACATGCATTAAAATCCACATTTAAACAAAGTGGTTACATAAAAGATAGTATTCATTTCTTTCCATCAACGGAAATATATTTAAAAATAATGCATGGATTCTTTGTTGACACTTCCTTGACACTATCATCATATCATGTACTTTTTCCTTGACCTGTGAAAGACATTTCAAAAAAAACATGTGATGAGCATAAAAAGCTCAGTATGGTTTATAAAAATATAGAAATGAAACATGAGTTCATATATAAATAGGAATGAAATCATAATTCACCCATAAAAAATAGGCACTTTAACATACCTCATAAAATAATGAATAAATCATAGAAATCATAAGACATAAAACGTAACATGAGGCATTCATAACATTCTTACATAGGCAGTAACCCTCTAGGTTACATTTGGAATACCCACCACAGTATATTCCCTAAATCACTTCAGAGAAACCTTAACGTTTCACTCCTTCAAATTACCCAATGAATTAGAGAGCTATATTGGGCTCACCCGCCCTTAGTTTATCACGAAACCACCCGTCTTCATAACAATGCCATGAACCATAACATAATCTTATCACATAAAACATGCATAAAGGAAACATAACATTTCCACCTTTAAATAACAAGATATCAATACAACACATTGATATAAAAACATTATGAAAACCATTTTCAATATAAAAATAAAATAAAATTAAAACATGGTATTTTTTTAAAAGAAGGAATGGCTTGTAGAGGAAGCCGTAACTCGAATAATAGTCACGGAGGCGGAGAAGTCATTGTGGCCGCATATGTATGACAAAAACATTCCTTTTTGTCATTTAGTAAATGCTTCGTAGAAAAAATATTCCTTTTGAATAAACATAAATGTAAAAGGGGTTTATACACCGTATAAAATAAAGTTGTGTATAAAAAAAATAAGTCTCAATGAAAGGATATTGAGACGAAGTCCCATACAAAGATGGTATCCTTGGATTAATGATAAATCAGTTTCAAAATTATGTGTGACAAACGAATACACAAAATATAAGTCAGTATTAAGTGTAAAATAATCAGAGTACATTCAAAAATACTCATAGAACGACATATTCAAGGTGTACAAGCTTATCCCAAAGAATCTAAATTGCGTTAAGAAGTTCCCTTGCAAAAATTCGACATCCCAACGACGTCACTTCCAAATTCAAAAAAAGAGTTGATGAGAGATAAATAGGGTATCTCATCACTTGGTCATAATATTTACATCAATAATGATATATAAGAACATATACCAACATAATACTATGTTAATTGAAAGACATAACAAAATAAGTCTTTTAAAAAGATGAGGGTGAAAGGTTCCATTACCGACATGGGTATCTTTCGAAAAATACACCCCGTGAAAGAAGGACAATACAACATTGATGTAAATACTCATAAATGAATGTATATTACACAATTAGTAATATAATGGGCAGTACATACACCACTAAAAGGAAATTGTGGAAAATGTAGCAAAAATCTCATGGGAATAAAAGTGAGATGAAAAATCCATTATGAAAACTCGGCAGCCTAACAGCGCCACTTAAAACTTCCAAAAATGGGTTGATGAGATCAAATAGGGTCTCTCATCATATTAACATAAAATGTACAGAAAGAGTAATATGAAATAACATCCCAATCATAATAAATATGAGATTAAAGGGAATGACATAAAAGAGGGTACTTAAAAATAAAGAGAGTGGTAGGTTCCCTTACCTCAAGTCCGACTTGTATTGCTCGTTTCTTTATATTCCTTAAAATCAGGTAACTCCCTTTGGTTTGAGATCAAAGGCTTTCTTTGGAAGACTTCTACCCAATGTGAGGCTTCAAGGAGTTATATAAGGATGTGGAGAGACAAAAATGGGTAGGTTTTGGCCGATCCAAAGGCTTTGGAAGTGTGGGTAAGAAGGTAGAGGTGGGGGCCTTTTATAAGAGGAGTGGAGGGGAACCCTTGAAAAGTAAAGAAATGTTCCGTTATTTTAAAATGAGTTTCGGATTTAAAAGGTCCCACATTGATATAATTCGAGGATAAGGTGATAAGGGTTCGAAATATACCTATCCAATAGGTTTTGGACATGTGTAGGTCAGAGAGTTTACATTATCTTTTCATTTTATTTAAATCCTTTATTAATGAGGTAATCGCTGCATCACCATGATGTCATAAATAATTTAATATATTTAGTGTCTAAAAATTATAAAAAAATATCATCAGGTAGGAAATATTTTTTTATTTCTAATTAATATTTATAGTAAAAATCTGACTTGTATAACCCCATTTAAAAATTGTTATACTAAAACAACTCATATTTGTGTCATTTTTACTTTAACAATAAATAAAAAGTTATTTATGTCATTTCCCAACCAAAGTGGCTCCATGGGGTCACCAAGTTGACCCATGGGTTTTCTTTGTCGGCCTTGGCACATCCACAGAGGGTAGGACATGTGTCAAGCTCATCTCATATTATTAAAACATTATTTTTAACTTAAACTACACTAATTACCTCTAATCGCGATTAAAACATAATAAGTTACTATTCACCGAAAAAATATTTTAATACCATTGAAACACATTTTACATATTAATGACAACCATGTATGTTGGATTTTTGAAATTCAAAACACAAAGGTGGAAAAATTTTATTTAAACGGAAAATCATTTTTTATAAGTACCACATAGTGGTTTCACTATTTATAAAAAATTGATGTTTTTTAGAAAATTACCAAATATTCACCCAATGTTATATTTTATATTCAAAATTCAAAAATAATGTATATTTTACAAAATTAATAAAATATAAGTTATATTAATTAATTTAATAATTAATTTCCGCAGTCAGAAAAATTTTCGTGTTTTTTTGAATCAATATATATCAAATGATTATCACTGGTTTAAGTCAAATTTGAAAGTGAAATTATTTAAAATGTCCACAATTTTCTTAAATGGTAAAAATATATTCTAATTTCACATTAAATCCAATTCAAAAGATAATATAATCTTATAAATAAATTAGATTAAAAAGAGGTTTTGAATTAAAATACAACATTTCTCACTATTCATTAAAAATGAACTTTATCGGAAAGATACCAAAGATTTACACAAAGAAAATTTTGATGTCCCGATTCTAAATAAGAATATTATTTTTTCAAATATAACATATAAAATTCTCAAAAAGTGGATTTAAAAAAGGTTTTCCTTTAAAAGGCGGTTAATCGATCTTTTAAAGAATATTAGAATGTCTACGCTTTAAATTCGATTCATTCGCATTTTTAATCCTCTCACATTTATTGTAATGAGTTAAAATATTTGAAAAACATATATAATAATTTTTTAGTTAGTTCTATTCATTCCCACCATTACAACGGCTAGGCGTTAAATACCATTTAAAATAATATTATTTTATTATTAGAGTGCAACGTAAGATTTCCAAGAAACTCGTTGTTGCGTATTCGGTACGCCATCGAGCATAGCGTCCCCTATAAAGTAATATTAATATTTTATTCACAAATATGGATAAATATTACAATGTCATATTCTTTATTTACCCGGGGTGTTACATCCTTCCCCCCTTGTGGGAATTGTGTCCCCGCAATTTTAAAATTGGGCTTAGAAACATCCTTGAAAGTCCCACATCGGAACAAGAGTCGGAAAACAATCACTTTTAAAAAAAGAAAGATAAGTACATAGTTCACCCTAGTTAACCCATTCTAGGATTCCATACAGGATATCATGGACATGGAGGAGAAAACATAGGGTCATGTTCTAGTGGAGATTGAGAGAAAACATGTTTAGGAGAAAGTTAACCACAAGAAAATCACAAACTTGTGATGGGTTAAACGGTATTCGATTCCCCAGTAGGAAAACTTATTAAAAATCCTTTTTGTTTTAATTTTCTTTTTATTGAGAAATTTATTCATAAGGAAACATAATCACTTATCATGTTGACATTCAACTTTTATTAGATTCCTTACACAAACTCATATTTTCTCCAAAAGACAAGTATTTAGGAAGACTTGTTCACATTAAGAGTACTATAATCAAATTCTAATGAATTACACAATCCACAAAAGAGAACTATATACCTACCATTTCTTTAGGCTTTAACAAAAACCAAAACCAAAAAGGTTAGTACAATTTTAGATAATCCAGAAAAGGATAACCCTTTATAAATAGAAAATCTATTCTAAATCTCCAAAATTTGTCCAAAAAAACCCAAAGTTCAACGAGGACTATTCAATAAAAAAATTGTCCATAAAATTCTTCAAGGTAAACCAAAATAAAATTGAAACCCAAATATTTTAAGGATTTAGTCACGAAGTCTTCCATGTTAAATCATAACATTTATCCCCAAACAACATCAGTTGCTCCTAAAGTCTTGTATTGAAATGTAATTAACCTAATCACATATCCTCCATGATAGGTTAATCATTTTCATAAATAACCCAAAATCAACTTACTCTTAATTCATAAAGTCACCTAACAAAAAAGAATAAGTCATACTAACAAGGGACTTCACGTAGTCCAGTGGTAGGCGATAAATACCAGTTGCACTTTGGTTGTGGGATCGATTCTCGCAGCTTTGTCCGAAACAACGGGTTGTCACACGGTCTGCGTGTTGTACTTTTTACAAACTATATAATTCTCAAATAATTCCCCAAAATGAGATAAAATCATCAAAAAAATAACCATAACATAATTTAACCTCAATTTTATCTCATGCCTTTCACTTCAATCATAACATATAGTAACCCATAATTACCTCAAAAGTAAGGATCATATAAACCCAAATGATTCTTTATAACTATTTCCAAAAAATAATAGATAACTATTCCGTGAATAAAATATTCATATTTTAAACATCAGGGTTACACATACTATAAAAAGTCTTCTAATGTAACCCCGTCATCAAAAGAGACTTAATACTCTTAAGAATTTAACCATAACTCTTGATGCCCTTATATATTGACTTCTTACTCATTCAACATTCTTCATGATCCAATATCCATTCTTTTCCAACTTATTCTGAAATAATTCTTTCCAACAAACAAAATCATGAATCATATCCTAAGATTCCAAAATAGGAAATCAAAAGTTATGAAATAATCCATACCATTTATTGGTCATTTCCAATTTCTTCATCCTCAATCGGAATGGCATTAGGTATTGGTAAACGAGTATTTGTAAGATCATGGTGATCCCATTCATGAAACTTCTTCATAGGACATGTGTTTTCATAATGATCATGAAAACCACATTTAAAACATTCATTTGATCCATCAGAAAGAAATTCTTTCCCTTTCCACGAGTCAACTGGATGCTTCCTTTTTTCATGGTAGGTTCTTGCTTTATGACCTTCATTTCCACATCTATAGCATATTTCTGTCCCTTTGAAACATTTTCCTAGGTGTTTCTTTCCACATCTTTGACATATAGGTTTTTTAACACACATACCTTTATGATTGTTACCTGTAGTTCCGTAGGGATTTTTTTCTCGCATATAAGATGCCTTAGAGAAATCACCATGGTTTAAGTGGTGAATAATGACTCCAGATAGTTTGTTGATGATGAACAAAAAAGTTCTCATTGTAGCTCCCATATCATTCAGTTGCTCGCTCAATAAGATATCACAATTTCCTTCACATCCACTGTTACTTTGGTGCCTTCTAGATCCATCCATTTACTAAAACCAAAAATTTCAGTGTGAGAATATCAACATAACCATCATGTACTAATGAGGAAGATAAACACTAAGATATACTTACTCATTCAGTTTATCTAAAACTGAAACTATTTCTGAAATCCTATCCATTATGGTAATGTCACTAATGCTTAAAGATCACCGTAACCTCTAATGTTATCTAAACCAACCTCTGATACCAACTATAAGGCATCGGCCTTAAACCTTATTTAATCTTGAGTTATTACAAGATTACACATTGAGGATCTTTTCAGGTTTTGAGTTTTAGAGAATTAGATCATAAAACTTTCATTACATTCCACATTTAAACAAAGTAGTTACATAAAAGATAGTATTGATTTTTCTATCAATAGAAACATAATTAAAAATAATGCATGGATTCTTTCTTGAAACTTCCTTGACAATATCATCATATCATGTACCTTTCCTTTGACTTGTGAAAAACATTTCAAAAAAATCTTGGGATGAGCATAAAAAGCTCAGTAAGGGTTATAAAAATATGGAAAAGAAACATGAGTTCATATGTACATAGGAATGAAATCATACTTTACCTATAAAACATTGGCACTTTAACATACCTCATAAAATCATGAATAAATCATTGAAACCATAAGACATAAAAGGTAACATGTGGAATTCATAAAATTCTTACGTAGGGAGTAACCCTCTTGGTTACGTTTGGAATACCCACCACAGTATATTCCCTAAATCTCTTCAGAGAAACCTTAATGTTTCACTCCTTCGCATTATCCAATGCATTAGAGAGCTATATCGGGCACACCCGCCCTTAGTTTATCACGGAAACACCCATCTTCATAGCAATTCCCAAGAACCATAGCATAGTCTTATCACATAAAACATGCATAAAGAAATCATAACATTTCCACCATTCAATAACATGATATCAATACAACACATTGATATAAAAACATTACGAAAACCATTTTCAATACCAAAATAAATGAAAAGTAAAACATGGTTTTTATTTTTCTTTTAAAAAGAAGGTATGTCTTGTAGAGGATGTTGAAACTCAAATAATGGTCACGGCGGCGGAGAAGTCATTGTCGCCGCATACGTATGACAAAAACATTCCATTTTGTCGTTTAGTAAATGCTTTGTCGTAAAAATATTCCTTTTGAATAAATGTAAAAGTCAAAGGGGTTTATACACCGTATAAAATAATGTTGTGTATAAAATAAAATATGCCTCAATGAAAGGAGATTGAGACGAATTCCCATACAAACACGGTATCCTTGGATTAATGATAAATCAGTTACATAATTATGTGTGACTAACTAATACACAGAATATAAGCGGGTATTAATTGTAAAACAATCAGAGTACATTCACACATAATCACAGAATGACATATTCAAGGTGTACAAGTTTATCCCAAAGAATCAAAATTGGGTTAAGAAGTTCCTTTGCAAAAATTCAATATCCTAACGACGTCACTTACAAATTCAGAAAAAGAGTTGATGAGAGATAAAAAGAGTATCTCATAACTTGGTCATAAAATTTACATCAATAAGGATATATAAGAACATATCCCAACATAATAGTATTTGAATTAAAATACATAACAAAATAAGTCTTTTAAAAAGATGAGGGTGAAAGGTTCCCTTACCGATATGGGTATCTTTCGAAACATACACCGCGTGAAAGAAGAATAATACAACATGGATGTAAATACACATAAATTAATGTATATTACACAATTAGTAAAATAATGGGTAGTAAATACACCACTGAAAGGAAATTGTGGAAAATTTTGCATAAATCTCACAGGAATAAAAGTGATATGAAAAATCCATAACGAAAACTCGGCAGCCTAACGATGCCACTTAAATATTCCAAAAATGGGATGATGAGATCAAATAGGGTCTCTCATCATATTAACATAAAATGCACATCAAGATTAATATAAAATAACATCCCAATCATAATAAAGATGAGATTAAAAAGAATGACATAAAAGAGGTTACTTAAAAAGAAAGAGCGTGGTATGTTCCCTTACCTCAAGTCCGACTTGTTTTGTTCGTTTCTTTATATTCTTAAAATCGTGTAACTCCCTTTGGTTTGAGCTCAAAGGCATCCATTAGAAGACTTCTTCCCAAAGTGAGGATTAATGGAGTTATAGAGGGATGTGGAGAGAAAAAATGGGTAGGGGTTGGCCGAGCCAAAGGCTTTGGAAGTGTGGGTAATGAGGTAGGGGTGGGGGCCTTTTATAAGAGGAGAGTAGGGGCACCCTTGGAAAGTAAAGAAATGTTCCTTTATTTTAAAATGAGTATCAGATTTAAAAGGTACCACATAAATATAATTCGAAGATATGTTTATAAGGGTTCAAAATATACCCATTCAATAGGTTTTGGACATGTGTAGGTCATAGATTTTACATTATCTTTTCATTTTATTTAAATCCTTTATTCATGAGTTAATCACTGCATCATCATGATGTCATAAATAATTTAATATATTTAATGCCTAAATATTATAAAAATATATCATGATGTATGAAATCGTTTTATCTTTCTAATTAATATTTGTAGTCAAAAATATGACTTGTATAACCCCATTTAAAAATTGTTATAGTAAAACAACTCATGTTTGTGACCTTTTTACTTGAACATTAAATAAAAAGTTATTTATGTCATTTCCCAACCAAAGTGGCTCCATGGGGTCCCCAATTAGACCCATGGGTTTTATTGGTCGGCCATGACACATTAAATGAGGGTAGGACATATGTCAAGCTCAACTAATAATATTAAAACATTATTATTACATTAAACTACACTAATTACCTCTAATCGCGATTAAAACTTAATAATTTACTATTCACCAAAAAATTATTTTAATCCCATTGAACCACATTTTACTTCTTAATGAAAACCATGTATGTCGGATTTTTTAAATTCAAAATATAAAGGTGGAAAAATTTCATTTAAATGGAAAATCAGTTTTTAAAAGTACCACATAGTGGTTTCACTATTCATAAAAAATTGATGTTTTTCAGAAAATAACCAAAAATTCACCCAAAGATATATTTGATATTCCGAATTCAAAATTGATGTCTATTTTAAAATTTTAATAACATATAAGTTATATTAATTAATTTAATAATTAATTCCCGCTGTCAGAATAAATTCTCTGTTTTTATGAAACAATACATATAAAAAGATTGACACTAGTTTAAGTCAAATTTCAATGTGAAATTAATTCCAATGACCACTATTTGATTAAATTGTAAAAATATATTCTAATTTCACTTTAATAACAAATCAAATTATAATCTAATCATATAAATAAATTAGATTAAAAAGAGTTTTTGAATTAAAATACAACATTTTTCACTATTCATTAAAAAATGAACTTTATCAGAAAGATACAAAAAATTTACACAAATAAAATTTTTGATGTCCTGATTCTAAATAAGAATTTTATTTTGTCAAATATAACACATAAAATTGTCAGAAAATGGACATAAAATAGGTTAGCCTTCAAAAGGTGGTTTATCGACCTTTTAAAGAATTTTAGAATGTCTACGCATAAAATTTGATTCATTCGCATTTTTAATCCTCTAACATTTATTGTAAAGTGTAAAAATATTATACAAACATATATAATCATTTTTTAGTCATTTCTGTTCATTCCATCCATTACAACGGCTAGCCGTTAACTACCATTTAAAGTAATATTATTTTATAATTAGAGTGCAATGTAAGATTTCCAAGGAACACGTTGTTGCGTATTGGGTATGCCATCGAGCATAGAATCCCCTTTAAAGTAATATTAATATTTTATTCACAAATATGGATAAATATAAAAATTTAATATTTTTTATTTACATGCGTTCTTACAATTTGGTTGGTTGGTTCCTTTGGTATTAATGCAATGGCAGCATGGGAGGGTACAGGATGAGACATGGGAGATGGAGGCTGATGTACGAGCACAGTGGCTGGAGCTGTTTAGGGTTTCTTCTTCTACGCCATTATAGGGAAATTTGGGGAAATTTTTTTAAGGTGGGATGTTTGTAAATCAAAAATATTCCTTTTCAGGTATGTTCTTTCTTTTATAGTTGTTTTTGAGAAAAAGAGATAATTCTGGAAATTTAAGAAATACAAACTTTGTACTACCTCGCCTCAGGAGGCAGTGTACTGGCCGTGTAGTGGCCACACACACAGTCGTGTGGTGGTGTTTGGAGGCCTCCTAAATTGTAATACGGAAATAGTGAGTACACACCGTGTAGTTTGAAAGTACACACCATGTAGTTTCGTTTTTTCTTTAAATGCATCAGGGTCGCGTCTAATCAATAGAACACTCTTTATTTAGGTCTCATTCGACTGAGAGCTCCTTACAACCATGGATCATCCACAAACCCCTGATCGTGCATCTGTCCTCCGAATCGATTACCATTTGATGAGTGGGATTCAAATCAGTGTGTTACCTCTTCTACTATATCCTCATCTTATGATTTCTCCTCTCTCATGAGATGTCATGGGTTTTATGTTTTAGACATTTTTCTTGATCTTCGGCGTTCTAAGGTGATTCAATCATTGAGGATCACATATATTGATCTTCCATCATCGAGGTAGGTGGTTTGTGACATTCTTTTGAATATCTCTGAATTTAATGTGCAAAATCGCCCAATACCTATTAATCGGGTATTGCACATTTACCATTTTAACACAATTGTTTTTCTGCCGTGCTTGTATGATTGTGTAGAGGTTAATTGGATATGAATATGTTTTTTTTCTATACTTGGATTTTCCCCATGTTTGTTCTATTTACAACTTTTCAGTCATGTTCCTCCAATTTGGCCACCTTGCCACATTTTTCCCATTTCTAGATGTATGATGGTGTAATTTATATCTGAAATTCATTTTATGTTATAGAATGATTATCCAAGTATTTCATAAGGTTTACTATGGTTTATTGTATTTATATTGGTTGACTTACACAGGGTCATGATAAACTGTTGTAGTAGACTATAAGGGGACATACCGAGTGATCTTCCTCAAAGCGTCTTGAGAATTATATACTATAATGGGATAAACCGAGTGAGCCTCCTCAGATATTCTTTGAGAATTATAGATTTTTATGGGATAGAGTGATTGAGCTTCCTTAGATACGGTTTATTTTACATGGAATTACATTGAACCATCTGAGACTATAAGAGGAATCGACCGAGTGAGCTTCCTCAGAGAGTCTTTGAACAACTTGGGATATAAGGGAAATTCACAGAGTGAGCTTCCTCAGAGAGTCTTTTGACCTTTGGGATAAAAGGGTAATTGACCGGGTGAGCTTCCTTAGAGAGTCCTATAATACCTTAGACGACAAGGGGACTTGACTGTGAGTGCTTACTCAGTGATTCTTCATGAACTATTATGACTGAACCAAAGTGGTTAGGATAAGTGTACTGCTCAGAGGGTTTCTTTTACATGTTAGGTAGGACCCAAGGGGATGGTTTTGAGTACTTCCCAGTGGGTTACATGGTTTTGTTTAGCAGTTGCTTGATATTGTACGGTGGTTTGTTTACTACTGAGTATTTCATGTTTGTTGCCTTCAATAAATTTCTTCTATATATATTCACTGACTTTTAGCATATATCGTTGGGTGGTTCCCATCTGCGATTTAGTCTCACACCCTATTTGGGTCTTCCTTTTGGTCCAAAATAGATTATATTGTTTCATGTATAGATAAGGGAAAGCACACTTCTATTTAAGGTACATTAATTGCAGTGGAGCTAGAGAGCATGGGGCCAAGATTTGGCATATGATGCTGAAGAGCTGTTTATCTATTTTTTTGTACTTTGGTTTATTAATATTTGTATTTAGTATTTTTACTTGTTTGGATGTTATCTTATACATATGTATCATACGTTATTGTATATATATGTACTTCAGCTGTTCATTCTTCCAGTCCTCCGCTGTTTACTACTGTTGGTTATTTTCTACTTCTGCTATTGTGTATTTGTTTCACTTCTGCTGTGTTACTCTACCAATAAGGGAATAGATTCCCCACTATCACACCCAAGGACCTTGATATTAGTCGGTAGCCTCTGGCATTAGGGAAAATTCACTTGAGGACTTGCTACCAACCGGGTACAAGGCGCCTCTCGGTGGCTTCCAGATCTTGGACATTATAATTATTCATGATATGTGATTCAAAATTGATGAAACCGTTGTTATGTGAAGTTAATAGTTCTCAGTTTTCAGTTCATCCATGTAGTAATAAGATGCACAATAATATTTGGGTGTATTACTTGTGGGATGAAATGGAAAGAGAAATTGATAAATTTACTACGATGTGTTTAACATGATAACTTGTTAAAGTTGATAGGTACCTACCAAAAGGGATGATTAGGACTTTTCTAGTTCCTTAGAATAAATAGGAAATTTTTTCCATTTATTTCATAGTAGTATTATCAAGGACTTTATTAGGTAAAAATTCTATTTAGGTTATTATTGATCGGTTAAGTGAATCTACTCATTTCATTCATATTATAAATACACTATCTATAGATTAACATTCTCATGAGTATATTAAAGGGATAGTATGGTTGCACAGAGTTCCAATTTCTATTGTATTTGATCGTGATGCTAAGTTTACTTCTAACTTTTTGAAAGGACTTTTCATGTCATTGGGTACTTCATTATATTTTAGTACATCTATTCATCAGCAATCAGATGGGCAGTATGAATGAAAAATTCGTACATTGGAAGATATGATGCATGCTTGTTAAATGGATTACAAGGGAATTTGGAACCAAATTCATTCTTCGTTTTTGTTTTCCTAAAATATTATTTTTCATTCTTGTACACAGATTGCTCCTTTTGAGGAATTATATGGAAAGCGGTTTTGAAATCTAGATTTTTGGGAATATGTAGGTGAATGAATTTTTATGGGATAAAAAATGGTATAAGAGATGGCAGAAATGTTTCTATTGATACAGAAGATCATGCAGAAAGATCAGATCATGTAGAAATGTTATGTGGATAACCGGAGTAAGGATCATTCTTTAGAGGTATGTTATCTTGACTTTCACAATGTTTCACCACATAAAAGTATGATGTGATTTTGTAAGAAGGGGATGTTGAGTCTGAGGTTCATTGGACCCACTGAAATCTGGAAGAATGTTAGATTATATTATTACTTAGTGGCTTTACCCCTATGTTTATCCTAGAAAAACAATGTTTTAGTGTTTCCACATTGAGGATGTATATGCCAGATCTATCTCTTTTTTTTTTGTCTAATGGTTTTTTAGTTTTAAGAGAATCACTCTTATGAGGAACAACCAGTCCAGATTGTTGACAAAAGAGAGAAAGTGTTGAGGAATAAGCTAATTCATCATTTAAAGGGTTTTTGAAAATACCATATAGTTAATGTGGAAAAAGGGGAACCCAAATATGATAGGAGGGAAAAATACCCACACATATTTGATTAGTGAATTGAATTTCAAGGACAAAGTTACCACAAGGGGGGAAGGATGTAACATCCCAGGTAAATAATGGATATTGAATTTTCATATTTATCAATAATCCTGAATTAAATATTATTTTTACTTTAATGGTGATGCTATATTAGATGGTGTACCCGATACACAACAATTGGTCTCTCTAAATCTCATGTGGCACACAAGGTTGAGTCATAGTGAATAACAATAATATAATATTATTATTTTAAATGCTAGTTGATTCCTAGTTATTGTATTGGTAGGAAGGAATATAAATAAATAAAATATTATTATAAATGTTTGTTAAATTTTTTTACTTGTATCCAAAAACATTTAGTGGCTTAACATAAGAATGAATCTTATTTAAGCATGAAATAGTCTAATATTATTTTATAGATGTTTTACCACTTTTTGATAAAGAACCATTTTTAAATCTACTTTTTGTAACAATTATATGTTCAATTTGAAAAAAAAATATCTTTATTAGAATAGAGAAAAAAAATTGGACAATTTTTTTGTATTTTTCGGATAAAGTTCAATTATTAATGAACGGTGAAAATTTTTGCATTTTAAATCATAACTAAATTTTAATTAATTTTATTTATGTAGTGAAATCATATATTTAATTTATTTTGATGATTAATTGTTTTACGGTTTTTCTATTTAATCCAATAAAGGTAATTGGTAGTAATTCCCCATTTAAATTGGACATAAACGAATGTTAATATTTTTGTATATTTTTTTTCATAAAAACAGACTTTGGTGTTGACAACAGAATTTAATTTTAAATTAATTTCATCGATTTCTTTATTTTCAATTTGGAAAATAAGATTCCATATTTGGAATCATGAGTCCCAAATTATCTAAATTGGGAACTTTTATTTTTAGCACTTATGAACAGTATCTTCGTTAAATATTTTCTGTACCATGGTTAAATTATAATTCTAGTAAATAATGGTAAACAAATAAAATTATATTAATATTATATTATTCCAACACCTATCCTAAAAGTACAAGATGAAACATTTCCCACCATTAGAGTCCTTGGGTTGATTTTTGGACCACATGTATCCACTTGTAAGTGAAAATGGTATTTTATAGTGATTAATTTACTATTAAGGAAAATTTAACATAAACAGATATCTTTTAGTAAAACATTTTTTATGAGGTTATATAGGTGATATTTTAGACTATAAATAGTCATTATAAATATAATAAAATTTATATATCATATTATTTTATTTATAAAATTTAGGCATTAAATAAAAAAATTTAATTATTATATAATGATGATGTAGTGATTGCATCATTAATAAAGGATTCAAATAAATGATATTATAAATTTTAAAATACATGTAGTATGGTTATTTTAATATCAACCTCTATGTTTATGTATAATATTAACATATTATATTTGTATTAATGATTTTTTTCAAATCAATAATTTTTTTGATGTTTAATAAAGTCATGATATGAATAGTGTCAAAATTGACATAATTCATAATTTAAAATAGAAAATATTTTATTAAATGCAATAAAATTTCAAATTATCTACGATTTTTTAATATAGTTATCATAAGTCTCATACTGTAATAATGACTCATTAAGTGTAAATTTTTATGTTATTTGTAACTATTTTGATTCTCAATGTGTTAAATTCTTGATAAAATGGTAAGAGTAAAAAGTGTTATATCATAAAGAAAACAATTTAAAAATAAAAAAAAATCCAATCCAATTAGTATCATATGATTTCATTTTGACTTATATTCATCATAAATTATTATTTATTGAGATTGGTAACTTTCAAAACCAAAACTAATTTTTTTATAAAATAATTCTTTCAAACATTCCTAGAGGTTTCTACTCCCTCATTTAAAATACCCCCACCATTATCCCTTACTCATACCACTCAAGAACCTTGGATTGTCAAACATAAGATCAAATAAAATCCCAATATCCATTTATTCCCCCTATAATAATTACCTTAAGAAGAAGGTAATTCATGTAATCCTTTTGGCTCAAATAAACGGGAGTTACCCAATTTAGAAGTAACGTCTTCACTCAAGTTCTCTTATATTAATTTACTT
Organism: Viscum album; assembly: GCA_963277665.1. Classification (NCBI taxonomy): domain Eukaryota; kingdom Viridiplantae; phylum Streptophyta; class Magnoliopsida; order Santalales; family Viscaceae; genus Viscum; species Viscum album. The sequence continues at coordinate 373,929,147 of OY728134.1, forward strand.
CTCCACTTCATATTCCATTCATAATCATTTATTACATAATAACAGCAGTAACATAAATATAATAGGTTGTTTTATGAGTAATATTATAACTACACTTACATACACCTCAATCGAATGGATACGAACATGTTGTTTCTGTTGATGGCGAACTACTACCTCACGAAACGATGAATGTTCAATTTTCTTCTACCGCCTCTCATGGTAACCAATATAATGGAACAAAAATTATATATTATATATATGATATTTATTTTATCTCTATTATTATTTAATTATCATTTATAACAAACCTATATTCTTTTCATGTTTTATAAACGTGATAATTTTATTTAAAGAAGTGTGAATTACCTCATCCGCAATGTGATACGACTCGTTCATTATATACAAAGAATGTATAAATGATGAAATTAAGGAACATAGGTTACATATAAAACATATATATTATAATTTAATTATAATATACATATTTATCAATTATATTTCAATCCATTAAAGGTTAAGAAAAAATGAAAGTAGTGTTCATGCGTACGTATGGATTCACATCTCCATGAACGATGAATTTCCTTTCTTATTTTCAAATGCTACAGAATCATTGAAATACATATATAATATATATATATTATATATATGATATCTAAATCATGAATATCATTTTGTATATAATATACAATTGACCACATGGGAAATTTACATCAAAAGAGTTCATTTTCCACTCAATTAACGAGTATCGACAAACCACCCGATATTATCATAAATAATGACATACTTTTATAATAGGATAATAAGTGATATAAAAAGAATATTAAAAATGAAAAAGTATATACTAAAACTATAAATTTACATATGTTTATTATTCAAGAATAACAAGGAACAAATGAGTCACGTTGGACACTAGGTAAGGGATATCATCTCAGTCTGGTATCGTTGATGCATGTTTTGATAATGTACAGATCTTTGTTTTAGAAGTTGTATAATAAAATACATTGACTTATAATTTTATTAAAAGGGAATATTTTTATCCTATTTGATTTATTAAATGAAAAAAGGAATCTTTTTAACATATATGATGACAATTACCTCTCATTCAGTGTAATCATTGTTTGAATTCCTCTATAAACCATAATGTTTTTAAAAGGAAATGAAATCCATTTATCACTTTTTGGGGGTTTTGGTATTGGAAATGTTTTTTTAAATGGATTGAGTATTTCAATATCCTAAAATAGTTACATGTGATTTCAAATGAAATGTAATTAGTGAAATGTTGATATTTGAAATATTTAATGTGTTATGATTAGATAACGGTACATTGACTTATGACAAGTTGTTACGTGATAAGAAAATTAATGGTTCTTCTGTGATTAACAATGTATGGGTGGTTGTATTATAACCTACAATTCATTGGGCATGTAAATCAACCATATGGCTTTTCTATTTAGTTATATGTGTGGAAGTCGACCATATGGTTATTCCATTTCTGTATGTTTATATAACAAGTTACATTATATGATATATAATTCTTTTTTTGGGAAATGCGGTAATATTTTGGTTAAAAATGGTTAATCAATGGGATTATTCTAAGGGAAAATTTTTACTACATCATTTATGTGAAAAGTATTACATGATGATAAAGTATTCATAGTTTACCTATACATTTGGATAAAAAAATCTTTTCTTTATTGATGTATCCCTTACTGTGTTTTTTTTACCAATCCCATGTTTTAAAAAGAAATTCACAGGATTTAATAGTTAATAGAGTCAATGAAACGATCAAGGAAAAGTTGTGATGATTTGGCAGGAAATTAAACCATTTTTTTATGTTTAGTGAGTAGAAGTGTTTACATTGTAATAATAAAGTTTTTGTGTATATGTTATGGAAAAATTATCTAAATTTATAAACATGAAAATATCCTCACCGTAAATTAATCACATAATTCACGATTATGTAATGTTAATGGTTGTGTCCTTATAGTCTTTCTGAGAAAGACTCCCTCACCAAAACCACTATTTGAACTTGGTGCTCCTTAAAGGATGAATTAAAATCATTCATATATCAACCAAAAGAATATTATAGGGAAATATTAGTCTATATTTTTTGATTAAAAGAACATGTAACTTCAGACACAATATCATATCCTCATGGGGGAAACATTAGTAACCCTAACTATCCAATTATCTTCACCAATCATGCCACAAACCACTTCTATATATTATTCCCTATATTTTCCAAACTCTAGAGGTGACCAAAACCAATATCACCTGAAGGAAAAAACATGGTCATTATGAACAAATTTATGACTTACATCAATTCAAATCTTGTATCTCCGTGATCCCATTGAATAACTATATATCAGAACATGACAAAATCACTCAGATCACCGAACCCCTTGAATTCGGGCGAACACTCTCCATCAGGGTAACTCACCCGAATGGTGATAACTTGAGTTCCTCCAACTAAAAACTTCAATAACATAATCAACAAACTCTTTTACCTTATGGTAAATTCCACCATAATCCATTGTTTTTCACACCCACCATTAATGAAAACCCATTGTATACTCATTATTACTTTGTAGTCACATGAAAAGTCTAAAACCACTATTCCCAGGTGTCCATATGGACAATACCCAACATTGGTGTCCATAATCACCTTTAAACGGTAATAGAGTAAATTTATAGACCATCCATTCAATGTCTAAGATCAACTTGAACTCACTCAAGTATGAATTTTCTTCCACATGGAGCTTTTAATTACGACATCAAACCAGATGTGGATCACTCTCACCACACCAATTATCGGTCACCCTAATATGTTGTAACTCCCCCAAATTTATGGAATTATAACACCAAACACACTTACCTGTTTTTATTCCAAATCGTCATTGGATTATATAACCAAATTTTTTTCCTCGATTGATGCCACATCGTGCCACCCCAATCTATGACATAAAACAAGCTTCTGGAATTCTTTTATAACTACCAAGAGTCCAATGCCACAGGATGGATCAATCATCCATCATAATAACAGCACATATGGCATCCCTAATGGACCTGAGAGGCACATCTCGGGTTCCTCATCGACATCTAAGTGATGATACATTAATTCCACATAGTACTATCCACATCCAGCACTGATATATAACTCCCTACATTAAGAGTTACCTTAATATTATTCTCTATGAGAGATTCCATCCACCATATCACATACTCGAACAAATCACAATCACCAAAACATAGTGTGTAATGACCTAAAGTTTCATTAATGAAAATCCCTCTTGATCCAGTTAAAATTTCTCTTTATGAAAAATGATTTTATAAGATTTCAAATTATTTGGTTATGTTAAGATTTGTGACCGTTACTTTTATAGCCGTTGAACAGTGATCACATGAGTAGTATAAATATAAGGCTTTAACGAACCCAATTTTACTCAGAAAAAGGAAGCGATGGCCTCACCCAGTAGAATTGCCCCATACGAAGCCCATTTGTCATAGCTCGGAAAAGAGGTGGCGTCTTTGGGCTTCTCCCTTGACCAAGCCCTAGCTGAGCTTCATTATGTCAATATCTAATGGGACCGTCTACAGGAAAAGTGGAAGTTGATAGAGATTACCGCTCGAGCGATGTTATCCGAGCCGGCCCAAGAGTCTGTCACCAACGCACACCTTACCCTTAGGTCTTATGCGTCTATTCTAAGCAGTTATGTAACAAATAAGTAGTACTATGTTCATGTACATTATTTTTTTATATAATAATCAATATAATTTCTCGTCATTTTTGATACTTTGTAAATAGATTTTAACGTACAAATGGTGTTTTTAGTTAGTATTTAATTAATAATTATATTTTATTAAATTAAAGTATTTTTGAAATAAATAATAATTTAATAAATATTATTATTAATATTAAATTAATTTTTATTAAATATAAATGACCTTATAATTTTATGAATGAAATTAAAAATTTTATTAAGGTTTGAAAGTCATTTCTGTCAAAACCCGTGAATTTTATTATAAATGTCAGTTTTTATTTTAAAAGTAAAAATTCACATATTTAGAAAATTATTTAGATAAAATAAATATTATTTTTGGAATCAGGACGTCAAAATTATCTAACGGTTAATTTTTCATAATTTTTCGAGACAGTCAAATTTTTGGGTAATAATTAATACCATTTAAATATATAATGTGTTTTATGATATCATAATGTCCCAAATGTGATGTAATAAAATACCATAATCCATATGTTCGGCCAATATATGCATTATCATTAATATAATGAGGTTTTGGGTTTGATTGACTTACTTTTCAAAGCATTAGTGGAGCCCTCAAGACTTATTCATCACTTTTCCTTTTAAAATTAATTTCCATGGGAGTGTGACTCAAGTCCACATAAACAACCCTATTTTTTTAATAAGTTCGGAGCTTGGCCTTGTAAAATATTGTTTTCCTCATTCCATTTCCAGAATCCATGGGCAAAACCCACGTGATGGTTTGTGGTTTGAATTATTTTAATATAAGGGGTCCCAAACCTAAATAATAAATAATTCTCTCACCTTTCCAATATAAACCCACCCAAGCTCCCACATCCTCCTCACTCAAAGCCCTTGGTGTACGTCCAACCTCTGCCCAACTCTCTCTAGAATCCTCTCAAGGTGCCCCAAGCTCCCAAGAAGCCTCTCACAAGCATCTCTCTAGCCTTTGGAAGCACACTTCCAAGTAAGGGTTTTTTCTTCCTTTCTTTTTTTTGTCAATTTTCATTAAGTTGTATTTCCCTTTTAATTTCAATAATGAATGTTGGGGTATGGTTTAGCACCTCCCCCATACTGCCCTATTATTTTTTGAATGATGTGAGACCCCTTTGTCTCTCATTAAATGCCTCCCTTGTACACCCGTTACTATGCCGAAATTCCGAAAGAATCTTCTCTCTCTTCTTTTACATTCAAGCAATACTTTTGTATCATGAATATAAATTAAATTTCAATTTTTGGGACATGTTTGTATATGCCCTCCTTACTGTACATTACATGTAAATATGATGAGGAACCCCTTTCTCTCTCATCAACCTTATTTTATGAATTCTTATATCACGCCATTACGCTGCCGAAATCGCACCGATTTTCTAAGCCAAAGTCATTGTGTAGTGAATACAATGCCCATTTCTCCATCAAGGGTATTCACCTTTATGAACATTTACATATTGATTGTAATGTTTCATGTATTAATTCCACATTCCTTTATCATGGAATAAATTATTATGTTTTATGATCCATGTGGCACACTTATGCATAAAATGAAATATTTAGGAAGGGTGCGCCCTTATAGCACTCCAATGCATTGGGTAAATATAGTATCATGATACGTCATGTGCAATGAGTGTTGACTCATTCTAATTCAAGGGAAATTAGGGTTTAATCATGCTTCAAGTGAAATGAGGGTTTACTCATGATCCATGTGCAATGAGCCTTGGCTCATTCTAATTCAATGTTATGTGTTGTTTCCACATTTCCATGCTATGATTACCATGATTTATCATGCCTTTATGTTCATGTTTTTCTTATGCTCTATTGATATGCCCATTTCCTAACATGTATTTTACTCCTCATGTTATTCCATGTGTACTCCCTTACTGGGCTTTATAGCTCACCCTTTTTTATGCATGTCCTCAGGTTATCCCATGCAATGCTAAGTACGAAGGAATGTAGTGGTCATGTAAAGGAAGTATTCAATAAAGATGTTGTATTTCATGTTTATTGTTTTTATGTAATGATCCTAATCCCCAAATACACTAAACCTCTTGATCTTATTTGTTTTATCAAGTGATGTATTATGTAATAAAGCATGTTTAAGTTGTAATAAAAAGCAGGGTTGTCATAATTGGTATCAGAGGATAGGTTTAGTTATTTTTGGAATTAAGAAACCCTTATAAAGCCTTAGATACAAGACTAAGTATAATAAAAACATCCCTAAGTTTTGGTAAATACTATGTAAGTGGTTTATCAAACAAATACATCCCTATCTGGATACGAGCATGTAGAGGCGGCTCTGGCACAGATGTATCCTAGGGGTAAAACCCGAAAACACCACTTTGAGCTAGACTCGAATGGGAAATGGTGCACGACAACAGGCCAAGCTGCACTCTTGGTTATGACACTCCCGGGGGATATGTTTTGATAAATTCACAATCTTATTATGAACCCTTAATAAGGGAAAAATGACCCTAAGAGTATATGTTAGAAGGTAGATCCTGAAAAGCCTGGATTGAATCCTATAGACTCATGAGTTAAAGAGATTAAAGTTTATTTATAATTCATCAACTTTTGTCTTTGGATTACCCTTTCTGTGTTACCACTAACTTTCCTTTTATTCTAGATAATGTCCGATAATAGGAGGACTCGGGCTAACAATCGTTGTGAAGATCAGTGTGATGATTGTAGTAATGAGATTCCCAATCCAATGGGAGCGGGAATCTCGAACTTTGTCACGCTTCTCTCTCAGCTAACTCAAGTATTGAATAGAAACACTGGTCAAGAGGAACGTTCAACCACCCCTAAGAAAGAACAAGTCGCTATTGAAAGCTTCATGAGACAAAGGCCTCCTACTTTTAGTGGATCATCCGATCCCACGACTGCTGAACAATGGATCAACTCCATTAAAAATATATTCTCCATCCTCCAATGCTCTGAACAAGAGAAGGTTCTCCTGGTGGCTTATCGTATGGAGGGTGAAGCTGATCAATGGTGGACTTTGATCAAAAATATGAAGCCTGAGGAGGAGAACGAGGCTTTGGAATGGAAGGAATTCCAGAAGATGTTTTTCGTTAAATATTTTCCGCGCACCCTCCATCTAAAGATGGAAAGGGACTTCCTTTCCCTCAAGCAGAAGGATGAAGAATCTGTGGGAGAGTACGAGGAAAACTTCACAAGGCTTGCACGATACACTTTTGGCTTTGTCGTTACCCTCGAATGCAAGGTTGACCACTTCTTTGGTTGGATGAAGCCTAGTTTGCGGAATGTATTAGCGATCCGTGACTTCGAAAGTTATGAGGAAATTGTCCGATGTGCTCTCAAGGTTGAAATGGAGATCGGAGAATCACAGGGGTATCATGGGGACAAGAAGCGTAAGGTGGACATCAATGTTGGTGGTCCGATGGATAAATCCAACGACGCTGAGATGTTCCAGCACCCCACATTCCACATGTGCGGAAAGAAGAACCCTGGAAATTGCCTTAAGGGGACGAGAAAATGCTTCAGGTGTAGAAGAGAAGGGAACCTAGCTATTAACTATAGGCAAGAAGGACCCACAGCTGCGATAGAGGAGAGGAACACTCCGTCTGAACCTCGACGCGTTGTTCAATGCTACAAATGAAAAGAACCGGGTCATTTTTCAAATCAGTGCCCTAATCCAAGGGTTTTCGGGGGCAACCAACAACCTCCATGATATCAAAGATGAGATTTTGCATCACTTCCGCCGAAGTGAACCATGACAATGATGTGGTGATAGGTACACTAGTTATTCATTCAAGAATAGTGAACTTACTTTTTGATTCAGGTTCTACGCATTCTTTTATATCTCAAAAGTTTAGTAGAACAATCCAAGCACCACCACAAATCATGGAAATAAAGATGTCGGTGAGTACGACAAATGGGGAAATCATTTCATCCCATGAGTATAAGTCCTCCCCTGTTATAATCTATGGATTGAATTTCCCGGAAAACCTCATCATACTCCCTCTGGTGGAATTTAATGCAATTATTGGCATGTATTTTCATTCCTTATATTGAGCCAACATAAATTGTCGGGAGAGGGAAATCACACTCCACATGGAGAATCGACACCCCGATTCTTTACAAGTGTCAGGAGGAAGATGAATCTCCTTTAGCTCCATCATCTCAAGCATGGACATTACTTCATTTTGAACACACATATCTGGCTCAGATGATTGATTCCAAGGAAGAAACCACCCTTGATGAAATGCCTATTGTGAAGGAATTATATGAAGTGATTCCCGAGGAATTTCCTAGTCGTCCTCCAAGAAGAGATGTTGAGTTCTCAATTGAACATATACCTGGGGATCTACTAATATCCAAGACTCTGTATAGAATGGTTGTTGTTGAGCTTGAAGAGTTGAAAAAACAACTAAAGGATAATCCGGATAAAGGGTTTATACGCCCAAGTGCATCACCATGGTGTGAACCAGTCCTCTTCGTCAAGAAGAAGTATGGGTCAATGCGGCTTTGCATCCATTATCATGAACATAACAAAATCACGATAAAAAAAAGTATCCTCTCCCAAGAATCGATGAGTTTGTTGATCAGCTACGTGGAGGACAATAATTCTTCAAGGTGGACTTGCGATCGGGATATTATCAAGTAAGGGTGAAGAAGGAAGATATCCCCAAGACTGCTTTTTGTACAAGGTACGAGCACTATGAATTCATAGTAATGCCTTTAGAACTCACCAATGCTCCAGAAATATTCATGGACTTGATGAATAGAGTCTTTAGAGATTACCTTGAAAAATTTGTGGTAGTCTTTATAGATGATATTCTTATATACTCCAAAACCAAGGAGGACCATGAGGAGAATTAAAAAATTGTACTAGAGACTTTCCACAAGGATAAGCTCTATGAAAAGTACAGCAAGTGTGAGTTCTGGTTGAAGGAAGTCTCATTCTTGGGCCATATCATCACAAGAAATGGGATATCTGTGGACCCCTCCAAAACAGATGCAATTGAATGATGGCCGAGGCCAACATCGGTAACTGATATCCGAATCACTATGGGGTTAGATGGATATATTCGACGAAAAAGTGAGAAATTTCTCACGATTGTCCAACCCTCTTACCAAGCTAACAAGAAAGGGACTAAAGTTTTCTTGGAGTGATGAATGCGAAGAAAGCATCAAGGAGTTGAAAAGGAGGCTTATCACTGAACTCGTGCTCACTTTACCCACAAGTGGGGAGCACTTTGTAGAATTCAGTGATTCTTTGAAGAAGGTATTAGGATGTGTGCTAATGCAGAATGATAAAGTGATATCCTATTCCTCAAGGAAGTTGGAAATCCATGAGCGAAACTATCCAACGCATGATATGGAGTAGGTGGCGTTGATTTATGCCTTGAAAATCTAGAGGCATTATCTCTATGGAGAGAAATGTGAGATATATACTGACCACAAGAGTCTTAAATATATATTCACACAGAAAGAGCTTAATATGCGCTAGAGAAATTGGATAGAGCTCATCAAGGATTATGACAGTTCAATACATTACCACCCTTGGAAAGCGAACAAGGTGGCGGATGCCCTAAGTAGAAAGGACCCAGCGATTCTATCAATGATGAGAATTGAGAAGGATCTAATCTTCTTAGACTTGATGAAGATGGACGTGGGAATCATAAAGAAGGGATCATCATCAATCCTTTCACAAATGATTGCTCAACCATCTCTTTTGGAAAGGTTAAAGGATGCTCAAAAGGATGATGTGGGAATTCAAGGAAAAGTGGAAGCAATCAAAAAGGGAAAATCCTCAGAGTTTAATGTTAATGAAGAAGGAATTGTGTGGTTTGAGAAAATACTATGTGTTCCATCGAGTCCGGAGCTGAAGAAGGAACTTTTGAATGATGCACAAAGTTCAAATTTCTCTATTCACCCAGGGAGCACAAAGACGTATCGAGATATCCGAGAAAACTTCTGGTGGGACAATATAAAGAAGGAGATCGCTGAATATACCTCAATGTGCCTGGTGTGTCAACAAGTGAAGGCAGAGAGGCAGAAGTCTAAGGGGATGATGAAACCATTTCCCATACCAGAATGGAAATGGGAGAACATCACCATGGACTTTGTCACTGGACATCCAAGGACATCCAAAGGCAACAATGCAATCTGGGTTGTTGTGGATCGTCTTACAAACACTGCACACATCATTTCTATTCGATAGGATTTCACATTGGATCATCTAGCACGAATATATATCAGGGATGTGGTACGGTTGCATGGAGTACCACTATCTATTCTGACTGACGGAGTTCCAAGATTCACCTCTAAGTTTTGGAAAAGTCTACAACATGCTCTGAAAACTGAACTGAACATCAGTACGGCCTATCATCCTCAAAATGATGGCCAATCCGAGCGGACTATCCAAACACTTGAGGATATGATGAGAGCATGCTCAATGGACATTAAAGGAGGATGGGATCAACATCTTCCTCTGGTTGAGTTCTCTTATAATAATAGTTTCCACTCGAGCATCCAAATGGCACCATATGAAGCCCTGTATGGGAAAAGGTGTAGAACACTAGCATGTTGGGATAAGGTCGGTGAACGTAAGCTGCTTGGAGCAGAAATGGTCGAAGAAATGGTGGAGAAGGTGAAAACCATTCAGAAGCATATCAAGGCAGCCCAAAGTCAACAGAAGAGTTATGAAGATAATCATCAATGAGACCTTGAGTTTAAAGTTGGAGACATTGTCTTTTTACGCATATCTCTGTGGAATAAGGTCATTAGGTTTGGAATGAAATGGAAGTTAAGTCCAAGGTACATCGGCCCCTTCGAGATTCTTGATCGTGTTGGGGTTGTGGCCTATCGACTAGCACTTCCACCTACTATGGACAAGGTGCATGATGTATTTCATGTATCCCTCTTATGTATTTACATACCAGACCCTTCACATGTACTCTCTTCTGAGGTGGTACAATTAGAAGATGATATTTCTTATGAGGAGCAATTAGTGAAGATCTTAGATCATAGGGAAAATGTTCTAAAAAATAAGACAATCCCCTCATCAAGGTGTTGTGGAGAAACCACAAGTTTGAAGAAGAAACTTCGGAGTCAGAGGATATGATGAAGCTGAGTTACCCACAATTGTTTTAGTGTGGGAAAAGGAAAATTTATAGGGAAAAATTTCTTAAGGGGGGAATATTGTAACGACCCAATGTTTCATTAATGAAAATCCCTCTTGATCTAGTTAAAATGTCTCTTTATGTAAAATGTTTTTATAAGATTTCAACTTCATTGGTTTTAAGTTAATATTTGTGACCGTTACTTTTATAGCCATTGAACAGTGATCACATGAGTAGTATAAATATAAGGCTTTAATGAACCCAAATTTACTCAGAAAAAGGAAGCGATGGCCTCATCCAGTAGAATTTCTCCATACAAAGCCCATTTGTCGAAGCTCAGAAACTAGGTGGTGTCTTTGGGCTTATCCCTTGACCAATCCCAAGCTGAGCTTCATTATGTCAAGCTCGAACGGGACCGTCTACGGGAAAAGTGTATGTTGATAGAGATTACTACTCGAGCGATGTTATCCGAGCCGCCCCAAGAGTCTGTCACCATCGCACACCTTACCCTTGGGTCATATGCGTCTATTTTAAGGGGTTATGTAACAAATATGTAGTACTATGGTCATTTACATTATTTTTGTATATAATAATGAATATAATTTCTCGTCATTTTTGATACTTTGTAAATAGATTTTAAAGGACAAATGGTGTTTTTAGTTAGTATTTAATTAAGAATTATATTTTATTAAATTAAAGGTTTTCTGAATTAAATAATATTTTAATAACATATTATTATTAATATTAAATTATTTTTTATTAAATATAAATGACCTTATAATTTTATGAATGCAATTAAAATTTTTAATAATGTTTGAAAGTCATTTCTGTCAAAACACATGAATTTTTTTATAAATGTCGTTTTTTATTTTAAAAGTGAAAATTCACATATTTAGAAAATTATTTAGATAAAATAAATAATATTTTTGGAATCAGGATGTCAAAATTATCCAACGTTGAATTTTTCATAATTTTCTAAGACAGTCAAATTTTTGGGTAAAAATTAAATACCATTTAAATATATAATGTGTTTTATGACATCATAATGACCCAATGGTGATGTAAAAAAATACCATAATCCTTATGTTCGGCCAATATATGCTTTATAATTAAAATAATGTGGTTTTGGGTTTGTTTGACTTACTTTTCAAAGCATTAATGGAGCCCTCAAGACATATTCAACACTTTTCCTTTTTAAATTAATTTCCATGGGAGTGTGACTCACCTCCACATATGCAACCCTAATTTTTTAATAAGTTCGGACCTTGGTCTTGTAAAATATTATTTTCCTCTTTCCTTTTCCAGAAACCATGGGCAAAACCCCTGGGATGGTTTGTGGTTTGAATTTTTTTAATATAAGGGGTCCCAAACCTAAATAATAAAGAATTCTCTCACCTTTCCTATATAAACCCACCGAAGCTCCAATTTCCTCCTCACTAAAAGCACTTGGAGTTCGTCCAACCTCTGCCCTACTCTCTCTAGAATCCTCTCAAGGTGCCCCAAGCTTTCAATAAAGAAGTTGTATTTCATGTTTAATGTTTTTGTGTAATGATCCTAAGCCCCAATGACACTAAACCTCTTGATCTTCTTTGTTGTATCAAGTGAAGTTTAATGTAATAAAGCATGTTTAAGTTGTAATAAAAAGTAGGGTTGTCATATAGTGTTTATTGCCTTTATTTTTCTAGAAAAAAAATAATTTATGACACCTAAGGCTCATTTTCAGCCATTGTAAAAGTCACGGACCACATTCATCAACATTCAGTCAATCCCGAGGACCTCACTGGAGTCCATCATTAATGTACATCTCATCAACCACTTCCACATACATCACTCCCATGAGCATAAAATACTAGATGTTCCTAAACAAACCATAAAAATTCATGTTGATTTCCATAACTCCAGATCATCTAAATGTATTTGGGATGATATCTAGATATTGGGTATGATTGCATTTAGCTGAGGTATCCTAAGATGTTTTCAAAGAACATAATCTTGAGCTTATCCATTACTGATGTCACCTCCCACTATGGGACACTAAGTCCTTCCATTATTTCATTCTTTCCTTCTACACAGATTCCCTAACAACCCAAAAACACCTAACCATCGCCACATAGTCATGGTTTCCCTCCAAGACATTCCACTACTCCACAACCATCCTTCATGTTGTCCTGAACAATATTTACTCTGATCCTACTACTACCAAGACACTTGAGACATTCCAGAATGACCCTAACCATCCTTAACCAACATAATGATAGACCAAACCAATCTACGAAAATACCTCTTGTATATCCATGCTTCCCACATTAGTTCTACAGGGAATAATATATGATCATCCTGATTGAAATTGTCCCTTACCAGCACATACCCACATCTGGACCTCATTATGGAATTCATGTTTTCTCATTTCCACACATAACAAAAATTAGTCCCCAAAAGTCAACATCTCCTATGAATATCCTTATTCACACTCTACTACCCAATCCATTACTCTTGTAAAGGTAGCATCCCCATGTCCAGGACAATTTCAAAACATCAACCAATAAAAAAATCTATCGCACAATAAAATCGTCCATGCGCCCATAAATACATCAATTTCAACTTTAGTAAAAAATCATCTAACATCACTTTAGACACCATTTTCTCTCCCATTATGAACAACATCAAGGAATCCATTGATAATCATCCATACTGATTGGTCAGTTATTCACATAATAAAACCATTCGAAACAAATCGTACAACCCAATACAAGCACATTGGTGCCCCTCTGAAAGACAACAATACAACCATACAATTAAAAAAATATTAATTGAAATTATTATTCAAAAATTCCAACAACAATGTATCTATCATTTTTTAAATTCAATGGAACCTAAACCATCGGGCTAACCTCAAATGATGTTTACCTATATTTTCATGAAAATGTAAATGCATAACTGAAACTCGAGTTGTATCATGTATTATTAATAATCCTAGTAGACCATTAATCCAAATCCACACTATAAATCATCTTCTATGTCTCTTTTTCAAAGTCCAAACATCCACCTATATGAAACTCACCAAAATTTGTTTTCAACCTCATTAGAAAACACTCATGGGTCACCATAGAGGTAAAATAATATAAGCATCCCAATTGAAGTAACAACAAGAAAAATCCATAAGTCATCTATCCAAAAAATTAAATCTACATAAGAACAAATAAATGCTCATGAATGGTACTCATACCCACTTTACCATAATAAATTTCCCAAGTGGATGAAATACTATTAAATATAGCTTCTGTATAAAAGGTAATCACACACATAAATCGACATTATAATCCAAAAACCATCATTGGGAATCAAACCCTACATGAAAAGGCCCCGACTAATAAGGTCACCAAATCAAAGTAACTATCCATAAGGTTTGACCTATATAGGTGTGGTCAAGACCCAAGAGAGATCCCATGATCACACTACCAATCAACACCTCACAAGTCAAAGGGAACTGACTACTGATGGTTCCATAAGCAAAACTACAATTACATATCATAACCAAAAAGGCATCAAAACTCATAGCCAATGTTTCAAACATGGTCACAATCACTACCTAGACTCTCCGTACGAGGGTTAAATTGAGAAGACAAAGAATACCTATTACTATATTCACGAAAAAGATCCACCATTTCATATACATCATAATTCACTTCACCATTTTGAACTCAAACATTATTTTATTAAAATCTATTTTACACAAAAGTAGGAATAATTATTTTAACACATTTACACCATTTATAAGGTGTGATTCATTAACCATATTACCCACTCTAGGAAAATAATTATCTGTTAGACACGTATCAACATTTATCATTTATCACCACCTGAAATTTTAACATTGGATTACCAATTATTTACACACTATTCCATACTATTTATTTATATTCGTTTCATTTAAATACTCGCATCACAATATTTAGACAAAATTATCTATAAATGGTCAAGGAAATAAAATCTATTATACTCTTTATACCACACTCACAAATACCATTTGTTCCAACCGTTATGCATGTCACTTATATACATAGGTTACTAGAATGGAACATGAATTCCCAACCCCATGTCATTCTGACCATGATAATGATAACATAAAAAAGTCACATCACACCACATGTGCATCACATAATGGTGAAATATCATAAAATGTAACATCACACAACAAGAATAATAATTCTCTATCTGGGTGACTTGGGTTTTCCCTCATATATGGGTTAGCTACTCCCAGACATGATCTAATTACCATGGCTTGAAACTTTTTTAATCTTTTATTTACCAGTACTACCTAGTTGGAAAATGAAAAGAACTCATCTGATATAAATTTTAAATGACCCCGACCTGGGTGACAGTAATCATTTTTCCTCGGGTTGATTCATCACTAGTCCTCATGTGTACCTCCTTGTATGCTAGAGGTTGTAGACTAGAAACAAGTGTCTATATTAGTCCCATGGAGAGACTATACCTTCTTTATCAGTGTAAGCCACAAAATAACACAATATAAATAACTAAAACAATAAGAAACAACCAATATAATATATAGTCTAACATATCCAAATCATGTTATAATCCAAAATAAATTATAAATATATCAAGTCCTGCGACAACGTCAAGTGAAAAAAGAAACAAAATAAAGACACCATTGGAATTCCTAAAATGGTTGTTACTCCATGTTTGGAACCTCGTCAAGGAATTTCACATGTCCAACTAATCTCCATATCATAGGGCCATTCCCATTTTCAATAACATCAAGAATGAAATATTCTCTGGTTCCTAATGGAGGCCCGAGAAGTGTGTGAGTGAAAACCAAATAGGCCATAACCAATGGTTTCTTGAAATTATCCAATCTAACGGAAAATGTATGAATGTATAAGTAAAAGGAAATCATTTGAATGAATGTTCGAGTGATACTAGTTAACCTTTCACTGCTTATCTATTACAATTATGATTATTGTCCCCAATTCGTTATTTACATCATCTCGTCATTTTGATCATCGTTTACATGTAATACATGGGGCATAAATTTAACTTTTTTATACAATATACATGGAATTTTTAATTCAACACTATAGAACAAGTTATGTCCCTATCTCACCAATTATGTGAATATAATTTAATCAACCCACATACCATAGAGCATAATTCTATGTATTTTCATTTAATATAACCATTGGGGAATCGAGAAATATTCAGACTCCCCAATCCATGCATTATTATATAGTCTAGAGCATCAATCCAACCTTTCTAGTTGTAGAAGCATAAATACATTATAACATCACCATGATATGTGCACATGCATATCAATACATTCATGACACACAAACCATATCACATCCAAAAAACCAATATATACAACAATCATCCTCTATAACAAGTAACATGGTAAATCATATTGTGACATCACCCATAAACACACTTCCATTTGCAGTTGATAACCATTTATACAAATATCAATTATCATTCCATAACACATTATGTATATTAAAAAACTCCCATTCATTAGAAAATATTCATCCATTACAATACATTAACCCTTTTAACCATTTCATTATTTCTCAATAATTTTTCTGCTTATGCATTTCATGTAGAATTATTATGTTACATAACACACCCATATTATTTCATTCAACCTGTTAGATATAGGCTATAATATTCAGGTGCTACCATGTTTTATATATATTCATCAATTTACATATGCTTATTGTTTATATGGTCTTCAATTAAAAGACACATCCAATTTAGCATAATGATTTTTTCATGTATACTAACCCTTTTGGGAATCTCAACATAATTCAAAACCACTCAGAAATAATTTCATTTAAGATGATTAACTCATATTTATGTCATGCCTAACAACCAATTAATCCATCATCGACCTATGTACAAATATAAATATTCCATATTCAACTGAAATAAACATATTATCAGGTTTCACAAGGGGTCTATGTTATTAAGCATCTACTCCACCATTAACGTTTTCAAATCCTAGTTTCGGGATTATCGGGGCACCCCATGGGTGGCCATAAAATTTTATATTCTTTCTCAAATCATCCAACGGGTACCGTGAGAGGTCCAACACATCATTTAGACAAATAAATATCCAATTATCATAAATGGATACTAATCAAATCAAGGTGTAACAAATAAATAAACCAAATCATGCTCAAATGTTAATCAAAACTATTGGATATAACTTTTATGCCTCCTAACATGAGTCTGTTGATGAATAATCCCTAATTTGAAGCCTCATGTTTTGATTCCCCCAACCCAAAAAGTCTAATCTATGTTCTCACTAGATATTGAGGGTTTTATAGCTTCAGATGAAGATGGGTTAAAGTAGAAAACCCTAATTTAGAATATGATTAAAAGTGGATATTAGTCACACCTGAGTCTTTGATCTGCAAAACAACAACAGTACAAATAGAATATTATTATAGGAGAATCGCCTCTTGGAAGATTTGGTCTTCCTTGTTTATCCCTTATGATACAGGAGTAAGAGAGGATAAAAATTCCAATTTGGGGTTAAAAATCATGGAATGGAATTTTTTTAAATTTTCCATCTTTACTGTGGTACACGGGTTACCCACACGGTTTTGAAAACTATACACAAACCGTACATGCGCCACTGTCCCAAAATCACCCTTTACATGGACTCTATAATATTCCACACGGTTAGCTTAATCAGGCGTTAATTTTTCACAAGAATATCTCCAAGATTGAATATTTTTGAGGAGTCCTCTCATGGTTTTCCATATCCGTGAACAAAACACAGAACATACCCAGGAACCATATTTTTTCCCTCCTCTTTCATTCCCCAAAACCCCAAAATACCTCCCAAAATTCTTGAAGTAAATGGGTAAAACATATTTAATCATGATAAGAGACGTAGACGATATATTAAACAAAAACAGACCATAATAAATAATCATTTATCTTACTCAAATTAAGGTTTTGTATGGTTGAGAGAAATGGCTTGGGAATTGTTTATAAGTGTCGGGAGTGAGTGCCTTTTTATAGTTGAGCAGGACTATAATTCCCTTTAATACTCAAAGGAACTCCCTATTGAGGTGTATCCCTTACCTCATTTTAATGGATTATTTAATAATTAAGGTGAATGGGGTTATGTGGATTATAAAAAACTTCACTACACAAAAATGAATTCATTTCTATAATTTTATTCCGTAATATCTTGGTTTCCTTATATTACGATTTTGGTTTTCCAATTAGGTAAATAGTTTTATGTTTGATGTGATTTATCCACTATGATTTAATTTATGTGATAATTATTATACAATTTAAATCCAAAGATTCATGATATGACATTAATTTTATAAAATAAAAACACTATGTGTGTTGGAAGTTTATTTTGATAGAAGAACGTGTAACAAAAAAAACTACATTAAACTTTTTCATGCTAATATTTTTTTTCTATTTTTATGCATGTATGATAATTATATATGCTCAATTATTAAATTATTTAACTTATTTTAGATTTATTAGAATTTTAAAATCACATGGTAGAATAATGTATTAGTATTAATTATAAATTATTTAATTAAATATCATATATAATCAACAAACATTAATGTAAATTTTTAAATTATTCATTTGATTGGAATATAAAAATATCAATAAAATAATTGATGTTTAATATTTAATGTTAATATCAATATAAAAAGAAATTATTATGTATAAAAATAATTTAAACAATAATTCATTCATTTTTCTTCTCTTTTAATATTATTAGTATCATTTATTTTATTTTATTAATAACAAAATAATTTCATTGTTTTCCTTTCGTAAGCCATTTATTATAATATTTCAATGATAAAAAATAATGATATATTTTTATGAACATAAAAACTAGAATAGATTTCAATGTAATATATACAACTGAACCAATGTTGCTTTCCTCTCTATCAAAATGCATTCTAAATATTAGTGGGATTGAAGTATCCATAATTTTTATTTTCATTAATTAACATTTTATATATTAAATATTCTATAAAAATATAAACTATTCACTGATAGCTCTAGAATAATGATATAACCCTATTAATATGTCAAGATAGTGGGTTCTAAAAAAATTTATAGGCTATTTTACACCTCAAATTATTCGATTAACAAATTAGTAAATTAGGTTTTCCATAATCAATTTAATTATTTTTAACTAATTTTACTAATAACTTTGTCCAAAAAGTAACAATACAAATCCTCATCCTTAAACATTACTTATTCTTGAAATTATTCATTAATTTTACATAAATTTACATCGATGAACTTTTATGGTTTAGAGCTTTAGAGAAATAGGTCGTAACTCATACATATGAAGTTAATATTATATGTAGACACTTCTACTGAATATCCATATTTTCATAAAATAAAAACACTTTAAAAAGAAACATGCTATAGTTTCATTTTATTAACAGCATAGCTTTTCAATGATTCCATTCTTGACTCTATTATTCATTAATTCCCGTGAAAAAACATTTGAAAACCTAGGATTATCATAAGATGCTCAATAAGGGATACAGAAAGACAAAAAATTGTTATTCATTGGAAAACCTGAAAACCATTTATACGTTATCATAAAATAATACTTTTCAACTTTAAGAAATAGTAAATATACTTTATTGAATATATTCTCATCATTTACCCTTTTTAGAAAATAAATTATAACCTTAGCTCACATAAAATGTTAAATATATTGTATAAAGGTATCTTGAGACATAAACATGGCTAATGGAATAACCATACGGTCAACTTCCAAACATATGACTAAATATAATAGTAATACAACTAACTTCCCTTACCCAATTCATTGGAGGTTATAACATAACCCACCATCCATCATTTATCGAAGAACCACCCATCATTGTTTTATCATGTACCCAACTATCACTGGTTTATCATGTAACCTGCCATCAAAAATCCAACTATAGTTATATAAACATATAATACAAATTATTTCAGTTATCATCATTTAACTCCTACAATTTCATTTCAAACAACTAGAGATAATTTCATGATGTTGAAATTTTTTGTACAATTTCAAAAATATTTTCAATGGAAAATCTCCCAAAAAGGTAATAAGGGATTTATTTTTCCTTTTAAATATATTAAATCATATAGAGGTAGACATATACCAAATAACAGTTACATTAGTAGAGAAGTCATTATCACCGGAAATGTTAATAATATTCTTTTTTATGTTTAGTAAAATCCTTCATAGAAAAAATATTACAATAGAATATAATTAAAATTCAATTGTATTTTTTATAATAATTATAATAAAAGGTAGTGTATAGCAACATAATATGCATCAATGATAAGTGGTAGGGACGAAGTCCCTTACCATGATTTAGAATTATAATGATTATTTCTTATTATTCCTGATTAATAAACTAAATTTAATTTTTACTTGTTTTAGATCCTTTTTAATGTTTATAATTAATTTTATATCAATTATTAACATGATATAAATATTTCATAACTATTTAAGTTCATTACTTTGAAATAAAATGCCGATTGTCGCCTATCTACCGGTCAAATTTCCGGTGCACTACTAATGTGTATAGAATAACTCGGGTCGAATCCTCAGCAATTATACTTTGTAATAATCGTTTGTTTTTAGTTGATTGTATTTTGATTTGGGGGGTTTGTTTGAAGAGCATAATTGAAATTATTGATTGACTATAATTGATTTAAAATATTGATAAAGAATGTGGTGAGTTCATCATTAGGGAGATAAGCATTTGATATCCTTGAGCTTTTCTTTATATTACATTAAATTCACACTCACATCAAAAGTTGATGTTTATTAGAAATCCAAAGTGTAAAGCCTTTAATCCAAGCCTTAACATTGCATAGGGTTCTAATATCAATCAGTGCTTGATTGTGGAATTGTATTTATGGTTCCAATAATCCATGATAACCACATGTTGAACATAATATGTCAATAATCCATGACATGTTAAGTCCGACATACACAATGTTAAATTAAAGAACACTAATCGAGAAAAACATCTCAATCACTTACAATCCCTATATTATAACTCACCCCAATAAGATATCTACTCATCCATTTCAATTATTATTAATCTGGTCTATTATGTTTAAGGTGATTAATTACAAAGAGAAGAAAAAGAAAGGGATAAGAAAAGAGTTCTGCGCCGAACACACATACGAATGATGATGAGAGTAAAAAAAACCGGCCTTTTTATTGAATAATAACGTAAAATAATATGATGGATTTCAGATTTATTTAAACTAAAATAAGAACATTAATATTTTAATATATAAGATGGATGATAATAAGAAATTAAGAAGAAGAAAATTGCATTAAAATAGAATTACAAAGACAAACACTTGCAAAATTACTAGGAAGAAAAATGCAAAAAGTAAATGAAAACAAAGTGAGGAGGAATGGATTATCAAGTGAAAAAATTAGTTTCACAGATCCTCTCAATCATTTTTAAGGGCCTTATTAATTCCAATCAATCCTCATTATCTCTTAAATTCCAACCTATTTGAAAGGAGAGTAGGGGGGAGTATTTATAGCCCAAGGAGTGGACTGTTTGCATTCCCAATCGGTCCCTCCACTTGAATCGCTAAATTGGCTTTCCAGATTGCCGAATATTAAAATATATCCTTATTCATAGATGTAGATAAAAACGTTTTCCAACAACTTTAAAAATTTGGAAGCATTTGGACAAATGGATCCCATGTTATGGGGGTTTTACTAAACAAAGGTAAACTGTCCATTTCTATCCATGCTTTTTTGATGGCCAAAATTCGAAAGGGTTTTTGAATATGAAGATTACTTCAAATACGAATGTTTTATTCAACAATGTCGGCCTAATATATCTCCTCTTTCACACTGAAAAATCTTAGCTCTATTTGATGCGTACATCATTAGATATGTTCATTAATACTATACTGATTTTATTTCTCGGACAGAATACTGGGCTGGAGGTCAATGCTTCATTTGGGCCCCTTGTACTTATATTTGGGCCTTGAAATTTTTATCCAAGATCAAATGTAGTGTGAAACTACTTATTGTGCAGAGTTATTATTTTTGGACTTCTTTATTGAGCCCAGTAAATCAATCTTCAAGGCTGATTCAGTTTGTTCACAGATTCATTGGTCGTGTTTGTGCGGACCACATGACAATTCAAATGGAAGAATATTCTCATTGTACCTTCTAATTAATTGTTTTATCTTGAATGTAGAATCCTAAAAAACAAGAACCATACAATTTGGATCAGTATAGTGATAGTTATGATTATAACATTAAACTGACTCAATTGGACTACTTCTTAAAATGCTCAAAAATTATACTTATATTAAAACATTAATATTTCACACAAATTATTCACATTTCATATAAAATAAGTACAGGGGAAATATAATAATTCAAGAAAATACTAATAAAATCAACTCCGCGGCACTTAGTTTTGTGTATGTCCTCATGTGCAACAAATATAAAAACATGACAAAATCATTTTTACTCACCAACAGATATTAAAATTTTGTTTTTTCCAATCAGGGGAGGTTTAGAAAATTTCACTCATCCATTTTGAATTCCACCACAAGTTGTTACAGAAACAATTTTACAAAAATAATTCATTTTTTTATTCTCAAATATAGAAATGGAAAAATTTGGACACTCAAAACTCACACCTCTCAAGATGATAAAATTCATTTGGGAGGTTCACTTTTTCACCAACCAAAAGTGAAAATCTTAGAGTTTGAAAAGAGATCTCAACTTCCAATCCCTATCCAAAGTGAACAAGAATCAATATGTATTTATAGGGGTTTTTCTGTGGCTATGATATTGTAGAAATATAATGTCCAAGAGAGAGGAGAAGAGGGTTAAAATACCAACAAAGAAAAAGAAATGCACATTTTTTTGAAATAAAACATGGAAGGAAATGAAAACTCATATTTACAAGGGAATTATTGTGTGAAGAAAAATAAAATATAGGAAGAGAATATGAAGGTAATGAGAATATGGAATATTTACAAAACTAAAAACTTATCCCAATAAGAATAAATGAATGTGTTCTTTTTTATCTTTTACTTGTTTTTCTTTGTTTTTTCGAAAGTTGACCTTGAAACAGATCTCACACTCATATCCCAACCCATGTTTGATCACCTCATGACATTAATTGTAATAGATATAATGAGATAAATGGTTGAGGAAGAGTGATTTTTGACCTACCCAAGACACAACCCATTTTTTACATTTTTTTATGTTTTTTTTTATTTTAATTTTTTTGTATTTTTTTAACACTTTTTAATATCATTTAAAAAATTACATAAATGGAAGTTCATTACATTCCCAAAAAAACACATACTGACAACCTCTCCCCCACATTGAAATGGATTCTTGTCCTCAAGCATATGATAACTCGTTGAAAATCAATAATAGGGTACCCAAACAATGAAATCCATTCCCCCAACACTTAAATTTAAAAAAATTGTAATGAAAATCCATGTTGATATTGGGTGGGAAAAGGTATTGGGCTTGTAATGTGACTATCAAAGAAAAGGTTTTCATAGGTTCGATGGGGCTTTCAAATGGAGGATTAATGTAAGGGAAATGGGAGGCTATATGGCTATTGTGATTTTCATGTGGATCAGAAAATGCCTCTATCATATTAATACACACTAAGGTAGTAAATTCATCTTGAAGGTCCACAAACTCAAGGCTCACAAAGGGGGGTGAAACACTCATTTTTAAAAGATGGCCATAGGTGGCCTTGGCATGAAATCAAATGTTGTTCCTCATGGTTCGGGGAAAGCATTTTCTAAATCAAAAAATGAGCATTCAAAATGTGTAGGTTTTGACACATATTTCTTTATCCAAAGTCATAATGAAAATACAAAATTTTTGTGATGAAACATGTCTCCTAACTCCCCAAAATGGTTGTACAAAATTTCAAAACTCGATGGTGAGTAAGCATGACTTATAATTTTATTTATTTATTTAAGTGATTGTTTTTTTGATTGTTTTTTTGATTTTTAGGGTTTTATTTTTGTAAAGATACACCCACACAAAAGAGAAGTTTAAAAATAAAGGGTTTGATAAAGAAAATGGAAAAAAATGAATGATAGAGGAAGATGAAGAAAGAGGTAGAGAAAGAAAGAGATAGAGAGAGTTAAAGTGAAAGAGGTGCCTCCTGGTTTGGATTTGGTGGGTCTCCTTCTCCATCTAGTCATAGGTTGGCTAGAGAAGTTGGGGATCTAGTGGAAGATGATGTTGATCCAGGATTGTTCATCCTTTCGTGGTGATGATTTTCCTGATGTCCATTAACCGTGAATGTCCTTTTGGAAGAGGCATCTTGGACTTTCACTTCACCAAATGGGTAAATGCTAGTAAAAACAAAAGGACCTTCACAACGGGAATTAAGCTTACCTGGGAGAAGATGAAATTGATAATTGAAGAGAATTACCTTTTAACCTTCATGAAATACCTTTCTCAGGATGTGATTATCATGGAGTTCCTTGGATTTTTCTTTGTAGATATTATAATTCTCATAAAAATCAAGTTGATGCTCCTCTAGTTCAGCCAATTGCAACAGTCTTTCTTCACCAGATTTTCACCATCAAAATTACAGGTTTCACATTCCAAAAAGAATTATGTTGGATTTCAACTGGTATGTGACATTCTTTACCAAGAACTATCCTAAAAGGAGAAATCCCAAGGGGTGTTTTATAGGCAGTTCGATAAGCCCAAAGGGCTTCACCAAACCTCTTAGGACAGTCTTTTCTACTGGGCTTAAAAATTCTCTCTAGTTCCCTTTTCACTTCTCTATTAGAAAGTTATTTCGTGCCATTTGTTTGAGGGTGATATTCAGTTGAATTTTTATGTACAACCACATTCTTTTTCAGAAGATCTTCCATTGTTCTCTTACAAAAATGGGTTCCTAGGTCACTGATCAAGGCACGTGGTGTGCCAAATATTTGGAAGATGTGGGTCTTTAGGAACTCAATAATAGTATGAGCATTATCCTTCCTAGTGGGTTTGTCCTCAACCCACCTTGAAACATAATCGACCCCAAGAAGAATGTATGAGAGTCCATTGGAAGGGGGAACTGGTCCCATGAAATCTATGCCCCAAAAATAGAAAATTTAACAAACGATTAAAGGCTTTTGGGATATTTCATTTCATTTAGAGATTGTGCTGAAATTTTGGAAAGTGGGACATGATTGACAGAACTCATGTGAGTCCATGAAGAGTGAAGGCCAGAAGAATCTAGAGTCTATGACCTTTCGGGAGTTCCTCTGTGGTCCAAAGTGGCCACCTCCAAGAAATGAGTGACAGAATTCTAAGATGGAAGAATGCTCATTTTCATCAACACATCTCCTAATTACCTTGTCTGCCCCAGTTTTCCAACGATTATTTTCTTCCCAAAAATATTATTATGAATCACTTTTCAACTTCATCTTTTGTTCTATTGATTTTTTTTGGAAAACACCAGAAAAAAATTAATTAACAATTAGGGCATACCTAGGTTTTTTTGGTGTGAGAGATGAATGGTGGTTAGTGGGGAATTCAGGATCGATGATTTCAGCTTTAGAAGAATTAGAAATTCTACTAAAGGGATCAGCCACAGGGTTTTATTTTCCAGGTATATCTTTGATTTCTAGGTCGAACTCTTGGAGCATTATGAACCATCTTATTAGCCTCGGTTTGGAATCACTTTTCATGAGTAGGAACTTTACAGCAGAATGGTCTATGAAGATAATGATTTTGGAACCATAGAGATAGGACCGGAATTTATCTAAGGCAATAACCACTGCTAGAAGTTCCTTTTTAGTGACAGTGTAGTGAGATTGACTTTAATTCAATGTTTTTGAGGAATAATAGATAACATGAGGAATTCATTCTCTTCTTTGACCAAGAACAGCCCCAACAGCTCTATCAGAAGCATCACACATCAACTCAAAGGGTAAGGACCAGTCTGGGGGTTTGATTATCGGGGCAGATGTGAGAGCAGTTATGAGTTCAACATAGGCTCTCTTGAAAATCTTATCGAAATGATAGTGACGTCATTTTGGAGTAAATGAGTGAGTGGGAGGTAAATTTTACTAAAGTTATGGATGAATCTCCGATATAAACTATCATGATCAAGAAATGAACAAATGTTTCGAACAATGTTGGGTTCAGGATGTGATTGGATCACTTCAATTTTTGCAGGATCGACACATCCGTTCATTTCAACCATGAAGTGACATTTTTTAAAATTTAACACAAGGTTACACTTGACACACTTTTGAAGGACTAGAGAGAGTGAATGCAAACAAGATTCAAATGACTCTCCATAAATGGTGAATTCATCCATGAAGACATCCATGTAGTGTTCATTTAATTCCAAAAATATACTCATCAAACACCTCTGGAATTTTGCAAGAGCATTGAGAAGTGAAAAAGGAATTCTTCTATATGCATATGTTCCAAAGGGGCATGTGAAAGTAGTCTTTTCTTGTTCCTGAGGTGAGATTGGGATTTGAAAATAGCTGGTGTATCCATCAAGGAAGAAATAGTGTGACTTTCCGGCTAATAATTTTAGCATTTGATCAAGGAATGGAAGAGGGTATTGATCTTTTCTTGTTGCAACATTCATTTTTCGATAATCGATGCATACACGCCATTTGTTCTTCACTCGAGTTATGGATTCCTCTCTATGTTCATTTGTGACAACAGTTATCCCACCCTTCTTAGGTACAACATTAATTGTACTAACCCATTCACAATCATATATTGGGTAGATAATACCATATTGAAGAATCATGGTGATCTCTACCCTTACTACCTCAAGGATGAGTGGATTGAGCCTTCTTTGTGGTTTTCTAATTAGTTTGGATGATTCCTCATGATGAATGTTATTAATTCAAAGGTAAGGGTTGATTCCTGGTATGTTATCTAGGGTCCAACCTAAGGCCTTTTTTTCCTCTAACACCTGAACAAGTTTAGACTCCTCAGTTTCAGTAAGGGTGGTTGAGATAATGAAAGGATATGGGTGAACATGGAAGAGGAATGCATATTTCAGGTGGTCAGGAAGGGGTTTCAGATTAGTCTCATCTTTTATTTGTGGGTTAGACGTCTCAGGAATGGATGAAGGGATTTCAGTTGCTTCAGATTCATTCTCCTTAATACTGTCCAAGGTTGAGCAGTAGATATTAGAGTTGATGTGCGATTCAAGAGAGTTTTCAAGTTCTTCTAGATTGATGGAGTCCATGAATGATAGGTTCACATCAACTTCTCAATTTACGACTTGGTTAATCATGGTGTAGATTTCACAAGATCCTTTGTCATTAGAACATGATGAACATGTTGTATTGGGGTTCAATTGAATCTTAGAAGTGTCTTTAGATGCATTGATTGAGAATGCAGAGTGATCCTCAGATGGGTATTGCATGGCTTGGAAAATGTTGAACTTGACCAGTTGGTCACCGAATTCCATGGATAGGATTCCTGAATGGACATAAATCTTGGTCCTCGCAGTCATGAGGAATGGTCTTCTGAGAATTAAGTGAGATCGAGAAGAGTTCGTCTCACCATAAATGTCAAAGACATAGAAATCAGCAGGGAAGATATGATTATTGACTCGGACAAGGATATCCTCAATTATTCCCTTAGGACTATTTGTGCTTCGATTGGCTAACTGAATGACAACACCCATTGGGTGCATGGGACCTAGACCAAGGTTAGAGAATATGGATTTGTGCATGACATTAATTGAGGCTCCTAGGTGTATGAGTGCATCATCAAAGTTGGAGCTTCCAATTTATCATGGAACCGTAAAGGTCCTTGGATCTTTGCACATTATGAGAATAGACTGTTGGGTGGAAACATTTTATAAGGTCATAAGTTTCCTCTTGTGGGTACACAACTCCTTGAGAAATAAGTCATACTTAGGAATTTGTTTAATGTTATCTAAGAGGGGAATATTGACTTCAACACATCTAAACATATCAAGCATTTCGGGATTAGGTTCAAAGAACATCCTTGTCTTAGAAATAGCTTGAGGAAAAGGAATTGGGTTCCTAAGTGGAATGGTCTGAGGTGATGGAATGGATTCAGAATCCTTTTCAATTTTCTTTCTATTTTCATTTTCTAGGTCATCATTCAAAGGAGTGGTTGATGATTTATCTTGAGGCATATCAAGTTGCATTCCTGTTCTAAGTGAAATTGCAATTACATTACCATTGGGGTTGGGTAAAGGTTGAGCTGGGAGTTGGGAAGAATTTGATTGTTGTTGTTGGCTCCGGTGGAATGAAAGTTGACCTATTTGAGTTTCAATGTTTTTATGGCTAGAATGGGTGAAGGAGGCAAGATATTCATCTGCACATTCCAATGTTTGCTTCAAAGAAGAGGCTTGTCCTAGATTGGGATTACCTTGATTTTGGTTCTTGGGAAATCGATTGTATTGGTTTTTGAATTGGGAAGTCTCACTAGGATAATGGAATCCAGGAGGAGGATTGTTCCTTTGAGGTTGAGGAACTAATGTATAAGGTTGATGGAAGTTACCACCACCTTGGAAATATTGGTATTGGTTTGGGGTTTGAGGAGGGAATTGAGGGGGTGAGACATGGGGTTACCATACCACAATCCATGGTTAAAGTTAGAGGAGAAGGGATCGGAGTGAGGTTGGATGATGATTCTAACAAACTGACCTGATAGTTGAGGATTGGTGTTCCGCTGAGCATATGAGGCATTGAGATCCATTGGTCCAGATCAATCAGATTGATCTTCTTGAAGTTGTGGACATGTGTCAGTTGGATGATATTGAGAGTTGCAGATTCCACAGTTTTTGATAGGTCTAGGAAACATTTATTGCGTAGAAGAGGATGTTTGGGATTTGGTAGCCACAGCTAGTTGTCGCACAAGACCTGTACGTTCACTCATCCACTCGAGCATCTTTTTCGGCTCAATTGATTTATTATATTGGGCTTTTTTGACTTGAGAATGTGCTCGAGTATGGAATTGTTGTGTGTTTTCAGCCACGTTACTTATGAGATCTCTTATAGCTGCATGAGTTTTATCAAAAAGATCACCTCCACTTGCGGCATCTATGAGAGTTCTCTCCATAGCCAATAAACCCTCATTGAATTATTGGATCAAGAGTTGGTTAAGGATTTGATGATGTGGGCAGGTTGGAAAAAGATTTTTAAACCTCTCCCAGTACTCATGGAGTGATTCACTTGGGAAATGATGAATACCACTTATTTCATTTTGGATAGATGCAGTACGATAAAAAGGAAAGAATTTTTTCAAGAAAAACCACTTCATGTCATTCCATTTCGTTATGGAACCAGGATGAAGGTAGTAGAGCCATGACTTAGCAGTGTCAGCTAGGGAAAAAGGGAATGCTCGGAGTCTGATTTGTTCTTTAGAAACCCCTTCAGGCTTCAGGGTAGAGCATACTACATGGAACTCTTTAAGGTGAAGAAGTGTATCCTCACCGGAAAGCCCGTGAAAATGAGGGAGAAGATGAATCAAACTCTATTTGAGTTCAAAGTCATCTTCTATGTTTGGATATTGAATACCAAGAGGTTGGTAATTCATATCAGGGGCAGTGAGTTCTTTTAGGGTTTGTTCCATAGGATTGGCCATTTCAATTTAAACTGGATGGAAAAGGACTAGTTCTTGAATTATTTGAATATCTCTTATGTTGCCCCTAAGATGGCGAAGTGTTCTCTATATTTTAGGGTCAAACAAATCTGAGGGATTGTTTGGGAGGCTACGGGGAATTCAGAGATGTTTTGGAAGAAAGAGGAACACGGGTTTTTCTTTTTGTTTTTTTTTCAAATTATTTTTTCAAATTTTAATTTTTTAGGTTTATTTACAATAAATAGAAACTAATGACTACATTAAGCACCATCTTTGGAAATAGTGCCATTTGAAAAGCATGGCCGATTATCTCCTATCAACCAGTGAAAGTTCTGGTGCCCTGCTAATGTGTATAGTAGCACTCGGGTCGAATCCTCGATGATGATACTTTGTAATAATCGTTTGTTTTTTGTTGATTATATCTTGATTAGGGGGGTTTGTTTGCATAGATTAGTTTAAATTATTTATTGACTATAATTGATTTATCAAATTGATAATGATTGGGGTGAGTTCATCATTAGGGAGTTAAGCATGTGATATTCTTGAGCTTTGCTTTATATTTCATTAAATTAAGACCCACATCAAAAGTGGATGTTGATTGGAATTCCCAAGTGTTAATCCTTTAATCCATGCCTTAACATTACATAGAGTTCTAATCTCAATCAGTGATTGATTGTGTAAGTGTAATTATGGTTCCAATAATCCTTGAAAACCACACGTTGAACATAATATTTCAATAATCCATGACATGTTAAGTCCAACATACACAATGTTAAATTAAAAAATACTTATCGAGCAAAACCTCTCAATCACTTATCATCCGTAAATTATAACTCAACCGAATAATATATTTACTCATACAATTAAATTATTAGAATTCGGGTCTATTATGTTTATGGTGATGAATTACAAAGAGAGGAAAAAGAAAGGGATAAGAAAAGAGTTGTGCGCCGAACACACATACGAACGATGATGAGAGTAAAAAAACCAGACTTTTTATTGAATAATAAAGTAAATGAAGATGATAGTTTTCAGATTGATTTAAACTAAAATAAGAACATTAATATTTAACTATAGAAGGTGTATTAGAATAAGAAATTAAGATGAAGAAAATTGTATTAAAATAGAATTACAAAGACCAACACTTGAAAAATTACAACGAAGAAAAATGCAAAAGTATATGAAATCAAATAGAGGATGAAGGGATTATAAAGTAAAAAACACGAGTTTGGAAGATCCTACCAGGACTTTGGAAGGGACTTGGTTCTGCCAATCAATATTCCTTTTCTCTGAAATGTCAACCCTTTTGAAATGAGAGGAGGGGAGATTATTAATAGCTAAAGGAGCAGACTGTTTGCATTCCCAATCTGTCCCTCCACTTGCATCGCCAATTTGGATATTCATCCAGCCGAATATCCAAATATCTCCTTCTTTGAATTTGTATATAATAATGTTTTCCGACTACTATCAAAATTTGGAGGAATTTGGACATGTGGCGCCAATGTTATGATGGTTTTATTAAACAAAGGTAAAATGTCCATTTCTATCCATGGTTTTTCGATGGAAAAAATGTGATACGGTTTTTGAATATGAATATTCCTTAAAATCCTAATTGTTTCTTCAACAATGATGGCCAAATATATATCCTCTTTCACAGTGAAAAATATCAGCTCGATTTGATGCTTACATCATGAGGTATGTCATGAATACTATATTGCTTTTATTTCTCGTCCAGAATGGTGGTCTGGACTTGAAAGCTTCAATTGGGCCCTTTGTACTTCGATTTGAACATTGAAATTTTTATAAAAGATGACATGTAGTGGTCCCGGAATTATGGTGGAGATTTAATGTTTTTGGACTTCTGGATTGAGCCCAGTAAATCAATCTTCAAGGCTGGTCCATTTTGTTCACATATTCTTTAGTCTTGTTTGTGAGGATCATATTTCCCTTCAAATGGAAGAATTGGCTCATGGTACCTTCTAATGAAATTTTGTATATTGAATGGAGAATTCAACAAGACAAGAACCAAACAATTTGGATCAGTATAGTGATTTTTATTTTTTAAACATTAAACTGACTCGATTGGACTACTTCTAAAAATGCATAAAAATTATACTTAATATTAAAACAATAATATTTCACAAATATTATGAACATTTCATATAAAATCAGTAAATGTGAAATATAATAAGTCATGAAAATATTAATAACTTCAATATTTCATTTTGTCGATATTCGGTACATCAGTCAAAAATAAACTTTTTTGATTTAATTTTTCCTTGTTTTCATAATTCCATTATTTCCAGAATGTTATAAATTATTTATGTATCATATATATATATAATATATATCTGTTTATAATATTACATGTCATTTGGAGAAAATAAATGAAATTCATTGTTCAGGGAGAGTGTATGTCATACGTATGTATGAATGCTACTTTCATTTCATTTTAATGTTAAGGGTATGAAAAATAAAGAATATATAGCTATGTAATAACTCCAGTATAATATATTTTTTATATATGTTACATACATTCATTGACTTAATATAGTATATGTTCAATGTATTACATTAATGATTCATATTAGTTTGAGGGGCAGTAGTCCGCACTTCTTTAAATAAAATTATCGTATTTACACATCATAGAAAGAATAATAGAATATTGTAAATAAAAAATCAGAGAAGTGTATAAAAAATATAAATATAACATATATAATATAAAAATAAAATTCCATCATAATTTCCACCATGTTTGGTGGTAGGATGAAATCAAACAATCATTGTTTCTTGAGGTAGTAGTTCACCATACACAGAAACAATATATTTATGTCCATTAAATGGTGGTGTGTGTAATTATAGTTCAAATAAATCTTTTCACAATTTCCTATTAAATTGATTATAGTGATGTTGATATGTAATCCTAGAATAATATTATCATTGGGAGTGGTGAAGGGAAATAACGGATAGGAACTTGAGGGAAGATGTTACCTCTAAATTGGGAAACTTGTTATGATTTGAGCCAAAATTTGTTCTCGAATTTTCTTTTTTACCAATATAATGATTATGGGATGTATGGAGGAAATTTTATAGATTATTTGATCCTAATTAGGACAATTCAAGAGGCATTATATGGTTGAGTAATTGGGTTGAGCTGGTGGCCTTTTATAAGAGGAAGGAGAGGCACAAAAGAAAATACTTAGAAAATTAGTTTATTATAAATTTATTTTTTAATTCTAATATTACCAAAGTTATATATTTCAATAATAATATTAGAATGGGTATAAATACACTGAATTGTTTTGTTTTAGACATGTTTGGTTCAAAAAATTAATCATATCATCTTGTTATAATCCTTTGTTAAAAACAGTAACTGTTACCATGTATTCTTGAATTTTTTCCATATATGGTCACTATAGTTACAATAAATTTCAATGAAACAAGTAGTGGTTCATTAATTAAATTTGGAATAATATATATATATTTTTACTGAATCATATATATTTATGACAATTATATCCTTTAATAAAATAGTATTTATTTTAAAAACTCATTGATGTCAATTTTCACACTATATAGTATATAATTATTCATAAATTCATAAAAAATTAATTACATAGAAAAAATGCATTCAAACAAAGATAATATGTCATAATAATCCAATAAATTATAATATGGAATCAAAATTTTCAAATTATATTTTTTTAATATTTATAATTTCTATTATTTGAACAATTTATTCATGAAGCCATCACTGCATCAACTTTGTGTCAAATTTTAATTCATCTATCTAATGTCTAAAAATTATGAAAAAAATCCATGATTTAGGAAATAGTCTTATATTTTGAATTTATATTTATAGTCAAATGGATATATTATATAAACCCATGTTAATTTTTTTAGTAAAACGATACATGTTTATGTTGTATTAATCATTAAATTGAATTAATTATTATAATGTCATTTTCACACCCAAGTGGCTCCCCGATGCAAAATATTCGGCATAAGGATGATAATTTTCAGAAAAAACTCATCTAATTGGATTAGGACACGTTTTTGGTTTGTTTGGTATTATTATTACATTATTTTTTACACTTGTAAACCTAATTTACCCTGTAACCAATGTAATAAAAATAATTACTGAAGATATTATTCATAATGTTCAAAAATATAAGGTAATATTTTTTAAATTTTTGAAAATATGATTCCAAATATGAAATAAATTTTAAAAAAATCAAAAGATGAAAATTTTAGTAATTAATTTAAAATTAATTATTGTTTTCAAAACCCGAAAGATGGTTTTATGAATTAAAAACTATCAAAATATTGACAAATGTTTTTGTAAAATTTCTATGTGAAATAACTTAAAATGACCAACATTGCATTAAACTATAAAATCATAATCAAATTACACATTAAAACCCATTATTTGTAAAATATATCAATTTAAAATATTTAGATGAAAAGACAATTTTGGATTAAAATGCAGTATTTATCACAATTTGTTAAAATATGATTATAAAAAAAATACCAAAATATCATCCAATGTATATTTTTATATCCCACTTATAATGAAAAATGTTGTTTTGTTAAATAGAACATATAAAAGTGAATTTTTTTTTTAAAAAGGGTTCCCCATTAAAAGGTGGTAAAAACATTTCAATATATATTAGAGTATATCATTTATAGAATTTAGTTCATTCTCATTCTAAGTCTATGTTTTTTTGATAAATGTAAAAAGGATTTAAAAATGTGTAATTATATTTTAGTTAGTTATATGCATTCCTACCAATACAATGTCTTGGCATTAACTACCATTATGAAAAATAATAATACTATTGTATTTTTTGTTTTTTTATTATTCAATGTTGTGTGCAACATATGATCTCAGATAAAACCATTGTTAAATTTTAGGAACAGTATCATACAATGTTTCCCATTAATGTAAAATTAATTTCTTATTCATAAATATTAATAGATATGAAATACTATTATCTATAAATAAAATGGATTCATCATCATTCCCCCATTTTGGAAATTTCATCTCTTCAATTTTATTTATCAAATAAGTGAGGGTAATTATCCCTCATATAATTTTTAGATGTACACATTTCCACATAAACCATATGGGTTTTCCAGAAAACCATTACCCGATGAATCACCATTTTCCGAAAAAAATTCCAATTGTGGTAAAGAATCTGTACTCGATTTACCTTGTCAGAATGATTCTCTTCCAACTGAACTACCACTGGTTTCAAAACATGAGATAGAAATGGTATATACATTATCAACTTTAAATCATGAAAAACATTTTGTACCTTAGAAAATTTTTAATTTAAATCAACCTATTGGAATCCTATCAACGATTATATAGGATTTCAAAGGGTCGAATGAACCTCAGAATCCGCATTCCCTTCTCACGAAAACTGATCACACATTTCTATGGAAAATCATTGAGAAAGACATTGTCACCTACCTCGAAAGAATGATCTCTCTTCATTGATTATCACCATAATTTTTTTCCTACTATGTGTTATAATCATGTTCTTCTGAATCAACTAAGAGTTTTCTTCTATCACTACAACCAATTATGGTACCATCAATATAATGTCACCTAAATCATCAAAAAACTGTTGGAGTTCGACACCTCTTTCCATATTATTCATCCAATGGAGATGTATGTATATTGGAATGAAAACTGTTATTATATAAAAACTTAGTCAAAAAAGTATGTTGATCTCTACTTTCATATTAATCCTTTGATCATGTATGTAGCATATCCTCCATGGTCCAAATTATTCTTTTTGACATCTCATCTTATAGAGGATAGAAACCTGCATTGAAATTTAATTATGACCCCAATGACTTCTAAAGGCCTTTCCAAATTCTAAAAGTAATCATGGGATCAATATAAGATAAAATGTAGAGTGTAACTCCATGAAACCCAGTATCTATTAAATAAACAATTGAAATTTTTGATCTATAGTTAGAGTATATCCAATAGGAATAAAATGAGAATATTTAGTCAGTAAATTAATAATAACATAGATTCTATTATTACCTTGAGATGTTTTTTTAATCAAACAATGTAATCCATTGACACATTTCCCCATTTCCACTCTCGTGCTGGAAAAGGCTGAAGAATCCCCTTTAGTAACTTTCATGCCACTTTAACCTATGGAAATGTCAAACACATCATTGTATAGTCATCAAAATCTCATTTTATTCCATCCCACTATCAGCACTCCCAATGTTCTCTGTATAGCTTAGTACTACTAGGATTAACTAAAAATTGAGAACTATGAGCTTGACATAATAAATATTTCTTCAACAGTGAATCACAAGGCACAAATAGCGTATTTCCAACCCTCAAAATTCAATATTTATCGATGATAAATTTATTTAACATACCTTTCTGAATGAATTCTACCTTTTTCTGCAACTCATAATCTTTTTTTACGCCATCTCAATTCTGTCGGATTGAGATGATTTCACTACCACCTAAAACAAAATAGTGTAATTACCTTCACCGAAAAAGTCTAATACAAAATTCATCAAATTTGAAACCAATGAATCTAATTCCAAAAGTATCACGGTTAATATACCATTACTCTTTCAACTCAATGCATCATCCCTTTTATTTTACTTTCCATGATGGTAATGAATCCTGAAATCATAATCCTTAATTAATCTCATTCATCTCCTCTGTCTCATTTTTAATTATTTTTGAGTTAATATATACTTAAATATTTGTTGATTATTATATATTTCACAATTTACACCATATAATTGATGCCTTCAAATATTAATTAACACAAAAATAAGTTAATTCCATATCATGTGGAGGGAAATTTATATAATGAGGATTCAAATTAAATGAAGCATAAAATATTATATGACCATTGTGCATTTGGAAAAAACCAATACCTTTCAATGATGGATCATTATTGATAAAAAATTGACCATCCCTGGAAGGCATGGAAAAAACTGAATCATTTACTAATCTTCATTTCAATTCCTAAAAACAATCAACACATTCATTTTCAGAAATGAACATAACTCCCTTACTTGTTAGCATAGTTAGCGGGATATATAACCATGGAAATTTTTAATTAGTCGTTTGGTAATTACCTGTTAATCCAATAAGAAAAAAAATCTATATGATATCGGTTGGTCTAGGCCACTACTCAACAAATTTTGTTTTACAAGGGTCAAAAGTTATTACATATTTAGAAATAATATAAAAAAGGAAAGAAATTATTTCCAACCAACATTCACTATTACGAAAAATTCCATAATGTATCTCTTTTTTAAGGTTTTCTAAACAATCCATAAGTGACTTAAACATTTTTCCATGTTTTTAGGATATACCAAAATACCATCTATAAACACAACTAAAAACTAATCTAGAAACTGATAAAAAACACTATTCATGAGATTTATATATACAGTATGTGTGTTAGATAACCAAAGGACATAAATACAAACTCATAATTCACGTATCTCATTCGGAATGAATACAAATCATCGAGATGATGCGAGCATAGAATCTGTAATTAATAAATAATCTAATTATACCATATTTAAATTTTATAAATAAAACTGGAGGAACCTATGGTGATGTTATAGGTTTAATGAAACCATTATCAACTAATTTTTGCAACTATTTTTTTAATTCCACCAGTTCTACATGAACCATTAAATAAGGGGATTTATTAATAGACTTAGATTTTTGCACTAAATCAATAGTAAATTCAACATTCCAATTGAGAACAATACCTGGTAGTTAATCAAGAGAAACATTTTTAAATTTCTTCACTACTAGAATGTCCCTAAAAAAAATTTATTTCTTTTCAACAACACGGACCATATAACATTCACTCTTATCTTTAATCAATATTTCAGCTTCTTAGTATGTTAGAAAAGATGTTAAATCATTGAATAAAACATTATTTTGAATATAATCTATTTTATCATAAATAACATAAATCCAATCCATACCGAAAATTATATCAAATTCTACAATGGGATTTTCATGAAAAATTTAATAAAGGACTATCTCACCAACAATAATATGATGATTCCTCTAAATCATGATTTCTTTAATAATTCCACCTGCAGTCTTTACCAAAACATCAATATCACATTGTGAGGATCTATTTCCAATTCACATGAAAAGTGATCGAAAATGAACGACTGTTAAGATCCAGAGTCTAATTGAGTTTAGACATATTTTGATGAAATTTGTAACATACATTTGTGCACATCATTTGATCGTCCGACTTCATCCATAGTAGTTTCAATTGATTTTTCGATGCACTTATTCTTTCTATCCATCCATTTTCCACCCTGGGTAATCATCTTTGGACATGAATTTGAATAATTTCCCATCTCTTTACAACTAGAACATCATATCAATGGTTATTCATTACATGCCAAAAATCATCCTTATTGTTACATGTAATATGAACAGTTTTAAAACATTAGAATAACTTCATGGATTTGAGAAAAATTATCTAGTATTCTATTTACCACACTTTGTACAAGTTCAAAATTTTGGGTTTCTTACCTCCAGGCCTATATAAATAATTATTTACCATTCTATGTAAATTTTATTGATTATTTTGTTTAATTTAATGGAACACATGCTCAATAGAAAATTCCATTTCAACCTTCTCAAAACATCATACAAGTTTCTCATAGCTTTGAAACTTAGGGGAAGCTAACACCCCTCGATATTTCGACTTCAATCCTCAGTAAAATCAATTTATTATACTGTCAATTTACTTGATAAAATTTGGGATGTACCTTGAAAAATTGGTGAACTTTTCATCATAGGTAGCCACCAAATATTCAAATTTTATATAAATTCCTATAATGTATATTTCATCATATGTTGAAAAACCATACGAAAATATTTATCAAGGAATTTATACTTAAATTAATCCCATTCCAAGTAATCATTATCTTCAATTCCTCAAGTATTTTTAATCATTGACCACCACTGATTATTTTTAACATCTACATAATAAAAATAAGGAATAACCATTCTATTATCTGAACACCCCATTACATCAAAAATTATTTATAGTGCTTTAATACAGTATTCATCATGAAGAGGTTCAGATGATTCCCGAAGGATAGAGGAAAATTCTGCAGTAATTGAAATACAATCGAAATCTGCCACTGTGTTTGGTCTGGATGATCTTGTGCATAGACACATCCACCATTTATTACCAGAGTCAACTAAGAAATCACTATATAAAATTGTTCAATTCCAATTCCCTAATTTTAAGATGTTTATATGGGAGGTTACTTCGCTCAGTATGCCTTCCCAACATAGCTGACTTGTTTCCTCTATAGAAAACCATTCTGAAAAAACATATATTAGACAATGTAATTTTTTAACCTTCAAATTTTATATCATTTTGACCAAAAGTTAAAATTTTTAATATTTATAATATAAAAAATATTCTAACTCCTAATTTTATATTAAATTACTTCTGATACAAATTTTAAGGCCCTATCCTTAAAAATTACTTAATATTGAAATGTTTGATTAGTTTGACTATAATTCACTTTGATGATTGTTTTAGTTTTAGAACATTTTGGAATTAGGTCATAACTCATACATAACAATATAATATTTCATGTATACAATTCTAATCAAAATTCATTTTTTATTTAAAAAACTCATTAAAAAGAAACATGTTATCAGTTCATGTTTTAACAACATATATTTTTTATGATCCCATTGTTGAAACTATACTTAATTATTTCCTATCAAAAAACATTTCAAAATATGAGATGAGCATAAGATGATTAGTAAGGAATACAAAAAGAATGAAAATTGTTAGTTTTGGGAAAACATAAAAACCAATAATATGTTATCATAATGCAATAATTTTTATCATTAAGAAGTAGTAAATATGCTTCAATGGGTATAATATGATTATATAACATTTTTTAAGCTAAAATATTACCATAAATCCCATTAAATGAAACATATAACATATAAAGTCAACTTGGGATATACAAATACATAAATGTAATTACCATTTGGTCGACTACCACACATATCCCTAAATTAAATATCCATATGGCCCACTTCCATACATATTGAATTATAGGTTACAATGTAACCACTCATTCATGGTTTATCACGAAACCACCCATGTTTGGTTTATCTTGTAACATCCCTTATTTGGATTGTCATGTTACCACCCATCAAATATCAATGTACAATTATATAATCATAAAACATTGATGATTTTAATAATCATCATTTTAGTCATAAAATATCATTTGAAATCACATGGGTTGATTTGAATATATTGAAATATTAAATCAACTATGAAAACAATTTTCAATAATAAAATAATGAAAAAGTAATAAGGGATTTCATTTCCTTTTAAAAACATTAATTCTTATAGATGATACAAAATATCAAATAACGGTTACAGAGACAGATAAGTCATTTTCACTACATATATTAAAAAAATTCATTTTCATGTTTTAATAAGTGTCAGAGAAACAATTTTACCATTTAATTCAATTAAATTCATAGTGTTTTATTATAAATCATATAAAATAATGTGATATATAACATTAGAGTATGCCTTAATGAAAGTAGATTGTGATAAAGTCCCACACCATGAGTCCAAATCATCACATATGTTTATTGTTCTTCCTAAATAATAAAATTAAGTTAAATTATTATTGATTTAAGTATCTTTTTAATATTTATTATTCCTTTTATATCTCTTATTACCACATTGTAACAATTACATATTTATTTATGTTTATATTGGATAATTTTTTGATATTCATCTCATTAGTAAAAAATGAACTTATATGATGTAAATTGTACATATAGTTAAAATTACATTATCTGATTAATGATTTTAATTACTTAAATATCATATATATATATATATATATAGTATAATGTATTTATAAAATTCCATAATATTTGAAGATATGAAATCAAATTCACCGTTCATGGAGATGGTATGTCGTATGTACGCATGAACGATACATTCATTTCATTATCATTTTAATGGATGGAAAACTAAATGATGCATAAGTATGTGATAATTACACTATAATATCAATGATATATATGTTACATATTTTCATTAAATCCAACCTTTATATGTTCTTTGTGTGGAATCAATTAGTCATATCACTTTGAGGGGGCGGTAGTCCAGACTTCTTCAAATGAAATTATCGTATTTACATATCATGTAAAGCATAATGTTATTCCATAAATATAAAATTAAAGAATTATAAATAAAATAAAATTAAAATATATATCATATATAATTATGGATCAATCATAATGTCCACTATGAAATGTTGTATGAGAAAATTTAATAATCATCGTTTTATGAGTCAGTAGTTTGACGTTCAGATAAATTGTATGATTGTATACCTAGGATGATGATGTGTAAGTGCACATTCAATCCTTATAATTACAATATCATAGAATATTGAATATAATGGTGTTACTATGTAACCATGGAATAAGAATATTTTAGAGGGTGGAGAAGGAAAATAATGGAATGGAACTTGATATGAGACAATACCTCTAAATTGGGTAACTTCTTTCAATTTGAGCCAAAAAGATTTCATGAACTACCTTCTTCCCAAGGTAAGGATTCTAGGAGGAAAGGAAGGATTTGGGGAGTTTATTTGATATGAATTTGATGATCTAAGGGGATTTATTGGTTTTAGTTAGTGGGTTGTAGTTGTGTCCTTTTAAAAAGGGTAGAGGGGAACTTAAGGAAAGTATGAAATATTATTTTATTATAAATTTATTTTCGAATTGTAATAGTAAAAAAGTGACATATTTCTAGTATATGATAGAAATGGGTAAAATTTCTCTCAAGAAATATGTTTATGAAATTTTTTTGTCATAAAATTAAACTTCACTTTTTTGCTTTAACCCTTAGTTAAAAATATTAATTGTTTCAACGTCTTCTTGTACATTCACAGTATATGGTTACAATAGTTAATATATAATGTTAATCGAACCATAAGTGGATAATTTATTAAATAGTTAACATTATATGAGTTAACAATATTAATAATAGATTTTTATGACTGTTATGTCATTTATGAATATATTATTTGTTTTAAAAACTCATTTATGTCAATTTTGACACAAGTTTGTAATTGATTGTTCAAAAAGTCATAACAATATGATTAATTCGAAAAAAGGCTTTAAATAAAATATAATATGTCATAATCATCTATAAAATTTGTATATGGAATAAAAATTTTCAAATGATATTTATTTTTATTTTTATAACATCATTTATTTGAAACATTTATTAATGAAATTATCACTGAATCATCATTGGGTCATGAATAAATTTATTTATTTACTATATAAAAAATATAAATAAAATAAAATATTTAGGAAATATTTTTAGATTTATAAATATTATTTATTGGAAAATAGTTCTATTATATAAACCCACCATATGTTTTTAATAAAATGTTACATATGTATGTTATATTTTTCTTTACATTAAACTAATTATTATAACATGTCATTTGCACACCCATGTAGCTCCCAAATGCCAATAATTCATCAAAAGGGTTCTCATGGATATAAATAACACAGAAAATAGTCTTATAACAAGTAGTAGGGTAGTTTTAAATTATTATAATATTATTTTGTATCATAATTTACATGATTTACCCTTTTACCATGTTAAATAAAAATAATTACTGATGTTACTAAGTATAATGTCCAAAAATAAAATGTACCGATTTAAAAAAAATAAATGTAGAATTCCAAATGTGTATTCCATTTTTCCAAATTTAAAATGAAGTTATTGTAGAAATTAATTTAAAAATAATTCATAC
The DNA here is from genome assembly GCA_963277665.1 of Viscum album. Classification (NCBI taxonomy): domain Eukaryota; kingdom Viridiplantae; phylum Streptophyta; class Magnoliopsida; order Santalales; family Viscaceae; genus Viscum; species Viscum album. The sequence goes on from OY728134.1 coordinate 373,971,503, forward strand.
TGTAAATAAAAGAAGGCGGGTATTTAAGAAGTAAAACTATAAAAATATTTAATTGTTTTTTGTCAAATTTCAATGAGAAATTAAATCTAAATACCAAAATTATATTAAATGATAGGATTATTATCCAATTACAAATTAAAACCAATTACTATTTCAATTATTCTATATAAATACATTAGATGATTTTTTAATTAAAATAAATCATTTTCTCCTAGTCATTAAAATTTGAAATCAATAAAAAATACCAAAATTTGGACAGAAGTAAATTTTGATTTCCCACTTCTAAATAAAAAATTTTATTTTATTAAATAGATCATATAAACGTAAAAATAATATTTTTAAAAAGGGTTTTCTCTCAAAACATGTCAAATCAACCATTAAAAAATATTAGAGTATGAAATGCTTAAAATTTGATTCATTCTCGTTTCTAAGACTCTAAATTTTATCCGATAAATGTAAAAATATTTAACAGACATATCTTATTGTATTTATTGAGATATGTTAATTTTTTATGTATACAACATCTATTAATTAACTACCATTTTAAATATGAATAATAATATTGTATTATTTATCAGTATAATTCGTTGTTGTGTCTAATGTAATATTTCAGAGAAACCTGTTATTGCATATCGAGAACACTATCAGAAATAGAATCCCTTTAACTTAAAATTAACATCATATTTATAAATATTAATAGATATGAAAATTATTATTCAATAAATAAATAGAGTGTTATAAACAAGAAAAAATTATAATGTATTAGTTATTTTTATTACAAATATGGAATCTATTTTTATATGTTTAAACTGTTGAATTTGATAAATAAATTTAAAATAAGTACCCTACTCTGGACAAGAAAGGAGGTTATTAATGTAAAAATATTAAAATTTTTACTATGTTTTATATATATTATAATATTATATTGATTCAATATAAATATATTGTATTAATATATAAATAATTATCTATACCGAATAAAAAATAAAACATTATAATTTTTTAGATTAAATGATAGTATTCAATTAAAATCCATCATTTTTTCTCAGAAAAATACCAAAAATTGACCCTAATATTATTTCATAATTACACCATCAACAATGAATTTTACACAATAATGATATCATCATATGTATGTTTTAGATTTATATAACCCATGGTATGTGTTGGATTTGAAAATTTAATGTGAAATATTATTACAAAAAAGAAAGAAATTATGATTTGTAAGTAAGATTTAGAATTCCTTATCTTTTGGGAATAATATTTATCATCTAATTATTATCTACATGTAACCCCAGTATATATAACGAATTACCATCTTGGTTAATAGTAGAAAACAACATATAAGGATGATTAATTTAATCCTAATACATGGGTTATACCTATTGAATATGACTACATTGATGTTTTTCCAATGGGATTATGTAGACATCTCGCAAGTGATGAAAAGGATGTTTTAATTGATTTAATACATGAGGAAGGGTCAATATAGAAAACTCCCTATCAAATTTACACATGGTATGAGGTGGATTTGAAGAAAAAAACAATATTGTTTGGGTAATAATGGATCATTCCCTAGTGTTTCTCTATGTTTGTGGCCTATTTTAATCATTAAAAATAAATACATGACCATGAAGAATAGAATTAATTATAAAGAAATATATTTTATTCATATAATAAAAAATTATGCTCCACAACAAATTAATTCTATATTAGAACAACTTCTTATTGAAAATAATTTTTGACTAATTTAGTTACATTATGGGTATCATCAATTATTACTAATAAAAGTGACATTAAAAAAAACATTCCAAAAAGGATTGAAAATTACATGTTTCCCATCATTTTATTACAATAACATATTAACCATTGGTTTTTATGGATCCAATGAATTTAGTATTCAAGTAATATAATGGTGAATTCATTTTGGAATTAATTGATGTTATATTATTATATTCTACAATCTATGAGGTGCAACAGAATCAATTATAGTTCCATCTTTTGCATATTAAAAGAAAAAATATATATTTCCAATCTAGTAAGTGTGATTTAGGTTTTGAGTATATTTAATTTCATATTTTAATGACCTCAAAAAATGAAATTTCATCATATTATATAAAGGAAAAGATAGTTAGATAATATCAAAAACTAAAAATATAACTGAGGTTTGTAGTTTCATTGGGTTGGTAGGTTACAATTAGTGATTTTTCCTATATTTTCCATAATTTCATAACATGTTATACATGATTATATGAACATGGGTTATGTTTTATTGGATAATGTAATGTGATGAACGTTATTCTGAATTAAAGATAACAATTCACAATGCACAGATTTTGACACTACCATGTGTAAATTATGGTTTTATGATATATAGTGATACATCTAAGTTTGTATATAGTTGTGTCCTAATTAAAAAAAGTTAAATATATTTTTTATTCATCATACATATATATAACTCATGAAAATAACTACCCAAGACATGATTTTGTGCTGGAAAATGTGAAATTTCATTTGCGGTTATGGAGATATTAACTATATGTTAAATTATGTGAGATATAAATAGATAATAAACCATTATTATAACTATATTCATAGAATGATCCAAAAATGAGACAAAGTAAAAGGTTTGAAATACCCATTTATTATTATTTCTCAATACACTAGAACCAAGGATAATCAAATAATATAGTGAATGCAATGAGTAGGATGGATCATGGGGTTTTAAAAAAATGTGGATTGAGAGGTATCACATGGTCATGGATATAGAAATGGAGGATAAACTAGTTAGTAAGTAGTGGATAAATCAATCATTTTTTAAATTATTTCAAGACCATAATTATTAGAGAATATAATGAATTTTCAATTTGATGATTAGAACATTTGGAAGGGTTTTTTTATGATTTTAAATTAATAGAATTCATTTACATAGAAGGAGTAAAAACTTTTGGATGAAGATTGTTTTTTCCTACTATAAATGTACTAAAATTAATTTTTAGACAATTCTCAAAGCTCAAATTCTTTTATACACTATTGTAGCGTGATCATGTATATGGATTTGAAGTAATATTTTAGGTGGGATAAAATTAAGTGTCAAATTTTGATTATGTCTCCTAGTTTTTGGTTTTTAACAAGTTAAATATCTAAGGAAGAATTCTAGAGTAGTTATGAAACCACATCACATTCCTATGAATAAATGGGATGATATTACCATGGATATTTTAATGACTTTACCAAACACCTAATTAATGAATAATGGAATATGGGTTATTATTAATCACCTAACTAATATGAAAATTTTATTGCTAGAAGATATGAATTAAATCTTGTGTTCCTCACAAGACTCTTTATTAATGATGTTGCGAGAAAACACAAATCATTATATTGAGCATCATTTGAGCATTCCCTATCATCCACACGCAAATAGATATTCTGAAATTATGATTCAATCATTGGAAGAAATGTTTACGACATTATCACTCAATAGTCAAGGTATTTCATATCATTTTTTACATCTGGTAGAGTATTCCTACAATAAAAACCTTCTTTGACCTCTTTAAATGGTGTCATATAATGAATTATATGGAAATATAAGTCCCAGTCCTATATCATGGGGTGATGTTGGTGAAATAAAATATATATACAAATATATTTTGCATGAGATAATGATGATGTTATAATCTAATTAAGATAACATTAAATAATATCAAATTAGGAAAAGGAGATATATCGATAATCATCGGAAAAAGTAAATTCCATGGGGATAGATATTCATTTCATGAATTTATTTATATGGAAGGGTATAATAAGGATCATTAAGAAAGGGAAACTAGGACCTATCTAAATCAAAACCATTTAATTATTAAAATTAAGTAGATTTGATTTTTATTATTTAGAAATATGCCAATAAAAAATCAATATTGCATGATGTGATCATATATCTCCTATATAGAAGTAAATGATATAACCAATGCATGCACTGGCCTCTAATGAAAAAGTTTTAGAATATGATATATCATACTATGTGGAACATAGTCCTAATATTGAAAGTATAGGGAATGCATTTTGGAATAAAAAAACCTATCTACTAAAGGTATTCAATAGGAAGTAGAAAATGGAATAAAAAATCTAGGAAACACTAGAAATTATGAGAAGATGTACCCATATCATTTTGAAGGTAAACTCCATGAAATTTAGAGGTTAAATTTCATTAGTAGTGAAGAATGATACAAAACAAAAAATTAAAATATAATCTTTATATTATATGCTTAATTTTTTAATAAAAATAAAGGAATACAATAATTATTTATCATTTCTTAGATGCTAAAAAGTTCATTTTCAATATCTTGTTTTACACCGAAGACTGTGTTTTATCAAACATTATTAATATTATTATTTAAAATGTATATTATCTTATTGAAATAAAATTGTTCATTATGAATTCTATTAACTAACTTAAGAAAATACATCGTTTATTTTATTGGATAACAATCAATTATAATAAATTTTAAATCCAAATTATTTTAAAGTAAATATTTTTTATGAATAATTTTTTATGCACCCAAAGTAAATTTATCTTAATAAATCAATTTAATAAAAATTATTAAATTATCATAATGAATTATATATATTATATTTTTGTTAATTTTTTTAATTAATCAAATATATTTTATTATCATTGAAAAAGAATTAATCCAATTTGACACATAATAAGTACTATTTTTATAAAAGAAAATTTTGAGGTCTTTTATGGGAGACCTTTTTTAAACTAAATTATGAAACTTTTATAAATATTATTTGAAAAAATTAACATAAATTTTGATTTTTTAATTCTAAAATTAACCTACGCTGAATTTTTCATATTTTTTTAAGATGTTTCGTATTTTAATGAATAATGACAAATAAAAAATTTAATTTAAATATGAATTTTCAATTAATAAATTTATAATGAAAATTATGTTCATAATTTCTTATAAAAGACATATAAGATAATTTTTAAATCTATTAATCTGATTTACATCAACAAAATATTTATCGTATAGAATTTGTATATAAAAAATATATGAATCATTTGGTAATTTTCCATTTTAAAAATTACATTGTCATCAATCCTGTTGGATAAGTTTTCAATTAAATTCAACCACATATATGAGTTGGATTTCAAAATACATATTCAATTTTGAAATAAAAAAACATTATAATTTCTTATAAGGTTTTGTTTTTTTTTTCAATGTAATTACTGTATAATTTCAATGTTTATCACATTGATTAAGGATAAAATGAGACTTCTTGCTAGTAAATCAATAATGATAATGTGTAGAAATAATGAAAGAAATGTCCAAAACCTATTATATGGAAATATTTATACAATATTACTTCGTGGATATAAAATGTATATATATTAATGTAAAATGATAAAAATTTAATCTCCCTAAATAAATTACTTTTTGTTATGAACATGAACGCCACTCCTCATCCACTATAAACAAGCACTCAATCCCCACACATTTTCACACATGACAAGCTATTTTGATCATCAAAAACATACCCAAATTAATTCCCAAATTCCCTATCCATATAATTTAATAATTTCTTTATAAAAAAGAATTACCATTGAATTATATAAAAACTATTTAGGATACCCCAGGAAGAGGTAATATTATTTTTAGAGAGATTAGATTTTATTTCCTTCTCCACATAAATCAATTATTATTAAATAAATATTATATAATAATCATAGATTCAAAATTAAAAATATGTTTTTATATAATAATGGTAGTACCTAAAAAATGGACACATCAATTAAATTGGTTTTGAAATCATCATTTGTGTGTACAAATGACTACCACCTCGCAAACTGATGGCATTTATTTTTTTCCATTAACAAATTTCAAGGTTTGTTATAATGATAAAATTATTTTTTATATATTATATTTTTTAAATTTATGATGCATTTTCTCTTATCAAATTATTATTGAAAACATACATTCAAACATTTCCTTTACTGGGTATATAATAATGTTTTTCATGTGTACGATGGAATACTGACATGTGAAGCGATGTGATTCATTCACACAATACATTGAATGTATTAAATATTTTTTTAACCCAAATAAGTTATATATATAAAATTGATATTAAAATAATATGGTATTATAGAAATATATATCATTTTATTTTATTTTATTCTATAAAATATGAAAATGGAAACAATGTTCATGCTTACGTACGACAAACCGTCTCTATATACAGTGTATTTCATTTTTATATCACAAAATTTTATGGACTACATTATATACATATAAACTAGATATACATGGAATTTAAATAATGATTTAGATTATGTATATGATAAAATTATTATTTATACAATAGGGTATAAATTGAAAATGTCAAAAAACAATTTACTCAAAACAAAGAAACTGATACCCATAATGAGGAAAATAATGAAAATACGTCGATAAATGAGTCAAAATATGATATAAACTAATTAAATTATAAATTATAATTATAAATATTGTAATGGAGTTAGTAAATAAAATTATTAAAACCATTACACATGATGATAATGTATGTTTAATTAGAAGTATGTGTAAGGTAGGGTATTTCATCTCAATTTAAATTTTATGGTATCTTCATTGTAATTATACACCAATTAACGTTAAATTATTGTACATACCTCTACTAAAAATTTGTTTTCCTTAATAATTTATTTTTCTTGGTATTTTTTTGTTTTCTGTTGAATTATTTCATCCACATATTGGACATGAAAATTACCAAGTTGTAAAAGTTTTTGAACAATTTTGGGTTCTTTAGTGATTATTACTTTTATGAATAAAAAATCATGTTCATGTGATTATTTTTTATTGTAAATTAAATTTTAAATAAATATAAACAAATTTCACCATTCATATGCTTATTTAATAATATAGATTCTATTTTTACAAATGGTGTTTACATTGATATTCATTTGATTAACATGGTTTATATTGATAAATCTATATCTTTTCCTCAATATGAATATTTAATAAGGTATATTGTTTAACAAATAAATATATTATTCAATAAAAGATGAATTATTTCGAAATATAGTGATGGCTGGGAACTTTAGATTTTGTATCCCATTGATGCATTAATATTTCCCATGAAAATAATCAGTTGGCCAAAGTAAGTAGGATTCTAGCTGTTATTTTAAAATTTCCTAAGGATATACACGGACCATTGAGGTTTTCATGTTCCATAGACATGTTTTCAAATAATTAATCATTTCATATTTTCAGAATTCAGTTAATATTACTATCCATGATTTTTTACATCGTCTATATAATCATTTCATTCATAGTTTGTAGACTAATGTCCACCCACGACATATTCTCTTTCCTTGCCTCGTTTGTTTATGGAAGGTGTGATACCTATCATCAGGTGGATCATTGGAAGGACCTCAAAGCCCTTGATCTGAGAAACATCGCATGGATCATGGGAGGATATTTAAAAATAACTGTGGATCCTTAAGAGAGTAAGGGAAGGGGCCCCTTCCGTAGGTAGGATAGTTTGGATTTTTTCCGCTTCATGGCTACCAAATGTGTTACAGACATATGGTTCATTAGTGAAATCATTACCGAGTGTAGTAATCAGTGTGTGTCTCTTTGCTCTCAATGATGGTAGGATCGGTGATTTGAAAACGTGTAGGATGTACTCTCTTTCCGAAATATCAAAGTGTATCATCTCGTGTGAGGTATATTAGACCACGGTCTTCTCCTTATTTCTCTAGACTCATATCAAGATGACATGGAATCCTTCGAATTATCTTAGAATTTTTGTGGTATTCTTAGCTTCCTGAAAATCATCAATACAGACTGTTATGATCTATCCAATGGAAGACCATGGATCATGCTTGACCCAAAATTGAAAAGGAAAATAAATCACCATCATGTCTGGGATAATAACATTCCATCAGATGAAGTGGACTTAAAAAATACAATGCATGAGGTGGAATGACTCAAGATTTTCCTTGAGGAGGCATGGGATGATCTGTTGTTTCATGCTCAATCTATCAGGAAGGATATACTATCTAACCCAATCCTTTGGAATGAGAGAATGGAGAGGGATAATTTTAGGATTCGGTGACCAGAGTTGGGGGAAAGGAAAAAGGTTTATTTCCACGTGTGTATCAGGGTGAGGAAGTTCTCGGTTTCTCCTAACAATTTGATGGAGTATATGTCTTATTTGAATTATAGATAAGTTTTGGGTAACATGGGACTCAAGTTTTTCAATAATAACCTTTAAGGTCCTACCCCGTCCAGGAATAATGGATATCATGTTTGTGTGGCGGAGGCCATTGCTGTTGTTCTAAAGCTTGTGTATCCTCAGGTCAATGAGATGTTAATGTACATTCCAAATGTGGAAGATATCCCCAGGGTTCTTATAAAACTCAAGGATGACATTGCTCCTGGTCCCAATAGGTTCCCTAGTTTATTTTATAAGGACTCATGGGATGTTTTTTTGTGTGATGCCTGTATGTCCATCCATGAATTCTTATGTAGTGGACAACACCCAAGGTTTACAAAGAACACTCTCGTTGTTCTCTTACCCATGAATAAGAAACCCCCCTCTAACGTTTAGTAATGCCTGATTAGTATGTTAAAGATCACCTAGAAACTTATTACTAGAATCATTAATACCAGGCTAGTTTCCCAACTCCCACAATGGGTCTTTAATGAAAAGTATGGTTTTGTTAATGGTCAGACCATTCTGGGTGCTATTGCGATAGCCCAGAAGATGTTTATGGATCATAAAAACAAGACCCAATGATCTAATATGACCATCAAACTGCATATTTCCAAGCCCTATAATCGATTCGAGCATATATTTATCAACAACATGTTATTTGGTATGTTATTCTTCTCTCCTTCCTCTAATATCATCTTCTGTTGTTTCAGCTCCACCTATCTAGTAGTAAATTTCATGTATAAGACGCACGGTTTATTCAAAGAGACCCATGTATTTAGGTAAGGATATCATATCTCCCATATTCTCTTCATTATTAAACTAGACATCCTTAGACGTCTCATTCAAATAAGACTTAATATAGGGGAGGTGCATCTTTCCATAGTATGGGGAATCGTCCAATCATTTCCCACCTCATGTACGCAGATGATAATTTATTTTTCTCAACACCACTAATATGTCTACCCAAGGCATGTTTCATGTGGTCTATATATATTTTAAGTGAAGCAGACAAGTCATCAACCAGTCCAAAATAAAGGTCTTCATCTTTAATTGATTCCCTTCTAGTCGGGTGGCCTAGATCTATAATACCTTAGAAATGTAACGTGGTAACCTACTAATGACACATCTGGGCTCCCCATTCTCTCATGATAGCTTTGTATCAGAAAAAACAACCATATTTCGAGATTCAGGGCGATGTGGAGTTTTTGGAGTAGCCAGTAGAAGTCCAAATCCTTGGGATATGTTTTTCTATGGATGGACAGTTACCTTTGTTTGTTTGGTATAGAGGCTTGGTTAACTAGAGTATAGTACATTGGAGAAAGTGGCACAGAAGAATCCACAGTATCCAGAACTATTTTGAGTTTTCATATGGGACTTTCTTATTTATGTGATTCCTAACCATTTTTTCTATGAGATGTCTAACTTCCATGATCTGTAATGTGCGATATTGTCCTAATATTAGAAGATTGGAGGAAAGTATTTTCTAACAGAGTTGAATTGTTTTGGATGTGAATAAAACCATGACGGGATGTTAGTTCTGCCTAGAGAGGATACTATCTCGACAAAGAGGATGGAATTTCTTGCTTCAAGTGTCCGAACAGAATGGATATTGTGATTCTGTGGGGATTATGTTGCAATTTTTGTTAGTAGATCTTGGAGGTGGTTTTCATCGAAGTTGAGGGTTTAGTATAGCTTTATAACAACACATGGGGGTTTTTCATTTTACATTGGGTTTTCCAAATTGTAGTAGTGTTTCATGTGTTGAGAGAGTCTTGAGATGTAATTTATGAGGTGGTTGTTATGTTCCTTCTTTATTCTGGGTATTTTATTGATATTTTTGTATATAACATTTTGATAGGTATGTAATGTAATGGTTCAGACCTCTCTAGTCCATTCCTTTGTGAAAATATAGTGTTTTATATTTTTTGGGAGGTCACGGTAACTAAATTTTTGAGTTAAAAAATTTACATTTTTCAAGTAGTAGGACAGAAGCTGGTGGGATGGGTATCAATAGTGAGAGCATCAATCGGTAGGGCATTAGTAGGTTTGGAATTATTATATTGGGAATCAGTATGTCGAGTAATGGTAGGTCAAGAATTGGTCGGTCGGGTGTCAGTATATAGGGAATCCGTTGGTCAGACATCGGTAGGTTGGGCATCAACAGGTCAGGCATCGGTAGGTCAGGCCTTGGTGACATGTGTCAGTGATTATCTATCGGTAGGATACATTAGGGATCCATTATCATCATGTTGAATCAGTGAGTGGAATCAGAGAGTCATGTTGGTGAATTACACTTTGGTGAGTCATTTTCAATTTGTAGCCAATTTTATCTAGCTTCTCGAATTTACATTTTATATGGCATAATTTGAGTCTTAACCATTTTTGTATCATTTATAAGGCCATATCAAATGATATTAATTTTATTTTAATTTCCTAATTCTCGAAAGACATTAAAATAATCATGATGAATGGTCTATACTATAATCCAACATTAATGTCTTTTTAATCTATTTCCTTTTATTGATATAGTATTTGAATCTATTAATCTAATATCTTCTCTTCCACATATTTTTCCATTTTATCTTGTTGCACATAGATGATATCCACCAATAAGAGTCATGTATTGTGTTGTGGCCTTCAGATTCAGATTCACTTGTTACCTCTTTCTACATGCATGACCCTAAATTTTGGAACACATAGGCATTGTTGATCATTTTTGGTTCCAGGTTGGGATCCCTTCATCTCCCATTTTTTTATCATTTGGGGTGGGTAAGCTAATTTAACATGGTAATAAGGTTGAATACAAATTTTAATTATGGTTTTTACAAATATAATCGAACATGTTATACTGATAATTTGACCGATTATTATAATATGTTTTGTTAACTTATAAATAAATGATGGGTGAGGAGATGATGATGATTCATGTAATGTTTTAGCTTCTATATTTGATCTATATTTTTTGGTGAATGGTCTATAAGACTTCTAAAAATCATAGTCTTTGGTGGTAATTGATTTCACACAGGATTTTTTCTATACATGTTTTCAATCCTTTGATGAATTGATTATAGTATGAATATCTGTCCAATAACGTAAAATTAGTTAAATTAATGGATGACCCTTGATTGAACTATTATGTGATCACACTTGAAATCACATTGTGAAATTAAAATTTTTCTTTCTTAATTCTGAAAACACCTAGCCTATTATGTGTTCATTTATGATGTGTACTGTTCTATTCGGCCTGGATTCAAGCATGAGTTTTGTGGTGTTGGGAATGGGAGTGTGATTGTGTTTATGTGGTGGTGAATTTTTCACAAAGGAATCTCTGATGGAGAGTCTGTTTGATTGTGTAATTGGTGGTGTTTTTGCGGTGGGAATGCATCTAGGTTGTAGTATGGTTGTTAGACATGGTCAGTTTGTGCAGTGGGAGGATAACATATCTGAGTTTTATTATTCTACTAGATTACATTCATTCCATGTAGATGGGCTACTAAGGATGGTTTTAAGGGACAATTTTAAAGAATCATGGTGTTTACTTGTGGGGTAATTTCTCCTAGTGTTTCAAAAAACATGTATATTACTAAAGGGTATTATAGTAGATTCGTTTACCTTGGTCTTTCATTATATATTTGTCCTTGACAAGGGTTGGTATTATTTCATCACCAATATATCTTGTGTTGTGTTTGTTATTATCCTGTGTAGGGATTGAATCAATAATTTTTTCTAGTAAAATAATAAATGATAATTGGAGAAATAAATTGTATTAAGTTATGAATTAAGTATGTGAATGGATATGTGGTTATGCATAATATGTTGCAGAAAGGGTAGTTTTGTGTTTGATTTTTGTTTATTTGGAAAACAAATAATATGGGATGGGGGTTGGGGGTTTGGTACCTATATATATGCATGGTGTTCCTTTTCATTTCAATGTTCACTCAACCTATTGTTTATAAATATATTCCCAACGCCCTCATTTTTTAGGGAGATTGTTTTTTCCAACATATAAGTACGAGAATAAATGGATGGTTAATGGTTCTTCTTTTATCCCTTATCTAGGCACTAGTTGACCTAGAATATTTAGGCAGGTTGTGGTATGATTGTGAGGCCCATGTGTATGCAACCGAGGTGTGATTTCACATGTGTATTCGGGATGAGATATGTTGTGTTATCCGTAGTGTCCTCAGGATGAGGATTTGGTTTTGTGCCTCTGGTGTTTGAGGATGGTATGTGATGTGCTTATATCCTAATGGTTATTAGTCAGGATGTGGAATATGGCCTCAGTGTGTGTGGGTAGGTTGTGGTTGTGTGGCTTGTGGAAGAGTTATGTAGAATTAGGACTTTCACCATTAGGGATATTCACTAAACCACTGGGAAGTGTTATGGGGTACTCTATCATATTTTTTATTCTTAATTAACATTAGTTGCCATTTATTATTCAGTGACTATTCTTTGGTGAAGTTGAAATTGATTTCATACCTTGTTAGATTATTTTGATATTCTTTTATATTATCATTTGGGAACTAGTATTCTTTTCCAACATGTGAATGATTGATATTGAATTTCTTACTGAGTATACTTGTATGATAATATTATGTATATAATACTCATTCCTGGTTTCTAATGAACTTATATAGGCCATGTTGGACCTTACTAGCTTATGAATCATGATAGTTTATTATTAACCACTTTGATTGTTCATTTTGGTTTTCACATCATAAATTTTAATTATATTTCTAGTAGTTTTATCATAAACATGCATGTTGGAAGGATTTTATCTTCATTTATATATATAACTTGGTTATTTCTTTGAGCATGATACATCTTATATACCAATCATGTTTACTATAAAAAACATTAATGCCTCCCATTTTGTGTGATTTGTATTCCCTTACTGTTGGTCTCCACCCCAGGGACTATTGAAGGTGGGATTTGGTGGTCATGATCTATCTTCCCTCATTTCCGGCTCCGGAGTAGCATCATTAGAGGGTGGGGATCATGAAAATTATCATATATTAATTGGTTTACTAGACATATATCTTTATTATCATTAGGGATTATATGATTTGGTGTCACATATTACACAAGATGAGCTGTTATAGATTACTTGATTTTTCCACATCAATAGTTCTTAAATACATTGGATAAAGATAAATTCTCTTTTATTTTAGATGGTACATGAATGGAAATACAATTCCCAAAATTGTGGTTAGAGATATGAATATACTAATTCAAATAAAGAGGGTACATGAGTGGACAAAACAACCCAATAGATGATGATATTTTGGTTTTCAACCATAAAATAATTGGAGGCTATGCCAGTCTTCAGTCTAAACCCAAAACATGTATATGAGTTGTCAACCCATTGAAAATTAAGAGGGTATATAGGTGGTCAAACCATTCCCAAATCAAGAACATTGGTGTTCCTCCCATTAATTACATGTTTTGAACATCATTGTGGGCATCCTAAAAATAATATGTTCTTTGTTTATATGTATTCCAAAATTCCATGACATGCTATTATTTTATGATATAATGTATTGTTATATTAATTCCCTTATGATTCATTTTGTATGATATACCAATACTTATTCCATGAATCATATGAATAATTTTTTATATGTGGGGGTATTATCTAATAATGTAATTATAGTGTTCCCATACACTTATTCTCATGTTCTTCTTATATATCCCATTTATTTACCCTTACGAAGAATTTCATCTCATGTTTTTATATGGTTCCTTTCACAAGGATATTTCAATATTGTTAATTAAACCTTTCTCTTACTTATAATCAATTTATTCATCATTATTTTCAAGCACTAATACTATTTAATCAAACATTAGTAATTAATATATTTTATGTTTTTCAGAATATATGATGTCATTACTCTCATCGGTGGGAAATCTATTATCTTACAAAATATAGAATAAAAAAATTCTTTTATTTAACAATTTTAATATGATTTAATAAATATAAATTTAACAATTTTTCCTATTACAAACATATTTTTATGGTAGAAAATTATTTATTTAAATCAATTCATTTTCCTAAGGGTGAGATAAAATACTCTGTTATAGATAAGTATGGTAGAAGAAATCATTAATAATTTTTCATAAAAAATAATTAATGGTTGATAACAGAATTAATATTCCATTTAAATAACATCATGTGTTGAATATATAAGAATGAATCAATATTTTATGGTAAATAATTAAAAAACATTCCATTTAATATATAACCAATTAATGGAGTGCATCAATAGATGTTATCTCAATGAAAATCTTGTGGATAATATTTACTACTAAAATAATTTGGATGTTTAATTATTAGATGTCATGTCTCATGGAAATAAAAACACTAAATGTTAATGAATCAATGGTATATATTAAATCATCACCCCACATATCAATACATGTTCATATCATTCCACATATATCAAATAATAATATTTATTTATAAAAAATTTATCTTTTCAAGTATCTTCATTGTTTAAAGTATACTAATTTATCAATACTTTTCTAAGTACTAAAATAAAAATAAAACTAAATATTGTATATAAAAATTTTATATGGTCTTTATAATATCAATATCCATGATAGATAGTGTTTTTTCATATGAAAAATTAATTATAAAATGACAACTAGAAAGTGAATAAATCATAGGAAATTTAATAAATAAGAAAATGAATCAAGGAAAAGAATGTCAATAATATAGATGGTCAAAATTAATATTATCCATCCCATTAAATAATATGTATGGTAGGAATGAAACATATATCCATAATAGTAATAATTAGAGGTCTTTCATTTATAAAATGAATTTATATAAAAATATCAATAAAAAATTACTAAGGAAATAACTATTTTCAATTTGAAAAAAAGGAAATTAATTTTAATTGAAAGAATATTTTTATAAAAAATCTATAAAATTTAAATTTTATAATTTTAAAGTAATATTCACGAAAGATACAATAGTTATTTCTATAAATGTTTAAAAACAATCAATTAGCATTATATAAATGTTTGAAATTCCCCTTGTTTAGAAAAAGATCAAAATATTCCATAAAAAAATTTATAAAAAGAAAAATTGTTTAAAAATTACTTCTAAGATATAATTTTACAATGGATAAATTAATACATTTTTATTTTTATTATGAAGATATCATTTTGGATAAAGCAGGTTTCCGAGAAAAGATAAAAATGAATCCAGTTTTTGTAAAAAATATTTTCTATAAAATTTTATGTACAAAAAAGTAAAAATAGTTCTATTGCATAAAAATAATACATTATATTTATAAGATATGAAAATAAATTATTTTATTATAAAATTATCAAACAATTACCTTCATTTAAACATCCTATGTAATGAATCCTGAATAAAATAAAATAGGGATGTAAACCATTTAAAAATCATAATGCTGAAGTGAGAATCTCAAAACAAATAAATTATGTGTATAACTACATTTCAACATGAAAATATATAAATAAAATAATATTAATTAATATTATAGTACACATATAATGTTTTCATTCAAATAAGAGTGAATAAATAATATATCATAATGAATATAAATTGAGATAGGAAATTTTTTACTACTTGGTATCTCTTAAGAGAAAACCCCTTCATTGAAATAAATCATATTGTAACTTAAAATAAATATGAATAATTATGTAATAATTAAATTACATGTAAAATGGGGGTATATATAAACCATATAAAAGAAACTAGGTGCAAAAATTACAATATTACTCAATAAAATTAATTTCAAATAGAATCAGTTACCAAATGATTCACATCACCTGAATGCTCATTATACTACTATAAAATGGTTTTATGAATATTATGGAATTACAACAGAACCATATTAATATTAATTATTTCATATATTATCTATTTATAAAAATATATTATCCTTTTGTAAATAATCATTCATTATTTTCAATTTTATGTTATCAATTTCCTTATTTTTAGAGTATGTTTTGTCATATTATTTTTTACACTAACATCAGTATTGATTTTATTATATATAGAATCTAAATAATTATGTAGATATGACATTAAATTATTATATATTTGTTTATAGTAATCCATAAATTTTATTCATAGAAATTGAAGAACACCATTTATGGAGATGATAGGTCATATGTATGAATAAACAATTCATCATTATCATGTTATATTAGAGAGAAATAAATTAATGATATGTTTGTATATTATCATTAATGTATGTTATTTATGTCATTTATATAATATATTTTATTAACATAATTTTTAATAAAACCCATGTAATGTGTGGATGAATCACATCACATCGTGAGGAGGAAGTATGTCTTACACTCAAATGTCATTATCACATTCCCAAAATATAAAACTTCTGGAAATATGTGTTATATAATAATTCCATCAGAATAATGAAATCATAGACATAATTAATATAATATATAATCAATATGTACGTCATCATTCCCATATTTGATAGATGGTAATTGAAAATGAATTATATCGATTAATGAAGCTATATTCAATCATACACAAGAATAGTTATTTTGTAACATATTTTATGTAAGTGTGAGAATTGTTTTGGTAATATTAATGAAAAAAATATCATTATATATAATTTAATTCTGTTATTATATAGAAATGATATAAAATTAAATTTAGGATGTGGAGAATGAAATAAAATAATATCCATTTTATAACACCATTACCTCGTATTCATATATCCTCTATAGGTTTTCACTAATTCCATTATAATTTGTATATCTGACAAATTAAAGGAATATTATATGGGGAGTCTAAATTTTGGGAGTGAATTTTTTGGGTATTTAATGATCCAATGTGTTTTTAATATATGTAGTATGTGAGATATTATATACCCTTTTATAGTGGGGTTAGAGACAGACATCATATTTTTTAAAACAAAAGTTATGTTCACCCATGTTTTGACATAAAAAAGATGATTCCATAATATATAATATTTGAATCATTAATGATTATTGTCTTTATTTATAAAATACATGAGTACTTGAAAAAGGTAGGTTCTCTTTTACCCCATATAAAAAATATAAGATTTTCCTCTTTAGCACCTCACAAGGATCGTTATTAATGATATTGTGAGAAGCCATGTTGAACTTATATCGATTTTTATGACTTATATATTTTTTTTAAATAAAAATTAAGGAAATTTATTCAGATGGATATTGATAAAAATATATATTAGAGCACTAGATACCATTTCCAAAGAGATGAACAGTCTAAATGCATGATGCAAACATTGAAAGAAATGTTGAGGTCATGATCAATTATCATTATAGGAATATGGGATTGGTTTTAAAATATGATATAGTTTTCCCATAATAATATATCCGATTAAATTATTGAAATGGATTAGTATAATGAATTCTATATCTACTGAAGTTGCAATAAAACACGTTTTGATGAATATGGAAAAAGGAAACTTATAAGTTGAAAACCTGTAAAAGAGATACATATTAAAGTAATTATAATTCAATCTCACATTAAATCAATTTATTTTTTCCAATATATCTATGTCAATATTTATTGGGATTATTTGGAATTCCATGTCTGTGATCATGTGTTTTATAATTCCTATCTAGGGAAAGGAGTTATATGTTTTGGTTAGAAATGTAAAATGAGCCTCATGTACATCTGACAAAATGACATTTTTCAACGAAATAGCGGAATTTTATTATTATTTAATAATAATTAAAAACCTCTATAATGAATATGATTTATTCTATATAACATTTCTAATTAAGTAGATGCCAAATCCAAATGTTGTGTAATATCCCTAGTTTTTAAAAGCATATGTTTTTCTGAAAAACTATTTTAATATGCACAACTATGTTTTATAAATTATAAAATCACTCGTTTTATATTATATTGATGAAATATATATTTAACATGTTAAATATAATTTTGTGTATACATCATATAAGAACATATAAAATTTGACTAAATTTTTTTATTATTTTTCAAAAAAGGAATTTTTGATGCCTTTTGATGGTAGGTGAATATAAAATCTACACTTTTCTCATTTTTGTAAATAATCTTTCAAAAACTAAATTCAACCATTATATTTAATACATTCAAATGTAATTGATTTAAATATTGGCATATTTATCATAATATTCATTTTTTTATGAATAATGAATAAATAAGAGTTCTTAATTTATCACTATTATTCAAGAAATTTTTTTATTGTGTTAAATCATATAATTTAATTGTTTCAAAGTATATATAGATGATTTTTTATCATTTAATCCAATTTTTGTCATTGGATTCTATTTCACATTGGAACTTGATATAAAACCTTTATGAGCTTCTGAAATGTTTACTTTAAATACTTGTTTTTATATTTGTTCAATGGGATTAATATTTAATTAATTTATACCAATTAATTGTTTCGAATTTGGAAATATTTATTCCATATTCGGATTCATAAATGATAATTATATAAATATGTATATTATTTTCTTTTACATTATGAATAATAACATTATTAATGAATGTTATTACCTGGGATAAGGGTAAATTGGGTCATTAAAGGTAAAAATAATAGTATAAATGTTCATGAACTACACTAAGAGTTGACCAAATTTATTTTCTTTGTTATTTTAAACAAATAAAATCCTTAGCTAGAAATTATGGAACATGGAATCCACATGGGTGTGCTTATGACATTTATAATATTTTATTTAATGTAAATGGAAAGATTTCATAATCAAGTATCTGATAACAAAAATTTTTTAGTGTGGTGTTATATAATTAATATCATCAAATATAAATCGTTTTTTAAAATGAATAATTATTTATAAAGTAATGGTCATTTATTTATAAATTTAATGAAATAAATAATTAAATTAAATGGTTACATAATGATGATGTAACAATGACTTCAATAATGGATTAATCAAATAAATGATATTAATAATATTATTATAAATATAATATGATATTATTTATTTCATCCATGAATATTATGAATTAATTATACCTATTAATTATATTTTAAATGAGTATTATTCACTCTATCTGGATGTTATTATACTTTTATTTTTTCATGAAATAAATTGTGTCAAAATTAAATGTAATGGTATTTTAAAATAGTTAATATTTTATTAAATGTTATATATTTTAAGAAAACATATAATTCATCCCAGTAATTGGAATAAGTCCTAAAATTTCTTAATTTAATCTTTTATTAGTATTTTGGAGTGTTATTATAATTATATTCACCTCAAAGTTTAAATTACGTGATAAAATAATAATAGTTAGAAATGATAAAATTGAAAATTATTAAAAAAATATTTAAAAATTGTCTAATTTATATATTTTATTTATATTTAGAACCATAGAAATTCTATATTCTAAATAAATAACATAATAATCACTTTTAATATAAAATTCAATATATATACATTTAATATTATGAACAATTCCATGAGTAACCCTTCCCTCTATAATAAAAAGTAAGTGCATCCTATCATTTATTCATAGGTAAAAAAATTTTTGTTAGGAAAATATCTAACTAAATACATTATTTCAATTACTCAATCAATTATTGAGGGTAAATTTTGGAATAAAATCTTCATTAGTGGTGTTATGGTGTTAATGTTAGGTGATTTTCGAAAGGAAATGTGCATTTTATCCTATTATTCTCTTTTATTTCATCTTCGTCTTCATTCAAATATTTTACAAAAATGATGTTATAATAAATATAATATCCTAAATATAATGAGATATTGATATTTTAATATAATCAGCTAAATCCATATCTAATTACATAAAACCATTTAATAAATAATTATTCTTAGATATGTTTGAATTATCACCTCTATGAACTGATATAATTATATGTACATCATCATCACTTAAAAAATGATATAATAATTGAATTAAAGATTATATAATATATTCATGACCTATTTAAAATAATATAAATCTAATTTATCAATTACATTCTTCTCCTCAATGCACATAAAAATGATAACATAATTTACTCGTAAGTGTCAACTATCACCTCCACGAAGCGATACAATTCTGTTTTCATTACCACATCACAAGAATGATATATATATCTAATATTAAATTATTTTTATTATATATATGATATTATTATCATTATGGGATGATAATATAATAATTACTCTCATTCCATTATGATCAATGAAAAATGGTAACATTACCCATGTGTACATACAAACAACTCTCCCCATAATTACAACATTATTAAATTTCCATAACCATAGAAAAATATATATTATAAAATTTAAAATACTTTTTTAAAGTTATCATTATGTATTAAATATTTTTATAGATAGGATATACTAATTACCACATTTTTCTTTTGACATCATATTTATTAATTTGTGACTCACATTGAAAATTATTATCAAAACATATGATGTGAACATAAATAATTGAATAATTGTTATAATATAGTTAAAAGTTCAAAAAAAGGAATAATAACACTAAAAAGGTTTTAATTAATTTAAATAATTATATTATATTTATTATTATGGATGATAAATATTTTACATGACGATTGAGAGTCAAGGTAAGAGATTTATTCTCAATCTCATTTGATTGAGGAATTTATTGATGATATGCACATTTATTAATTACTAGAGTGTATATAAGGTTGCAAAGATATTTACTATCCATATTTTATCTATATAAATTTTATGTATAGTTTTTAATGTATTTTTTCATGTATATTTTGATTTCAATTTTCAAAGGGGTATAGGAAACTGTGATTGTTAATGGATTTAATTAAGAAAATATTTTTCTCCATGTAAATATTCATGATATTGTATGACATATTTTTTATATGTATATAAAATGTGTATAAAGAGAATTATCTATATATTTTAAATTTCATTGATTGGTTTTCAAAATATAATATATTTATGTGTTTTATAGGGAACATTTTGACAAACAACAAAAACTATTTTATATATGTATACATCAAAAATAAATTATGATCCATTCTGATAATAATATAAAATTAGTAATTCTATAATAATAATAATGTTTTTTAAATGAAAAATAAATAAATTATCACCTGTTTAATTTATTTTTATTTTAAAATGGGTTTGATAATTTCTTAATTGTTTAAATATGCATAAATTAAATATTGTGATTAAAAATGAAATATTATAAATAAAATTGTGAAAATTGAATTCTTTTATGTGTAATGATTATATGATGTCAATAAAACATTTTATGTGTTGTTATATGATAAAACATGTATGGGTGGTATGTTTTTAATTCGGTCGTATAGGTATTCTCTTTGTAAAATTGACATATATGGAAGTTAAACTTATGTTTATTCCATTTTAATATAATTATTTCCCCAGTTAACTATATATATTATATGTATTACTATTATTTTTCAAGAAAATAGTTTTTTTCAAATGGTATGATAATAATCTTTTTGAAATGATGATCTATTTTTCTGGGTAAAAAGTAATGTTTTATTTAAGGGAAATTTTTTTACATATTTTTACTTGTCTAATGGTTTTATTAATTTATATATCTTATTGATATATTTTTCTCATCCCATGTTTAAATTGTTTTCTCAAGTCTTAATGACCGCTAAGGATAATGAAAATTCCATGATGAATGTATTTATATTGTTACAATAAAAGAAACCATTTTTTATTCTATAAAAAGGTTCCTTTGTTGGAAATAGGGATATTTATTATATGCTTCCACTTGTAATGTCTGGGTATTATTTGAAAGAGTTTTTCCAAATTCTGTAAATCACTAAATAAAAAGAATCCTAAAATATACATTTTATTTTAAAAAAAAGTAGAATATATAATGTATAATGTAATGTCAAGTATTTGGTATAAGATGATGTTTTAAGAAACATTATAGATTAGGATATTTTCTATAGATTTTGGGATATCATCATGAGTTTATAATTATAAGGTTGATCGTAAAATCAGCCTCGTAGAAACATCTTTTTATGAATTTTAGTTATGATATTTTAAGGCTACTTCCAATATTTTTGGTGATGTTAATTTTCATAGGTAATTACAGATTATTACATATTAGGAAGAAAAATGTATATTATGGTATAACCATAAATATTAAAATATTTAATGTTTATTTTCTTAGAATTTATCCTACTTTGGGAATTTTATATGAAATATATAGTATTAGAAAAAGGGCAGCCTTCTGAATGGGTGACTACAAGTCGCATTTGGAATGGTCGTGAGAATCAATCCAACAACTAAAGGGAGCCAGTAGTGCAATTAATACAAGTTACCTAAATCATGTCCCTGTAGAGAATGACTCTTTTTTATATGATTTTATGGATGAATAATAAAATAATTTTGGTATCTATTATTTTATCAAATAAATTACCTTCGATTTATAATTTTTTTTTGATTAAGTGATTAATATTAATTTGTAATATTTTCACTCTTTTAAGAATCACATCTGATTATGATAAATATAATACTATAGGATTTTTTGTAAACATAAATGGTTTAATTAAATTTTGGAAGTTTCTATTATTTTAATGGGGACAATGAGTGATTCAGGTAATTTTTGGAATTGAATAACCTATCTAATAGAAGGTATGATTTGGAAAATATATTTTTGATATTATACATCAATATTAATTAAATCTATTTAGAGATAATTATTATAACTTTTGTTAGAATATTTTTTTTATTATGTACTTATTTTTTTGAATTATCATAGTTATAATATTTCTTGGGATTTTAAATATTGTTATTTATTGACATTTTTATGTTTAAATTTGGGTATCAGAATTGAAAATTATAGATTAAAGATGTTTTTCATCATACAATGGATTCATATTTTTGATGAATAATATTATCTTGACTTATCCATTTAGTTTTTTGTAAAATATTTTAATTGAATATAAATAGATAGTCAACTTATTTTGGGTTTTATGATTCTGTAGAAGTGGATTCTATTGCATCAAAAATCAAAAATACATCTTCAAAACCCACCTATTAAAGAAAAATATGTGTTTAAGGAGGAATGTTACTAAATAATGAAAATATACTTGTTAGGTTAGTTTATTTCAATATGATCTTTGTCCAAATATTAATATAATTTCTCAAAACTATGAAAATGATCATTAAAAAAAGTTATATATTTTCATTTCTTACTATGGAATCACATACCTTTAAAAAAATCAATGATTTATGTTTTTATATTGTAAACTCACTATTGTTAATATTATCAATCACTCTCCATAATATAATGATTGTATATTTAAAATTCCTTGTCCGTGATTTCATTCATTGAAACCTAGTATGTGTTATCTCGAGTGAAAATACTAATTTCCTTTATTTGTTTCATGTGGATGTGTTTTTATCCTTCTTCTGATGTTGAATTTAAATAATTGCACTTTTAAAATTCAAACGCTGTTTTTTGATCCAGTGTTTATCTTTTGAGCATACAATTTATAAAAGGCGGAGTATGTCACATCCCATGTTATTAAATTTAATTGTTTTACTAAAAAATACTATTTATATGTGCATGTGATTATTTAATAAATATAAAATCACCCTTGTTATATTATATTAATAGAATATATATATATATATATAATATATTAAACCTACTATGTTTTCTCGACATGAAAAAATGACATATCCAATTTTACAAATAAATGAAATATTTTTCAGCAAAGGCATTTTTCACAACATTTGACAGTGCACGTATTTTAAGTCTAGATTTTTTCAATTTCATAAACTATATTTGAATAGAAAATTTTAATTGGGTTTTGTAAAAAAAAATCATTAGGTAATTTTTTGGTATTTTTTTGATGAGATTATTTTTTCGATTAATAGTGAAAATAATGCATATTAATTGAAACTTCATATCCATCAAATTTATTTATAGTGCTAAATAATATTTTTTAACTATTTTAAATTATAATTATATCATTTTTTATTATTTACTCTAATATTGTTCGTAGTAATAACATTAACATTGAAGTTGGATATAAAAACCCTTTGAGCTTTTGAACAATTTACATTTAAAATCCTATTATCTTATTCGATCATTGTGATTAAATTTTAAATTATATATTCCATTATTGTTTTTCTAATATAAAAAAATTGATTCAAGTAATCATTTTAGTGTTTCAAATTATGTAAATAGGTCCCTTTTTCTTGTTTGCTTTATGTATAGTAACGTTAGTAAGAAGTTTTGTTATCAATGTTCAGGGTAAATTAGGTAATTAAAGGTAAATATAATATTATAAATATAAAAAAACTTCGTTAAACTATGTTCTATTATTATTTTATTCTTTATTGCCCACTAATACAATCCTGGGGCCAATCTTATTGCCTTTGAAATCCACTAGGTTGTTTTTATGACATTTCAAGTATTTTAATTAAAGTAACGACAAATATGTCATAATCATGTCTCTCATAACTATATCAATTTTAATATAGTTTCATATAGGTGATATATTATATTATAAATAGTATGTATAAATATTAAAATAATTCATATATAATGGTAATTTATTTATAATTTTTCCTAAAACAAATTACATTAAATACTGACAAAATTTTGATGTAATAATTTTTTAATTAATGGATGAATTAAAATTAATGTTATTCCAAATTTTATAATAAATATAATTTATTATAATTTATTTCATCCAAGATTTTTTTGTGTGAAATTGAAATTTTATTTACGTGTTTGATGTTTTTTTTTGAAAATTTATGGATGTTATGATATTTTTAAAAAGTCACGAAATGAATAGTGTAAAATTGAAAACAATGGTTTATCGAAATAAAAGATATTTTATTAAAATGTATGAAATATATAAAAATCAATAATTATACTGAATATTTGTAATTATTCTTTAATTTTCACAAATTACTATTTCATTTATCTTTCTCCTTGTTATGTTAATTATATTGACCCTAAAATTGTAAATTACAAAATAAACTGGTAAGAGTTAAAATAGTTAAATCAATAATGATATGTATTAAAAAAATATTAAAAACATGTTGAACATTTATTGTATTTGTATATTTTGATCCATACACATCCTTTGTTATGACTAAATCAATGTTGACCAATTTTTAATAGAAAGAGTAATTTATATTAAATTAATATTTTGAAACATTTCATGAGTTCCCCTCCACTATCATATAAAATGGTACCCGTTCCTATAATTTATTCACACCTCAAAACTATTTTGGGTCCTCCAAGAGGTATGTAAATCCTTTTCTAAAATCCTTACCCACAATTTTGGGCCCTTATTTTATAAGTAACACCCTTCTTAGCGGTTTTATGGTGTTATTCAAATATTTTCGTCCAATGTAAAGGTATAATTTTTAATCAAGAAGTAATGTTTAATTTATAATTCTATATCCTTAAAATATTATTAAATCATTATTATATAATAAATATTTTATTCTCAATATAATGATATTTTATTTTGTTAATAGAATTTTCTAAATCCTTATCCTCTTACATAAAACTGTAAATGGGTTAGTTGTTTTTGAAAATGTGTGAAATGTCACGTCCATAAATTGATACAATTTGTTTAACATTACTATATCTCAAGAATAGTTATAAAGATTTAATTCCTATTTATATAATATATTATTCACTTATTAATCATTATACTTAAATAATATATGAAATATGTTCTTACAATCTATGAACATAAAAATGATAACGTTGTTTATGCGTACATGTGAAGAATCACAACCACGAATCGATGCAATTTATTTTTCTTCACCACACCACTAGTCTGATATATATTAGTATATTTAAAATTTTCATATAAAATTAATTATATTATGATCGTTAAGGAGGGATAAAATAATAATTAAATTCATTTTATAATGATCAATGAAAAATGGAAATGTTACTCAAGTGTTCATAAAACTTATCATATCCATTAATATAACATTGTTACTTTTTTGTAACAAAAAAAAGGTTTGATTTAAAAGTAAAATTAATGTTTTAAAGTTATTAATATGTATGAAATATTATTATTTATATAAGGTTTAATGACCAATTATTTCTATAAACATCATACAAGGTCATTTTCAACTCATGTACAAAATATCATCAAAACATCTAAGATAAACATAAAAATTAGGTAATTATAATATTATAAAGTTAAGTGATATAAAAGAAATAATGAAAAATAAAATTTCTGTTATAATCTATATGATTGATATATTTTTATTATTAATGATGATAATTACTATATGTGATGAGACAAACTTAATATATGCGATTTCATCTCAATCTCCTTTCACTGAGTAATTTCCTGATGATATGAACCTATAATATTGTATAAGTTGTATATTAATCTTTAATTTGTTATCATATCTATATTTTAACTGTAAAAATTTTATTTAATTTTTTTAAATGTATTATTTCATGGAGATTAATATTTAAATGTTATACGTCTAATGAGACACGTTGAATGTTTAAAGACATGATTATAAAATATTATTCTCCAACTCAATATTCATGATATTATTTCACATATTTGTTTATATTATTATGAAATTATAATAAATAAAATTTGAATTCAATTTTTATCTTCATTAAAATGTTTCTAAAAGAATAATAATTTTAATTTGTTAATACAAAATGTTTTGAAAAAAAAATGTTTTTAACATATATGCTGATAATAACTTATCCACTTTCATTATAATTATTTTATATTTGGATTCAATTAAAATTCATAATTTTTTTATTATAAAAATAATATGGTTATTCCATTTTATTGGTATTTTGGTGTTGAAAATGTTTTTGAAAATGGAATAATTATTTCAATATCTAGAAATGATTTCTTTTAAGTACAAAAGAAACATTATAAGTGAGATACAAATAATATTAATCTTTTATTTGTTATGATTATAAAATTGTACTTGTATATTTTATAGATGGTCCAGCTATAAACAAAGGATATGTGGTTACATTATAACCTCCAATGCATTGGTTATAGTAATCAGTCATATGGATTTTTCATTTGTATGATTAACATGTTAAGAAGTCCGTCACATAGATATTCCATTTGTAAGAGTGAAATTTATGTTATTAGATCATTTGTTTATTTTATTTTAGTATAGTTATTTCCAAAGATACCTACATATATATATATATATAACATTTATCCTTATAGTTTTTCATGAAAAAAAATATTTTCAAAAAGTATGATAATGGCCTTTCTAAAATGATGATCTCCATTTTATGTTAATAATTTATGATTTATTTTATTGAAATGTTTTATGGATTTCACTACAAAAATGGATATCATTATTTATGTGTCTTAATTTGATTTTGGGACCATACCATGCCTAAATATGTTTTTCTCAGACAAAAAAGTTCTCCTGATGAGAGTATCAAAGATGTGACAAGAAAAGAAAAAATGTCTTATTTTATTAAAGGATTCCTTTTGTGGGAAATGGATATTGGTTATAACTATTCACAATTATTATATGGGTGTAATATTTTTAGTGTTTTTCATTATTTTATAAAACATTAAATTAAAAATATCCCTAAATATGAATTCCAGTTCAAAAACAATAGAATATTTCAGGTTTAAGGTCGGTTCCTTACAATATATACGTACCTCTGATGAAATTGAGATTAAACATAATATTGTAAAAACCAAGAACTATATCAATGATATTTTTATTCTTATATATATTTAATATGAAATATACAACATTAAATCAATTATAGACCACACAAAAAATCATAAATGTTGAATGAGTGAACTAATAGGTATTTATAGAAGATAAAGATCAAATAACAATAAAATATTATCATGGCCTTAAGAATAGTAATATAAACCTTATGAAAAGTAATTTGGATTAATTAATAGTATCATAACCCCAAAATGTATAAATAAAATATAAGAACATTATAAATAAATCAGTCATGATATTATATCATACTACAAGTTACGGAATAATTTTAATAAAAATTAAATTAATTGTTAGAATTTTTGTAAGTAATAGATATTTAAATTCAATTATAAAATTAAAAAAACAACATAAAAGAAAATATATACATATAAAATTAATTCATAAATTAAAATATTTTAGTCTTATGATTTTAGGATATGTTTTTGAGACAATATTTATTTTTTGAAATTGTTATAAAATACATTGTAGATATAGAATATTTATTTTTCTATTAAATGATGATTTTAATTAAAAATTAATATTCTCATATTTAGAAATTAATAATAATATAATGGAGTTAATATTTTAATTATATACATCTAAAAATGTTTTGGGGGAGTTTTTTGTGATTTTTCTAAAATACTTGAATTTTTTATTAGTAAAATATTATAATTTACATTTATTTTAAATACAGGATTCATTAAGCCATATATGATGTTTTTCTGATATAATAACCCTTGGATAGAACTATAACATACATTTGAATCTATTTAGTCATAGTAATAATCAACATTTTTTTAGAGAAAAAATAAATGAAATAATAAAATAATCTGAAACCAACCCTATCCTCCACTATAAATATCACTCATAATCACAAATTATCCTCACACATCTAAGACATGAATCTTGTAAAATTTCATTCATTTACTCACCCATATCCACTCAC
The DNA here is from genome assembly GCA_963277665.1 of Viscum album. Lineage (NCBI taxonomy): Eukaryota > Viridiplantae > Streptophyta > Magnoliopsida > Santalales > Viscaceae > Viscum > Viscum album. The sequence continues at coordinate 374,000,373 of OY728134.1, forward strand.
ACAAATCAAAAATCTCTTGGTCTCAAAAAATACCAATTCCAATTGCCTTAAGGAGGTTCTGAAGGAGGGGCATTAAAGATGGAAAGTTCTCCTCATTTTCCTGTTAATTTCATTTCATGTTATTTTAAATTATTAGTTTATCCTCACATCCTATATATAAGATATAATTTTAACAATAGTATCCTCTGTATGATATAATTATATCATGTTAATGGAATATCCACACTCATACCTCTATCTATCTCTCTCGTTTATTTGAAAAATGAAATCATCGTCTAAGAGGGTCCAATTTACAACCATCATGGGTGAATGATTTTTGTTCTTCAATTAAACATTCATTGATTGTAATGAAACAATTTTGGTGTTTAAAAAATTCTATAATATATGTATAAATACCTTTTTTATGTTCTATAATTATCATATTTAAATAATACTAAACAATAAAAAACATGACTTCATTAGGATTAACAACCACCATAATGATAAAAACGATTATCACAAAATTTATTATAAAATGATTCATCATCATAACATATAAAAAAATGTTATACAAAAACATCAATAATTATAGGTGAACTTAAATATAATATATATCCAATTTTGGATAATTATAAAAATTTTACATGAACATCCATACTCATATACAATTATACCAATCGTTAAAAAAGGAAATATACACTCCCGAGCAACAAAAGTTTATATTATAATTCCTATAAATGGGCATAAATTAACTTAATAAAAATATATTAAATCATTTAAATTTATATTATGTTATTAATTATTTAATAAATAGATTTAATTCCTATACTTGGATGTTAATGTAATGGTGCGGTCCCTACTAGTCCATTACTTTGCCAATTTTTGGAGTTTTGGACGCCCTGACCCAATAAGTCTAGATGCGAAGGGCTATGTATTGGTGGAGGTATTTCACCATAGTGTCACCCATCAGTGTGTCGCCGATTGGTGTGACCCCGATAGGTGTGTCCCCGATTGGTGTAACCTCGATTGGTGCCGGAGGGGATTTTGGGTTTTCTTTTCCGTGTTTTCCCGTAACGCTAGTTTTGATTATTTAAGCATTTTTAAAGTGGTTTTAAAAATTTCATAGCCCCATATACAATGTTTTCAATCCATAAAGTTTGGGTGTATCCTTAATATACCTATTTTAATCTTGTTAAATTAAACCCTTTAACTCACATTTTTCATGTCCATCCCTCTTAAGTGAATTATTAAATATCAATTAATATCATTGTGTGCAACCGTCTAACCGCATGGATAAACCATGATATGACATTAAATCCATTCAAAATACATATTTTGTAACTCCCAGATTTCACCTTTTATCACACTATAATCCCTTATTTCTTCATCTTGGCTGGTTTTTTCCAATAACCTGGTGCGTTTGGAGTCCCCCTCTTCCTGAGGATAGTGGTGTGCCTCTGTCAGAGCCTTTCCATCTCATTCTTGGAGTCCTCCGAGTTCCTCCCAGGTACATCCTACATCCCAAGTTGTTGGTGCCAAGAGAAACCACATCTATCATTGATCATCCAAGCATGTTTTGTCCTTCGACTATCATTACTGTGTATCATGCGGGGTGAGTATGATAATCTTCCTACAGGGATGGATGAAACTAAACAATAAAAACTATAATAAATGGGGTTTAAATAATGAATGGGTGTGTTTTATGATGTTTTGGAATACATTTACCTATTCTTATATGTTTTTAATTGTATGGGATCATGGACACTAAAAATCATGGTCGTTGGTGGTCCCTTCATGCATAATAATCAACATCTTTTTTCTTCGATTTTTTTGATTGAATGTTTGTAACATGGAAACTAGTAAATCATGTAAACTCAGTTGATTAAACTGATTCCCAATGAATAGAATCCTTGTGTAGTAACCACAGTTAACTGAATGGAATGAAAGTACTAAATTAATTACATATTTAAATTTGAAAACTCCCTTTCTTCATTTTGGTGATGTTTACTGTTGATGTTTGTCAGGTGATTTAGATGGGGAAGACATCCCATTTTTTAAAATTGTTTGTTTGTGGACCAAATGACGTGTCGTGTAATGACCAAAAATTTCCATATAATTTTATTAAATAAATGGGAATTTTATGAGTCTGTGAATATTTACCGCATGTGATTTTGATGCTTGAAGCCCTCAGAATGAATTTTTGAACATTATTTTTTGTATGCTCAACAAATGATGGAGTGGGATTTTTAACATTTGAATCGTTGCTCAGAATTGAAATCAAGGGGCATCATTGAACTCCCTGCACTGGTTTTCATAAAGAGACCTTCACATCAACCATAGTAGGTCGAGTGTGAATGATAGTTTTTGTGTTTTTTGTGAAAGAATAAAATTGAATAAAAATGTATGAAATTTTTATTTTTTTTGTTGAAACCTTCAATATGGATTTCTTAATGGTGGGGATAAACTGTTCTAGAACCTCTCAACATAGGATATGGTGGTGAGGAGCACCTATTCTTAACCTCCCATATAGGTTTTGGTGGTGGGGACCACACGAGAATTATAACTCCTTGAACCCAATTGAAATCCCTCTTAGTGTAGAGAAACCTCTTGTGCTCCGTCAATTATTTATGCCAAATCTACAAATTAATTAATTAAACCAACCCATCAATTAATTATTTAAACTATTTTTAAAAATTTTCCAACAAATATAATAGTAAACTTTTTATATTATGTGGGATACCTTTCATTTTTGGGGAATTGGGGAAAAACAACTATTTGGATAATGGTCTCCGATGAATAACATCACCTACCAATGACGAACAACCACCATAGATCATAGAATGTGGAAACCAACCCCGATCCAAATCGGAAGGACGTTGTAGAGGCATCCAACGTAGAACGTCTTCAATGACAAAAAATTGATATTTATTCCTTCATCCTCTTTGACGTCAAGAACAATCATGGTGGGGGGTTTTTATGAGTTATTATCACTTCCCACGTTCTTTCCTTCTAAACTAATAATGTAGATCAAATCAAAAAAACTAGATGATCTGCAGATGTTATCTTCTACGGGATTGGGAATATTGTTTGACGAAGGTTGTGGGGATCAATGTTTTTAGGTATCTTCCATACACTTTCTTGATTAATTTTTTTGAACCACTTTCTACCACAATAAAGTAGAGGGTGTGGGCCAAACAAACATGGCACAAACCCTCCTTCGTTCTTCTTCTTTGCATTCTTCGTGATGGTGATGGTGACCGGTGCCGGCAATTGGCACCAGTGGAACATGAGAATGGTAGCTGACACCACCATGGGATGCGAAAAAGACAACGGCACCACCCACAGCTCGGCCTCCCCATCTCCCCATCTCGCCACCAATAGCCCCTCCATACTGACACACTGCTTCCCCAACATGACACCCTATGGCCCCAACATGCCTCCTTATGGACCCACAACTCCACTCGCGGCCCCGCCTCACCACCATGGCCCCACCGCAACGCCCAACGGCGTTGCTGCACCGTCCTCGGCCCTGCCGTGATGCCCTGACGCACTGCCCCATGGCTTCACTGCCCTCGCAGCCCCAAAACCTTCATTCCTCCTAGCGAGGCCGCTTGGCGTGGGCCGGACCCAGCGGGTTGGGTCGGGGCCGTCCGACATGGTCAAACCGTACATGGACCAAAATTGTCCCCCATAAACTCTTCTAGCTATATCATTGGCAACAGTCATCCATTTGACAAACCGCTGGTTGTGCTGGGAACCTATGAAGGAGATGGTCCCTTTGGTATTCCCCACAAGAGATTTTGATAATTTTGGTGAACAGTCGGGTTGTATCGAGCCCGAATCCAATCGAGCCATCATGACTAAAAGTCTTATAACTCACAGACTAGGTGTGTAACACCCGAGACTTTTATGTTATATAAATCATCAAAGTAATCTTTTTCTACACAACACTTGCTTGGCTTGCTTTACACGCAATCGCGACCTTCCTCGATAGCTTGCGTCGTACGCAATACCGAGTTTCACTAATCAACAATATGCTATTAAAACTAGCCGTTATGAATAGTAATAACCACTTTTTGAAATTTTATAAATTTTATGTTTCAAAATGGACTTCATTTTTGGACTCAGAATATCGAAATTAGCCTAGGGTGAAATTTTGGTATTTTTCTGAAAACATTCAATTTTTGATGAATAGTGAAACCACTAAGTGGTAGGTTAAAAACTGAATTTTGCATAAAACTTAATTTTACCGCTTCTGTGAATGGAATTTCAAAAATCCGAGAGACACGGTTAATATCAAGGACTAAAATGTTGTTCAATGATATGGAAATAATTTTTTGGTGAATAGTAACTTTTTACTATTTTTACCGCGGTTAATAGTAAATAAGGTTACTAAGGGTAAATATGATATTAATATTACCCTAACACATGTCCTAATTCTATTGAACAAGTGTAATTCGACCAAAAACAAACTTAGGAATAAAATATGACCATTTAGGCCCACTTGGATTAGATTAGGACATTTATTATTAATTTATTTAAAGAAGGGTTAAAATAGTTAAAATCAAAGTTTAATAAGTAAATCATTTTTAATATAGGGTTATACATAAGATAAATTCGGTTGTAAATATTAATTAGAAAGCTAAAAAGATTTCCTACATGATGGTATTTTATTTGTAATTTTTAGACATCAAATAATTTAATTTATTTATAACACAAAGATGATGCAGTAATTATCTTATTAATGAAATATTGAAAAAATTGATAATATAAATACCAAAATAAATGTAATTTGAGACTTTTTATGAATTCCACTAATTTTCTAAGTTACTATGATATATTAGTATTGATTTAATCAACTTGGTTCGAACATATAATTCTGTTATGACTTTCACAAAAATCATATATCAAATAGTGTCAAAATTGACACAAAATAGTTTTTAAATCAAATATTATATTATTAATTGTTATTTTATTCCTAAAAATATAATGTTCGGCCAAATGACTTAGATAAGGATATATATATTAATAATAAACAATTTGGGGTTCTTTTGGCATGTTATAGTAAGTGTATTAACCATATAGTGAAAGAAAACAAAAAGACACGGTAAAAGTTAAATTAATTAACTTAGAGTTAAATCTAATTGATAAGGTTAAAATAATACCCTAAACTTGTCTAAATCCTATTGGTTGATAGTATTTCGACCCATCCCCACTTTAGCTTCGAAATAAGACCCTTTGGAACCATTATAAACCGATTTTGACTTTAATATAAAATAATATTTTGAGATATTCCTAAGGTGCCCCTCTCCTCCCTTATAAAATGGCACCTCCTCCCCCTCCTCCTCACACCAATTTGAGCACTCAAGCTAGGAAAACCCCTGCCATTTTCCTTTCTCCACTTCCCTAGAATAATCCTAGAGGTCCTGGTCTTCGCCAAAGACCAATCTTAGTTCCTTAAGTGGAGGATTCAAAAAGGCGTTCCAAAGAAGAGGTAATATCCATTACCGATCTTTTCAATTTCTTTCTTCTTCAACTTCTTCTTCTTTAGTTGTTTCATGATAAAGTAATAACATCAGTATTACTTACATACTGATATGTTATTATAAATATTAAACAACCCTAATTCACCTTCTATCCATCCTATGGAAAAATGAAATCACCGCGCGTGCGTACGTACGGAATACCGTCTCCACGCCGTGGTGTAATCTATTTTCCACCATCACCTTACAAGGATGGGTATAAAGGTGTAATCAGTAACTATATATGATTATTATTAAGTAATATTGATACTGAAATAATATATATACTCCAATACAATTACACGATCATAGGAACGATATCATCACCCGTCCGTACGTACGGAATACCATATCCACGATGTGATGCGACTCGTTCTACATGATCTTCATTTCATAATGATTATATAAATGAATTGAATGAATGAATATGGTATATACTACACTAATACCATTCTGGAAATGAATTATCTATAACCTAAAGATAAGAATAAGAATTTATTCTACAAAACACGCATAAGAACAAAAAGTTATAAAGACCCGAGTAACAAGTAACAATGAAATATTACTAACAAGAAGCTAATAATATGACCATATATGATCTCATATCAATATGTATGATTCTGGAATAAGTCAATAACATTATTTAAACCATTATACAGGAGCTTCGGACACGAACAAAGCAAATCGGACCTATGGTAAGGGAAATATCACAATCTCATTTTTATCCGAGATTGTTTATTCGTAAGTATTTACTGGGGTGTATTTTATCATCCACATCCATGTTCCCTCAATATGTAATATTGTTTCCATCCACTTGAAATAGTTTAAATCCAATTTTACCCTTAGGTGAGTTTTTAGTAAAGAATATGAAAGGAATCTTTTGTCGTTTTTTTCCGTACGAGGTACTTTTTGACTTTTCCGACAAAAGTACGAAGAATGTTTTTTTTAACGTATACGGCATGAATGGATTTTTAAAACATTACTTCAAAGAAGCTTTCTTTACAAGTTTTCAAGTTTATTTTTAATCAAATTCTTTTATTTTAATGTTGTATGACATGTTATGAAAGGAAGAATGTTTTTGAAGAAGAAAGGATATTTTCCTCAAGAATTCAATTCAAGTGTTTTATCAAAATTATTTTCCATCTAAGATAATAAAGGGTTCTGTTTCTATCCATATTTTTACATTGGTTTGACTATGTTGTGATGGAATTATGTTTATGAATTCCTTTATCATATATGAATTGATTTATGATGTCATGATGTTTCAAGAATCCCATTTTTGTTATATGTGTTATGCGATGATGTATGTTTTATGATTATGTGGAACACATAAGAAAGGATTCATTATAAGATGGGTGGGACCTATATCTCCCTCCAATGCATTGGGTAATGATTTTATATCTCATGAGATAGACATGGCTGGAATGGAAGGTTATTCCAGTTCAGTGATACATGACTGAAACGAGGAGTGAACTCGGTTCAGAAAGGGACTTTGTCCACTAAGATAGTCTTGGCAATGAGTCATGACTAACAAGAAATGATTTTCCATGATTATGTGTGCATGCCACAAAGATTCAAGTTTTATGCTATGATTATGGGGATCTCATTTTCACTTCTATGATTTATTCCATGTTAAGATATTATGATCTCTTTTGCAGGTTTTAATTTTCAAAAAGATATGATATGATTTTTATTTCCTTTATTTTCCCTTGCTGAGCATTTGAGCTCACCCTTTTATGTTTTCTTTTCCCCAGGCCAGGAAGATGGATATTAAGTAGAATATGCTAAAAGGGACCCTAGATATGATGAAATAAATGGGAGACACTGTAGAAGATTTATGAACCAGTTGTTTATGTTTCCCAGTTTCTAAAGACACTATACCTATACGGTCCTTTGTGGTTTTGTCATATGTTGTAATAAGTGTGATTCAATTTTGAAGTATTAACAATGTATGTAAAGTGAGGGTCGTTATAGTTGGTATCAAAGGAAAGGTATAGTCAACCTTTGGAAACTAGGATGTAAAAGCCTTAGTAAGAACCCTAAGGATAAGTCTAAGCATAGAACACAATCTTAGAAATGGCCATGAATAACCTAGGATAAGACCATAAGCATGAAAATTTTATTCTTGAATTATGTGGTTTCCTATTATAATTAGTGTTGCTCACACTATTCTTCTTGGTTTTAGTCAATGGCTGGAACCCGAAGGAACCATGTTAATGCGGAATGCGATGGGCAATGCAATGATTGTCCCCCTGAGCAACCAAACGATATGAGAGCTGGAATGCAAAATCTTGTAGCCATGCTCACACAACTTTCTCAAGCTATGAATCATGCAAGATTTCCAAACGAACAAAGGAGGGAGCAACATTCTGTTTTATCCTTCATGAGGCAGCGTCCACCATCTTTCAGCGGGTCTACTGATCCATTAGTTGCTGAACAATGGATTAGTACTACTGAAAAGATATTTTCAGTTCTTCAATGTTCTGAGCATGATAAAGTCATCCTAGCAGTGTATCATTTGGAAGGAGATGCTGATCAATGGTGGAATCTTGTTAAGAATACAAGGAATAGGGATGAAATTGAGTCTATGGAATGGGACGAGTTCAAGAACTTATTTTTCAATAAGTACTTCCCTCGTATTCTCCGAACAAAGATGGAGAAAGAGTTCCTTGAACTGAAGCAAAGGGATGATGAATCTGTTGGTACCTATGAAGCAAATTTTACCAGACTTGCAAGGTACGCTTCTGGTATTATTATCCAACCTGAGAGTAAGATCGATCGATTCTTTAGTGGTTTAAAACCAAGTCTTCGAAGGGCGTTAGCCATAAGGGACTTCAATAGCTACGAGGAAATCGTTCGATGTGCTCTCAAAGTCGAGATGGAGATTGGAGTAACCCATCAGTCACATGGGTTTGATAAGAAGAGGAAGATGGAATTCAAAGAAAAATATAAAGAGCACACGGAAAAGAAGATGAACTTTCCCTTATGCTCAAAGTGTGGAAAGAAACATGGAGGGAGTTTTCTTAAAGGGACAAGTAAATGTTTTAAATGTGGAAAGGAAGGTCATCGGGCATTTGAATGCCGTGATAATGGGAAGAAGATGTCTAATGATGCAAACAAAGGAAGGGATACACAGAATGAACCTGCTACACTTCAATGTTTCAAGTGCAAGGATATGGGGCATTATGCCAATCAATGCCCAAATCCAAGGGTTGATGATGATGGTCGACGTCAACAAACTCTTAAGGCTAAAGAAAAAGGAAAGTCACATGCAATTTCTATCAGCGATGTGGAGTACGATAACGATGTGGTGAAAGGTACACTTACCATCCACTCTAAAGTAGCAAATGTTTTATTTGATTCTGGATCCACCCACTCTTTTATTTCTGAAAAATTTTCTAAGGGTATCACCGTATTACCTCAACAATTAGATGTTGAGTTAGCTGTGACAACACCTAATGGCACATCAATCGCATCAGAAGTTTATAATTCTTCTCCGATCGAAGTTTGTGGGAAAGTGCTTCCTGCAAATCTTGTGATCCTTCCTTTAGTGGAATTTGATGTGATTCTTGGCATGGATTGGCTTTCTCTACATGGAGATCATATCAATTTCCAAAGAAGGGAAGTCACATTTCATATTCCAGATCAACCTACGGTCGTCTATCAATGCAAGGATGAACATAACCTTCCAGTGGAAATTTCTTCCATCTTATGGGTATTGATTCCACTAAATGAAGGTTATTTATCTCAAATAGTTGGTGAGAAACTCACGATTAAGAATATGCCCATTGTACAGGAGTTTGATGATGTCTTTCCGGAGGAATTACCGGGTCTTCCACCAAATCGTGAAGTTGAGTTTTCAATAGAACTCGTACCGGGTGCTTTGCCTATTTCAAAGACACCTTATAGAATGGCCCCAATTGAGTTGCAGGAATTGAAGAAGCAACTCCAAGAGAATCTTGATAAGGGATTCATACGCCCTAGTGTGTCACCTTGGGGAGCACCTGTTCTATTTGTTAAGAAGAAAGATGGATCAATGAGACTCTGCATTGATTATCGAGAACATAACAAGATCACTATCAAGAACAAATATCCTCTCCCACGCATTGATGACTTATTTGACCAACTACGCGGAGCTCAATACTTTTCCAAGATTGATCTTCGTTCAGGGTATCATCAATTAAGGGTCAAAAGGGAGGATATACCAAAGACGGCTTTCTGTACAAGGTATGGACACTATGAATTTATAGTGATGCCATTTGGTCTTACTAATGCCCCTGCTATCTTCATGGATCTAATGAATAGAGTCTTTAGAGACTATATTGATCAATTTGTGGTAGTCTTTAGAGACGATATTCTTGTCTATTCAAAGAGCAAGGAAGAGCATGAAGATCACTTGAGAATTATATTGAAGACCCTGAGAAAAGAGAAGCTTTATGCCAAATTTACCAAGTGTGAATTTTGGCTTCAAAAAGTTGCATTTTTTGGTCATATAATCTCAAAAGAGGGGATATCTGTGGATCCAGCAAAAACAGAGGTTATCGAAAGATGGTCAAGACCAACAACAGTAACTGAGATCCGAAGTTTTCTTGGTTTGGCTGGATATCATCGACGTTTTGTAAAAGATTTTTCACGATTATCTAATCCACTCACCAAGTTGACTCGGAAAGGAGTTAAGTTTGTCTGGACAGAGGAATGTGAAGAGAATTTCAAGGAGTTGAAAAGAAGGTTATCCAGTGCACCTGTGCTCACACTGCCTTGTAGTGGAGAAAGGTTTGTGATCTATAGTGATGCATCCAAGAAGGGATTGGGGTGTGTTCTTATGCAAAATGATATGGTGATAGCTTATGCCTCACGACAGTTGAAAATCCATGAGCAAAATTACCCAACACATGATTTGGAGTTGGCTGCGGTAATCTTTGCATTAAAGATTTGGAGGCATTACCTTTATGGTGAAAGGTGTGATATTTATACTGATCATAAAAGTTTAAAGTATATTTTCACACAAAAGGAGCTGAATATGCGCCAAAGAAGATGGTTGGAGCTGATTAAGTATTATGACTGCTCAATCCATTACCACCCTGGGAAAGCAAACAAGGTGGCAGATGCATTAAGTCGACAAGACCATGCTAGTTTATCCATGATGAGGATCACAAAAGATCCAATATTTATGGATTTACAAAGGATGGATCTTGGAATTATAATGGAAGGGGAAAAATCTTATCTTTCTCAAATGAATGTTCAACCATCTATACATATGAAGATTAAAGAGGCAAAGAAAGAAGATGTCGAGTTACAAAAGAAGGTGAGAAATGTTCCTGAATTCAACCTTGATTGTGATGGGATAATAAAGTTCAGGAATCGGGTTTGTGTTCCTCCCATCCCCGAATTAAAGAAAGAGCTGCTGGATGAGGCTCATAGTTCTTCATTCTCTATTCATCCTGGAAGCACGAAGATGTATAGGGACCTGAAAGAGTACTTCTGGTGGGATGGAATGAAAAGATATGTTGCTGAATATGTCTCTCGATGCTTGGTTTGTCAACAAGTTAATGCTGAGAGACAGAAGTCTAAGGGGATGTTACAACCATTACCCATACCCGAATGGAAATGGGAAAACATCACTATGGACTTTGTCACAGGACTTCCTAAAACATCCAAAGGCAATAATGCTATCTGGGTCATAGTTGATCGTCTTACAAAGTCTGCACACTTCATTTCTATTAGAGAGGATTTCTCTCTAGATCAGCTTGCCAGGATATATGTAAAGGAAGTGGTAAGATTGCATTGAGTACCACTTTCTATTATATCTGATCGAGATCCGAGATTTACCTCGAAGTTTTGGCGAAGTCTTCAGCATACTCTAGATACAGAGTTGAGTTTCAGCACTGCTTATCATCCCCAGACAGACGGTCAGTCTGAGAGAACAATTCAAACCCTAGAAGATTTGTTGAGAGCTTGTTCTATGGATTTCAAAGGAGGTTGGGATCAACACCTACCTTTGGTGGAATTTTCTTATAATAATAGCTTTCACTCCAGTATTCAGATGGCTCCTTATGAAGCTCTCTATGGAAAGAAATGCAGGACTCCAACTTGCTGGGATGAAGTTGGGGAAAGAAAGCTATTAGGACCTGATCTCGTTGATGAAATGGCAGAAAAGGTCAGATCTATTCAACAACACATAAGAGCAGCTCAGAGTCGACAGAAAAGTTATGCCGACAACCGAAGAAAAGACCTAGAGTTTGAAGTGGGTGATAAAGTGTTATTACGAATATCTCCCTAGAAGAGGGTTATGAGATTTGGTAAGAAGGGGAAGTTGAGCCCTAGATATATCGGTCCTTTTGAAATACTGGATCGTGTTGGGAAGGTAGCTTACCGATTGGCACTTCCACCGAATCTCTCTCAAGTTCACGATGTGTTCCATGTATCTCTCCTGAGAAAGTACATACCAGATCCTTCACATGTACTCAGCTCAGAAGTTGTACCGCTGGAGCAAGATCTTTCTTATGAAGAACAGCCGATAGAGATTCTGGATCGTAGCGAAAAAGTCCTACGAAACAAGACCACTCGCTTGGTGAAAGTTTTATGGAGAAACCACCAACTTGAAGAAGCTACATGGGAGCTTGAGGATATTATGAGGGAGAAGTATCCTCATTTGTTTGTTGCAAAGTGACGAATTTCGAGGGCGAAATTCATTTTAAGGGGGGTAGAATGTAACACCCGAGACTTTTATGTTATATAAATCATCAAAGGAATCTTTTTCTACACAACACTTGCTTGGCTTGCTTTACACGCAATCGCGACCTTCCTCGATAGCTTGCGTCGTACGCAATACCGAGTTTCACTAAACAACAATATGCTATTAAAACTAGCCGTTATGAATAGTAATAACCACTTTTTGAAATTTTATAAATTTTATTTTTCAAAATGGACTTCATTTTTGGACTCAGAATATCGAAATTAGCCTAGGGTGAAATTTTGGTATTTTTCTGAAAACTTTCAATTTTTGATGAATAGTGAAACCACTAAGTGGTAGGTTAAAAACTGAATTTTGCATAAAACTTAATTTTACCGCTTCTGTGAATGGAATTTCAAAAATCCGAGAGACACGGTTAATATCAAGGACTAAAATGTGGTTCAATGAGATGAAAATATTTTTTTGGTGAATAGTAACTGTTTACTATTTTTACCGCGGTTAATAGTAAATAGGGTAACTAAGGGTAAATATGATATTAATATTACCCTAACACATGTCCTAATTCTATTGGACAAGTGTAATTCGACCAAAAACAAACTTAGGAATAAAATATGACCATTTAGGCCCACTTGGATTAGATTAGGACATTTATTATTAATTTATTTAAAGAAGGGTTAAAATAGTTAAAATCAAAGTTTAATAAGTAAATCATTTTTAATATAGGGTTATACATAAGATAAATTCGATTTTAAATATTCATTAGAAAGCTAAAAAGATTTCCTACATGATGGTATTTTATTTGTAATTTTTAGACATCAAATAATTTAATTTATTTATGACACAAAGATGATGCAGTAATTATCTTATTAATGAAATATTGACACAATTGATAATATAAATACCAAAATAAATGTAATTTGAGACTTTTTATGAATTCCACTAATTTTCTAAGTTACTATGATATATTAGTATTGATTTAATCAACTTGGTTCGAACATATAATTCTGTAATGACTTTCACAAAAATCATATATCAAATAGTGTCAAAATTGACACAAAATAGTTTTTAAATCAAATATTAAATTATTAATTGTTATTTTATTCCTAAAAATCTAAGGTTCGGCCAAATGACTTAGATAAGGATATATATATTAATAATAAACAATTTGGGGTTCGTTTGGAATGTTATAGTAAGTGTATTAACCATATAGTGAAAGAAAACAAAAAGACACGGTAAAAGTTAAATTAATTAACTTAGAGTTAAATCTAATTGATAAGGTTAAAATAATACCCTAAACTTGTCTAAATCCTATTTGTTGATAGGGGTTCGACCCATCCCCACTTTAGCTTCGAAATAAGACCCTTTGGAACCATTATAAACCTATTTTGACTTTAATATAAATTAATATTTTGAGATATTCCTAAGGTGCCCCTCTCCTCCCTTATAAAAGGGCACCTCCTCCCCCTCCTCCTCACACCAATTTGAGCACTCAAGCTAGGCCAACCCCTGCCATTTTCCCTTCTCCACTTCCCTATAATAATCCTAGAGGTCCTGGTCTTCTCCAAAGACCAATATTAGTTCCTTAAGTGGAGGATTCAAAAAGGCGTTCCAAAGAAGAGGTAATATCCATTACCGATCTTTTCAATTTCTTTCTTCTTCAACTTCTTCTTCTTTAGTTGTTTAATGATAAAGTAATAACATCAGTATTACTTACATACTGATATGTTATTATAAATATGAAACAACCCTAATTCACCTTCTATCCATCCTACGGAAAAATGAAATCACCGCGCGTGCGTACGTACGGAATACCGTCTCCACGCCGTGGTGTAATCTATTTTCCACCATCACCTTACAAGGATGGGTATAAAGGTGTAATCAGTAACTATATATGATTATTATTAAGTAATATTGATACTGAAATAATATATATACTCCAATACAATTACACGATCATAGGAACGATATCATCACTCGTGCGTACGTACGGAATACCGTCTCCACGATGTGATGCGACTCGTTCTACATGATCTTCATTTCATAATGATTATATAAATGAATTGAATGAATGAATATGGTATATACTACACTAATACCATTCTGGAAATGAATTATCTATAACCTAAAGATAAGAATAAGAATTTATTCGACAAAACACGCATAAGAACAAAAAGTTATAAAGACCCGAGTAACAAGTAACAATGAAATATTACTAACAAGAAGCTAATAATATGACCATATATGATCTCATATCAATATGTATGATTCTGGAATAAGTCAATAACATTATTTAAACCATTATACAGGAGCTTCGGACACGAACAAAGCAAATCGGACCTAAGGTAAGGGAAATATCACAATCTCATTTTTATCCGAGATTGTTTATTCGTAAGTATTTACTGGGGTGTATTTTATCATCCACATCCATGTTCCCTCAATATGTAATATTGTTTCCATCCACTTGAAATAGTTTAAATCCAATTTTACCCTTAGGTGAGTTTTTAGTAAAGAATATGAAAGGAATCTTTTGTCGTTTTTTTCCGTACGAGGTACTTTTTGACTTTTCCGACAAAAGTACGAAGAATGTTTTTTTTAACTTATACGGCATGAATGGATTTTTAAAACATTACTTCAAAGAAGCTTTCTTTACAAGTTTTCAAGTTTATTTTTAATCAACTTCTTTTATTTTAAAGTTGTATGACATGTTATTAAAGGAAGAATGTTTTTGAAGAAGAAAGGATATTTTCCTCAAGAATTCAATTCAAGTGTTTTATCAAAATTATTTTCCATCTAAGATAATAAAGGGTTCTGTTTCTATCCATATTTTTACATTGGTTTGACTATCTTGTGATGGAATTATGTTTATGAATTCCTTTATCATATATGAATTGATTTATGATGTCATGATGTTTCAAGAATCCCATTTTTGTTATATGTGTTATGCGATGATGTATGTTTTATGATTATGTGGCACACATAAGAAAGGATTCATTATAAGATGGGTGGGACCTATATCTCCCTCCAATGCATTGGGTAATGATTTTATATCTCATGAGATAGACATGGCTGGAACGGAAGGTTATTTCGGTTCAGTGATACAGGACTGAAACGAGGAGTGAACTCGGTTCAGAAAGGGACTTTGTCCACTAAGATAGTCTTGGCAATGAGTCATGACTAACAAGAAATGATTTTCCATGATTATGTGTGCATGCCACAAAGATTCAAGTTTTATGTTATGATTATGGGGATCTCATTTTCACTTCTATGATTTATTCCATGTTAAGATATTATGATCTCTTTTGCAGGTTTTAATTTTCAAAAAGATATGATATGATTTTTATTTCCTTTATTTTCCCTTGCTGAGTATTTGAGCTCACCCTTTTATGTTTTCTTTTCCCCAGGCCAGGAAGATGGATATTAAGTAGAATATGCTAAAAGGGACCCTAGATATGATGAAATAAATGGGAGACACTGTAGAAGATTTATGAACCAGTTGTTTATGTTTCCCAGTTTCTAAAGACACTATACCTATACGGTCCTTTGTGGTTTTGTCATATGTTGTAATAAGTGTGATTCAATTTTGAAGTATTAACAATGTATGTAAAGTGTGGGTCATTATAAGGTGTCTGATGGATGAACCATCTATTGCATTTAGACCCCTATGACATGGAGGTATATTGAGAGACTTATTTGTTATAATTCATGACAGTTGGATTATTGATCAATGGTGTGAGGAGTGGACCCTCCTGGAAATAAGCAAGCCTAGTATGGGAATCTAGTATATGGCTCTGACGTGACGAATGAAGAGAGATCCTGTGTGGGTCAGTAGCTAGCAATCCTGTGTTGGTAAGCACTGAGGGATCCTTGTGGGTCATCTCCTAGTAATCATGTGTGGGTCAGCACCGATCGATCCTATTTTGGTCAGTAGTAGAGCCTCTTAATAGAGTAAGATGATTCGGTAGTTACATGTAATCATCTATACTACTATTCTTAAAAAATACCTGATGGGAGCTAAGACTGTACCTGAACGGTACATTCCATTGTTGTAATTCCTTTGTGATATTCTTCTGTGTGGCGTACCTGAGTGGTACTTACCATCGTGGTACTATTTCATTTTTGGAGTAGTTTAGATTTCTACATTTGAGTTAGAATTTGTGTTTCCTCATGATTTATAAGGGTATACATGAGAACTTAATTATATGTATGGGAATATACCTATGATGGGTTATTAGTTGATTCCATGTTGTGTCATTAATACATGGTGGATTTTTTAATACCATGAGGGTCTTGGAGTCCATCTTGAATGTCATTATACTCTACCCTACATGGTCAGTGCCCGCACCTTGTTGTGTATTGTGTAGATAATGGGCAATGATGACTGAGGATGAGAGTACCAGGACTGGAGGTAGCTCAGAGGTGGATGTTAGGGAAGATAAACCATAGAGACGACCTTTCTTGAGCTGTACATACACTTAAGGTAGGATCTGTGGTGGTTGATCCAAGAGCCTCGTTCCACTTATCAGTTGTCTTTTACTTTCTAGTTTTCATTGTAATTTCCATTTGGGCATGTATTATGGCCCTTTTTACTTACTGTACTCAATCTATTTACTATTTAGTTTACTTGGGTTCATATCTTTTTGTGTGGTTGGTTGTGTGTGTTACAGGTTATAAATGCAATGCCTTACCACATTTAGGGAATACACCTTCGGTTCTAGACTCCATCCCTGACCTATGAAAGGAGGGCTTGGGGTTGTTATGGCACGGGCCCCAAGGGACGGGTCATGACAAATTGGAATCAGAGGAGTCAGTTCTACCATAGAACATTGGACTTTGATCTTTTATTTTAACAATAATAGTGTAAAGTGTAGTGCGTGTGGTTATCAGTTTAGGGAATCTAATGTTGGTGTGGCGGCCAACGTAACCATACACTAGGACCCTGACATTTAATTTCCGACTCAGTTCAAGAAAATACAGATTACGTGTGTATTTTCAAGAGATTTCTTTGTGATCACTTGATTCAGCTCACCAGGTATAAACTGATTTACTATGGGGTAACTTTTTTCTTTTCAGGATTCCACCACACTGACAAAAAATTAGGGTTCCTAGAGTAGTACGCACTGAAAAACACTAGGAGATGATGCCTCAGTGCAAGGCCCTTTCTCAGTAGAGGCACTAAAGGGAGCAATAGTGGTACCATTACCCATTGGGACACCGTATCCACCATCCCCATTAGTATAGGTTGAACGCCACATGAGCACGTTTCACGAGTTCCATCGCAAGATGAAACAAAGGTTCAAGGGATTGACAAACCAACATGTGGATGAGGATTGTCTAGAGGTTGTCGTGAGAGCCTTTCGACTGGTAGTGGAACCAGCCGATCTCATGGTGATCCTTGACGCCAGTCTTCTACAGGTAGTAGTAGGTAGATGGTGGAGATTGATTCTCAAAGATCACGATGAGGTGACTATTCTCTAGGAAGACTTCTAAAATCCTATTTTGGGCAGAGGATGTCTCAATGACTCTTCACACAGTTTGAATTCAGGATCTACTTCAACTACAACAGGGTAGCATAACAGAAGCTCTATACATAGTGAGGGTCACTAAACACACACTCTACTACATAAATTTGATGTTTGACCCTTTATTTAGGTCTTGTAGCATTGATCAGGGACTCATGTTGGATATTAGGGCTTTGATGACCTCACTCAACATCCTGACGCATTTGAGGGTGTTAGAGAGATCCCTTTTAATAGAGAGTATCCTTATTAAATAGTCACCAGCAGCGAGACCCACTACAAATAATGACGTAGCAGAGTCTTCTGCAACTGGAAGCAGACAGATGACACAGAGGTCCAAGACGACCAGACCTATAGGTGGATGACAACATGATTTCGGGTTGGTTGTGTGGGGCACACAAGGTAGAGTGAGTCATGCTAGGAGCAGTCAGTGTTACACATGTAGTAGTCAGGATCACATGGCCCGTGAATGTATGATCCTCCGTAAAAATTATCAGTAGACAGTTGAATGGCCACTGAGACAGAGACATAGATTCTACCAAGGAGGTATGCAGGGAGCAGGCGAATGTGGAAGAGGAGCTGGTCGTGCAGCTGGTGGTGGGAAATGATACATGATGTTACTGCCACCACCAACATGCGATCCACCCCATCCACAAGGAACGATAGTGTACGAGTGATCTCATCTATAGGCTGCTGATGCCTACGATCACAGTGCTCCGGAGATGATACGAGGTATGATCTGTATCAACTACACATTAGCATATGTACTTATAGACACAGGTGGTAGTCATTATTTTATTTCCAGTGCCCTCATTTAGAACTCCGTGATTCCGAAGGAGCTATTGGATCGATCCATACAACTACAGACTCCTATCGCTGTGGATTCGATGATTACAGACTGGATATAGTAGTGAGATCATATTCTAGGAGGTATGATCTTCAGTTGAGATCTCTTAGTTGTGGCGTCGAGGCCTTACAATGCCATCTTGGGTATTAACTGGATATCTACATTACATGATCGGATTGACTATATTAGGTGCAATTTTCTTTGTGTCTACATCAGTGGGACCAGTTTTACCTTCACTGATGAGATGTGAGCCTTTGCAGCACAGGATGGAATTACTCGGAAGATAGTGCATCGGATCACTCATCAGTTGGATATCCGTACCCTCGGAGCGGTTGATGTAGAGAGTCTGAGCTATCCTACGATGTTGGGATAGTGGGCGAATGTTTTACCTGATGAGGTTCTGGGTCTACCCCCACACAGAGAGGTGTACTTTTACATTGACTTCTGCCCTAGGAAGACAGTAATATCTACACCAGTGTATCAGATGGCTCTCGTAGAGCATCATGAGCTGGGGGTATAGAAATAGGAATTTTAGGGGAAGGGATTCATTCTACCAAGTGTTTCACCTTGGGCAGCCCCGACATTGTTCACCATGAAGGGGGATGGGAGCTTGAGGCCTTGTGTTGACAATCAATGCCTGAACCGGGTGACCGTAAAGAACAAGTACCCACTCATGAGGATTTACGACCTCATTGATCAGATGAATAGAGAATGGTAGTTCTCAAGGATATAACATAGATCAGTCTATCACCAGCTCAATGTACTAGATGAATATGTGCATAAGACATCCTTCAGATGTCAATATGACAACTAAGAGTTCTTGGTTATTCCGTTCAGTGTAACAAATGCTCCAGCAGTGTTCATGGGACTCATGAACAAGATATTTCAGCCAAAACATGATAAATTTGTACTAGTCTTAATTAGTGACATTATGATATACTCATAAAATGAGGAGGGGCATGCCTATCATTTGAAGGTATTACTGGACACACTTCAAGAGCACCATCATTATGGTAAGCTCTCGAATTTCTTGTTCTAGAACCAAGAGTCTTACTTTCTAAGACATGTCATATCAGAGGCTGGAGTTGCAGTGGATCCAGTAATGATTAAGGTGGTACATTATTGGGATCCTACCAGGTGTGTGATGGAGATACAGAGTTTCTTGGGTTTGGCTGGATACTACCAGAGATTTTTCCCATATTTCTCCAGAGTTGGAGCACCAATTTAATCATTGACGACGAAAGGGTAACCCTTTATGTTGTTAAAGAGATGCCAGCAGAGAATTCATGAGTTGAGGAATATGCTAACTAGTGCCCCCCATATTGAGGCTATCGGAGGAGGTCATAAGTTATATAGTCTACTACGACGTATCAGGGACCAAACTCAAATGTGTCCTGATGCCGGGGCGAGTAGTGATCACATATGGTTCTCAACTGCTAGTATAGGATAAGCATATCTATGCTACCCCTGACCTAGAGTTAGCTGTAGTGGTCTTAACCTTGAAGATGTGGCAACACTATCTTATGGGAGAATACTTTAAAGTCTACTCATATCACAATATTATCAGGTATATCTTCTCTCAAATACACTTTAACCTAAGACCGCGACATTGGATTGAGTTCCTCGAGTACTATGACTTAAATATAGTATATACTTTTGGGATGGGGAATGTTGTATTAGATGCACTCCGCCGTAGATCTGGTATTTAGCTGTTAGGTGAAGCGACAGAGTGAATGGCCTCTAGGCAGATATCATCCATGGAACATGATGGAGCAGTTTTTCTTCAGTCTCTTAAATTAACCTCCCCACATCTTCATCGAGTTAAGGAGTCACTACATGGGGACACTGACTACGAGACACAACATTCTCAAATATCCATAGGATATGCACTTGATGGATTTTTTTAAGGAGGGGAGCATGTCTTCCTATTTAGAGGACATATCATGGAACAAGTGTCACTTCAAGAAGATTTTTTGAGGGAGTTATACTCATACCCTTTAGCAGAACAATCAGAGTGTAAAATATGTATTAGGATATCTAAAGAATGAACTAGTTTTCAGGAATGAAGAATGCAGTTGCAAATTTTGTCTCTCAGTGCCTCACTTATCAGCATGTGAAGGCGGAGCATCAGGTACATGCAGGCCTGGTTCAGCCTTTAGTGGTATTATAGTTGAAATGGGATGGGATAACAATGGATGTCGTGACAGGACATTCATGTAAATCCATAGGTCATAATTCTATTTGGGTGATCGTCGACAGACTCACCACGTTGACCAACTTCCTACCATTCATAAATCAAGGCTCAGTAGAGATCTTGGGACGCCTCTATGTGAAGGATATTGTGTGTGTACATGGATTAACTTCTATGATTGTCTCTATTTGTGATGCATATTTCACTTCTCGGCTTTGGAAGGGGTTGCATGAGGCTTTCGGGACCCGGCTTCATTTGAGCACCGCCTTGCATTCCAAGACATATGGACACACTGAGGGGACCAAACAAACCCACGAGGAAATGTTGCATTCTCATGTCCTAGACTTTGATCAAAATTGGTAGGATCACTTTACTTTGGTGGAGTTTTCATACAACAACAGCTATCACTCCACCATTGGAATGTCACCTTTTGAGTCGTTGTTTATACAACATTGCAGATCACCTTTGTGATGGATACAACTAGGTGACTCAACAACATTGGGACCAGAGATGGTATAGGCTACCATAGAGAAGGTGATGATAATCCAAGAGTGTATGAAGACTGCACAGATCAGACAAAAGTCATATGCCGATAGAAGCCATAGATCATTGGAGTTTGAGGATGGCGACCATGTCGTTCTACGGGTCTCCCCTTGATGTGGTTTGTAGAGATTTATCCAAGGTGACATGTTATCTTCAAGGTTCATCGGACCCTTCCATGTCCTTAGTAGAGTTGATGATTTGCCACACCACTTATCTCTTCATCCTCAATTGCATCGGGTGCACAATGTCTTTTATGTACTCAAGCTCAGGATATTGTTGCATGACTTTTCTCACACCTTCAACCATAGAGATCTTGACATTGATGATGGGGAGACATTAATGGAGGTTTTAGTAGATATTTATGATCGAAAATAGCAGGTCCTTTATGGGTGTTCGATACCTCTAGTGCACGTTTGTTTTCATCATGGGACCCTCCATGAGAGGACATGGTAGCTGGAGGCTCATATTCGTGCTACGTACCCAAAAATATTACCTTAGATTGAGTTGTGGCTTACGGATACGTAATGCTCTGATTTGGGGAGAATGTAAAGACCCAGAATTTCCTTGTAATTTTTTTAAATAAATTGGAATTTTAAGAGTCTGCAAAAATTAATGGTGCATGATTCTGGGGCTCGGAGTTCCCATAAATAATTTCTAAACTATTTTTTGGTTAAGTTCAGTAAATGTCCTTGTGGTTTTTAGTAACATTTGAACCGATGCTCTGAATTGAAATCATAGGGAACCATTGAACTCACAGAGCCAATTTTCACTTAAGTAGTCATTCACATCAACATTATTGGGTTTAGAGTCAGAATAATTTTTTTTGTTTTTCGTGAAATAATTAAATAAAATAAAAATGTGTAACAATTTTTGTTTCTTTTGTTGAAACCTTCAATGTGGATATCTTAATTGTGGGGAGCCCATGTGCTAAAACCTCTCAAAATAGGATATGGTGGTGGGGACTACCTGGGCCTAACCTCCAATGTGGGTTATGGTGGTGGGGACCACTCGATACTTAAAACACCTGGAACCCCTTTTCACTCCCTCTTATTGGGGAGAAACCTCTTGAGCTCCCCCACATAATTCTTCCAACTCTCCCCTTTAATTAATTAATCCAACACATCAATTAATTAATTAAGCTATTTTTGAAATTATACCAACAAAAATAATAGATAACTTGTTCTATTCTATGGGATACCTTCTGTTTTTGTGGAATTGGGGAGAGAAGAAATATTGGGAGAATGATCTCCCAAGAAGAACATCTCCTCACAACAAAGAACATCCACTAGAGATCATAGAACATGGAAAGAAACCCTGATCCAGATCGGAAGGACCTGGAGGAGGCAACCAACATAGAACGTATTCGACGACAATGAAATGACGTCTGTTCTTTCTTAATCATAGATGTTAACGGGAAATCAAGGTAGGGATTTATTATTGAGTAATTATCACTTCCATTGTTCTTTCCTTCTAAATAAGAACATGAATCAACTCACATAAACTAGTTGATTCACGAATGTTTTCATTTACAGGATTGGGAATAGTGATTGACCAAGGATGTGGGGATAGATGTTTTTAAATATATTCCATACACATTCATTATTCAAATTTGTGAACCACTTGCTACCACTCTAACTCGAAGGGTGTGGGCCAATCAAACATGGCCTGACCCCTCCGTCGTTCTTCTTTGGGGTGTTCTTCATGATGGTGACGGTGTACGGGGTCAGTGGTTGGAACTAGTGGAACAAGAGAATGGTGGTCGACACCACTGTCGACCACGATGAAAACAATGACACCACTCGCGGCCCAACCACACCTCCATCAGGCCCCGACATGACGAACGCATCCCCACCACACCACTTGCGGCCCCACTGTGCCGATCGCGACCACTGCGCCTCCCTTCCAGACCGCCCAGTGGGCTGGGCCTCCAGTCACGGGTCAGGTAGCATCAACCCAAACCGGATCGGCCCCAATGTGTTGGATCGGACCCAGAACAGATTCAAAGCCCATACAATCTTTTGGCCATATCATTGGCATAGGGAGTCCATTTGATGAACCATATACAACACCTAGAAGTTGGGAGAATGATGTTCCCATTGGTATTCCACACTGGAGATTTAGATAATGTTGGGGAATAGTGGTGTTGGATCAAGCACGAATCCAACTGGGCCCTCCTAACTAAAAGACTAATAACTCACAAGCCATGCGTCCGATTGATGCACTATCTATTACGTTGAGACCACTATGACATGGAGGTCCTTTGAGATACTTTTCTGTGACACTTCGTGGTAGTTGGTGTACAAATCAGTGGCTTGAGGATTGGATCATCCTAGAGATGAGAAGGCCTAGTGCAGGAACCCAGTAGCAGTATTTGATGTGAAAAAATAAGAGTGATCATGTGTGGGTCAGTATCTAGCAATCTTGTTTGGTTCAGCACCGAGCGATCCTGTGTGGGTCAGCACATAGAAATCCTATGTGGGTCATCACTGAGAAATCATGTCTGGGTCAGCACTGAGCGATCCTGTGTGTGTCATCACTGAGCAATCCTTTGTGGGTCATCATCAGAGCCTCTTAACATAGTAATATGATTTAGTAGTTACATCTAGTCATCCCTACTACTGTATCTAAGAAATAAATGGTTTGATCTGAGTCTATACCTAAGAGGTACATTAATTTATGGTAATAACATGGTTTTATTCTTCGGTGTGGTATACCTAAGTGGTACTTACCATCGTGGTACTCCTGCGTTTGTGGAATAGATGTGCTTTAAGATTTTGAGTTGGACTCTGTGATTCCACATGATTGTGATGGGTATACGTGATATCATAGTTATATGAATGGGCATATACCTATGTAAGGATGTCATTTTATTCCATGATGTTTGGATTATCCTTGGTGGCTGTTGTGAGACTTGGTGGGTCTCGGGTTCCCTACTGAGTATCGTTATACTTACCCCTACACGGGATATGCCCGCACCATGTTGGGTTTGGTGCAGACGACTGACATCGCTGACAGATGATGAGAGTACCAGGATTAGAGGTATCTCAGAGGTGGACGTTAGATGAGTTGAACCACAGAGATGGCCATTCAGGAGTTGTACCTACCCTTCAGGTTGGATCCGTGGTGGAAAATCCAGGAGATTCTTTCAACCTTCCATTTGTCTTCTAATTTTCTGTTTTCCTTGTACATTCCAGTTGGGCTTTTATTTGGCTCCCATTTACTTACTGTACTAACAATGTTTACTATTATGTTTACTTGATTCAAATCTTGATGTGTGGAAGGTTTGGTGTGTTATAGGTTATAAGGGTGATGCATTCCCTATTTTATGGAATACGCCTTCAGTGCAAGTGACCATCCCCTGGACTATGGAATGTGGGATTGGGGTAGTCACAACACAAGCCCCAGGGGATGGGCCTTGACATGTGCGGTCATATGTTTTGGATTAGTTTGGTTATAGTAATTTTATGGATCTCTCAAATACCTTTTTTTGTTGTGACTTTTCAAGAGAACCGGGTGTGAATGCGTGCATTGCTGCTTGGCTTCTATCCTTCCTTATCTTGTGGATATGCTTATTACATGCCCGATAGTGACGAATTATTTAAATAGAATCAATTGAAAATTAAAACAATAATTTGTTCAAAGGGGTTTTGTTTTTCGGGAATGAGTTGTGACATTGTTGTGGTTAAGGTGATTCTTGTGAATGAATAGTAATGACAATTTTAGTATATGGGATGGTTTTGGGACCCCTAGGATATGATGAGTTCTTGTTACCTATATGTATATTTTAGTTATTATGTTTCTTTTTTTTCTCCCCACCAATGTTTTTCACTTCATGTTGAACACCCAGATTTCATATGGGAGGGTGTTTTTTCCAACACACATATTAGTAACTGGTTATTACCTCCTTCTTTGATCCTTTTCCTATGTATCCGGAGATTCTTTGAAGAAGATTTTACGTCCTGAGGTTGATTACATCCCAATATTCTTTGGAATGGGTAGTTGTGGTGGTTTTCCCAGGTGTGTCCGGGTAGGTTGTTTCCTAAGAGGCTTTGGGATGAGCCCCATGTATCTTCAGGAGTAGCAGTAGTTGTTCTATCCCTAGTGTATGTGGGCATGGATACATTTGTTTTTTTGGCCCAGGTGATTGTAGGAGGGATGTGTGGTTATGGTTTCCCAGGTGTGTGTGGGTGGGGTATTCTAGTGGGATTGCAGTGAGAATGGAAGGTGGGGTCTAATGTGTTGGATTTCTTCAATAACCGGTAGTAAATTGGGGTAGGATACCCAAACATCAATGTTTTTTTACTATTACTGTACTTGACATGCATTTTTTGAGGAGTGTTCGTTGGTGTGGTTTGGGTGGATTGTTTCCATTCTAGGAGCTTTGGTTATCTCCTTTTCTCACTAGGCAATATATTGTCTCACCACTTGTGCATGAGGGATTTAGGTTTTCCATATTTAGTATACATGTATACTCAAGCTACATATGTAAAAATACTTTCTATATTCATGGTGGTCTTCGTGCATCATATAAGACCGTAATAGTTCGGGAATTCCCACAGTTGATGTTGCTGTTTTTCTTTTCTTTGGTATTTTACATTGGAGTTTTCTTGTACTTTTTTATCACATACTTTTGGAACATTCATATGGGAATGGTTTGTTTTGGCTTTCCCTCTACCTATATTTTTTTCTAAATTACTATCTTATCTCCTTATCATACTGAATAAAAAGGTAAATTCCATCCCTTTTGTTTGAGATTTTATACCCTTGGTTGTAGTGTCCACTCTAGGAACTATTGAAGTCGGGTTTCGGGGGTTAGTATCTCTCCATAAACACGAGGAAGTATGGTCTGAAAATCCATGTCCATTATGGTAAAGGTGGGTCGTGATAGAATGGTATTAGAGAGAGGTTGAGAGATAGAATGAAGCTTAGTGTTGGGCAATGTGAGGATTTCATGGGATGGTAGGGCAACACTTTTGGGAAATATTTGTGAATGAAATATGCCAGGAAAGACAAACTAGGACTCAATATTTTTGGGACCCCCGTGATCTGATGCAAGGAATCTCGACTTACCAAACAACCATGTGAGTCTACACTGATTGAAGATTAGAGACCCTAGGAAATGTACATGATTCATAATGTCTTCTGTTCCCATGGGTTCTAGGTGATCAATGAATTCAAATAATTAAATAATAATTTTATTGAATAATTTAAGGAAATATTCTATTCTACTCAGGCATATGCACTACTTATTTACATTGTAGCTATGGAACCCGGATGAAAAAAACAATTATTGGGAGATATTGAGGCCTAGGAGGCTAGTTTGTCTGATCCAGAGAGGGTTGATTGATATGAAAAGGATGACCAGTGGAAGAGAATGATTTTTGCCTTTTAGTGGAAGAGCCTTGGGAAGTATGAGAGAACCCAAATGGACAAGGAGATAGAGAGCAGGCTCTGGGAGCTAGTGATAGTTTTTATCTTGCTCTGTGCTCCTATAGAGATCTAGGTTCCAATGAATCTAAGACAAATGTGGGAAGATGCACGTCAGTGGTTGAAACTTTATCTTCGTGGGAAGAGGGATGCATAGGTTTCGTGTACTAACTTTGAGAGGGACATCTGGCCAAAATTATATTCTTCTATGATGAAGGTGGAAAAGGAGAAGGAGCTACTCTCCCTTTAGTAAGAGATCATGTCATCGATGGAGCTAGGAATCAAGTTCAAGGACCTCCATTGTTTTTCTCCAGAACATTTTCTGAATGAGGAGTCTTGGGAGAGGCATTTATAGGAGGCACTCCGACCTTCTCTTCAGTTTGCAGATACTCCTTTCACCCTACCTACATACATGAATGTCCAAAATAAGGCTGATGTGGTGGAGAGGATGTACTTGCTAGAGGTGTGTCGTGAGAGGGTATCTAGTTTTTCTCGTTAAAGGGGATGGTCATCATCAGCATGCCTCTGGCATTAGGGCCTTCTAGGTTTCGGCCATTGGGGATTAGGCCCCAAGAGTTCATATTTTGATATCCCATTACTCTCACTTTCCCAGAATACCTATGATTGATTTGATTCATATGTGGTAGTCGTGGGCACTGTCGTAATCTGTTCCCGTACCCAGTGCTATACAGTGGGTGGAGGGCATGTTCATCTTCCACCACATCCGCAGTAGTTTCCATCCAGGCCCTTCGAGAAACAGTTGGAGGATAGCGAGATCAAACTCTTCTGAGACTAGATATTGCAGGAGGAGGCCAACCCCAGGGTTCTCCTCAAGGACCATGACCATGGCATGGTCATGGAGGAGATCGAGAGTTGATGGGAAGAGGTACTGGGTGCAGGATGTTGTATATCACATATGAAACAGTTTCACCAGGACCATAAGTCATTGGAGGTACGATCTTCTTGTTTAGAACTCTTTCCTATGCATTTTTATGATGGTTTTTTTTAACTCTGTTGTTACATGAATTCTATTCCATACCTTGGGACTAGACATAGAGTGTCTATCCATGACCCTAGTGCTGAGTATGCCAATTGGGTGATATACCAGCATGTTTAATGTTAGTCTAGCTTGAAGACTGGTGTTATGGCCAAATCAGTCTAATGGGGATCTACATCTACTAAAAATCCTGCCTTATGATGTAATCCAATGCATAAATTTTCTAATTTACGTTCATTCTATAATATAATTATTCTGAAGAGGATTCATGTTCTCTGATGAGGATGGCCAATGTCTGGATATTTTTGGTAAAAATAGTTGTTAGGTGGGGTGATCGTGTGTGTAGCCTCATTTTTTTATGTTTGATGATCTTTCAGAATAATTAGTTGATGTGGAGATGATAGATTTTCCTACAGTGTTCAGACAGTTCATGGCCATTTTTCTCGAGGATA
Organism: Viscum album; assembly: GCA_963277665.1. NCBI lineage: Eukaryota > Viridiplantae > Streptophyta > Magnoliopsida > Santalales > Viscaceae > Viscum > Viscum album. The sequence continues at coordinate 374,028,541 of OY728134.1, forward strand.
TTGTGACTTTACCCACTCGATCTGACATTGTGTTTTAGATATACTTATATCCTAGTGCATGTCATGTTTTGATGGAACCTTATTGGATGGAACATTCTAAGTTGTGGGAGTTGCGGATTCAGATTGCAGAGCTGGTGAAAAAGGGTTTTGTCTCACCCAACGTGTCGCCATGGGGTTCTCTGGTCATTTTGGTGAAGATGGAAGATGGTGGTCGCAGGCTATGCATAGTCTACCATAGACTGAATCAGGTAACAGTCAAGAATAGTTACCCTCTCCCATGTATAGAATATCTCATTGACTAGTTTAGGGGAGAAGGTTTTTCCTCTAAGATCGATCTGCGGTCACAGTATCACCAGTTAAGTGTGAAGGATAGTCATATCCCGAAGACTGCTTTCAGGTGTAGGTATGGGAACATCGAGTTCATTGTCATGTTGTTCGGTGTTATGAATTCACATTATATGTTCATGGGGCTCATGTACTCTGTTTTCCTAGAGTTTCTAGACCTGTTCGTCATTGTGTTCATCAATGAAATTTTGATCTACTCATGATCAAAGGAGGAACATACATAGCATATAAACATGGTCATATAGATCCTTTGGCATCACCATCTATATGGGAAATTATCCTAGTGCAATTTATTAACATTATAAGTGCATTTTCCAGGGCATGTGGTGCCTCAACAAGGGGTATTAGTTGATCATTCAATGGTTGAAGTAGTTGTTTCTTGGGATGCACCCAAAAATGATACGTGGGTTCATATGTTTATAGGTCTTGCAATCTATTATCAGAGGTTCATATGTGGCTTCTCTCGAGTTGTAGCTCCTTTGACATCTTTGACTAGAAATGAACATGCCTTCCTATGGAGTGAGTAGTGTCATGCAACTTTCACATATCTAAACGAAAGGTTGGTCAATGATCTAGTGCTCAGGTGTTCAGAGGAATGGGGTAGTATGAGGTATTTTGAGATTCTTATATACTTGGCATGGGGTGTGTAATGATGCAGTAGCAGGGAGATATATCTTATAGGTCTAGGAATTTACATTTTCATTAGCATAACTATGAAACACATGACCAAGATCTGGCAACAACAGTGTTCACATTGATGTTATGGTGGCATTAACTCATCGGGGAGCACATTATGGTATTATTAGATCAGATGAGTTAGGGAAATATCTTTAGATATGGGTCCAAAACTTGAGACAAAAAATATTGATGAAGTATCATTAGGAATAAAACTTCAAGATCCCTTACACTGATGGTATGAGGAATGTTGTGGATGATACCTTGAGTAGAAAGTCACAAAGGGAAGTTGTTCAAGATTCTGTGGATGCTTGGAAGTAAATGGAGGAGTTGGATTCCCTACACATTGATTCAATGGTGGATGGTGGTAGAGGTTTTTTGTTTCAGATTAATGTATAGTCCTCTCTGTTGCGATAGGAGGAAGAGTCCTAGTGGTGATACCTATTGAGTGAAGTGATGTGTGATCCGGTTATCCAACGAAATTTTATGAAAGGGTGGTGGGAGGATAGTAAGAATAAGATGATTTTACGAGAGAATTTGTTTTTCCCAGATATGATGCATGAGGGATTTTTATTTGAGTTTCATTAATCACTCATTGTGGTATACACATAAGTTTCCAAGATGAACCAGTACTTGAGGGGTCAGTTTTGCTGGCCTGTGGGGAGACGGGCATTGGTGGAGTTTGTGGAATGGTTCCTGGTGTTTGAACAATTGAAGGTTGAACACCGCATCCCAGGAGGATTGTTTCACCCTTTATATGTGCCCAAGTAGAATATGGATTCCATATCGATGTATTTCATCATAGGACAACCCATAGTTTTATAAGGCTATAATGCTATCTTTGTAGTGGTAGACTGATTGACAAAATTATCTCACTTCCAAGAGATCAAGGATTCGAGGGATGTAGATTCTGTAGCACATAGATACGTGGATTAGCTGGTGCAGTTTCATGGAGTTCCAAGGTCCATGGTCTCAGATTGGGATGCACAGTTTACCACACGAGTCGTGAGGAGAATGCATCATGATTTTGGAACCCAACTACAGCATAACACTGCTTCTAGCCCCAGATAGATGGGCAGATAGAGAGAACCTTCCAAACATTGGAGGATATGCTACGAGCATGTGTTTTTTTACTTATGGGGATCATAGGAATGATTTTTTCACTTCTTGATGTTTTTCTATAATAATTGATATCAATATACTATTTCCATGGCACCGATTGAACCTTGTACGGGCGGTCTTGTCGTTCGCTTTTATGCTAGACTGAGTTTGGGGGGAAGGTTTTCATGGCCCATAGGTAATGCAGAGAATGAATTAGAAGGATCGTCTATTGTGTGGTATGATAAAGTCATCCTAGGACCGAAAAAAGTAATATGTCAATCATAGGAGGAGGCCCTAGTATTTTCACGTTCAAAACCATGTGTTCTTGAAAGTTTCACATCTATGTTGGCAGCAAAGGATCAGCAAGGGGAGCAAGCTCTCTCCTAGTTTCAATGGGCCTTTCGAAGTGTTGGGGCGAGTCGGTGAGGTGGAACATCAACTAGAGTTTCCACCTCCATTGGAAAGTATCCACACAGTTTTATACATCTCCCATAATCGTTGATATCTACATAATGACTCCCATGTTAATGACAAGGGAGAGTTAGATCTGAGAGATGATTTTAAATTCGTGATGCGAACAATGAGGATAGAAGAACGAACAGAGAAAGTGCTTCCTAGATGAACCATCCCTTTGGTTCATTTGTTTTGGAGGAATGTGGGCCTCGAGGAGAGTACTTGGGAACGAGAAGCTCAAATATGCACCTAGTACCTTGAGCTGTTTTGAGTTGGTGTTTCAGGTCTTGTTTGTGACTTGTTTGTGATGTAGTGGTTGACCTTGTAATCAATGAAATGTTTTGATTTCATTTTCAATGAATCTGTGTGAAGATTCCTGGATGTGGATAAGGGTATTACATGATACCTAATCAAGACGCATCAAAGTTGATGTTATTGAACTAGTGTGAGTGAGTTAGTGCCTCACGAAGCAGATAGTATATTGACACAGGGGAAGAGACTCCCAGATCCATATGACTACATAGTGTGATATTATATGTCTGTGTGATTGGTTGGGGAATAAGAGTTCCTAGATGTCTAGAGTATTTTGGACATAGAGGTATCTTTAGAGGTGATTATTCATAACCATCTCTATGGATAAGGTTTTTTTTGATTCTCAAGGAGAAGAATAGTTTGAGAGGTATCTAATGTAATTGCCCAGCCCCTATGGTTCCATTACTTATCCAATTTCTGAAGATTGGGACACCCTAGACCCAGTAAGTCTAGATGATATGGGCGGCATATCGATGGCAGGATGTCACCATGGTGTCACCCATCGATGTGAGATGGATCAATGTGACATTGATTGTTGTGTCACAAATTGGTCCCAGAGGGGCTTTTCAAGTTTTCTTTTCTCGTTTTTCCTATAACACCACATTTGAGTCTTTTATCCTTTTTAATGTGGTTTATATATATTTTTTGTAATGTCCCGAATCTGAATCCACTCAACTGGTGCCCGTTACCGATTCACCACATGACCTCAAGCACAATCCCCCGAATGCTAGAGGCTACCAACTAGCAGCGAGGGCCTTGAGTGAGGTAGTTGGGGGAACCATTCCCTCATAGGTAAGAAAAAAAAGGATGGAAATGATATATAATAGCGGAAGCAGTAAACAAAATTCCCATCAATATTTAATAGAATAAGACTTTATAAATTAATAATTAACTGGAACAGAAGAAATGATCCATGACATGTTATAATTCTAATAAAACAGCCAAACCAAACAACAAGCTGGAAGAAATATAGTAATAATGAAAAGGGAAAACAAATAAGCCAAAAGTCTCATCAGCATCGCAAGACATAACTTAGTCCCATGCACTACAGCTCCACAACAAGTCAGGTACCCGAAGTAGAAGGGAACCTTCCCTTATCTATACCTGCAGCAACATAGTCTATTTCTGCACAAAAATATGGCCCAGACAGGGTGTGAGACAATGTCCCAGTAGGCAACCACCCAATTATATGTGATTAACAATGAATGAATACATGGCAAGTAAATTACAAGAATAATAAAACATGAAATACACAATAGCTAAAATTCACAGTTCTAACAAATAATGTACACCAACAAACAGCCAGAAATAAGAAGAAAACAGGTTACCCTCTGGGTAGCTCTCACAGTCTAACCCCTATGGTTCAACCTATAACTACTAGAAACCCTCTAGGAGGAACACATAGTCTCAACCCTCTGGTTCAACTATGAAATTAATAGACTCTCTTGGGAAGCAGTCACCATCAATTCCCCCTATACTCTCGTAAAGTGCTAAAGGATCTCTGGGGAAGCACTCAATGTCTATTCAACATGTGGCCCATGTCGAGGAACTACAGACTCTATGAGAAAGCACTCAATGATAATTCCTCTTATAGTCTCAGGTCGTAATTAAAAGACACTCTAGATAAGCCCTTCCATCAATTATCCCTTTGGTATACTACTCTAGGTTCTCACAGTCCTGAGTGAAATTTAATACATGCTCAGCGGGCAAGTACATCATCCAAGTAAACCTCATGAACTACTTGGCTATCAACTAAGGCTCAACAGAATAAATGTAGCAGTTCCTCTTTCCTACAACTAAGCATGCCAACTGGAAAAATGACAAACAGGCAGAAAGAGCATAGAAAACATCCAAAGTATAGTAAATCTACCATAATCACAGGAAAAATATCCACTCTAGCTATCAAGAAAAGCAGAAATACAACAAAGGAAAAACAGGAACACGCAATACCCCGTTCAAGGGTATTGGTGGAATTTTCACAAAATATTCATCAACTTTATACAGAAAGGCACAAACCACCTATCTTGAAGTGAGAAGGAAGATCTACCCATATGATTGCTTTCAGTTTTCTTTGGTGTGGACCCAGGTTAACATGCCTTGCTTTACCAGTCACGCAGTCACACGTGTTCGACTTTGATGTGCATATATATATATATGTATATATATATACCTATAAACATAAAAGCAATGCGTATATATAACCTACAACGTAAATAGCAAAACATTGCTAAAATTAAAAACTCAGGTAAACTGACTTTGGACCAGATAAAGGCTGCAAGATATACAACAATTATGTATATATATATTCTTACCCAAACATCGGCGATAAACGTAGTCACGCTCACCAGCGGTTGTCAGAGCATGGCCCAACGGTCCAGACACGCTATCCACATAACCTAAATAAATTGGTCGAGCCTTGATTTCTAACACAAAATAGTAGTTCGCGAACACAATCTTCGTCACAAGCGTGCATGCGCTCAAAGTCTAACATGCAACCTAAAAATAGTACTCACAACCAATGATTAGTGCATCAAAAACCATCACACTTCATGATAATCATCAAGAACTCATATAAATTAATCAGCCATTAAATTAAGCATTGCAATCCAAAAACATGGGTTTTAGTAACTCACCCAAAACAACAGCGGTAGGGAAAAATCAACCCGGACTACCTCGCCATCGACGGTGGTGACTGGAACACGGACCTACGAGTCCCGACAAAACACCGCATACCCAATAACAAGGAGAGCGAAACAACCTTAAATACATAAGAACACAAGAGTATATCAAAACCTAATAAAGTGTTTCACGTAAAACCAACCGGGCATTGAAACAACCCCAAACCGCAAAAGCGATAATAAGAAACATCAAGGAATTATATACCATGATGAATCGACCCAAACCAATGAAGAAATATTGGTGAATCCATTCGCGAAGGAGAAACCAGGAAGGGGTTGGTCGCGTGCCATGGGTATGCCCTGCCATTATGCTATTGTAGTAAGTGTCTGTGATGGGGGCCTGTTTGGGTTGAGGGAGAATGTGAACTGGGGAAGAGAGGACTCTCGGCATGGGGAGGAGCCGAAGTAGGGCGTCGCGCAACAAGCGTTCTCCAGGCGGGAGTCAGTTTCTCGGAATCGCACCGCAGAGAAGCTGTGATCCATGGTCGCTCCATAGTAGGTCCATCGCGCCAGGAGGAAATGTCTGGAGGGATGACACCAAACTTATCTGTGCTCTACGGAGGAAGAGAAGTCGAGGGGGGTTTTCTCGTGGGGCTGGTCGCGCAGTAGAGTGTCTCGCCATGTGGAAAGGGAGTCTTGTGTGAGTTTGGGGAGATGAAGAAAAGGTGGGAATAAATAAAAAAGAGAGAGAACACCACGTGGGGGCCTGCGTGATTGAAGAAGAGGAAAAAAAGGGGTTGGGGAAGTCACACCCCCTTTCCCAATGGCTCTTTTTTAATGGAAAAAAATTTCTTACTCATATATATATATATATTACTACTAATATATATATATATATATATTACACTCTTTGTGTATATATATATATATATTATAGGCCTTCATTAATGTTTTATTTATAAAAACATTCAAGAATATAATAATAATAATAATAATAATAATGGTCAACAATATTTATTATTAGTATTAATTACACTTAAATACTTAAAATGGATTCTTCACCCATATATTTAATTTATTAAGTCTACTATAACCCTTATTTAATTACCCAATTATTATAATAATAATAATGATCAAAACTAATAATTATAACCAAACATTTAATTAAATGCTCTTATTTAATTAAATGCTTCATTGTAAAGCTTCCACAATTAAGATAATGCATTAAAAATAACACTAACTTTAATTAAAAAAACTCAATGTTAATTAAAATCCACTAAACCTCGATTTTTATTTAACATTCTTGGTAAAACAACAAATTCACATTTAATTGCGTTTGACTTCCATTTAAATAAATGCCTTTGTACAGCAATTAATAATAATAATCCCATAAAATTATTATTATTAAAAACATCCATTTATTTAGAATAATTAAATAATGTGTCTGCATTACAATTATTAATAATAATATCTTAACATTATTATTATTAAAACTTCTCCATCAAAATAAAATATCTTTGACCCAAGTAATCAATGAATTTATTTCACGCAATTAATTAAATTCACCTTTCCAGGAATTTATGTAATAAATAATAATATTATTAATAAAATACTTATATTATAATTACTGAACATCCATTTAATCTCATTGAGTGACTTAATTAAATATAACATCTTTTATTAATAAACAACGTCAATTAAAATTCGTTAACCATGAATTTAGTTTGAAACTATTTGTTCGAACTGTAACGTTACATTTAATGGAATTTAACCACAACTTAAATAAACGTGTCTGCGTAATATTTGTTAATAATAATCATCCAAAATTATTATTATTAAAACATCCACATTTAATCTCATTTGACCATCATTTTATTAAACACGTTTTGAAAAAATTTAAGAATAACATCTCACTATTATTATTTAAAACATCCATTAATTCAAATTAATTAGATAACATGTTTTGACAAACAGTCAACAGCACGACTTGACCCGCATGGTCTAACCACACATGTGCAGCTCGATGTCACCGCATGAACCGGTTCGCGCACTCGGATCCTTGTTCCAAAGCGTGGTTTTAAAACAGACCCATCGATAAATAAATAAACAAGACTCGTATTTTATCCGGTCTAAGAACACGGGTTCTTACAAACTACAATTCATGAAAACATCTCGACCCCGAGAAGCCTTCGGTAACCAACATAAACACCACCTGACCTACAAGGGTTGTGAAGATCCTTTCAACAAGATAACATTGTCTTCCCAATTCCCAATGTATCTTTAAGCGTTTCCTAAGAAAACCGCACTTGAGTTTTTAAAACCCATGCCAAAACTTACATTAAAACTCAAACACCAAAATGAAGCATTACATCCAAGGCCATTACAGGGACCCCTTCAATGAAAATGGTAAATATCAATCAAAAAACATAAAATGGTTACCCATTCTTCTTCAAAATAAATCACTGTCCCAAAACCCGCACTTTTCATTTAACTGACTACATGTCTTGAAAACCATTAGATTACCAACTGTGAGTACACCGAAGTCCTGACCTGTTCTTCATTGACGTTTTCGAAGTATAACATTCAAAAGGTTTTTTAAAACAACAGTTCCTTAGAATGAATAAGGTCATGGTTTTAGGAAATCACACATCCTATTAACAACTACGAAGGAGACCGCAAGAGAAGACAACAGCTTTAAAACATTACCGTGATGTATAACAGATGCTATCCCAGTACCTCTAGCATGAGTTCAAGATGGGTGAAATGCTCGTCACAGTCGAGAGAGAACACTAAGAAGAAACCAAGGTCATCAAGAAGATCATTCGTGCTACCATGTAAGCATCGACACATTTCTGGAAACCAAAGCGACACTACCCACCGTAAGATCTTTCATGTCATCGAAAAAAAGAAATCAGCCACTAAACTGCATGCTATAAGAGAATATCTTAACCCATATGTGATGTTCCAAGAACCTTGATCACCACATGAAAATATTACACAGAATATGATAAATAAACCTGTCGGTGTGTCAAAACACCCGAGTCAAATGTTCTACCGAATAGTGGGATGCAACTTATTCCTTAATGCACAGGTCACTCTACCATGGAGGAGACCCGAAAATCATACCCAACAACACACGAAGTATTACATCAGGGTCGTGTCATGTCACATGTTAATTGTCCTGGATGACTTCATAACAATTCACCACTTTAATATGAAGCAAAGTGGTCAATGACCACCCATATGAATGATGATGTATTTCTAAAATGAAAAGTGCTACAAGGAACAACGTCACGAAAGGCACCAAACTTAAAAGTTCTCAACCGAAACAAGGAATATCAGGCTCTAAGGGTTCTATCTACCATGGGCTATCCCTTATGAAGCCCACACATTGAATCTATCTCTTGGTCATGAAAAGCAGTTTAAATACTAGGATCAAGAGCGATTTTTATTTTAACCATTTAAATTTAATTAATTTCCACACTTAAACATTTGAATGAATTATAAAAACACTCAAGTATTGTTCCCAACAAGTTCAAACGGTTTTCTAACAACACCCATGTAAAAACAAGAATGTTAGAAAAAATTCCTCTTAATATTTAATCAGTCAATGTTATTCAAACATTAGCAGGAAATTTAGCATCTAAATTCATTTTTATGAAAGAGGCGGCCCCAAGGGTCCCATTATAGATCAATTAACTTTATGATTTACTTTAGAAAACTTTTTCATAAGTTTAAATTCATGGGTTACCCTTTTTCCCAGTTATAAGGGGCTCATACACCTTGCAACAACAAAATTAGTTCTATCGTATTCAAAACCAAAAACATTTATCCATAACAACTTATCATTTATCAGCAAGATACTATGTCAGTACAAATAACTATCACAACACGACATGTTTAAATCACCAAACATGTTACAACATAAAATCATGACATATAATAAGATAGGTATCATGACATTTAATCACACAAGCATGTTAATTGTATCACCAAAACATGTTATCTAATCATACCATATAAATGTGAGACATGTCACATATTCAAGGCACATTATCAATATTAGCAGGCAATTTACTCTTGCAACTACATTTTATGGCACATATGCATGCATATGAATCTCTAAGTGCCTAATATGATGCATGTAATGCAATTTTTTTTTTCATTCCATAATAGGCCATGGAAAATTTTCTTAAACCATTTCATAATGAATACGAAGCGGAAAGTACAACATTCACCCAAGGTGAAATCATATCAACTGTAACATCAACCAATATTAATATCAATCCCAACCCTGGTCACTTGGTCCTTTCCCGTACATGGGGTGATCAGTCCCATGAACGTCTATTAACCCAAGAGCTGACACATTCCTAGTCTCATGTCTACCAAATCTGAAATAGTTAGACAAAAGGAAAAGAAAGAACAAGCTCCTCTGATACAACTTTGTAATGACCCAAATCTGGAGCCACTCAAATGGTGCATGTTCCTGGTTCACCACATCACCTCAACGACATTCCCCCAAACGCCATAGGCAGCCGAATAGCATTGAGGGCCATGTGTAAGGTAGTTTGGAGAGCTATTCACTCATAGGTAATGGAAATAAATGGAAGGAAACGTTATATAACAGCAGAAGTAGTATACAACATTCCCATTAGAATTTAACAGTGGAAGACTTTATAAAATAATAATTAACTAGAACTGAAGATATGATTCATGGCATGTTATAAGTCTAATAAAACAGCCAAACCAAAAAATAGGCTGGATGAAATATAGTAACAATGAAAAGGAAAAACATAGCAGCCAAAAGTCTCCTCAGTATCGCAAGCCTTATCACAGTCCCATGCTCCCTAGCTCCACATCATGTCAAATACCCAAAGTAGAAGGGTGCCTTCCCTTATCTATACCAGCAACAAAATATTCTACTTGGGCCAAAAAACATGTCCCAAACAGGGTGTGAGACAATGTCCCAGTAGGAAACCACCCAAAGATCTGTGCCTAACAGTTAATGAATACATGGAATGTAATGTACAGGAACAGTAAAATAGAAAATACAGAGTAGCTACAATTCACATTTCTATCAAATAAATTACACAAGTAAATAGCCAGCAACAAGAAGAAAACAGATAACCATATGGGTATCTCTCACAACATAACCCCTATGATTCAACCTATAAGTACTAGAAACCTTCTAGGAGGCACACAAAGTATCACCCCTCTGGTTCAGCTATGAAATTAATAAACTCTCTCGGGATGTACTCACCACAATTCCCCATATAGTCCTGTATCGTGCTAAAGGCTCTATAGGGAAGCACTCAATGTCTATTCCCACAGTGGCCCACGTCGAGGAACTACAGACTCTCTGAGGAATCAATCAACATCAATTCCCCATGTGGTCTCACATCGTAATTAAAAGACACTCTGGAGAATTCCTTTTGTCAATTTTCCCTTTGCTCTACTACTCTAGGTTCTAACAGTCCTGAGTGAAAGTTAATACATGCTCAGCGCGCATGTACATCATCCATGTAATCCTCGTGAACAACATGGCTATCAACTAAGGCTTAGTAGCATAACAAGGTAGCAGTTCCACTGTCCTACGACTAAGCATGGAAACTGGAAAAACGCGAAACATGCAGAACAAGCGTAGAAAACATCCAAAGTATATTAAAGCTACCATAATCACAGGAAAACTATCTACTCTAGAAATCTAACAAAGAAGGAAATACAACAAAGGAAAAATAAGAACAAGCAATAACCCATTCAGGGGTATTTGTGGAATTTGCAGAAAACATTCATCAACTTTTTACAGAAAGGCACAAACCTCCAATATCGAGGTGAGAAGGGAGATCTACTTAGATGTTGGCTTTCAGTTTTCCCTCAGAGTGGACCCAGTTTAACATGCCTTTCTTTGCCGATCATGCAGTCACATGAGCACGACTTTGATGAGCGTATATATATATATATATATATATATTATATATATATATATATGTATATATATATATATGTATATATTTATATATCTGTATATATATATACCTATACACATAAAAGCGATGCGTATATATAACACACAATATAAACAGAAAATTATTGCTAAAATTATCAACTAAGGTAAACTGAATCTGGACCAGATAATGGCCGCAAGATATACAAAAATTATGTATATATATATTCTTACCTAGATGTCGGTGATAAATGTAGTCGCGCTCACCCGCGGATGTTGGAGTGTGGTCCAACAGTCCCGACATGTTGTCCACACATCCTCAATAAATTGTCCAATCCAAGCTTTCTAACTCAAAGTAGTAGTTCACACACATGTGCTTCGACACAAGCGCGCACACACTCAAAGTATGATGCAAAACCTAGAAAAAGTAGTCACACCCAAATATTATTGTGGAAAAAACCATCGCACTAAAAAATAATTTTCATGAATTCAGATAAATTAACCAGCCTTTAAATTAAGCAGTGAAAACCAAAAACGCGGGTTTTGGAAACTCACCCGAATTAACGGTGGCAGGTCAAAATCAACTCGTACCGCCTCACCTTCGGCGGCGGTGTCCGGAACACAGACCAATGGGTCCTAATAAAACACTGCATACCCTAAAGTAAGTAGATCGCAAAAACCTTGAAAACAGATGAACAAAAGATTCTATCAAACCCTAACAAATAGTTCTATGTAAAACCACTTGGGTATCGAAACAACCCCAAACCACAAAAGTGATAATAAGAAACATCAAGAAATTATATACCTTTATTAATCGACCAAACCAAAGAAGAAATTTGGGTGAATCAATTTGCAAAGGAGAAGCCAGGAAGGTGTTGGTTTCACGCCATGGGTCTGCCCGACCCTTATGCTGTTGCAGCAACTGTCCACCATGGGGGCCTGTTCAGGTAGAGGGAGAAAGATAACTGGGGAAGTGAGGACTCACATCTTGGGGAGGAGTCGAAGAAGGGCGTCGCGCAACAAGAGTTTTCCAGGCGGGAGTAAGTTTCTTAGGATCACACCACAAAGAAACTGTGATCCGAGGTCGCACCACATCAGGTTTGTCACTCCAGGGGGATCTATCTAGAGGGAGGAGACACGGCTGATCGGTGCGCTATGGAGGAAGAGAACACGATGGGGGTCTAGTCGCGGGGCTGGTCGGGCATCATGGATTCGCGCTGTGTAGAGAGTGAGTCTTGTGCGGGTTTGGGGTGATGAAGAAAAAGAGGGAAGAAATAAAAAAATAGAGAGAACACCACATGGGGGCCTTTGTGATTGAAGAAGATGTAACAAAGGAGCAAGGGGGAGTCCCCCCCCTCTTTCCCAAAGCCTATTTTTTTAAAAAAAAAAAAAAATTTCGTACTGATATATATATTACTACTAATCTATATACATATATATATATATTACACTCTATGTATATATATATATAATAGGCCATCATTAATGATATATTTATAATAACATTCAAGAATATTTTAATAATAATAATAATAATAATGGTAAAACAATTTATTATTAGGATTAATTACTATTAAATCCTTAAATGGATTCTGCACCAATCTTTTTAATTAATTAAGTCAACGACAACCTATATTTAATTACCAAATTATAATAATAATAATAATGATCAAAAATAATAATTAAAACCAAACATTTAATTAAATGCTCTTTTTTAATTAAACACTTCATTGTGAAGCTGCCACAATTAAGATAATGCGTTAAAAAAACGCTCCCATTAATTAAAAAAAATCAACATTAATTAAAATCCACTAAACATCAATTTTTATTTAACATCCTTGGTCAAATAGCAACTTCACATTTAATTGCGTTTGACTGCCATTTAAATAAATGCCTTTGTGAAATAATTAATAATAATAATCTCCCAACATTATTTTTATTAAAAAAATCGCTTTATTTAGAAAAATTAAATAATGTGTCTACATTACATTTATTAATAATAATATCCTAACATTATTATTAATAAAACATCCCATCAAAATAAAATATCATTATCCAAAGTAATCAATGAATTTATTTCATGGAATTAATTAAATTCACATTTCCAGGAATTTAATTAATAAAACAAAATATAATTAATAATATCCTTATATTATTATTATTAAACATCCATTTAATGACTTTGAGTGACTTAATTAAATAGAACATCTTTTATCAAACCACAACGTCAATTAAAATACTTTAACCATCATTTTAATTTGACACTCTTTGGTCACACTGTAATGTAACCTTTAATTCCATTTAACCACCACTTAAATAAACACGTCTGGATAATATTTAATAATAATAATCTTCCAAAAATATTATTATTAAAACATCCACTTTTAATCTCCTTTGACCATCATTTTTTAAATGTGTTTTCACAACATTTAATAATAATCTCACACAATTATTACTTAAAACATCCATTAATTAAAATTAATTAAATAACATGTTTTGACAAACGGTCAACTGTGCGACTTGACCCGCATGGTCTAACTGCCCATACGCAGGCCGATGTCACTGCATGAACCGGTTCGTGCACTCAGAACCTCGTTCTGAAGTGTAGTTTTAAAACTGTCCCACCGATAAATAAATAAATAAATAAAACTTGTATTTTATTGGTTCTAAGAACGCAGGTTCTTACATTTTATTCTCCATAAACAATGTTTCAAATCCCCTAGCTGTGGGAGAACCCTCAACATACTTGTTTTCATCTCTTTAAATGATATCCTTTAGCACGCATCTGTGATGGCCACCCCTTTGATGTCAATTATTAAATAGAAATTAATCCCATTGTGTGTAACTATTTGTCTGTGTGGTGAAACCATGATCCCCATTTAAATTAGTTAAAAATTCACATAGCATAACTCTAGGATCTCTCATTTTCCCAACCGATAATTGCTTCTTTTTTTATATTGGTTAATAGTTTTCCTTTCCCTAGTGCGTTTTGAGTCCCCCCTTCTCAAGCCTAGTGGTGAGCTGATATTGGAGTCATTCTTGTTCATTATTGGAGCCATCTGAGTTCCTCCCCTGCAATTCGTACATCCCTAGTTATTGGTACAAGGAGGAAAAGCATTGATCTTTGATCATCAATGTAGGGGTTTACCTTAATCTTCCTTTACTGTGCATCATGAGGGATGGGTATGATAATGTTCCAACAAGGATGGATGAATGAAAACCTTAATAAAGATAAGAAGTGGTTTTTAAATAATTAAGAGGTTTGGTTGACTATGCTATAATACTCTTTTACCGTTTATTATATGTTTTGAATTTTATGGGCTTCATTATACTATAACTTTTGGTCATTGGTGGTCCCTTTTTTCACATTAATGATCCTCTATTTTCTGTGATTCATTATTGAATGGCTGTAACATGGAAACTGGTAAATCACTTAAGACCAGTTGATTAAATGGATTCCCAATTAACAAAATCCTTGTGTGGTTACCCTAGATAACCAAATATAATGACAGAAATAAATGAATGGAATATTTAAATATCAATTCTCCCATACTCTATTCTGGTGATGTTTACAGTTGATGCTTGTGAGGTGACATTTATGGGGATGTGATCCTTTTTTTGTTGTTGTTTTGTGGACATATGGTCATGGTTGATTGAATGTTGGGGCTTGGTTTGGATCCAATTCTTTTAGGGATCTAACCGATCCCTTTTTTTGTTGTGTCTTTACATGATAACTGGGTGTGAATGCGTGCAATGCTGCTTGGATGTTTTTCCTTCCTTGGCTATTGGATATACTTGTTAGGAACCCATTAGTGATGATTAATTCAAATATAATCCCTTGATGATGAAAACAAGAATGGTTTTAATGGGTAATTGATTTATAAGAATGAGTTCTGACATGGTTGTGGTTGTGGTGCTTCTTATGAATGAATAGTAAAGAGGGTATTTGTATATGGGCTGGGTTTGGAACCCCTAGGATGGGATTAGTTCTTGTTAACTATATGTTTAGTTTAGTTTTTATTTTTCTTATTCCCATCCAACCCATGTTGAGCACTTCGTGCAAAATACACCAATTTCAAGGTGGAGGTTGTTTTTTCCAACACTTCTATTAGTGGATAGATATTATCTCCTTTTCTGCTCCCTTTCTTGAGTATCTAAAGAATCTTCGGGAACGCTGTGATGGCCTGAGGTCCATTATAGCCCATGACTCTTTGGTTTAGGTAGTTGTGGTGGTTTACCCAGGTGTGCGCGGACAGGTTTTTTCCCAAGCGTCTTCGGGATAAGGCCAAGGTGTCGTGAAGAGTATTGATAGTTGTTCTAGCACTGATGTTTGCGGGTTTTCTAACAATTGGTTTTTGTGGCCTATGTGTATGCAGGCGGGATTTGAGGTTAGGATAGCCCAAGGGTGTGTGGGTGGGGTTTGGTAGTGGGACTGCAGAGAGAATGGAGGTGGAGGTCTGATGCGTAGGATGTCTTCAATAACCAGTGGGAAAGTGGCATGGAGTACCCAACCAATAATGTCTTTTTAATATTACTTTACCTAATTTGAATAATTTGGGAACTGTTACATGGTGTGTATTTGGTGGATAGATTCCTTTCAAGGTGCTTTGGTTTTCTCTTTTTCTCAATGGGCATTAGAACTTCTCACCACTTGTGCACGAGTTGTAACATCCCAAGTAAATAATGAATATGCAATTTTCATATATATTAATATTTGTGAATTAAGATTTAATTTCACATTAAAGGGAATTATATTTCTGATATAATACTCAACACACAACAACGGGTTCTTTTAAATCATACATTTCACACAATGTTGAGTTATACGAAAAAAATTACAATATATTATTATTATTTTAAAGGATTGTTAAAACATAGCTGTTGTATTGGAATGAATGAATAAAACTAATTACAATATGATAATACCTGACTGTTAAACATATTTAAATTCATCCAATAAATTTAAGAGGCTTAAAATAAGAAATAATTCGATTTTAACCACAAATAGTCTAACATTCATTAAAAGGTCAATTTTCCTCCTTTTAATGGAGAACTCATTTTAAATAATGTTTTTGTCACTTTTATACGTTCTATTTAAAATAATAAAATTATAATTCTGAATCAAAACATTATAATTTATTTTGGGTACTTTTTTGGTATTTTTCTGATAAAAATCAATTCTCAGTGAATAGTGAAAACAATGTATTTTAATTCAAAACAATGTTATAATATAATTTATTTATATAATTATATTATCATTTTAATTGCTTTTTAATTAAAATTAGATTATATTTTTATCATTAAATCCAATTTTGGCCATTGAAAGTAATTTCAATTCGAAATAGGACATAAAGTAGTGTCAATCTTTGGGAAGTTATTATTTCTTAAAAAACGCTTGTTTTTTTGACAACAATAGTTAATTTTAAATTAATTAATGCCAATTTTTTGTTTGGAATTTGGTAAAATAGAAATAAATTTTTCATTCTAAATATCAAATATTTCTTTGTCTGAATATCTGTTATTTTTTTGACAACCTTCAATTTTTGATGAATAGTGAAAACACTGAGTAGTACTTAAAAAAACCAGATTTTTCATTAAAATGAAATTTTAATGCATCTATGAATTGAATTTTAAAAATATGACATAAATGGTTTTCCTAAGAATGAAATATGTGGGTCAATGTGATGAAGATAATTTTTGTGGGGAATAGTATCTTTTGAATTTTATTTACATCGGTTAAAGTTAAATAAGTTATTTCAGATAAAAATAATATTATAACAAAATAATATTACCTTAACACTTGTACTAACCTTAATGGATGATTTATGGTCTCCCAATACATTCCATGGTTAGAACTTTTGGCCTTTTAATTCTAATTGGATAAGATAATTACATTAATAACTTTTTATTTAGTGTAAAAATAAAAATATCGTGAACATGTATTATTTTGATAAAATAATTTTAATTTGGGGTTATATAATTGATATATTTGAAATAAATTTATCATATTAAAGATAAAACATTTCCTAAACAATGGTATTTTATTTATAATTTTTAAAAAACATATAAATAAATTTATTTATGACACAATGGTGATTTAATGATTACCTCATTAATGAATGTTTTAAAGTATTGATATTATAAATGTAAAATAAATTTATTTTGAAACTATTTCTTTTATCCACGAATTTTAGAGATGATTATAACTTGATATATTTGAATTAATGAATTTTTTTGAAAGAATCAATTTTAATTGGATTTTTTAAAAATTCATGATATTAGAAGTAATAAAATTTACATAAAAGCGTTTT
This sequence comes from Viscum album, assembly GCA_963277665.1. NCBI lineage: Eukaryota > Viridiplantae > Streptophyta > Magnoliopsida > Santalales > Viscaceae > Viscum > Viscum album. The sequence continues at coordinate 374,046,300 of OY728134.1, forward strand.
TAAATAAATCAACATTTTATTAAATGATAAATTAGTCCTAAAAATCTATAATTTGGCCAAATGAAAAAAATGATGTTACATTTTTTATTAGGGATCCATTTTGGGTCATTTTTAATTTTATAGTAAATATATTAACCATATTTTATATATATATAAAACTACATGGTAAAAGATAAATTATTTAACTAAGGGTTAAAGCTAAATGATAAGGGTAAATTCGAAACCAAAACATGTCTAAAACCAATAATTTGAGAGGATTTAGAATAATATTCATTTTAGATTCTAATTTAATAAATTTTAGACCTTTTGAAACAAAAATTTACATTATAATAATATAATATTTTCAATATTTCCTAATGAGACCCTCCTCCGCCTTATAAAAAGTCATCACATCTAACCCAATACTCACACACCTCAATCCCCTTGGATAGCCCAACCTCTTAAAAAATAATCTCTCAAGATCCATGTCCCCAACCGATAAGCCTTTCCATAGGAAAAATGAAATTAAAAAAGCGTTTTGATTCAAACCAAATGGAGTTACACGATTTTAAGGAGATTTTAGAAAGAACAAATCAAGTCAGACATGAGGTATGACTTCATGAATTAAGATGCTGAGGTCATAATGAGTTGGGATGAAAATGATAGGTATAAGACAACCATTAATTTTAAATAATGTTATAGCTATTTTTGAAGAGTATATCTCATTTTTTGTGAATGTTATAAAATTATATAGATTTGGAAGAAACACAACACGTAGATTGTGTGTCAACCCGTCGCCCTGGAGAAAGCTGCGAGAATCAATCCCACAACCAACGTGCCATTGGGATTTCTCACATACCACTTTACAATGTGAAATCCCTGGTTAGTATGACTTTTTATTTTTATCTAAATGATTTTATTGATTAAGAATATGTTGATTTTGGATCTTTTGTTTTATCAAATGGATATCCTTAGTGTATAAAAATGATTTGGTGATTAAGTGATAAAAGTTATTTTGGAAGATGTTCTCCCTTTTGGTAACACTATATGCTTATGGAAAATAGAATACTTTGTGATCTCATTTGGGTAGTAATGGTTGATATTTTATTTTTGAATAATCTATGATTATATTATGGAGATATGGTTTTTTGGGTTATTTATAGGGTTATTTGTGTAAATTATCAACGTATCATAGTGAAGATGTGATTAGGTTTATTACACTTTAGTATGAGACTTTAAGAGTAGTTGATGTTATTAGAGATAAATGTTAAGATTTACTGTGCAAGACTATGTGATTAAATCATTCTTAGATTTGTGATTCACTCTTATCTTGGATTATTTTTGGATAATTTTAAGCACAATTGTGTACTGAATGGACTTTCTAGAATACTGTGTACTTTTTGAAGAATTTTGGATACTAATAGTAGTATTTATTTTTATAAAGTATTATCCTTTTTGGGTATTATCTAATCTTATATTAACCATTTTCGATTTGGTTATTTTTACTGATTAGGGAAATATATAGTTCTTCTTTTGTGGATTATGTGATTCTCTATAATATTGATACTAACGGTTCATGTGAAACTATGTTTCCTAAAATACTCACCCTTTGGAGAAAATATTTGTTTTTTAGAGAAACTTATTAAAGGATGAAAAATTACTTGAAGGTATGTATATTTCCTTATGTTCATATTTTGTGTAGTAAATTAATTCCTCAAAATTATGAAAAGGAACATAAAACAAAAAATGTTGTTGGTTTATTTTTCTTATTGTGTAATCAAGGACTATTTAAAGCATCTCATGTTTGTGATTTTTTGGATGTTAACTTTCTCCTAATAATGTTTCAACACACTCCATCAAAACATGATGGTTCATTTTCTCTTCAATATACAGGTTTTTCTATATGGAATCCTAATATGGGCTGTCTCAGGTGACCATTGTAGTTTTCATAGTTTCTTTTAATGTAATATTTTTATTGACTCATTTTCCAAAGAGGGACATTCAATGATGTTTCAAAGCCATGTTGTGAAATTGAAAGGACATAATTTCCAAAAGCTGGGACGGATGTAACAACCAAGGTAAATAAATAATATAACCTTTTTATATTTTTTATATTTGTTAATTTAGTTTTAATTTTAATATAAATGGGATGATATGTCTTACAGAATATTCAACACGCAACAATGGTTTTCTTTAAAATCATACATTTCACATAATGTTGAATTATACTAAAAAATTATAAAATAATATTATTATATTAAATGTGGTTAACACATAGTGGTTTTATTGGAAGGAATGAATAGAACAATCAAATATATGATTATACATGTTTGTTAGATGTCTTTAAATTAATCCAATAAAATTTAGAGGCATAAAATAAGAAAGAAGTCAATTTTAACCACAAATAGTCTAATATTCTTTAAAAGGTTGATTTATCATGTTTTATAGATAAAACTTTTAAATAAAGTTTCTTCACTTTTATATTTTTTATTTGAAAAAATAAAATTATTCTTTAGAATTAGAACATTAAAATTTTATATGGGTAAAATTTTGGTATTTTTCTGATAAAAATCATTTTTAATGAATAGTGAAAAATTCTGTATTTAAATTCAAACTTTCCTTTTAATATAATTAATATATATGGTTATATTATATTTTTAATTGGTATTAATATATAATTATACTATATTTAAACCATTTAATTAAATTATTATCATTGGAAGTAATTTAAATTTGACATTGTATATAAACAAGTGCCAATCTTTTGATAGCTATTATTTCTTAAAAACATTCTTTTGGTTTTGACAAAAGGAATTAATTTTAAATTAATTAATGAAACATTTATCTTTTAAATTGGTAAAATAGACAGAATTTTTCAATTGAAAATATAATATACATATCAGGTTGAATTTTTGGTATTTTTCTCAAAACCATCAATTTTTGATGAATTGTGAAAATAGTGAGTAGTAGTTAAAAAACAAAATTTTTCATTTAAAAGACATTTTACCACATCTGTGAATTTAATTTTGAAAATATGATATACATGGTTGTCATAAGTAAGAAAAATGTTGCTCAATTATGGGAAAATATTTTTATTATTGAATCGTAACTTTTGACTTTTATATACTACAGTTAAAGAAAAATAGTATAATTTAAGGTACAAATAATATATTAATAATATAAAATTAGCTTAACATTTGTTTTAATAATCATGGATGAGAAATGGATGACCAATAAAATCCCTAGGTAGAATTTTTGTCCTTTGGATGCCACTTGGGTAAGAAAATTACAATAATAACATTTTATTTAAAGTAAAACGAAAAATATGTTAAACATGTAATTTTTTACTAATGAAATTATAATGTGATGTTTTATAATTGATATATTTGACTATAAATAATCAATAGAAATCTAGAAAAATTTACTATATCATGTTATTTTATTTTTAAATTTTAGAAATCAGATAAATATATTCATTTAGGACACAATGGTGATGTAATGATTATCTCATTAATGAATGTTTTAAAAAAATTAGATTATAAATGTTATAATAAATTCCTTTTGAAACTATTTATCCCATTCAAATATTTTAGAAATGATAATGACTTGATATATTTGAATTATTGATGTTTTTTTGAAATAATAATGTTGTTTTTTGGATTTTTTAAAAAGAAATGATATGTAGTGTATTAAAATCGACATAATTTTTTTTTTAAATCAATCAATATTTTAGTAAATGATACAATAGTCCTAAAAATATAATATTTTACCAAATGACATAAATGATTTTCATATTTTCATAAATGATTCATTTTTGGTCATATGTAATTTTATAGTAAATATATTAACCCTATTGTATGGATATATAGTAGAACAAGGTAAAAGATAAATTATTTAACTAAGGGATAATGCTAAATGATAAGGTTAAATTTGAAGAAAACTAGTTTAAAGCTATTTCTTTTGAGGATTTCGAATAATAGACATCCAATATTGAAATTTAATAATTTTGGGACCCTTTTAATCTGAATGTTTTTTATAATAAAATAATATTTTCAAACAATCATAAAGAGTCCATTTTCCTCATAATAATCCATCACTTCTAACCCATCACTCGCACATCTCAATCCCCTGGTATCATCCAAAATATCCCCTAATAAGCTATCAATATCCCTCTTCCACCTAGTAGATTTACCTTAGGTAGAAGTTACATCATGAAATTTTTTTGGATCAAACCAATGGTCGTCAACAAATTTTAGGGAGATGAAGGAACGAATGAATCAAGTCGGACACAACATGAGGGACTTATTCTTAATCTCATTTCATTGAGGAATACTTTTATTTATACATGATATTATTTTTTATGTTGTATAACCACATTTACTTTTAAATTTATTAAAATGGAATATTTTTTCTATGAAGCATTTTAATAATGGACAAAAGGATTATTTTTAATGTATGTGGTGACAATGACTTCTCTGCCAACCTAATCATTAGTTGGATTCCCCTATAAGGCATAATGTATTTAAAATGAAAAATAAACCCATTATTCTATTTTTGGGTTTTCAGTAAGTGAAAAAGGTTTTTGAAATTTATTTATTATGTCAATATCTTGAAATGATTTATTTCGATTGAAAATAATATGTTATTTGTGAAATATTTATATTTTCAATATTTTATGTTCTTTGATTTTATAATGGTAATTGAAAATTTTATGTTTGGTTTTTTCATAAAACAAATTATGGGTGGTGCAGTGATAAACCAGGATGTGTGGTTAACTTATAAACTCAACTACATTGGGTTTGGAAGTCGGTTGTATGACAATTCCATTTAGTGATATTTTTGGACGTTGATCGTATAGTTCTTCCAAATAAGTTTGTTTTTGTCCCAAGTTAACTTTATATGTAATCTTATCATTCTGTGGGTTTTATGGTAATATTTTGGTTACAAAATGATAAACAATGATCATTTATTTAGTGATTAGTATTTACTAATTTATAAAGGTGAAAAGTATTACTTATGATAAGGTATTCATGGCTTACTTTTTTTGGAGAAAATAAAATTTTTCCACCTTTTTGTATCCCATAATGAGCTAGTTATTCTCATCCCAAGTTTTTGAAATATTTTTTCCTGGATATAAAGTGGATTAAGGTTAAGTATGGGATTAGGGAAAATTCAGGTTGTCTAAAACATGGAACCAGAAATGACTCTTTTTAAAGATATTTTATCATATAATATAATGGACACTAAGCAGAATTTTTTAAATATATTATTCAAGTTGTTATTTTTATATTTCGACATAACTATCTAAAGCTATAAACCTGAAAATATACTCATTGTGAATTATTAACATGATTCATGATTATGTAATGCTTAAAGTCTAGTCCTTACAATTGGTAACAAAGGCAAGTTTAGACAACATTATGGATTTGAATTTTTTAAACACATGGTTAGTCTCTATGTCAACTCATAATGTAAAATACATATTTTAGTAACTTTTTTAGATCAAGTAAAGTCTATTACAAATGGAAAGAGGAGGATCTCAATCAAAATTTCTATCACATTCTGACGACATGATTGTAATAATTATTACAATGTCATGTCCAGACAGTTCTGAAACATTTTATAACATACAACTCACTTGAAAACAATTATTTGATACATAAAACACCTCCACTATACCTCTATATCATTGTGGGTCATGGGTTGTATTTAATCAAATTCTATTTTCAAAATATTCTCATATTTTCAGGAAAGATAAATATTATCAAGTAATTCATTAATATTTTACCTTATCATGACATTTTGAAGAATATTATGATTTTGACAAAAGTGATTAATAAGGAGTCCCTTGCACAACCTATTTTTATTATCCTTTAAAATATAGTCTCACACCACATACTTATGGTATTTTAAAAGTAACATTGATTGAAATTTTCATCTCATATTTGTCAGATATTTTTATAAAAATCAAGTTTTATGAGATGTTTTAAAATTATATGTCATACATGATTATTTTTCGAAACTATTTTATTACGAACACCCTTTTGACCCATGTTGTACAATGTGTATTTAGATGATGGAAGAAAATAATTTTGAAGGATCTCTAAATCATTGGTCCCATGCCTAGACCTTCTACCTATGTAAACAAGATGACAATAAAACCATGTGAACAACATGATCAAGGTATGAGGTTATATATTTTTGGGATAGTTTTATTTTATTGTTGTGAAATAAAAAATTTGCAGTATATATATGACAATAAGAATACTTCTGTTGAGGTCATAAATAGATGAGATGAAAATGAGAGGTATAAGAAAACCATTAATGTTAAATGATGTTATGGTTATTTTTGAAGAGCACATATCATCTGTTGGGAATGTTATAAAATCTTATAGTTTAGGAAAAAAGACAACACACAGACCTTGTGATAACTCATCGTGTCATAGAAAGATGTGGGAATCAAACCCACAACCAATGTTTGATTGGGATTCATCGCAAACCACAACAGTACATGAAGTCAATTGTTAGTGTGACATTTTATTTAGTGCTAAAAGATTTTATTCATCAATAATAATTTAATTCGGGACCATATATATTATCAATTGAATATCAAAACTATATGAAAATGATATGGTAATTAAGTGATAATAGTTTTTTAGGAAGATGTTCTCTCTTTTGGGAAGACTATATGCCAAATGACAATAGAATACTAGGGGTTCTCATTTGTGTAGTAAGGGTTGAAATTTTATTTATGAAGAATCAATGTTATTTTTGTTGAAATAATGTGATTTGTGTTATTTTTGTGGTTATTTATGGAAATGATTAACCTATCATATAGAATATGTGATTTTGTTAATTAAACCTCAGTATAATACTTTAACAATAGTTGATGTTTTTTGAGATAAATGATAACATTTATTGTGGAAGACTATACGATTAAATCCTTCCAATTTTTTGGTTTCATTCATATTTTGGATTATTTTGAATAATATTAAGGAAAATCGGGTATTGAATGGTCTTTCATGATATTTTGGTACTTTGTGTTGAAATTATGATATTTTGAGTAGTATTTCATTTTAAAATGTATTATACTTTTGTGGATTGTCTAATCATATATTAATCATTTCATTGTTAATTTTTAATGATAAGTTAAATATATAGTTTTTCTTTTGTGGATTATGTGATTCTATAAAATATTGATTCTAGATCTTTAGTTGTGGCCATGTCAATATGTATACCTATCGTTTGAAGAAAATATGAGTTTTTGGTATAAACTTATTAACGGATGAAATACTACATGAAGGTAATTATATTTCCTTATGTTCCTATTTTGTGTAGTAAATTAATCCCACAAAATTTTAAAAAGGAACTTAAAAAAATGTTATCATTTTACATTTCATAGTTGATAATCAAAGACCGTTCAACACATCAAAATTTTGTGATTTTGTAGTGGTTAACATTATCCTAATCATGTTTTCTATCACTCTCCATCCGAACATGGTTTTTCTCTCTCTTCAATATCCATGTTTTTCTACATGGAATCCTAATATGGGTTATCTCTAGTAACCATTGTACTTCTCTTTCCTTATTTTAAAGTGATATTTTTATTGACTCTTTTCCCGATGTTGAACATTTATTGATATTTCGAAGCCCAGTTGAAAAATTGTGAGGAAACAATTTCAAAAAGGGGGAAAGGATGTAAATTCCTAGGATAATAATGAATATGAAATTTTAATATTTATTAACATTTGATAATTATGAGTTAATTTTACATTGGAGGTGATGATATGTCTGTTTGAATACTCAACATGCAACAACGTGATTCATTGAAATCTTATGTTGCACACAAGGATAAGTTATATTAAAAAAATATTATATTATTTTATTATTTTGAATTATTGTTTACACAATGTAGTTGTATTGGTGGGAATGAACATAACTAACTAAAATATTATTATACATGTTTGTTAAATGTCTTTATATTTATCCAACAATTTTGAGAGGCAGAAAATTAGAAAGATTTCAATTTTAAGTAGAAATAGTCTAATATTCTTTAAAAGGTTGATTTTCAACCTTCTGATGTAGATCCCTTTTTAAATCTTTTTTTTTCACATTTATATGTTCTATTTGAAAAAAAATTATTCATTAAAATAAGAATATAAAAATATAATTTCGGTAAATTTTTTGTATTTTTCTGATAAAATTCATTTTTATTGAATTGTGAAAATACTGTATTTCTGTTCAAAATATCCTTATAATCTAATTTATTTATATTGATATATTATTTTCTGAACTTCTTTCAATGTGTAATAAGATTATATTTTTACCATTTAATCCAATTTAGGTCATTGGATGTAATTTCAATTTGAAATTGGAAATAAAAAAGATTAAATCTTTTAATAGTTATTATTTCTTCAAATCACGCCTTTTGTTTTGAAAATATGAATTACTCTTAAATTAAGTAAGGTATTTTCTAACTTTTTAATTTGGTTAAATAGAAATAATTTTTGAATTCATAATATAAAATATATCTTAGGCTTAATTTTTTGTATTTTTTTGATATCTTTCATTTTTTGATGAATACTGAAAACCATTAGTCGTAGTTAAAAAACCAAATTTTTTTATTTAAATAAAAATTTACCACTTCATTGAATTTAATTGTGAAAGTCCCACATACATGGTGGACATCAGTAATTAAAATTTTGTTCAATTTGATGAAATTATTTATTAGTGAATAATAACATTAGACTTTTATTTACCAAGGTTAAAGGTAAATAGGGAAATTCAAGGTACAAATAATATTCTAATAATATAAAATTACAATAACCCTATTCCTAACATTATTGGATGAGTCATGTATGACCAATAAAATATTTTAGTAAAACATTTGTCCTTTGGAAGCCACATTGGTAAGATTATTACATTAATAATTTTTTATTTAATGTAAAACTAAAAAGATCATAAACATGTATTGTTTTGATAAAACAATTTTAATGTTGGGTAATATAAATTATATATTTGACTATAAATTTTCATTAGAAATCTAATATGATTTTCGATATCATTGTAATTTATTTATTATATTTAGAAATCAGGTATATTAATTTACTAATGACACAATGGGGATGTACTGATTACCTCATTAATGAATGTTTAAAAAATGTCATTATAAATGTTAAAATCAATTTATTATAAAGATATTAATGACATACATGATTTTTAAAAATGAGGAAGACTTGGTATATTTTAATTAATTATGTTTTCTCAAATTAATAAAGTAGTGTTGGATTTTTAAAATAGTCATGATATGAATAATATTAAAATTGACATAAAAGTGTTCTTAAATCAATCAATATTTTATTAAATGATAAAATATTAAAAAAATCTAATATTCAGAAAAATGAAATATATGATGTTAAAAATGTCATTAAGGATATAATTTTATTTTTTTTCTATTTTATGGTAAATATATTAACCATATTGTATGAATATATAAGAGAACATGGTAATACTTAAATTAGTTTACTAAGGGTTAAAGAGAAATAGTGAGGTCAAATTTGATACCAAAACTTCTCTAAAATGAATTATTTTAGAGGATTTCTTATAATAGACATCATATCTTATAATTTAATATTTTTGGGACCCTTTGATACCAAAATTTACTTTAAAATGAAATCATATTTTCAAACATTCGAAAAGATCCCCTCATCCCCCTTATCAAAATCCATCACCTCTAACCCATTACTCACACCTCTCAAGGCCCTTATCTCAACCAAAAACTACAAAAATAATATCTCAGGATACCTTTATTTCAATTAAAATCCATAAAATAGGAATAAGTCACTTTTACAAATCCTTTTGGTTCAACCCAATGGTAGTTACCAGATTTAATAAATATTAAATAACCAACAAATCAAGTCGGACACTAGGTAAGGGACTTCGTCTCAATATCCTTTCATTAAAGTCTATTTTTTTTTATACAAAACATTATTTTATAATGTTTATAAACCCCTTTTAATTTTAATTCTATTCAAAAGGAGTCATTTTTTTAATGAAATGTTTTACTAAATGAGAAAAGGAATGTTTTTAACATTTGCAGTGACAATGACCTCTCCACTACTGTACTCGTTAGTTGGCTTCCTATTTATGAATTAATGTTTTTAAAATAAAGAGGAATCGGATTTTTTTATTTTTGGGTGTTTTTGTATTGAATGTTATTTTTGAAATTTATTTAATATTTCAATATATTGAAATGATTTATTTTGATTGAAAATGAAATGTTATTAGTGAATTATTAATATTTATAATATTTTATGTGTGATGATTTTATAATGGTACTTGGAAATTTTGTGGGTGGTTACATGATAAACCAAATGACATGTTTTTATGGGATAAAATAGGATGGGTGTTCACGTTATGACATGCAATGCATTTGGTAAGGAATTCTATTGTATGGCTATTCCATTTAGTGATATGTATGGTAGTCAGTCGTATGGTTATTCCATCTAAGTATGTATGTTTCCCAAGTTACAATTATATGTTATGTGTTCTTTATATGGGTTTTATGGTAATATTTGGGTTACAAAATTTTATGAAAATATCTTTTATTTAGTGAAGAGTATTTACTAGTTCAATTAGTTTAAAAGTATTACATGTGATAAGGTATTCATGGATTACATGATGTATTGTAAAACTATAAATTTTCCTTCTATGTGTATCCCTTACTGATATTTTTATGATCATCCCATGTTTTTTAAATTCTTTTTAGAGGAAATATGCTGGATTAGGATAAAGGACGGGATCAAGGAAAAGTCATGTTGTCTAAAATATATAAGTAGACAAGGCTCAATTTTTTAAGAGTTTTTATTTCATAAAAAAATAGATGTTGAGTAGAAGTGTCTACATCTAATATTCAAGTTTTTATGTTTATGTTATTACCAAATTATATAAATCTATACATCTAAAAATATCCTCATTGTGAATTATTAACTTTATTAATGATTATGTAATGATTAATGTTGGGTCCTTACATAAGGGATTTTGGTTCTCCCTACTGATTATACCAGTATACTCATCCTCCGTACATAGAACTACTTTCAAGAATCCAGGAGGAATTAAGGGATTGTGTGGGATCATACTAGATCAGACTTTGGCACAATTGTTGTTGTTGTTATTTTTCTTTTGTTTGGAAATTTCATTTGGACTTTTATTTTTCTTTTGCATCACGTATTTTGGAACATGAATATGGGAATGGTTTTTTCGGCATTACTTCTACCTCATGTTTTGGAGTTGTTTGGGATTTACGATCTTATCTTATTATCCTACTAAATAAAAAGGGTAATTCATTCTATTTTTTCTATGATTCTATACCCATGGTGCTAGTTTCCACTCTGAGGCCTGTTGAAGGTGGGTTTTAGGTGTCATTATCTCTCCTTAAACTTGAGGAAGGATGAGTTTGGCAATCTATTATCCTATATAATATCTTGGTGAAGGCGAGTTGTGACAGTTAAGGTCAAGTGCAAAACACATTCAGATATAAGGTAAGGTGTTTCTTCTCGAACCTCAATTTTCATTTGAGTTATGATTTTTCAATATATACACTAGTTTAATTGTAAATTATTTTCATAAACAATTTCTAAATATATATATACATTAATCTCATTTATCCTAATTAGTTCCTCTTTAATTTATATTAATTTTTTTGTGGTTTTTCTTTTCAATTCTTCTCTATATTAATGCATTATTAGAGGGATGACTCAATTTTTTTACCCATGTTCAAGTAATAGAAATAAACGTTTTTAGGACACCATTATTTGGTTCAAATCAATAATTTTATCATAAAGAGCTATATTTTTTCATTATTGGGTTTATACAAACAATAATAAATAATAAAACTGAATTTTCCAAAAGAAATATTTTTCGTAAAGTAAAAGGGATATTTCTCTCAAGAATGTATTAGTGATTTTATTAGAGTAGGTTAATTTATTTAAACACCTTTGATGATTTTTATGATTTAATAATATTGATATGTTATTATTTTCATCTTTTATATGTTGTTATATGGTTTGTGTCTAGATAGACTTTCAATGTTCTATCTTGATACCATTCATAATGATACTGATATTGGTAAGTGATTATGATTATAGTTTGGGGAATGTTATTTTCATTTCATATGATTATATTATTTATGTTAGTAGACATACATATGAGTAATTATTTGTACATAAAATTTGATGGGTGGGGCCTTGTATATCCACATGATGCATCTGTAGGTCTATTGAGACAAAATAGAATTTTCTTTTTGTTGATCCCTTAAACTAGTATTTTCTGGCCTCTTTGATATGAAATTAATGATATGTTTCACATTTGCAGAATTAGGCATTCACTTGTTATAATATTAGAAATTAGAAAATCATGTTATTTTTTGATTATTAGAATATCCATTACTAAGGTTCATTATCTTTATTCATTTATATGGATTTTTTTCCCAACATTCATTCCAGATATATGATTCTCCAGTTTATTTTTTAAATACATGTGTTGTTATTTATTTGGCATGTATAATGTTTCTATTTATGATAACATACATTATATTACGTGCTGTTATTGAGAATATGGGATCACTATATCATTTTTTATTTTCCCCTATGATGTGATTACGAATATTATCAATAACTATAATTTATAATCTAGAAGTTATGGATATTTCCAATGGAATGGATATATTTCATTTCCATTGAATTTGTAATGTAAATATTATGTTTTTTAGGGTTTTCCAAAATTAAAAAACTATTAACTCATTCTGGTATGAATTGATTGTAGTAATACAAATATAATAAATTAAGGCATTGGCTATGTGCTTTAAGGTTTGGTTACTTGCAATTGTTATCTGATAATGTAATTATAGTCCTTTGAAATATGATTTAGAAAACATTGAATTGGGAACATGACCCTATGATAGTCTTTGAAGATATGTATAGGAGAAATTTTGAGAATATATATATGGTAAATATATTTTTCAACATCATAGAAAAATTCAATTTCTTCATTCTAAAAGTCGATGTGGTTCTGGAATAAATATATATAGGGGCAACCACTCTATCAAGGTGACCTATGCCTAAGATGTGGTAACTTTTTACATGAAAAAAGTCCATACTATGAACATGGTTTGACAATACTGTGGGATTTTCATAGGATAATTAAAATTTTCATTTCAAACAAATATGATGGATTTAAATGTAAATAATTCTCTAAAGAACCCATTATTATGGTATTGAGATTATATCTACATTAGATAATAATTTATGTTAATTGTTTTTATATATTAATATTATACATAAAACTAAATTCCTAACTATATTTTATTCCATTAATTTTAAATTGATCATATTTAAAGGAATGTAATCCTTATCAACTGACGTATCCCATGTAGGGATTTCCCTCTTATAAAATTTAATGACGTCAGTAATGGAGATATGGATGGTGATGATCAACTTATAAATATACTGGGGTAGCTATCCCAGGTTTTGAATAACCACCATACTGATATAATGAATCATGTACCACAATGCGAAGGAGTAAAGTTATACATCTTTATATGAATGAAACATATAACATTCAATGGATCCACAAACTCATTCATAGCGTAGTAGGGGATAAGTACAATAGAGAGGACATTTCTCACTTTGGTAAGAAACTATAGAGAGATGTTTTTCATGGATGTTAATCGTCTCTTTGGATATGGGATGTCACTAATCCCAATCAAAAAATATGAAGAAGAAATAAAAAATATGAAATGTAGTTTTTCTAAGGAAATTTTCCAAGATAAATATTTTCCTTATGAAGATGATGTTGATATCAAATTGAAATTCTTGAATCTGAGGAAAAACATTGAAAAGATTATTTCCAAGTATGAATTCTATATTATATGTTTTGAATGATATTCCATGTACTACTTAAATAATATAATGAAAAGTATTGATCAATTATGTGTTGGTTGAAAACCATTCCTTCAAAGGGAACTTGTTTCAGAAACATTTTCAACATTCAATTACAAAGTCTCTTGTGATATAAATAAAAAAGAAGAATTTTCTATAATTTATTACTTTGTGGGAGAGAAATAGAAGAATATGGTTATGGATGAAATAATTTATAAGGGTAAAATAAAAATGTAGTTTTCCAACATGTGATATTTTTGGATGGAATCACACCAGAGTGTGATTAAATTAATAATAGTTTGTTACAAGTATTGAGAAATACGCCACAATGACCACATTTTCAAGGGAGTTAATGAAGACACTAATGTTAAATCTTACAAATTTAATGATATTAGAAATTATTTAAATTATTGTAATATACATAAACTAAATATTCTATATAAAAATAAAATGGATTTTAGCCGAGATATTTTTATCACAACTACTAAGGATAAGGCTCATACTGATGTTGTGGAAGGTACATTAATTATTTCCAAAATATTATCCAATTATTCATTTGATATTGTATCTATTAATTATTTTTTATCTAACATGTTTTCCATGAAAATTATGGATTTACACTTTTTATTTTATAAGGTATTCGTCAGTTATAACAATTAATGGAAGTATCATTGCAACAAAGATGTTCCGATGTATCCACTTTATAAAATAGAAACATTCATTATATAACAACCCATTCTTTACATAAATTGTTATTACATAAATATTTAAGCACACTTACTACAACATATAACAAATCCATGAAAGGACCGTATGGGTATAGTGTCTTTAGAAATTGGGAAACATAAACAACTGGTTCATAAATCATCTACACTATCTCCCTTTTATTTTATCATATCTAGAGTCCCTTTTGGCATATCATACATAATAACCATCATCATGACCTGGGGAAAAGAAAACATACAAAATGTTGAGCTCAAATTCACAGTAGGGATAAACAAAATAAATATAAATCACAACCTATTCATAACAATATATCATTTTGGAAATCTAAACCTGAAAAAGGGATCATAATTTCATAACATGGGATAAATCATAGTAGTGAAATGTAATCCTAATAATCATAACATAAGGAATGATACTTTTTTTCATACACACATTATCATAGAGAATCATTTCTTAGTATTCATGAATCATTTCCAAGACTATCTTTGCGGACAAAGTCCATTTCTGAACCGAGTTCATCCTCATTTCAGTCCTGTATCACTAAACGAGATGAACCTGTCATTCTAGCCATATATATCTCAAAAGATATAAATCATTTCCCATTTCATTGGAGGGATATATAGGCCCCACCCATCTCATAATTATACCATTATTATGTGTTCCACAAGATCATAAATCATACATCATAGCACAACCCATGTAATAAAATGGGATTCTTAAACATCATGCATCATAATATATTACATATAAGATAAAAGGTCCTCATAATAATAATTCAATAATATAATAATAAAATCACTGTAAAAATATGGATTGAAACAGAACCCTATATTATCATCGATGGAAAATTATTTTGATAAAATGCTTGAAATCCATTCTTGAGGAAAATATCATTTCTACTTCAAAAACTTTTTTCCTTTCTTAACATGTCATACAATTATAAACTAAAAGAAGTTGATTAAATATAAACATGAAAACATGTAAAGTATGCTTCATGTAAATAATGTTCTATGAATACATTCATGATGTATAAGTTAAAAAAATCATTCTTCTTGTACTTTGGTCCGAAATGTCAAAAAAGTACCTCTTACTAATAACAACAAAAGATTCCTTTTATATCTTTTACTAAAAACTCACCGAAGGGTGAAATATGATTTAATAAATTGTAGGAGGATAGAAATAATATTACATATTGTGGAAACATGTATGTGGATGATAAATATTCCCCAGTAAATTCTATAGTATAAATAATCCCAGATAAAAATGAGATTGTGAAATTTTCCCTTACCTTAGATCTGATTTTCTTTTAACATGTATGACCCTCCTTTATAATGATTTAAATAATTTTATTGACTTATTACATAATATATTCATAGTTGTAATATCAGATATGGTCAGATTATTAGCTTCTTATTAGTAATATTTCATTGCAACTTGTTATTCATGTGTTTATTACTTTTTGTTCTTATGCGTTTTTTGTCGAATAAATTCTTGTTATGATTTTTAGGTTATAGATACCTCATTTCCATAATGTAATTTGTGTAATATATATCATATTTATTCATTAAATTATTTTATATAATCATTATTCAATGAAGATCATGTAAAAGGAGTCACATCCCATCGTGGAGACGGTTGGTTGTACGTACGCACGAGCAATGATGTTGTTACCATGATTGTGGAATTTTATTGATCTGTATGTATACTATTTCAGAATAAATATCAAATTAAAATAGTCATATATAGTTATTAGTTACACCATTATACCCATCTATGTATGGTGGTGGTGGAAAAGAGATTACACCACGGTGTGGAGACATTATTCCGTACGTACGCACGCGCGGTGATTTCGTTTTCCGTAGGATGGATAGAAAGTGAAATAGGGTTGGTTCATACTAATAATAAAATATCATTATATGGGTGATACTGATGTTATTAATTTATAATGAAACAACTAATGAAGAAGAAGTAGAATAAGAAATAATGGTGAATGAATCGGTAACAGACATTACCTCTTCTTTGAAGCGCCTATTCGTATCCTTATTTTAGGGCACTAAAGATGGTCTTTGAAAAAGACCAGGACCTCTAGGATATTTCTAGGGATGTTGATAAGGAAATTTGGCAGGGTTCTGCAGAGAATTAATTCTCAATTTGGTGTGAGGAGGAGAGGGAGGAGGTGACCTTTTATAAGGGAGGAGAGGGGCACCTTAGAGAAAACTTAAAATATTATTTTATAATAAAGACATATTCGGTTTTTAATAGTTCCAAATTTATTTATTTCGAAGATAAGTTGGGTATGGGTCGAAATAAACTCACCCCATAGGTTTTATAAATGTTTATGTCACTATTTTAACCTTATCATTTAGATTTAACTTTACATTAAATAATATTACTTTAACCGTGTCTTCTTGTTTTCATACACTATATGTTTAATAAACATACTAAAACAAGCCAAAGGAACACCAATAGGTAAATTATTAATATTTATATCCTTATCTAAGTCATTTGGCCAAACCATAGTTTTTTAGGAATATAATAACAATTAATAATATAATATTTGTTTTTAAAACTATTTTATGTAATTTTTGACACTATTTGTTACTTGATTTTTTTGATAATAATAACAGCATGATTAGTTCAAAATAAGAAAATTAAATCCATAATAACATGTCAAATAAACCTAGAAAATTATTTTAATTCATAAAAAGTCTAAAATTTCATTTATTTGGGTATTTATAACATCAATTATATTAATATTTCATTAATAAGATAATTACTGCATCATCATTGTGTCATAAATGAATTAAATTATTTAAAGTCTAAAAATTATAAGTAAAATAACATTATGTAGGAAATATTTTTATATTCCTAATGAATATTTATATTCTAATTTATCTTATGTATATCCATATATTAAAAATGTCTTTGTTATTAAACTTTGATTTTAACTATTTTAACTCCTCTTTAAATAAAATAATAATAAATGCCCTAGTATAATCCATTTTCCCGTAGATGGTCATATTTTATTACTAAGGATGTTTTTGGTCGAATGAAACTTATCCAATATAATTAGGACATGATTTAGGGTAATAATAATATCATTTTTACCTTAATTACCCTATTTACTTTAAACTGTGGGAAAAAATTAAAAGTTACTATTCACCCAAAATTATTTTTAGCTTATTGAACAAAATTTTACTCCTCGTTATTAACTGTGCCTCTCAGATTTTCAAAATTCCACTCACAAAAGCGGTAAAATTTGGTTTTATGTAAATTTTCAAATTCTCCTAGAAGGTGGGAAAAAGATAGTGAAAAGTTCAATAAATTTTTTATATATCTAAAATTATTATAAAATTACTCAAATGATTTACATTAAACATATATAGGTATTATGTATCAATTTTGGCCGAAAATAAATTTAAATAAAATAAATAATTATTTAAATAAAATGTTGGTTTTTAAATTGTAACCTAGTGTTTTCACATTTCATCAAAAATTAATATTTTTATAAAAATACCAAAAAATCACCCTATGATTATTTCGATATTCTGACTTCAAAAATGATGTCCATTTTGAATTATAAAATTTATTAAATTTAAAAAATTTTGTATTACTATTCATAATGGCTATTTTATAATAATTTTATAATAATATCTTGCTTAGTGAAACTTGGTATTGCGTATTACACACGCTAGCGAAGAAGGTCTTGATTTCGTGTAATGCAAGCCAAGTCAGGGTTGCATGTAGTGAAAGCTCTGTTTCGTGTTGCATATAGCATAATCAAAACTTATGTCATTTATACATTAAACAAAATCTATTCTTAATGTTGTGTCAAATAATTACCACAAAATGAAATTGAAATTGTGTGTAACACTAGACAAGAATAGTGTTGCCTATACTGCAAGCTAATACGTTGTTGCGTATAGAGCAAGATAATCTTGGTGTAGCGCACAACAATAGAAATCAAAGAAAATAATTCTCATAAAATCTCATTGAGTTATATTCTCCCTCCATTAAAATTCATTTCGTCCACAAAATTATTTGTGGTTACAAATGTTTTTCTATTTGAATGTTTCTTTCATAAAAACCCACATCATAAAAAGGAATACCAAAACTATTCATTAAAAAAGTAAATTATGAAACGTAATGGTTACCCAAATTAACTAATCATTGGGTTTCCATATAGGATAAGATAGGTTGAAATATGGATATGGAAGGGAAATATAACCACTAGGTTCTTATGGAGAGTGGTAGAGAACATGGCTATGAAAAAGCCAAAAATCAAAAAGCCAAAAATTTGTGATGATATAAGGTACCATCTGATTTATCTGATATAAGGGCACTAGGACAACATTTTTGGTTTTTAAAATCATTTCCAAAATGTTGACGAATTTCAAATAGAAGAAATGTATACTTTATTTTGGTATAATCTCATCATTTTTCGTGCCTTCAACAAATTCCACTTCATCTTTTAATGAAATGAAGTTGAATTTTTCTTTCTTAATGTGTTAGAAGATCATGTGATAGAACTATGGGACATTCCGTATGTGTCAAACAAAAGGTTATCAAAAGTTATCAAATATAAATTAGTCCATCTAGGTTGAGGTTAATCGTATATAATTACAAAAATTGACTTATACTTTATAAATCACACCGCTTAATAAAAGTAGTTTCTATAAACTAGGGGCTTCTTATAGGCTAGTGGTAGGCGATAATGGCCTGTCGCACTTCGATTTTGGTTTCGATTTCCACAACCTTTTCCATATCAAAAATTTCTAACCTTAAATAATATTATCTGATGTCCAACTAATTGATTCCAACCTTTAGACTTATCGGAAATATTTTTGTCCAATCTCGTAGTATACAGAAAATGACTACTGGAATGTTTATCTACCAAGCATGTTAATACCATCATTTATCATATGATATATCTTGTTGGTCACATTCCAAATATGCGAATACCTAAATCATGTATTCTCGTGAAACATGAATTATCATAGATCCTTAGTTAATACATGAGTGTTGTAAAAATTTAACTCTTTCCACATACTAAAATCCCAAAAATTATATATATTCAAACCAGGATATCACTTAGTCCTTATATCAATCATGATCTCATGATTACTATCAAACATCTCATTATATCTTTATCCCTTCATTATGCACATATCATCTACTTTCAAAACATATCTGAACAAACTTTCATGGTTACATGTACCATTCAACAAATACATTCAAATACTTTAGGAAAAACAATAGTGTAACAATCCTTAGATGTATCTTTATTCCATAGTACCATTGTCTAAACAACATAAATCTTGATAAACATAAATCATTCCACTACCATCTTAAACCATTGACTGAGCTTCAAAAATTCTTTCATCTCACATATCATTTATAGTATTTTCATCATCATCAACATAAATACTACACATACGAACATGATGATTCTATTCATGAGACTTTCCCTTAGGGTATCATATTGCATAATGAAAATGCATTCCGCATTTAAAACACATAACCATTGTTGATGTCTTAGAAATACCATTATCCTTGTCCATGGTGTTAACTAATCCTTTTCCTTTACAATTACTAGCTTTCTGTCCTTCTTTTCTACACCCAAAGAATCTTCCAGTTCCATTGAAACATTCTCCCTGATGCCTCTTCCCATGTGATTACATGAGGGAAATTGACCTTTCTTTCCACTATTATCACCATGAAACTCCATCTTATTTTATTAACTGAGTCATGAAACTTACCAAAGTTCATATTATTGATCATATTATGAGATTGGTCATTAGGTATAATAACTATGTTTTGACTTCCAAATCCCATTTCATTTGGTTTCTAATGAATAATATCATTCCATTGTCCATTATATCCTCCATTATCTTGAATCTTCATCTTTCAAGCCATTTTCTAAAACCCAAAAAAATATTATGAGAGGAAAAATTCATCATGGGAAATCAAAATAATAAAAGGGGAGTAACTTTAATATATAACATATTAGGTTTAACTATAAGATCATTACCGTAATTCTTGGACTATTACCTATACGTATACTTATCCTTAGTGACATCGCTAGAGATACCTTATAAATATCTCTAGGAATTTAACTAAAGTTATTGCATCCTTATTTCCAAAGGTAAACTAATCCAGAACCTCTGATACCGACTTTAGAGACCTAAATCTTAAAATATATAGACATTACCTTACTTTAGTAGAATACTTAATAAATAAAAAAAACCAAAACAAAAGGTTCAAAATAGTTTAGCGTCTTTTGAAACTCATAACACAATCTTCTAATCATGGTGAAAGATCATCAACATATCCCATAAAGATCTTTCCCTTTTTTTTCTTACCTACAACATTTCTATATACCCTGGGGAAAAGAAAACATATAAATGGGTGAGCTCAAATGCTCATTAAGGGTAATCAAAAGAAATATCAATCACAACATATACAAAAGATCATAACATATTGGAAATATTAACCTGCAAAAGATATCATAATTTCATAACATGGGGTAAATCATAATAGTGAAATGTAATCCCAATAATCATAATATAAGACATGAAACATTGTGGAATACACACATTATTATAGAGAATCATTTCTTATAAGTCAAGACTCATTGCCAAGAGTATCTTAGCGGACAAAGTCCATTTTTCAACCGAGTTCACTCCTCGTTTCAGTCCTGTATCACTGAAACAGATTAACCTTCCATTCCAGGCATGTATATATCATGAGATATAAATCATTACCCGATGCATTGGATGGAGATATATGTCCCACCCATCTCATAATAATACCATTATTGTGTGTTCCATAAGATCATAAATCATATATCATAGTATAACCCATGTAATAAAAATGGGATTCCAAAACATAATTCCATCATAACATAATCCATATAAGATAAAAGGGAATCATAAAAATAATTCCATTATGACATAATAAAATCACTGTAAAAATAGGAATAGAAACAGAACCCTATATTATCTTAGATGGAAAATAATTTTGATAAATTATTGAACTCCATTCATGAGAAAAATATCCTTTCTATGTCAAAAACATTTTTCCTTTCATTACACGTCATACAAGATTAAACTAAAAGAAGTTGATTAAAATTAAACATCAAAAAATTTAATGGAAGATTCATGGAAATAATGTTCAATGAATCCATTATTTCCGTATAAGTTACAAAAACAATCTTCTCGTACTTTTTCCGGAAAAGTAAAAAAAGTATATCATACTAAAAATGACAAAAGATTCCTTTCATTTATTTTACTAAAAACTCATTGACAGGTGAAATTGGATTTAATCAAATGTAGGAGGATAGAAATAATATTACATATTGAGGAAACATGGATGTGGATGATAAATATTCCCTAGTAAATTAGGATGTATAAACAATATTGGATAAAAATGATATTGTGAGATTTTCCCTTACCTTAGGTCTGATTTTCTTCGTACGTGTCCAAACCTCCTATATAATGATTTAAATAATGCTATTTTCTTATTAAATAGTCGTACTCATTGTTATGATATCATATATGGTCGTATTCTATTTTTCTTATTAGTAATATTTCATTGCTACTTGTTATTCCGGTGTTTATTGCTTTTTGTTCTTATGCATGTTTTGTCGAATAAATTATTATTTTTCTTTTAAGGTTATAGAAAACTCATTTCAAGATTATTATTAGTGTAATATATATCATATTTATTAATTCATTTCATTTATATTATAATTATGCAACGAATATCATGTAGAACGAGTTGCATCAAATCGTGGAGACGGTAGGCCGTACGTACGCACGAGCGATGATATCGATCCCATGATCGTCGAATAGTATTGATGTGTATGTATACTATACAAGAATAAATATAGATTTAAAATATTCATATATAGTTATTATTTACACCATTATACCCATCTATGTACGGAGGTGGTGGAAAATAGATTACACCACGACGTTGATAATGTATTCCGTATGTACGCACATGCGGTGATTTTGTTTTCTATAAGATGGATAGAAGTTGAAATAGGGATGTTTCATACTTATAATAACATATCAGTATATGAGTGATAATGATTTTATTAAATCATAATGAAACAGAAAAATAATAATAAATAGAAGAGGAAATAAAGTTGAACGAATCGATTACATACATTTTCTCTTTTTCAAAGAACCTCTTCTTAACCTCATATTAGGGCACTAAAAATGATAATTGAAGAAGACCATAACCTTTATGTTGTTTCCAGGTATGTTTATAAAATAAAAATTTAAGGGTTTGGCTGAGCTTGAAGGCGAAAAATTGTGTGAGGAGGAGAGGGAGGAGGTGCCCTTTTATAAGGGATGAGAGGGGAACCTTAAGAAAAACATAAAATATTATTTTATAATAAAGTCAGATTCGGTTATTAATAGCTCCAAATTTATTTATTTCAATGATAAGGTGGGGATGGGTTGAAATCATCTCAACCAAAATAATTTATAAATGTTTATGTTACTATTTTAACCTGATCATTTAGATTTATCTTTAAGTTAAATAATTTTACTTTTACCGTATTTTATTGTTTTCTTACACTATATGGTTAATAAACATACTAAAACAATCCAACAAAACTCCATGTGGTTCATTATTAATATATATATATATATCCTTAGATAATTCATTTGGCCGAAACATATATTTTTAGGAATAAAATAACAATTAATAGTATAATATTTGTTTTAAATACTATTTTATGTCAATTTTGTCACTATTTGGTAGTTCATTTTTGTGAAAATCATAACAGCATCATTAGTTTGAAAAAATTTATTTAAATCAATAATAATATGTCAAATGAACCTAGAAAATTATTTTAATTCATAAAAAGTCTAAAATTACATTTTTTGGGTATTTATAACATTAATTATGTTAATATATCATTAAAATGGTAATTATTGCATCATCATTGTGTCATAAATAAAATAAATTATATAAAGTATAAATATTATAAGTAAAATTCCATAGTTAGGAAATATTTTGACATTTCTATTTACTATTTATAGAATAATTTATCTTATATATGACACTATATTTAAATTTTTTTAGTTATTACTCATTGATTTTAACAATTTTATCTCTTCTTTAAATAAAATAATAATAAATATCCTAATCTAATCCAAGTGGACATATATGGTCATATTTTATTCCTAAGTTTATTTTTGGTCGAATTAAACTTATCCAATAGAATTAAGACATGTGGTGGGGTAATAATAATATCATTTTTACCCTTAATTACCCTATTTACTTTTAACCGTGGTTAAAAAAGTACAAACTTACCATTCCCAAAAAATTATTTTTATCTTATTGAAACACATTTTACTACATTATATTAATCACGCATCTTGGATTTTCAAAATTCCACTCACAGAAGTGGTAAAATTTTGTTTTATGTAAATTTTCAAATTCTCATAGGAGGTGGGTAAAAAACAGTGAAGAGTTCAATAAAATTTTAGTTTATCTAAAATTATTATAAATTGACTCAAATTAATTTCATTGAACTTATATAGGTATTATGTATAAATTTTTTCCTAAAATAAATTTAAATAAAATACATGATTATTTAAGTTGGTTTTTAAACAGTAACCATGTTTTTTCATTATTCATCCAATATTAAATTTTTCAGAAAAATACAAAAAATTCAACCAAGGCTAATATCGACATTCCGAATGCAAAAATGATGTCCAATTTGAAAGAAAAAATTTATAAAATATTAAAAATTTGGTATTAATATTTATAATGGCTAGGTCATAATAATATTATAATAAAATCACGTTTAGTGAAACATGGTATCGCATATTACACACACTATCTATGAAGGTAATGATTGTGTGTAATGCAAGCCAAGTCAGGGCTGCGTGTAGTGAAAACTCTGTTTTGTGTTGTGTATAACTTAATCAAATCTTATTTCATTTATACATTAAAAAAATCTATTCTTAATGTTTCATAGAATAATTTCCACAAAACGCATATGAAATTATGTGTAACACGAGCGAAGAATAGTGTTGCCTATACTGCAAGCTAATACGGTGTTGCGTATAGCGCAAGATAATCTTGGTGTAGTGTACAACAAAAGACATCAATGAAAATAATTCTCAAAAAATCTTATTGTGTTACACTTTACGTTCTATCCATATCAACATACCCCTGATTGATATTTTTATATTACTAGGTATAAATTAGAATTCAAATTATTATGTGATAATATATTTCAATTCCCATGGGTTATGAAAGTATTATTCAAATTCAATATTTATATTGTTATCTAATTTGATGATATATTTCATTAGGATTTACATAATAATCATCTAGAGTGGGAAATTGAGTTTTATATGGATTTAATTTAATTTTTCAAGGCATATATAAAACAATATTATAGAATTTTCATTGTTAAAATCATAAAACTATGGAAACAATAATCGGAATTGAGTGATAATTGATTTTTTCCCTTAGTGTTTCTCCATTGGGATACCCTATTCCCTTATTCAATAAGAAAGATGTATCCATGAGGTTTTTAAATAACTATAGAGAAAAAAATGATATTACAATAAATTAAAACTATCCCTTACATATTATTAATGATTTATTGATTCATATTCATAGATCTAGTTATATTTTTAAAATTGGCCATTAATGTGGTTATCATCAGTTATGAGTCATATAGGCAGATTTTCTCAAGACATCATTTAAACCATTTATAGTCCTTACTTGTAATGATCCAGATTTTCCAAGGCCTTTACATTGTGAAAATATAGTGTTTATAGTGTTTTTGGAGGCAACAATAGTTTATTTCAAGAGTTTTTATGTTTTCTAGTTTTGTCATCGGTGAGTTAGGGGCATCGACATTGGTGATTTTGGGGAATCAGAATCGGCGTGGTAGGGTGTTGATGATTCATTGAATTCGTAGACCAGCATTGATGGATCATTACTGGTGGGTTGTGTCAGTGGATAAGCATCGGTAGGTTGCATCGATTAGTAACTTGTATGTGGCTCAACATTAGTGACTCACCCATTGGTGACTCATTTACATTTTTCTAGTTTTTTCTAGTTCTCCGATATCACACCTCTACTGTTTTATATGACGTAAACCACGTTTAAATCCATATTTTCTGTAATATTAATGAAATTTCAATGGATATTAAGTATATCTTTAATATCATAATGTTCCTAGGGATATTAGAAACTCAGACCACATTATCTATACTATGATCCCATGATAATGGATATTTAACCCATTTCTCATTCCATTAATATGTGATATGACTTTTCAATTATTATATACCCTCATCCTTAGACCCTTTCAGTGTTCCATTGGTGTGGACAAAGATTTTTCCATTCTCTTAGTTGTGAAACTGTACATAAAAAATTATTGGATTTCTTTAGAGATCTTCCCAACTGGTCACATGATTCCATGTTCTCAGAGTATAAACGATAGTTGAGTTCATGTTGTTTAAAGTAGATATTTCTTTTACTTCTATTTAATTGTGAATTATGTGTGTTGGGTGTACTAATGTTTCCTTTTGAAAAAGCGAGTGAATACATTTCTTAAAACGAGAGATGAAATAGAAGGGAGTGTGATCAAAAGGTAACATGGTCAATGAAATAATTACGTGGTAGTGGATTGATGTTGATTTCCTACTATATTTATTATATGTGATTATTTTTATAGTTTTTTTATAGTTTTATACCTTCTGAAAATCAGATTCATTGGTTGTGATATCATTCAAACTGGTGATGTTCCTTTTTTATTAGATTCTTGATAAATGTTTCTGACACAAAATATACTTAATCATGTATACATGGCTAATTGTAATGGATTTATATTTATCAAATTATACATAATGAAAAGTGTTTACGAAATTAGATTATATCTTGTAAGATAGGTGTGGCTTAGTGCTGTGTTCATTTTGGCTTTATGACATTGTGAGAGTTGTGTGGTGAAGCTATTAGGAGGACTGTTATGGGTATATGGGTGGGAAGAGGAGTTGTTTCTATTTGAAGTGTGTGGTATGTTTTTTCAGTAGTGATATGGTATAATAGTAGTTAATGTGGGAATTTGGGGTGGGGCTGTACATGTGGTTTCTTGGAATCCTAGGTTGAGAGACTCGTTGATTGTAGAATGGATGGACATGTATGATGTTTTAATGTCATTTTCTATGTCGTGTCTATCAAACGACATTGGTAATTGAGTCAGTAATGTTTTTGTGGACTTGTTAAGTCGTGGGTATTCATTTGGGAATTTTTTGGGTATAAGGGATGTAAGTTTGGGTTGTATCGTTACATTATGTCAAAATGTGTTCCAGGTGTGGAGTATTTGTGTAGTGGGGCTACAAGGTCTGGTTTTGAAGGATTGATTTTGTGTTATATCGTTGGATATTGATATTTTGAAGTGGTTGAATGGGTGTCTAGGTTAAATGGGAATTTAGTGGGAATGCAGGTTGGTTGTTCTCTATTGTTTTTATGAATGGGTGTTAAAATGAAAATTCTTTACCTTGGTATAAGGCCCCATCCTTAAACATTACTTAATCATGAGTCATTTCAAGAATACACGTTGAGGAACTTTTCAGGTTTAGAGTTTTAGAGAAATAGATCATAAAACATGCAATACATTCCACATTTGAACAGTGTGGTTACATAAAAGATAGTACTCATTTTTCCCATCAATGGAATCATATTAAAAAAAATCATGGATTATTTCATGAAACTTCCTCGAAACTATCATCACATCATGTACCTTCCCCTTTACCTGTGAAAAACATTTAATAAACTTGGGATGAGCATAAAAAGCTCAGTAAGGGATATAGAAGTACGGAATGAAAACATTAGTCCATGTATACATAAGAATCAATGAAATCATAAGTTACTCATAAAACATAAGCACATATTCATATCTAATTGAATCATAAGATTTATGAATAAATTATACAAAACATAAGACATAAAGGTAACTTGAGGCATTCATAACATTCTTACGTAGGGAGTAACCCTCTTGGTTACGTTTGGAATACCCATCACAGTATATTCCCAAAATCTCTTTGGAGTAACCTTAACGTTTAACCCCTTTGCGTTACACAATGCTTTGGGGATCTATATCGGGCTCACCCTCCCTTAGTTTATCAATGAACCACCCTTCTTCATAACAATGCCCAATAACCATTGTACCACATAAAACATGCATAAAGGAAACATAACATTTCCATATTTCAATCACAAGATATCAATACAACACATTGATATGATAAAAACACTATGAAACCCATTTTAAGAACCAAAATAAAAGAAAATTAAATCATGGTATTTATTTTTCATTTAAAGAAAAGGTATGGCTTGTAGAGGAACCTAAAACTCAAATAATGGTCACGGTAGCGGAGAAGTCATTGTCGCAGCATACATATGACAAAATCATTCCCTTTTTTCATTTAGTAAAATGATTCATATAAAAAAATATTCCTTTTGGATAAATGTAAAAGTAAAAGTGGTTTATACATTGTATAAACTAAAGTTGTGTATAAAACAAAATATGCTTCAATGAATGGAGATTGAGGCTGATTCCCTTACAAAGACGTTATCCTTGGATTAAGGATAAATAAATTACATAGTTATGTGTGACAAACGAATCCACAAATTATAAGTGAATATTATGTGTAAAACAATCATAGGTTATTCAAACATATTCATAGAATGACATATTCAAGGAGTAAAAGTTTAACCCAAAGAGTAAAAATTTTGTTAAGAAGTTCCATTGTAGAAATTAAATAGCCTTACGGCATCACATAAAACTTCAGAAAATGAGTTGATAAGAGATTTACAAGGGTATATAATCACTTGGAAATAAAATTTATATCAATAAGGATATATAACAACATATCCCAACATTACAATATGTAAATTAAAAGACCCAACAAAAGAAGTCTTTTAAAAAGTGGAGAGTGAAAGGTTCCCTTACCGACTTGGTTATCATTTGAAACATACACCCCATGAAAGAAGGACAATACAACATTGATGTCAATACTCATAAATGATATTATATTACAGAAAGAGTATAATAATGGGAAGTACATATAACACTAAAAGGAAATTGTGGAAAATGTAGTATATATCTCACGAGAATAAAAGTGATATGAAAAATCCCTTACGAAAACTCGGCAGCCTAACAATGCCACATAAAACATGCAAAAATGGATTGATGAGATAAAATAGGGTCTCTAATAATATTAACATAAAATGTACATAAAGAGGAATATAAAATAACAACCCCTAGCATAACAAATACGAGCTTAAAAGAAGTGACATAAAGGAGAGTACTTAAGAAAAGAGAGGTTGGATCTCTTACGAAAATTCAGCAGCCTAACGGCGCCACTCAAAACATAAAAAATGGATTGATGAAAGAAAATAGGGACTCTCATCATATGAAAATATAATTTACAGTAAAATTAATATAAAATAACATCCCAATCCAAATAATTATGAGCATAAAAGGAATGACATAAAAGAGCGTACTTAAAAAGAAAGAGGGGTAAGATCCCTTACCTCGTGTCCGACGTGACTCGATTGATATTTAATCTCCTGAATAATAAACCGGTGTTAATTTATAATTGCTTTAAGAACCTTTTTCAAGTTTATTATTCCTTTTATACAACTTATTTCCATCTTATAAACAATATGTATTCATTTATGTCACCAAAGTTCGTTTTGTCAATATTTGGTACTTAAGTCAAAAATTGACTTCTTACAATTACATGTTGTTTATGTGGTCAAAGTATCATTAAATATAGAATGATATTCATTATTTGGATATCATATATAACATATATATCCAGAATATACATGTATTTATAATAGTATATAACATTTAGAGGTAAGAAATGAAATGCACCGTTCATGGAGGCGATATGCCATACGTACGCATGAACGCAACTTTCATTTATATTTTGTATTTAATGAAGTACAATAATAATTATATAAGGGTATATTATAATTCCAGAATAATATCATATATATTAACATTAAATCCATACTTTATACGTCCCATATATGGCATTAACGAATCAAATCCCTTTGAGTGTGTGGTAGTCCACACATCCGAAAATGAAATTATCGTGTTTAACCATAATGGAAATATTAAAGGTATTCCATAAAAGAAAAACAAAGAAGCATTATGAAAACATAAAAATAATTAAAAAATCATATATATAATTTAGTGACATCATAATGTCCACCTTAAAAGGTGTTAAAAGAATATTGAACAATCATCATTTTTTGTGGCAGTAATTCGTTATCCACAGAAACAGTATGTTCATTAACCATTAGATGAAGGTGTGTGTAAGTTTAGCTCTAATAATTCCCATAAAAACATCCTAGTATATTTAATATACTGGTTTTGTTACAAAAGAATGAATAAAAAGAGATTATGGTGTTGAAGATGCAAAATAAAACAAAAGAACACAAGTGATGATATTACCTTAAAATCGGGTAACTCTTCTTGGTTTGAACCAAAAGGGTTCTTTGAAGAGCTTTCTGACCATGTTAAGGCTTCTAGGATGAGGATAGGGATTTATAGAGACAAATTTGCAGTGTTTTTCTGAGACAAAGGCTTGTGAGGTTTTGGGTAAGGTGGTAGAGGTGGGGGCCTTTTATAAGAGGAGAGGAGGGGCACTCTTGGAAAGTAAGGAAATGTTACTTTATTTTAGAATGGGTTTTGGATTTAAAAGGTCCCACATTGATATAATTCGAGGTTAAGGTGATAAGGGTTAGAAATATACCCATATAATAGGTTTTGGACAAGTTTTGTTCTTATATTTTTCATTATCTTTTCATTTTATTTAAAACGTTAAATAATGTGGAAATCGATGTATCATCATGAAGTTATAAATAATTTAATTTATTTAATCTCTAAAAATTATAGAAAAAATACTATGATTTAGGAAATCGTTTTATCTTTCCTATGAATATTTATAGTAAAAAATCTGACTTGTATAACCCTATGTAAAAATTGTTTTAGTAAAACAATACATGTTTGTGTCATTTTTACATTTGCTTTAAATAAAAGGCATTAATGTCATTATTCAACCCGAGTGGCTCCATGGGGTCCCACAAATCGACCCATGGGTTTTCTTGGTCGGCCATGACACAAATAATAAGTGTATGACATTTTTAAAGTTCATTTCATATTATTAAAACATTATTTTTATCTTAAATTACACTAATTACCTCTAATCGCGATTAAAAACTTAAAAGATACTATTCACCAAAAAAAAATTTAATCCCATTGAACTACATTTTACATCTTAATTACAACCATGTATGTCGGATTTTTAAATTCAAAACATAGAGGTGCTAAATTTTCTTTTAAATGAAAAATCAATTTTATAAGTATAACTTAGTGGTTTCACTATTCATAAAAAATTGAAGTTGTTCAGAAAAATACCAAAACTTCACCCTAAGATATATTTGATATTCCGAATTCAAAAATGATGTCTATTTTACAAAATTAAAATCATATAATTTTCATTAATTAATTTAATATTTAATTCCCATTGTCAAAACAAATAGTATGTTTTTATGAAACAAAAATTATCAAAAGATTGACACTAGTTTAAGTCCGATTTCAAAGTGAAATTAATTCCAATGACAACTATTGGATTAAATGGTAAAAATATATTATAATTTTAATTTAAAACCAATTAAAATTATAATCTGACTACATAAATAAATTAGATTAAAAAGAGGTTTTTAATTAAAATACAACACTTTTCATTTTTCATTAAAAATGATCTTTATCGGAAAAATACCAACAATTTACAGAAAGTAAATTTTGATGACCCGATTCTAAAGAAGAATTTTATTTGGTCCAATAGAATTTATAAGGGTGACCAAAACTATATTTATTGACGGTTCTCCCTCAAAAGGTCATAAGTGGACCTTTAGTCAAAATTAGAGTATATATGTCTAATATTGAATTCTTTTCAAAATTTAAGCCTTTAGCCTTTATTGGATAAATGTAAAAACATTTAATAAACATATATAATCATATTTTAGTTATTTAGATTCATTCCCGCCAATACAAATTCTATGTTTTAACTACCATTTAAAATAATATTATTTTATTATTAGAGTGCAACATAAGATTTCAAAGGAACTCGTTGTTGCATATTGGGTAAGCCATCGAGTACAGTGTTCCCTTTAAATTAATATTGACATTTTATTCACAAATAGGGATAAATATAAAAATTTCATATTCTATATTTACCTGGGGTGTTACATCCTTCCCCCTTTTGGGAATTGCGTCCTCGCAATTTCAAAATTGGGCTCGGAAACATCATTGAAAGTCCCACATCAGAACAAGAGTCGGTAAAACAATCACTTTAAAATGAAGGGAGATAAGTACAATGGTAACCCGAGATAACCCATACTAGGATTCCAAGTAGAAAAATATGGATATGGAAGAAAAAATGGTTATGTTCTGAGGGAGAGTGATAGAGAACATGTTTAGGTGAAAGTTAACCACCAGGAAATCACAAACTGGTGATGGGTTAAACGGTATTTGATTCCCCAGTAGGAAAAGTTAATAGAAAACATTTTTTATTTAAGTTACTTTCCATTGAGGAATTTAATTTTTAGATTAACCAAATCATAGCGAAACATACTTACTTGTCATGTTGACTTTCAAATTTTACTAGATTTCTTACACAGACTCTTACTTTCTCCAAATGATGAGTATTTAGGAATACTAGTTCACATTAAGAGTACTATAATCAACTTCTTGAGAATCACCTAATCCAAAATAGAGAACTATATTCTTCCCATATCTTTAGACCTTAAACAAAACCAAAACCAAATAGGTTAGTACATGATCAGATAATACCCAAAAAGGAGAATCCTTTTTTTGTAATCTATTCTTAATCTCCAAAATTTATCAAACAATACCCAAAGTTAAAAAAATACAATTCTATAATCAAATTATCCATAAAATACTTCAACGTAAACCAAACTAAAATTGGAACCAAAATATTTGAAGGATTTAGTCACATAGTCTTCCAAGGTACAAATTAACACTTATCCCTAAATAAAATCAGTAATTATTAATGTCTCATATTGAAAAGTAATTAACCTAATCACATATCCTCCATGATAGGTTAATAATTTCCATAGATAACCCAAAATCAACTTACACTTTATTCATAAAATCACCTAACTAAAAAGAATAATTCATACTAATCGGGGACTTCATGTAGTCCAGTGGTAGGAAATAAATACCAGTCGCACATTGGTTGTGGGTTCGATTCCCACAGCTTTGCCTGACATGACGTGTTGTCACACGATCTGAGTGTTGTTCTTTATTATAAAACTCCAAAAATAACCGTAAATGTTTTAACCTCAATTGTTTCCTTATACCTCTCATTTTCATCCAAATTCGTTAATATCTCAACATTTTAATTCTTGAATTCATATTTCACCACAATAATATAAAATAAAACGATTCCCAAAATGAATAACAACATAACTTGATCATGGCGTCCACTCGGATTCATCGTCATCTTGTTCACGTAGGTAGAAGTCCCATGCATTACAACAATGATTTAGTGATCCATCAAAATCATCTGCTTCCTCCATCCAAATACACCTCGTACAACATGAGCCATATGGCTATTCACTGAAAAACAGTTTTGGAAAATAATCATGCATGACATATAATTCCAAAACATCTAATAAAACATGATTTCTATAAAATAGTCGGACCGAAATTGAGTTGAAACTTTTTATCATTGGTCCTCATAAGTATGTGCTGAGAGACTATATTTTAAAAGAAAATATAAATAGGTTGCAGAAAGGACTCCTTCCTCAGCAACATTTTTAAAATCATAATATGCTTCAAATTCTTGTGATAAGGTAAAATATTTGAAAATACCTTGATAATATTTACATTTCTATAAAATATGAGAATATTGTAAAAATAGTATTTTTCAAAATACAACCCATGATCCAAAATGATAACGAGCTATAGTGGAGGTGTTTGATATCTCAAACAACTGGTTTCAAGTGAGTTGTATGCTAGAAAAAGTTTCACAATCATCTGAACATGAATTTGAAATAATTATTGTATACATGTCATCCGGAAGAGATAGGAATGTCATTTGAGATCCTGCTCCTTCCATTAATAACTGACATTATTTGACCTGAGAAAAATTATAAAACAAGGATTTAACTGAAATATTAGATATAGTGACTAAACATGTGTCCAAAAAAACTCATAATCCCTAAAGTTTTCTAAACCGTCCAATGATACCAATTATAAGGCCCCATCAGTAAACATTACTTAATATTGAGTTATTTCAAGAATACACATTCAGGATCTTTTTAGGTTTAGATATTTAGAGAATTAGATCACAAAACATGCATTACATTCCACATTTAAACAAAGTGGCTATATAAAAGATAGTACTCCTTTTTTCCCATAAACGGAAAAATATTCAAAATAAAACATGGATTCATTCATGACACTTCCTTGATCCTATCATCACATAATGTACCTTTCCCTTGACCAGTGAAAAACATTTCCAAAACATGGGATGAGAATAAAAAGCTTAGTAAGGGATCTAAAAGTACGGAATGAAAACAGTAGTCCATGTATACATAAGAATCATTGAAATCATACATTACTCATAAAACATAAGCACAAATTCATACCTCATGAAATCCTAATATTTATGAATAACTCATAGAAAACATAAGACATAAAGGTAACATGAGGCATTCATAACATTCTTACATAGGGAGTAACCCTCTTGGTTACATTTGGAATACCCATCACAGTATATTCCCTAAATCTTTTTTGATTAAACTTAACTTTTAAACTCTTCGCGTTACCCAATGCATTGTGGAGCTATATCGGGCTCACCCGCCCTTAGTTTATCATGGAACCACCTGTCTTCATATCAATGCCCAAGAACCATCGTATCACATAAAACATGCATAAAGGAAACATAATATTCCCACATTTCAATCACATTATATCATTACAACACATGGATATAATAAAAAAATTATGAAAACCATTTCAATACCAAAATATAAGAAAAGAAAAAAATGGTATTTATTTTTCATTTAAAAAAATGGTATGGCTTGTAGAGGAAGCCGAAACTCAAATAATGGTCACGGTGGCGGAGAAGTCGTTGTCACCACATACGTACGACAAAGTCATTACCTTTTGTCATTTAGTAATATTATTCATATAAAAAAATATTTCGTTTGGATAAACGTAAATTTCATAGGGGTTTATACACCATATAAACTATTTTTGTGTATAAAACAAAATATGCTTCAATGAAATGAGATTGAGACGGATTCCCTTACAAAGACGGTATCCTTGGATTAAGGATAAATCAATCACATAATTATCTGTGACAAATGAATAAACCAAATATAAGTGGATATTAAGTGTAAATCAATCAGAGGTCATTCACACATATTCATAGAACGACATATTCCCGGAGTACAATTTTAACCCAATGAAACAAAATTGGGTTAAGAATATCCCTTGTAGAAATTAAACAGCCTAACGACGTCACATCAAACTTCAGAAAATGAGTTGATAAGAGATTAAAAAGGGTATCTCATCACTAGGACCTAAAATTTACATTAATAAGGATATTTACGAACATATCTGAACATTACAATATATAAATTATAAGACCCAACAAAAGAGGTCTTTTAAAAAGAGGAGGGTGAAAGGTTCCCTTACCGACTTGGGTATCTTTCGAAACATAGTCCCAATTAAAGAAGGACATTACAAAATTGATGCAAATGCTCATAAAAGAAATTATATTACACAAAGAGTATAATAATGGGAAGTACATATAACTATAAAAGGAAATTGTGTAAAATGTAGCATAAATCTCATGGGAATAATAGGGAGATGAAAAATACGTTACAAAAACTCGGCATCCTAACAACGCCACTTAAAACATCCAAAAATGGATTGATGATATCAAATAGGGTCACTCATAATATTAACATAAACTTTAAATCAATAATAATATAAAATAACATCCCCCATCATAACAAAGAGGATCTTAAAAGAAGGGACATGAAGGAGAATACATAAAAAGAAAGAGAGAGGTTGGATCTCTTATGAAAATTCGGCAGCCTAACGGCGCCACTCAAAACATAAAAAATGAATTGATGAGAGAAAATAGGGTCTCTAATCATATTAACATAAAAAATTACAGTAATATTAATTTAAAATAACATCCTAATCATAATAAATATTTGCATAAAATGAATGAAATAAAAGAGTGTACTTATAAAGAAAGAGAGGGGTAGAATCCCTTACCTAGTGTCCGACGTGACTCGATTTTTCATTAATCTCCTGAATAATAAACTAGTGTTAATTTATACTTTCTTAAGAACATTTTTCAAGTTTATTATTCATTTTATTCAACTTATTTCCTTGTTATAATTAATATATAATCATTTAAGTTAACAAAGTTCGTTTTTTCGATATTTGGTACTTAAGTCAAAAATTGACTTCTTACAATTACATGTTGTTTATGTGGTCAAAAGATCATTATATCCAGAATGATATTTATTATTTTGATATCATATATATCATATATATCATATATATAAAGAATATAGATGTATTTATAATAGTATATAACATTTGGAGGTATGAAATGAAATGCACCGTTCATGGAGACGGTAAGCCGTACGTACGCATGAACGCTACTTTCATTTCTATTTCGTATTTAATGGAGTGAAATCATAATGATATAAGGGTAAATTATAATTCCATAATAATATCATATATAATAACATTAACTCCATCTTTTATACGTCACACATATGGCATTAACGAATCAAATCACTTTGAGGGGGCGGTAGTCTGAACTTCCTAAAATGAAATTATCGTGTTTACCCATAATGGAAACAATAAGGGTATGACATAAAAGAAAAATAAAGAAAAATTTGGAAAACATAAAAATAATATAAATCATATATAAAATACTGTGACATCATAATGGCCACCATAAACAGTGTTAAAAGAATATTGAACAATCATCGTTTCGTGAGGCAGTAATTCGCCATCCATAGAAACAGTGTGTTCTTTAACCACTAGAAGAATGTGTGTGTAAGTTTATCTCTAATACATCTCATAAAAACATCCTAGTATATTTAAGATAATTTTGTTGACACAAAATAAATTAATTAGAAGAGTTTATGGGGTTGGAGAAGCAAAATAAAACATAAGAACACAAGTGAAGATATTACCTTAAAATCGGGTAACTCTTCTTGGTTTGAATCAAAAGTGTTCCATGAAGATATTTCATCCCACTTTAAGGCTTATAGGATGAGTAGAGGGATGTTTAGAGATAAAGTGAGGAGGTTTTGGCTGTGCCAAAGGCTTTAGCGGTGTGGGTAAGGTTGTAGAGGTGGGGGCCTTTTATAAGAGGAGAGGAGGGGCACTCTTGGAAAGTAAAGAAATGTTACTTTATTTTAGAATGAGTATCGCATTTAAATGGTCCCACATTGATATAATTCGAGTATAATATGATAAGGGTTTTAAATATACCCATACAATAGGTTTTGGACAAGTTTAGTTCTTAGATTTTACATTATATTTTTCGTTTATTTTAAACGTTAAATAATGAGGTAATCACTGCATTATCATGATGACATAAATAATTTAATTTATATAATGTCTAAAAATTATAGAAAAAATACCATGATGTATGAAATCTTTTTATATTCCAGATGAATATTTATAGTCAAAATTCTGACTTGTATAACCCTATGTAAAAATTGTTTTAGTAAAACAATACATGTTTGTGTCATTTTTACTTTTACATTAAATAAAAGGCATTAATGTCATTATCATACTCATGTGGCTACATGGGGTCCCAAAAATCGTCACATGGGTTGTCATGGTCGGCCATGAAACAAAAAATAATGTTAGGACAAGTTTCATGTTAATTTCATATTATTAAAATATTATTTTTATCTTAAATTACACTAATTACCTCTAATCCCGACTATAAACATAAAAGATACTATTCACCAAAAAAATTATTTTAATACCATTGAACTACATTTTACTTCATAATGAAAACCTTGTATGTCGGATTTTTGAAATTAAAAACACAGAGGTGCTAAAATTTCATTTAAATGAAAAATCAGTTTTTTAAGTACCACCTAGTGGTTTCACTATTCATTAAAAATTGAAATTGTTCAGAAAAATACCAAAAAATCCCCCTAAGATATATTCGATATTTCAAATTCATAAATTATTTCTATTTTACGAAATTAAAAACATATAAGTTGAATTAATTAATTTAATAATTAATCCCCACTGTCAAAACAAATAGCGTGTTTTTATTAAACAAAAAGTATCGAACGATTGACACTAGTTTAAGTCCGATTACAATGTGAAATTAATTCCAATGAACACTATTGGATTAAATAGAAAATATATATTATAATTTCACTTTTAAAAAAATTTAAAATATAATCTAAATATTTAAATAAATTAGATTAAAATCTAGTTTTGAATTAAAATACAACACTTTTAACTATTCATTAAAAATGAACTTTATCGGAAAAATACCCAAAATTTACAGAAAGTAAATTTTGATGTCCCGATTCTAATGAATAATTTTATTTGGTCTAATAGAATTTATAAGAGTTACCAAAAGAATATTTAATGATGGTTCTCCATCAAAAGGCGATAAGTGGAACTTTAGTGAAAATTAGAGTATAAATGTCTAATATTGAATAATTTTCGTTTTTTAAGCCTTTATCCTTTATTGGATAAATGTAAAAACATTTAACCAACATATATAATCATATTTTAGTTATTTCTATTCATTCTCACAAATACAACGACTATGTTTTAACTACCATTTAAAATAATATTATTTTATTATTAGAGTGAAACGTAAGATTTCAAATGAACTCGTTGTTGCGTATTGGGTAATCCATCGAGCATAGCGTTCAATTTAAATTAATATTGAATTTTTATTAACAAAGAGGGATAAATATAAAAATGTCATATTCTTAATTTACCTGGGGTGTTACACTTGGTGCCTATTTCCATGTACAATTTTTTTCGTGGTCTTTTACTCGGTTTGTGTGGTAAAAAATTAATGTTAAATTGTTAATTAATAAATGAAATTGGGTTCCATGATATGATTTTTGGGTTATGCTTTAGGAGTTGAAATTTATGTGGTTGTGCATATACGGATAGAAGAAAGAATTTTTATTGTGGGATGGATGTATTTTGTGGGAACCCTAGGTTGGGTTGAGTATTTTTTACTTATGTCTATAAATTTTAGTTACTTTCAATTTCAATATGCACCCCAATCTACTTGATCACTATATTCTGAAAACCCCCATTTATTGGGGGATCATGTCTTCTCCAACATCCTGATGGGAGGATGGATGAATGGTTTCCAACATTCTTCCTCGAACCATATTTTGTGTTCATATTGCTGAAGCATATATAAACACACTATAAGGGATTGAGGATTACCATAGTGTGAGAATCTTCAGGCATGGTTTTTTGTTCATGAGGGGATCAAGTGTTTGTATGTTAGGTTTTTTTATTCTAGTGACTTCGAGATGAGGACATGTTGTATGCAGGAAAGATTCTAAGTGTGGTTGTGTCCCAGGTGTCAGTGATTGATACTTTGTGTGTGATTTGAGTACCAGTTGAGTGTGAGCAGGTTTTGGTATTGGGACTAAATTTTGGATCAATGGTAGCATCAATACGTTTGCCATTATGGTTCAGAAATTAACTAGATGGAATGTATTGTTGGGTAACCAAAGGTGGATTTGATTATACTACTCTATTAATTTCTCAATTCTTTGAGTGTGGCTTTATGAGGATGGGATACATTATACTCCTTGGATGGTTATTAGAGGTTCTATTTTTTTATCATAGGGGAATTAGTATAGCCCGCAACTTGGGCGTGAGTGGATTTAGTTTTCTTAAGGGGTATTCTTGTATACTCAACATACATATGTAAAACTATTTTAGGTTTATAGGTGGAAATTGAGGATTGTGGTTGACATTACAAGCTCTTGCGTTGGGATTATTGTTGTGGGGTTGTATTGAATTTTTATTTTCATACTTTCCTTAATGTTTTTGGTTATACATTTGTAGTAGTAACTTTAAAATAATGCATGGGTTGTTTTTTGGTTTATTTTAAATTAATGCTTGGTGTTTATTGGTAATTTATTTTATTACCTCCTTGTAATATTTTCTTTAAAATGTAAATTCCTTTCTTTTGTGTGAGATTTTATACCCCTGGTGAAATTCACCACTCTAGGGCCTATTTATGGAGGGCCATGGGGGTCATTATATACCCTTCATCTTGAAAAAAGAATGGTTTGAAACTTTTCTATCCCTTCCATCATATTGAGGTAGGAATGTTGTGATAGAATGGTATCAGAGGTAGGTTGGTTGAGAGGTATTATGATGTTTTGAGTTAGGTATAGTGAGGAATTCATTGTATGGTAGGGAAACATTGTTAGGAAATCATGGTTCACCAAGTAGGCTAGGGAAGATCGGATAAGACCCATTCTTTTAACACCCCCTCATGATCTGATGCAGGGGGTTTAGAGCTACTAAATGACCAAGTGAGGATACACTTATTGCAGGGTATGGACACTAGGAAAGGTACATGAATTATAATGACTTGTTTTCTTGTGTGTTTTGGAAATTTACTTAAAATAAAGAGTTAAAAAGAGTCCTAACATAAAATTTTCATACAACCCATGCTTATAAATTCATTGATTACCCTTTTTTAGAAATGTAACTTGAATTTCACCCACATGTGTCATGAGTATTTGGGGCCCAGAAGACTTAGTGAGTTGATCAGTAGAGGGATGATCGAGTGGAGTAAGGTGACTTGTGCCAATGGACCCACCATGATTTCCAAAAGCAGATCCTAGGAAAGTAAAAATTGCATCATTTGCGATTCGAGGGATGAGGAGATGACAATCACATTTTCTTTGATCGGTGCTTCAAGGGAGTACAGATTTCTTATGGATGTGACCCAGATATGAGAATTTTTATGTCAGTGGTGGATTCTTTACCTCGTGGAGAGGAATGTGATCATTGTCTCATTATTTGACATTGAGAATGAGTTCTGGGTATTGTTCCGTTCCATGATGATGAAGGTAGAGAAAAGATAGTTGATACTCTCCCTTCAATATGGGATTATGCTGTAGAGGGATGTAGAAATCATGTTCAATAATATACTTCTCTGTACAGCGTATCTCTATTTGGAAGGTGAGTCAAGGGTGTGTCGTTTGGAGGACGCACTGTGAGCTTCTCTTTAATATTATGTCACACACATTACTCTACCGACATACACATAAGTTCAAAAGAATTCTGAAGTAGTATATATGATGCAGACATAGGGATGTGTACTGGGATAGGGGATCCATCCATGTTTGTTAAATGGGAACACAACCAGAAGCAAGTCTTTATCGTCAGAGACTTTTAGGTTTTGGCCAGCGGGGAGTAGGCTTAAGTGGTTCCAGTTTCGATCTTCCGGTCCTCGCCCATTACCCACTGGCCCATGAACTATGGTCATTATCTATGGAGTTCATGGGCATATACAAAATTAGTTCCATGTTCGATCTCAGCATTGTGGGGGTGGGAAGGTCCATCTCCCACCCCAGCAACAACCGTATTTGGTCAGGTATTTCCAGCAGCATGGTTTGCGTGTAGCCACTCCACTATGGGTAGACAGTGTAGGATGAGATTGGGTTGCTCCTTAGGACCTCAACCATGACATAGTTATGGAGGTGGTCAATAGTATAGGGGTATAGCTGTTGGGCATGGGATGTTTCACACAACTGAGTAAGTAGTTCCAGTAGGGTCTGAGGATGTTAGAAAAACAATCAGTTTATTTAGCACTCATTATTGCATTTATATGACTCAGGAGCCCCAAATTCCATTATGTAACCCTATCTATCTCATTATCATGGACTATACATCAAGATGATTCCAATTACCATTGGTTTGAGTACTCTAGATGGAGTTCTGACCCATTTTATTGATATTTACAGTGGACG
Source organism: Viscum album (assembly GCA_963277665.1). Taxonomy (NCBI): domain Eukaryota; kingdom Viridiplantae; phylum Streptophyta; class Magnoliopsida; order Santalales; family Viscaceae; genus Viscum; species Viscum album. The sequence continues at coordinate 374,088,074 of OY728134.1, forward strand.
TAGGCTCATTTTCCGACTGAATATATCGAGTAGGTATCTTATTCTATTATAGATGAAACTGTATGATTTCATTCTATGAATATACATGTGGTTTTATATGAATACTATTTCTAACTACATCCAAAGAATAGTTGTGTTTTCAGATATAAACTGCAATCATGTAGCTATTGTTTGCAAGCAGTGCTGTTGGGTGGGCAGTTGGTTTATGGAGAATCTTCTCTCATTGTCCGCTGAGCTACGAATGGGATCAGCAGGCACAAAGATAGTGGACGTTCTGAGGGTTTTCATAGAGTTATTTTATATCTTCTATGAAGATTTCGGGACCCTACCACCTCCATGTGGTGTTGAGTTTTGAATAGACACGCAACCTTCTGCCTCTCAAATTTCGACGGCTCCTTATCAGATGGTGCTTTTTGAGTTGTAAGAGTTGAGAATTAATGTTTTTGATCTGATGAATGGTGTTTTTATCCAGCCAAGTGTGTCTCCATGGGTTCCTCTTCTCATGTTCATATATAAGGTTAATGGTGCTCTGAGGATGTGCATAGACTACTGGAAACTGAATAAGGTAACAGTCAAGAACCATTACCACCTTATATGGATATATGATCTTTTAGACCACATAAGGGAGTAGGATGGGGATCTAAGATCGATCTACTATCCGGATGTCACCAGTTTACTGTACATTAGGGTGACATCCAAATGTCTACATTCATATGTTGGTATGGTCACTTCGATTCCATGGTCATTCCCTTCAGGGTTACGAGTACACAAATTGTGTTCATGGGACTCATGAAAATTTCCTTCATCATGTTCCTGGACTGGTTCATCTTCTTTTTCATTGACCACATCCTGATCTACACATGGTCAGATGAGGAGCACGCAATACTTATGAGGATAGTCTTAGAGGTCCCCTGACACCAGCAACTCTATTGTAAATTCTCCAAGTGTATGTTTTGAATGCTAGAGGGGTGCATCCTTGGAAATGTTTTGTCTCTTCAAGGGGTAGTAGGGGACACATAAAAGGTTAAGGAATATTTTTTGGGATATCTCCCAATAACACGGCAGAGGTTCACAACTTATTTTGTATATCGGTTTGTTATTGGAGGTTCGTACAAGACTTTTATTGAGGTGTAGATATATTTAATGAATTAAAAAATAAAATTACATATATTAGTGTGGATTGATATGTGTCATGAAAATTTCATCCAACATAAGGGGAATCTAGTCAGGACCCCACAACGTAGGTTTCCATATGAATGGGTGATGTTTGTTGTGTTCTGTGGTGATTTCAGTCTAGGAATGGAAAGTGTGCTGATGCAATAATGATGAATGATCTCTAATGGGTATATGTTGTTACATCTACATGAATATAACTATATCACCCATGATATGGATATTGGAGTTATCATGTTCTCATTGATCCTGTGGTAGCATTACCTCATCCATTAGTGGTTTTTGGTCATTCCGAATCACAAGAGCTTGAGGTACACCATCTCTCAGTGTGACCTGAACTTTTGACAGTGAAGGTGGTCAGATTTTCAACTAGACTATGACTCCATGATATCTTATACCCATGTAATGGTGAATTTTATGGTAGATTCCATATGCAATAAGTCACACAAGGAGGTATTTCAACAATGTAAAGATGCATGGAAGGCTGTGAAGGAATTTTCCACTTTTCATATAGAAGTGAGAGTGGATGATGGTAGAGGATGTCTATTCCACCTGATAGTGTAGTCATCCATAATTTGGTTGGTTGATGTGTTTAATTGTAGAGACTCAAAGGATGAAGTAATTCATTATCATGCCCTCTATGGTGATTCTACGTGGAGATTGTCAAAGGATATTCATAATCATATTTCTTATATGTGAATCTATTTGTTCTAGTGGATACTCTGAAGGGAGTTCTCCATGAGATACATAGATCACCACTATCATTGCATCTAGGTGTCTCTACGATGTACCAAGGATTGAGGGAATATTTTTGGTTGCCCATGGTGAAGTAGACAATAGCAGAGTAAGTGGAATGGTGCCTACTGTGCCAACCAGTGAAGGATGAGTACCGTGTTCGCGATGGTCTATTGCTACCCTTAGATGATCCCAATTAGAAGTGGAATGAAGTTTAAATGGATTTAATTATATGATTAGCTAGGAATTAGGGAGGATTGTATGGAATTTGGGTAGTAGTTTAACTATTTACTATGTCATCTCACTTCATGAAAATAATGGAGTCGTGCACAGTTGATGTCGTAGCACCAATGAATGTGGATGAGGTGGTGAAGATTCATGGAGTTCTAATATCTATTATCTCAGATCGAGATACACATTTTATTTCGCAATTCTAGAAAGTATTTAATCACATCATTTGCACTCAATTATGCCTTATCACTACTTTATACCCTTATATGGATGGAAAGACATATAGGACCATCGAAATATTGGAGGATATGTTAGGGGAATATGTTATATACTTTAGTGGGTCCTAGGTGAGACATTTTCCCTTGGTATAGTTTTACTATAGTAATAGATACCACACTATCATTGTTATGAATCCATTTAATGATCTAAACTGGTGATCATGTAGTTCACCCTTAGGTTGGCTAGAAGTTGTGGAGGCACCAATTCTTGGTTGGAATGTGGTGCAAAGTATGACATAGAAAGTGAAACTTGTCTATGAGAGGATGAAGGAAGCATATGACCTACATATGTCATATAATGATCATTGGAGGACACCTATGGAATTTGAGGTTGGTGACCATGTGTTCTTGAATGTTTCCCCTCCGCATGGGCATCACATGTTTCTTAAGGTTAGTAATATTTATCTGATGTTCATTAAAACATTAGATGTGTTTGGACGAGTCAGCATGGAGGAATATTAGCTGGTATTCCCACATCAGTTGGTGAGGATCCAGGATGACTTATATGTGTCTCACCTTTATCGGTGCCTATATGATTATTTCCACATCATTGACTGGGGAGAGTTTGATATTGAGGATGATGTGACATTCGTTGAATGAACAATAATAACTGAGGATTTTAAAGAGAAGCTGATTAATTGATAGTCCATTCTTCTGGTTTGTGTGTTTTTTATTCCTGGTGACATTGAGGAGATTACATGGGATTGGGAGGCATATATGTTTGATCAGTACCTGGAGTTGTTCTATGTTTTATTTATCTAATATATCACTATGCTTCATCATACGATGTAATGATTGAACCCTAATCTATGTGTTGGGACGGTGTGACCTTGGTGTTTTCATGATTGTTTCGGGTAGTGGGGCCTTAATTTCTGTACAAATATCTATGAGATAGATGTTAAGGATGTGATCATGGATTTCAGTGTTTTCACTCCATCTTATGAACAAAACAAGGTGGTTCATCCATTAGGGGTATCTTTACAGGGTGGTTGTTCGTACCCCTCCTCCTTTTTTTAGTTTTGAATTCTTGGTATGAGAATGATTTATAAGGATTTTGATGTAATGACCTAGATTTCCAATGGAATTTTATTAGTGAAAATATAGTGTTTATTGTGTTCTAAGAGGTAATGGTAGATCATTTCAATAGTTTACATTTTTTCTGGATTTTTTATTAGTGAGTCTAAGATGACGACATCGGTGATCCAGAGGCATCGACATCAATGATTCAAGGCGTCACAGAGTTATTACATCAATAAATTTGCATTAGTGGATTAGCATCGGTAGGTTGTTTTGGTAGATCATAATTGGTAGTTTTCATCAATGGCTCAAACGTTTGTGGATCAACATCGTTAACTCACCCACCAGTGACTCATTTCACGGTATTATAATTTTTTCAATTTTTATAGTTTTTCCCTATTACATTTAAATTGACAGAAACCAACCTTAATTCCATATTTGGGTGTTTATAAGGGAGTTTCAAAGGATAGTCAATATATATTTAATATATTAATGCTCTGGGGGATTTTAGATAATCATACTAGATAATCATTACCACAATCGAATGATAATTGTTCATGGAACTATTTTCCATTCTATTGATATAGGATTTGGCACTTGAAAGCTAAGATCCTATATTCCATAGACATTTTAGTATTCCCTTGGTGCACCAAAATTTTCTCCCTTCCATAATGTTTTGCATCTATGTGAAATTTTTTGTTGGGTTTTCCTAGAGTTCATCTTTTCTGCACATGTGATCCCATGTTCATAACAAATAAAGGAAATTGTGTCTAATATTGTTTTTTGTAGGTATTTCATCTAACTCTCATGAATTATGCAACATTTGGTGTGTGTATACTAATTATTCCTTATTAATAACACTTTTATTAAAATTATAAATAAATAAGATCGGTATATGATCAAAAGATAACGTGGTCAATGAAATGAAGGGCTAGGAGTGGTTGGATATTGATCGTATGTTTAATTATTTTCATAGATTAATTTTATTGTTTATTTTTTCTATATTTAATTGGAAAATCATGTCTGTTAGTGGAATTTTCATGTGAACTGGTGATGTTCCATTTTGTTGTAATGCATGATAATTTGATGTAACACTATATCTACATAATTAGATATTCTTATATAATTGAAATGTATTCATCAGGATTAAATTCCTTTTTAGATAACCCCAATTTTTCAAAGTGGACTTAAGGAATATTGTTTATAAATTATGAATATGTCATGTTGCACATGTGTGGTCGTGTTCTATGTTATGTTGGGCATTGTGAGCTTCTATGAGTTTGTTGGTGCTTTTGTTGGGAGGACAGTTTTGGGTAAATGGGTTAGTAGGGTAGTTGGTTCCATGAGAATGGTGTGGATTATGTGTACAATAGGGTTCTGGTGTAATAGTAGTTGTTTTGTGCTTTGTGTGTGGGGTTGTACAGGTAGAGGGTTGGAATCTCAGATTGAGAGGCTGGTTTATTTAATAATGGATTGACTTGTAGGATGTGGAACTGCATTTGTTTGTGTCAGGATGTCAATGGATGTTGGGAAATGGGACAACAGTGTGGTTATTGAATTTTTATGCAGTGGGATTGTATTTGAGAATTGTTTGGTTAGGATGGATGGAGGTCTGGGATGTGTCATGGCTTCACCTAAATAAGTGTTCTAGGTGTGGAATTTATTGTGCAGTGCGGTTGCTGGGTATAGTTGTGGGGGTTTTATAGTGTGGTATAACATTGTGTAATTATAGTTCATAGTGTTTGAATGGGTGTGTAGGAAAAAGGCGGTGTGTAGTTGGATTGCAGGTTGGTTGTTCTCTGTTGTTTTTATAAATGTGTGTTAAAATGAAAAATCATTACATTGGTTCCACATTCCATGTTCAATTTTGTGTTGGGTAGTTGCATCCAGTTGTCCTAGAAAAATATATCGTGAACCCCTTATTTAATAAATGTAAAGTGGTTAAATGAAAAGGGGTTAGGTAATTCATTAGAAGTGGTTGGCTTTGAGGTTTTGCATATAAGTGTAACTTGAAAAGTGGTTCAAGTGTGCTTGTTGTTTTTTTAGAAATCTATGTTGGTCCAAGTGATTGATTACTTATATTTATATATTTTATTTCCTTTTGATTTATATATGATCCCCACCCTTGTTGGTCACCATGTGCTGAACACCCCCATTTCACGGGGGAGGCTATCTTTCCCAACATCCCTATGGGAGGATAGATGGACAATTGGTGACATTCATTCTCACACCCTCTTCGGGGTTCTGAACACTCGAGTGTATCTCGATGGGACATAATGGTATGATCCTTATCATAGTACAAGATTCATCTAGTAGGTTTGTTGTGAATGATGGGATTAACTATTTGTGAGACAGGTGTGTTTCTCAAGATTTTTCGGGACGAGTCCTATGAGTATGTGGGTGAGATGTGTGGTGTGGTTATGGCCTATGAGTCTATGTGAGTGAAATTTTGTGTTGTTTGAGGGCTAGGTGTTTTGTGGGTAAGTTGTGGAAGTTAAAAATCATTATAGAAAACTAGGAATATCAAAATGATTTCCATTATTAAAGATATGTTAACTAGTGGGAAAGACGTGTGGGGTAACCATGTTTAAATGTTATTATACTACTATTTTACGTTAATTATTTGGTGAATATTCCTTGGTTAGGGCGTATTGGTAAGTACACCTTTGTAGTTGCTTTGATCTTTTATTATTTACTCACTGAAGCATTAGAATATTCCACCACTTTTGAACGAGTGGCCTTAGATTTCCTACTGGGTATACTTATATACACACCCTAAGTCAGAAGAAACATTTCCTAGTTCCAAGGGGGACATTACGGACTGCGTTGGACTTTATAAGGTCGAGCACTAGGATAGTTGTTTGTCGTGAAACATTACATTTTTATTTTGATTCTTTAATCGGTTCTTTGGATGTAATTTTTTCATTGTTCCGTATAAATCATGGATGATATGGATTTTTGATTCATTTATATAAATACATAGTGTTGTTTGGGATTTTGCTGTCTTATCTAACAATATTGTTTTCCTAAAAGTGTTTATTTCATTCCATTTTCTGTGAGATTCTATACCCTCGGTGTTATTCACCTCTCTAATTCATATTTGATGTGTGAATCGGGGAGTCTTTTCCTCTACTTCATCTTATAGAAGTTAGGTAATGACAATTTGTTTTCCCTTCCCTCATCTTAGGGATGGTGGGTTGTGAGATTTTTTGTTTACATTAATTCCCTTTGGACTAACTAAGGCACCCTCTATTTTCAAGGAACTAATTAATATATTTTTCATGTAATATCATGATTATGCTATTGTGGTATTTATTGATGATATATTACTATACTGCAAAAGAAGTGGAGACCATTACAATCACTTTCTTATTGTTCTGAAACACTTAGTGGAAACGAACTATATGGAATTTTTTGAAACATAGAAGTTTCTCTTCAACTAGTTTCTTTTCATAGACTTATTGTCTGAAATGTTGTAATCTCAATTGATCCTTCAAGGACACATGCGGTTTTGGAATGAAAAACACCAACCAACATAACTGAGGTATTCTATTTTATGTGTTTTTTAGATTATTATCTATGAATCATTTTGAAATTCAACTAATTACCTAACTCGTTTACCATGATTACTCATGTAGGTGATAAGATCATATCGACAAAATAATTTGATGAATGTTTTGAATAATTTAAAAGAATATTAGTGAATTATCTTATCTAGACTCGACAATATGAAAATGGTGTATTTGTGATATTTAGTGAAGTATAAAATAAAGGACCCATGTGAATATTTATGGAAAATGATAATGGTATCCTATATCCATTGTTGTAGTTAAAAATTCATGAATAGTACTATCCAAATCATTAAAATTAGTTACAGTCAATAATAATGGCTCTCAAAATTTGGAGACACAATCTCTATATTGAATGATTTGAGATATATATAGATCATAAGAGTTTAAAATATATCTTCTCACACAAAGATGTCAACATGGGGAAAAGGAGATGTCTTGAGAAACACAAGGATTATGATTGTTGAATACACTGCCACCACATGATGTAGAATAATGAGGAATATGCATTGAGCAAGAAGGATTATGGTGTTCTATAATATTATTATTAATAAGGACCTTATGAATATCGATCTAAAATATATGGATAAGGGAATTATCAAGGAAGGTGAAACATCATTACTTTTTCTACCAGTTTCCCAAAAAAAATTATTATAATGAATTACAAGTTCTTAGTATGATGATGAGAATATTGAAAATACAATTATATCTATGAATGATGAGACATTTCTAGGCTTAACGCCTAAGGACAGAATTAAGAAATATGAGAGGAGGATATATGCTCCCACTATACTTGATCTAAAAATGGAGTTAGTGCATGAAATCCATAGCTTAAATTTCCCAATACACTTTGGATTCACTAACAAGTATAGTGATATGTAGGAACATTTCTAGTGGGATAATGTGAAGGGTGGAAATTGATGATTATGAATCACAATGTTCAATCTATCAATAGGTTAATGTAGATATAAAATATCCTATAGGACTCATCAGCCCTTTCATATTCCTACATGGATATGGGAAGACTTCATAATTTATTTTTTCAATATATTACAAAAAAACATGAAATAATGATTATATTTGGTTTATTGCTGATCGAATTTCCAAATATGAATATTGTCACACTATAAGGAAGGATTTCCAAACAGTGTTAATTGAAGGACTCTGTATTAATAAAGTTATAAGACATCATGATGAACTTATTTCTATTGTTTCTAATCATTATCCATGATTTACATCAAAATTTTCGCAAAGTATTTAGACTTTATTAGATATTGAGCATCATTCGAGTACTTATTGTCACTGAAAAATTGACGTGCAATTATAAAGGACGATCCAAACCTTAGAAGACATACTAAGATCATTCTCAATTGACATTAATGGAATGCGGGACCAGTTTTTACCATTAGTATAGTTGTATAAATAAATTTGTTTCCATTCTAGTAAGAAAAATGAACTGCATTATGCATTGTTTATGGTAATTAAAAATACCAACTTCTTCTGATGATGTCCGTCAATGGAAGCTTGTGGGACTATACCTTGTGGGGTAAATGGGAAAATGTAAAACCATTGAAACTCATATCATCAGTACTCCATTTAAGAAAAATATCTATACTGATTGTCAAAATAATTATAGGTAATTTCATGTGGGAGATCTTTTTTATTGAATGTATCTATATGGATGTGTTTTATATGATTCAGGATGAAATTAAATCTTCAACCCAAGTACATTGGCCATTTTGATTTTCTATAGATAATTAGAGCATGGGTTTATCATTTGGAAATCCCACCTTTCCTTTCAAATATACCCAATGGTGTTCAACAACTCCTTGTTTAGGATGTACATGCCAGAGCCAAAACATGTACTCAATTATCATGAAATAGAAAGATACCCAAACATATCTTACTATGATGAGCCTATCTAGATTGGAGATTGTAATGAATAGTTCTAGAGGAATAAAACGACTAAGGGGGTAATCATAATTTTTGAAAATCATATAATTGAAGAAGTTACGTGGGATACTATGGAGATTGCGAAGAGTAATGAGACAAATAATTTTGTAGGGTCAAAATATAGAGATTTTAAGGGTGAAGTTATTATAGGATTTGAGAATGTGATGACCCCAAACTATATCAATTAGATTTAAATTCTTATATTTATTTCATACAGTATAAATCATATTAAATCACCAATAGAACAGAATACAAACTTTATAAAAGATGAATGAATCAAATAAGATGTATTTCTATATGTTAAGGACCAATATTGATTCAATAATAACACGACCTTTGGAATAATAATATAAAACATATGAAAATTAAATCTGACTAATGAATAGTAAAATCATCAATAAAAGTATACACTAAATTTTTTCACATTAAAAATTAATTAATCATTTAATTATATTGTATTATAGGTAAATGAATATTTTTCAAATTTTTAAATTACTTGATGGTATTTTTTAACTCATATATATTTAATTACAATTTAATAATGAATAAAAATATTTAATAGAAAATATATTCATACAAAATCTTTACATGAAATAAAAAAGAATCATTATTGTTTTATTAACATTTTATGAAACCATAGTTAAATTATGAATGTGTTATAAAATTAGTTATAGATTTAAAATCAGTAATTTTTGAGTAAAAAAATGTTTTAACAAAAAATTAAATTTATCAAAATTATAAAATAATTTTCTGAAAATGGGATTTATTTTTGAGTTCTACATGTCTCAAAATGGCGTAGTTTAATATTTGGTATTTTTCTAAATTATATGAATTTTGGTGAATTGTAAAATTTGAAAATTTGTGATAAATGATAAATATAATATTTATTTATTAATACATTATTTTTGGGTGAATTAAGAACCATTTGTTCAAAATAAAATTCCCATATTGAATAATTTATTCAAATTAATCAATAATATTTCTTGTATTCAAAAAAATAATAAAATAATGATTAAAATAATGGGAAATCGACCATCTCATCCACTATAAATAAAACAACTCCCCACCACATCTCATCACACCTCTATTCCTAGAATCTTGTCGAATTTCTTACAAATATTATACTAAATCCACTCCTACACCTCTAATATATCTTTTTCTTAAAAAAATACCAAATCCAGTCCCCTTGAGGCAGTTCTCATGGAGGTGTATTAAAGAGGTAAATTCCTCTTCCATTTCATTTTAATTTCATTTCATGATATTTTATTTTATTTTTCAATACTCACCAACTCTATCCAAATTAACATGATGTAACTTGTATCATATATATATATATATATTAATGATTTCATAATAATTGAATATCCTTACTCAAACTCTATTGAATATATCTTTTATTATAAAAACGAACTCATCATTTTATATGTTCTAATTTTCAACCTTCATTTACAAAAAATTTTCACACTTCAATTAATCTATAAATGATAACAATGAATGAATTTTTATGGTTAAGAGGCACTATAATATATTAATTAAAATGTTTATTATGTTTTTAATGTAAAATATTTAAATTATACTAATTGTTGAAACCAAATGATTTGGTTATGAACAATAATCATCGTAATAATGAAAAAAACTATCACTAAATGTCTTATCTAGTGATTTATTGTCATTCCAAATAACTAAATAATATATATATCCATTTAAACTTATAAATTTTTATAAATATCAATATAAATTCTATTTTAGTGAATTATATCCATTCTAAATGGTCTTCCCTACTCATATATGAGTTTACTAATCGTGAAAATGATGGAAACAGATCAACGTGAGCAATAATTTATATATTATGGCTCATAAAAAATTCCATAAATGATGATAATAATATTATAATAGATAAAAAAAATACATAAATTTATTAGTTAATTAACTAATGAATCTTATTTTATTATCCATGACATTAATGTGAAATTTTGAATATATTCTTATGTAAGGTAATTGTATTCCTGAAAACCCACTATATATATCTGGGTTATTGATCTTCCTGTACACAACAATGTAATTATAAATTAATAATAATAACTAATTTAAATTCTATTTATACATTCAAAAACTATCTTTCAATATCATCTCATCATTAATTTATAGTAAACTCAATTTATTATAGAATTTCATTTATATTCTTTCTGATACCCAAGCCTGATTAATAATGAACATCTTGATTTCTTACCAATTTTTATATACCATATATACTATATTTTTAGAAAATATTATATTTTTTAAATCAATATTTTTATCTGGAATTTTTTTTTCAATAATTGTTTTATAAAAACAATTTTTAAAATAAAATTGATTTTTCCAAGAGAACTCTAAATTACAAAGTTAATGGGGTATTTCTCTCAAAACTTCATTTATGATATTATTAGATTATTTTATTTTATTTCAACACTTATGTTATAATTTTTTATTTATTGATATTTATATTCTATTATTTTAATTTAATATAAATTATTAAATGGTTTTCGACCAGTTTAAATATGGATGTTATATATTGAAACCATGGACCATACATCTCTGATAGGTTAGTGAAAATGATAAAAAAAAATGGGGAATTTTTTTTATATTTCATAATTTCACATTGTTTATGATTTTCCCCATTAATATATGAATTTCATTTGAATTATCTTCTAATGGTTGGGGTTGACTGTATCCCCAAGGTGCCTCAATTTTTCTCATGACTGAAAATTGAATTAGGGTGTGGCAGATGTCTTACACTTGCATTTATAGCTGTATTGGCCAGGGCTTTGATGGTCTTATTAAACTACAAATATTTATGTATTCCCTCCTTATGATAATTTTAATTGAAAACCCCAGTGATATTTTACTTTTATAATATCCATAAATAAGATGTATTCCATTATTATCAATTATATGGATTTATATACAAAAAATTTATTTCTACCATATTATTCTCAAGATTAATTTTTAATGGAATGAGTTTTTAATTATTCATTAAGGCTACATTTTACATTAATGATAAATTAATCTTTATAAATTACCGTTTATCATCATTTGATCTCAATCATTTCTTATGTTTGATTTTCCCCAATAATGATTTGATAAATATTATGAAATGATATATTGAATTTCTATTAACGTTTAAATTTAAATATAATGTTATTATCCTGTTTTCAAAAACTACTAAACTATTCTATCAATCCAGATACAACTCCCTTGTAATAATACCAATTTAATAAAGTAAAGCATTCTATATAGGTTACTCATGTGTTGGGTTTTAGAGATATTTCTTACTATGAAGAACCGATCCAGATTCTTGAAACAAATGAGAAAATGTTGAGGAATTAAAAAATGGAGGAAACATATTTCAAATGAATGGATATTATAAACAAGAACTACCCTCTCTATTTTAGATGGTAATATACATGAAATTACATGGGCCACTTTTTTTAGAGGTCATAATTTAACACCCTCTGACATTAAAATATATTCATTTTTGAATAAATTTAACATTTCATATATTTTTAATTCTCAAAATCGTGATATATCTTTTATTACCATCAATAATGATATTAATTAATATATTATGTTATAATAAATATCAATTATTACCAATATAATAAATATTATTATTTAAAATTGTAGTCAAATTATGGATTATTAATTACATTAAATAACATATAAAAATTAAATTGTTGAATTCTTGGTTTATGAAGTAAGTATAATAATACTTAAATCTTACTGAAATAGAGGAAATTTTTTAATATATATATATATATATCTTCCTCATGTGATATGTCATAATAAATTAACTTAATTACTAATTGTGAATTATCTAAATTTTGTTTATATTCTATATATTAAATAATATATTTGTACAATCATAAAATATATTTTATAGAGATAATGTAAGAAAAAAAATCAAAATTTACACATAAAAATTATCTTATTTTTTATTTCATGTATGTTTCTATGATGCATCATTTTTAGACAAATTATGAAAAATATTGATATTATATAAAAAATGACTTATAATGTTAATAAATCATAATGGTTTATTTTAATTTTAATTTTTTCATAATGTTAAATTATACTAGATAAAAATATATTAATAAATTTAAGGTAACTAGAATCAATTTCACTATGAATATCGGTAAAAAAAATCATAATTTTGATCATTTTCACTAAAACAACACACATTGTCTTGATATCTATGGGAAAAATTTAAAAATGAATTCTTCCACTAATGGAATTTGTAATTTGAAAAATTGATTACATTTTTGGTATACCAATATTTTATAATTTAGAATATTCTAAACTATATTTTTTACCAAATTAATTATCAGAAATAGTTGATGTTAATCACAACGATTAATGAAATTTGAGTTTAATAGTTGTTATTCTTAAAATATAATGTGTGGAAATGTCATATCATGTGTAAGAAATCATATTTTCATTAAATATTTTTCTTATATACCTTGTTTTATAAAATAAGGTTAGTTATTGGAAGCTACTGAGGTATGGGATATATAGAAATGATGTTTATTTTTTTTGGTATTTACATGAATTTATCTCCTTGTCCACTATAAAAGGGTTCTAACTCACCTCACTTATTCAAAACTCATAAGTCATTATTCTAATACAAAACCATCCCAATAAAAGTTCCAACATTACTCCTACTATTTTAAATTTATATTTTTAGACGATAGAATTCTTTAGAAGCTATTATAGGAAGCCTAATGAGGATACCAAAAAATAGAAAATGTTCTTCTAAAATAATTTTTAATTTATTTTTATCCATTAATCCATAAATTTATATTACATCATAATAATATATTATCTTTAGTATCATACATATACTAAAATGGTTTATTTATTAATAAAAACAATATCATTAAAAAATACCACAAATGGGTTATGAAATCATCATTAAATTGTATGGTGCCTTATAATTGTGAGAATAAATGTTATACATGTTTAAATTACAACCTATCATGGTAGATAATAATAATGTATATATTATATATATTATATATATTTCATATATTTTAATTTATTAAATTTTTATTATTATTATATCACATATACCATCATGATATACATTTCTTGGAATATAATAATTCCCCTCATGTGTATAGAAAAATACCACTTCTTGAAGAGATCCCATTGCTTCCTGATTTACATTGAACATTCTAAGGATGAGTTTAACAAAAATATTTCATATATATGAAATGAATAAAAATTAAAATAATAATATATATAATAATTTTGTTTCATTCATCTAATTTAGCTAAAAAGGGAAAATATAATTCATGGGTATGTATGTCGTACCATATTCATAAGCGGAGTATTTCAAATCGTATCACCAAATATTATGGGTTAATAAAATAAAAATACTGAATATATATTATATTTACATCATGGTTTAAACTCTAGTGATAATTAAATAATTATCAGTATTAGAAAAACAAAAAATAACTACACAAAACCTACTAGAAACAAAGAAACTAACACCCGAAATAAAACAAATAATGATTGGTTATTATATTAAGTGTTAATAGATAATATAAAAGATATTATATAATATTATAATTATTAAAATAGTTTAGTTATGAGTTAATAGAATTTATAAAACGATTATACAGTAGGTTTAATAGTGTTCAATTAAATGTATGTGTAATGTATGATAGTTTGTCCCAATTTACATTCCATTGAGACATATTTGATATTATCCACCAATTAAATTTCATATTATTTATATACATGACCATTGACATTTCATATAAGTATTTCTTCATAAATAATATTATTTGAGGTTCCCATTGGATTTATTTTTTCAAAAGGGATTTGAATTCATAATTATCATGTGGTAAATGTTTATACACAATCTCAAATTCTTTTATGAATTTTAAATTACTTTTAAAGCAATCACATTCATGTAATCATTTTTTATTTGAATCTATATTTATATTCAATACTTATATTCCTTTTTCATGTATATAAATATCTCTTAAATCATATAAAATTTTTACATATTGTTTTCACATCTATTTGTACATGAATTATACAGAAAATATTAATAAATTAGCATCCTTTAATCAATACTGATATTTGATAATTCAAAATGTATATAATTTAAATTTATTACTATATATATGTGTAATTTCATGGATATGAAGTCAAAAAATTTCAATCACGTTAATGAAAGACCATTATTTTATTTGTTTTCTCATGAGATGAATATATTGCCCAAATCGTGTGGGATTATGCCCACTAACTTATATAGCCATGAGGATAAATCATGATAGTAATGGTCATGTGGAATGATTTTGATAGATCATATATATAATAATATTCATTCCATCATATATTTATTCCATTTTATTATTTTTTTATATATGATATCCTTTATCATGTATTAAGCTCCTGTGATTATTTATGGGGAAAATTTTGATCTTCTATTAGTCTATAAATTTAATCCCAAGTTATGTATTAATTATAATTAGTTTTGGGGAATTAAAATTTAATGATAATTATTCTTTATTAAATTATTATATTTTTTTTCGTATATATCCATTACTCGCCATTTTATATCACACTTATTTTTCTCTCTTTCCTGGTAATTTGAAGTGGAATTCTTTGAATGTGTTTTCAAAGATGATGAGAATTTTATTTTTTATATATATTATGTTAATATTTAAATACACAACATAAAATGGGAATCATGTATGTATCTATTTTAAAAAACCTCTCATAATTATATTCCTTTATGTTTTAATTCCATTTATATATTTTTTTGTTATAATGTAAGGAACTAACTCCATGTTACTAGGTATAGGGTCGATATAGTTTGTATTAAACAAATTTTAGCAGAAACCATGAAAAAAATATTTAAGAAAAAATTAATCAGGGAACATAAACCTATGAAATAATTTTATTATTAATATTAAATAATATCTTAAGGTTTCAGTGCAATAGGGATTTTATGGATTTTCCATTAAATAAATTTTTTTTGGATAGTACAAGGGGACGTGGTTCCGGAACAGTGGTGCCTAATGGTGATAACTATGAATAATGAATGTTAGGCATAACTCATGGATTATTTGGAAACCAAAAATGGGTTATACAACTTATATAGAATGAGGAAAACGGGTCAAATGATTAGGATAATTCACATTTTCTTCAAAAAACATTTGTAGAATTTTAAAAAGTGATATACACAAACAAACCATGTCTATGGTTATGATAATATCTATTCTTAGATTTGTTAATCTATGATTCAAATTTGGAACATAAATTATGTTTCATAATGATATGGAATAATATACTTTATGCCATTGTTTAGAAATGGTACATAACCGATGGAATTTAAACCATATCAACGTACAAAATTCTAAGGTTATGATTTATTATATATTTTATTGGTTTTAAACAAATTTATATAAGGAAAGATTCATCAAATCATTCTAATACTATGGGGATATTGTATAGTTTTATAATGAGATAGATAAATAATTCACTATTAAATATGGTTTCAAAAGGAGTGGTGAGAATATTAGGTGGTTGGGAACAATATAGAGCATCTCTATAAGAAAAAAAAATTATTTTCTTACATGTCATAATTATGATTTGAAACAACCATGTAATTAAAAAACTAGAATGGGAGTTTTTGACCATATTGAATTGAAATGACAATAGTCTTGTGGCCAGAAGTGTATGAAATGTTTTTCTAATATACAATGCATCATCTTTATAAAGATGAGAAACTATGAAAGTCAATGTCTCATTAATAAAAGGAATATACCTCTAAATAGGAAAATGGATCATGGTAAATCTTATGCTATAATTCCAATCATAGAGGAATTATTGACATTAATTTTTTAGAATAAATAATTATTTCATTTGTGTATTTTAATATATATTTACTTATAAAATATTTATGACATGTATATATTAATTGAACGGTACTACTATTTCTAAAAGGAATTTAAGGAATGTACTGAATGGGAGAATGAAATGTGATGTTGTGGAAATCAAAACATATTGGAAAATACATGGTAGAGTATTATACTAGTTTATATATGTTGACATACTAATGGATTGATAATGAGATAATTAATATACGAAAATTAGATAATATTGACAACCTGGGAACATATTAATGAGTTTTTTGAATAATTTTATTGTTCTATCATTAATGTAGTCTAGTAAATTTTTTCATTTAAAATACATATCAAATAATATTAGTTTCACATAAATAATGAGGAAAAGTTAATGTTTTCATTAAGGTTTTATTGTAATTCAAGTTATTACCATGTTTCAAATGAATACATGGTGAATGTATATATATGTCTAGCATTAGATACTTAATGGGAAATTATCATTTTTACATATAAATTGTAAGGTCAAATTGGAAATTTAGTTAACATCTCTAAAATGTTCTATACATTTATCTTCTAGAAGGATCTCACGGTTCAAAATTCATGAAATGGTTTATGTTGAGCATTGGAATATGATTTATAGGTTTATTTATTCTTTACGAATACATTATTTTTGCATAATTGATTAATTGTACTAGAAATATTATTTTCAAAAAAAATATAATGATACTGAAAGGAAATAATAGAACTTCTTTATTTCTCTAAAGATCCATTAAATATAGATGTTATTGCTTTAGGAATATAGAATTATGTTCTAGACATTCATTTTCTAAAGTAAGGGATAGAGTGGAAATTTATCAAGGCACAACCATAATGAGATATTATTCTCATGAAATAGAATAAAATAAATTTTGACTTTATTATATTGTATATTTCGTAACTACAGGAAATTGGCATTGAAATAAAAAAATAACCCACTTATAATCATTTTTAATGATATCAATGACATTTTCTTTCCTATTTGGGTTTTGGTTTTTTGGTCATTAACATAATTTTCCACAGCCAATATCAATTGATTGGTGATATTTTTCACTCTACTAATTTATTTATTCCACTTTTCCATATTAAAATATCCACATACCCCTTATTTTCTCTTCTGTGGAAACCTATTTATGAGATATATTCATTAAGAATTATGTATCCATCATTATATTTTATTAAGGGTATTTATGTATTCATTTTTACAATGTGGGTATCTATGATAATAATATTCACATATTGAGAAATTTATGTCACAGATGAATTTTGTGGTAAATATTCATTTTATGTTAAGAAGAATGTTACAACCCAAGTTTTTATGAATTATTATTTAAAAATAAATAATTTTTTTTGATGGACTTAATTGTAAGATACACTATCATATGATTGATTTACACACAGAACCAAGTTACAATTACGCAAAATAGATGACTAAGTTTTTTTTGTGGAACATGAATCACTGTTTTTTTGATTTCATTACATTCAATACAACTTTTTGATTATGTTTCCCAAATAACTAAATAGGGCATGCACTAAATGAAAAAATATGATTAAATGAAACATAACATATTAATAAAATATTATTATATTTATCATAAAATCATTGGAATAGAGGGTATTAAAAATAAATATGTAGATAAAAAAGAATTGGATAAGAATGTTTATAAAATGAATTATTTGGTAACAAATTAGTTACAACTAATAAAAATTTTCTTTCTCCAAATAATTTACGAAAACTACATTTTTGGAAATTTTATAATGAAATTTATAAATTATATTTTCTATAAACTACTTCATATTCATCTTATGTGTTCTTTATATAAGAGAAAATAATAAATCCAATTTTATGTCATAAATAATTTGTATTTTTCAAAATACATTTTTACCATCATTTAGAGGGAAACTTATTTTAAAAGTTATTTTATAAAAACATATAAATTATTTTAGAGAACTTAAAATATATTTTTTAAAGTGTAATTTTAAAATATTCCTAGGGTTATATTTTTGGATATTTTTAAGATGTTTTGTTTTCTGAGGAATACTGAGAAATACTGAATATTAATTGAAAACTAACATTTCTATCATATAAAAAAATTATAAATTGAATGATATACTAATTTTATTATAAATGTAGTAAAAATATAAATTTATTAATACAATTGAATTCATTGTAACTAACATTATATTTAATCTAGATATAAAAATGTAGTAATCATTTGAATATTTTATCATTAAAAATACAACTTCTCAATAAATCTACGAAATGAATTTTCTATAAAAAAAAGAAACCTTCTATCCATTTAATTTGTAATAATGTAATATATATTTTAAATCATATTATTTTATAATTTATAATAATGTAAACTTATTTTTTTATCTTATTCAATAGTGAAAATGGTTATAATTTATAGCACAGATTAAGGTATAAATACATATAATTAGTTTTTAGTCATAGATTATATGTTTTAATGAATACCCTAAAAAAGAAAAACCCATTTTCCGGCCATATTTCAAACATTACTCTTAATATTTCATATTTGGTGAGTTATGGAAGCCTCTTAAAAGATAAAAATGTGGGTACACCTAACTTATTTTCCAAAATTACTAGTGTTTCCAATACCCCACTTATAAAAGGTCACTAATTCCCACCAATTACTAACAATCTACAACCAATTTAGATCCAGATAATCCGTACTATTTTAACTCCCCATAATCCCTACTATATTATTTTTTTCATTATCTTTAGTTGACATTCTAATTAAAAAGTAATTATTGGAAACATAATGATGATACCCCAAGAATATGTAATGTTTTACAAACAACATCTATATTTTGTCTCCTTCTCCACATCCATAATTTATTAATATACTAGGAATATATAATATAATAATTATATGCATTGCACTAATATATTTTTATATTAATAATAAGACATAAATCATAAGAAACTTACATAAAACGGGATATGAAATCATCACAGGTGTGTACGACGGAACACTGTATCACAATTTTATGTTTATCATTTTATCATTACATACATTATTGGATTGAGATAATGATGGAAATGTTTTTTTATATGATATTTCTTAAATTTATATGATATTTTTATCTGATATAATTATTATATAAAACATAGCATCATACTTCCCATTTGTGAGAATATGATAACATCCTTTCTCTAAACGATAAGCTTCATCCGTGCGAGGCCATGTGATTCTTTCACACATCACATGGAATTTATTACTGATTTTTTATAATAAAAATATTTTATATATATTAAATAAGTTTCATAATTTAATGTTAGTATATCTATATAACATTTAATGTCCTTTTTTTAATATAAATATAAAATTGAATCACTATATATGTATACATACGATATACCATCACAAAAAAAACATGTCATTTTATTTCCTACAAATAACTATAATGAATTAACATAATTACAAATATAATGAATATATATGATATTTAAAAATGTATTCACATAATTTTGATTATAAAACCCTAATTGTTTTATGGTAAAAAATAACAAGTCAAAACATACATCCAAAACGAAGAAATTGACACCCTAAAATTGAAAATAACAAAATAGTATTTACAAATGGGTGATAAAGTTTATAAAATAATTATATTTCATATTATATATATTAAATTTTTTCAATAATATGTTTAGAAAATGATTATAACCACTATACATGTGTATATAAATATTTCAACCAAAAGGGTTTGTATGGTAATATATTGCATCTCAATTTCATTTTGTTGATTGATATTTTAATGTTATGAACATGTTTTCATTTAAATTGTTTATATACATCCATATTGACATGAAATATCATAATTAATTCATTATCAAATTTATTATAAATTTCAATTTGAATTATTTTATTATTGGGGTATTTAATTAATTCTTAGCAATGTGAAAATAATTTTATAAAAAGAATTTTTATTTATTGGGTTTAATTAATTCCTTATTTTCAATTGTAAACTAATATTATTTTTGCAGTAAAATTTGAATGTATATTTTTGTATTTAACCTATTTTAATGTTGATATAAATATGACACCCAATGTTTATTTTTTTTTTATTATCACTACAATATTATGATCATTTCAAGGGTATACTTCACAATCTATTTGTATTAAGGATTATTTATTCATGAATATATATTGAATGGAATTATTTGAACATTTTTTGATAAATAAATTATTTTTAATTTCCACTGGTTGTTCATGAATTTTCAAATAATAGTAACATTTTATAAATCTTTGGTATTAAATGTTTTTATATTTTTTTTAATAAATATATTAAGTGAATAGGGGTACAATTACATCAAACACTCACACACCACACACACAAAGGTTTAAAGGGAAGGTCATAGCTCCACCAAGGGATAACCCACCCAACTACCTATTTTTATTACATAATATATAAATCCTAATGTTTCATTGGACTTGTTTCCCGTTACATGGATCATAGGCCCAAATGTTTTGGGCCATGGCCCATTTTGTGAATTGTATTGTTACATTACATGCTGAAATAGTACCTTTATAGTACCACCATATCTATTGTACCCACCGATGGTATAGCTATAGTTTCCTCTTCCCCTATTGTGCCTCCAATGCTATAGTTCCTCTACGTCTACATCACCTACTCCCAATGCGTTTTCAAACAACATTTTTCATGTATGATTATACGATACTTACCACTAAGACAAACCCCAACTATAATTTTTTAATTTAATATGACTTTATTTATCTCTTTGTTCTGAAGCATGTATGAAGAACATCATGTTTTATATAACTATTTTTAAAAGATATTTACAACATTAAAAATCCGTTATGAGAATTATGTTTTATAAAATTTCTCTTTCTTCTAAATTATTTAACTGGAATATTATTATCACTTTCAGAACATGGTACTTTTTTAACAATTTTATAATAAAAATTGGAATATGATTTTTACACTATTAGGTATTTAAACAAATAATTTATTTGAATATTTCATTTAAAATTTAAAAGGGTTCAAATATAATTTTTTTGTAAATATTATTTTCAATTAAAATGATGAAAAATATTTTATCCAAAATAAGAAGACTAATTTGTTCAATAACTAGTTTAATGAACAATTTTTTAATTTTATTAATCAATGAAACTAAAATTTATTCTTACTCTAACAGGTATGAGTCATATTGATTCCATATATTTTATTACATATTATGGATTATGATTAATTTTTACAAGTCAATTATTTAAAATTAGATCCTAAAATCATTTTTTTTAATAATTAACATTCCCATGATTTATTAACATAAATATGATTATCATGAAATTATTTTTCCTGGAATATCAATGTCATTTTTTCATTGATTTGACTACTGCCAAAAACATTCTTCCATTATTACATATGGTGTTTACATGCAATGTTATTTGAATGTTTGTTAAAATATTGATAAATCTGTATTCATTACTGAATAAAAATATTTGATAATTCACATTGTTTATGAATTAAATCTATTATTTTATATAAGAGGAATGAATAGAACATTCCATGGTAGGTGGGTTATAGATTTTATATATCACCCTGATTCATCAGTAGGTATAATTAGACTAATCATTTGGAAAAATTATAGATGATTATAATAAATTTATTAAACTTCTAGAAGCATAGAAATTGAAAGTAGTATTTTTCATATTTTGTAGGAAAAATGTTTGGTAATTATGAATTTCCTTCATTTCAGTTTTAATTATTATCCTTGAGAATTTCACTACGATAAAATAAAAGGATGATCAACATTATTAGATTATTAGTAAAATATGAGGTCTTATTTTTATGGAAAAACCATATTTGTTTTATTCTATATCTATTAAATATATTTGGTTATATAATTTTAACATAAAAGTATTTGATTATATGAAGAAAAAACATAGATTATAGCATTATTCAGACACATTTCTTAGGAAATTATAATAAGTGATCAATCGTGAACATTTTGTTGGATATGTAATCTATAATGTAAAACTACAACACCATAAATGTGGATTCATACCCTTGACCGCGTTCTTTATTATTTTGATTTAAAAAGACATTCTCTTAATCCTAGTTTTTTTTCATAAGTTAAATATTGGTCAAACAATATATCTTTAAAAGAATTAATATCCCTGAGTTATATATCATATTAATAATTTTTATTCTTGTAAAATTACTACCATTTAGTAGTTTCTACATTTTAAAAATACACTAAATGTGTAAGTATTACCTTTTCACCTCATACAAGTGCTGTAAATATCTTCTATAAAGGTTTAATTCATTTTCATCTAAAATTTGATTAATATTCCAAGTAAATGACATGGGTATATTTCACATAATGTGCTCTTGCATATAAGAATATATATGTGCAACCATTTTTATACCTATAAAGGTTCTTTTTCAAGCATTGATTAATATATCCTAATATATCCATAATATTCTTAGTTCCAATACCATATATATCGGCTCGCTCGATGTGGAATCGTTAATATTTTCTGTTAGAATTGATACCTTACTTCCTTCCATATCCAATCTATAAAAAATTACTTATACATGAATAACTCATAGTTTTATAATCATTTGATAATCCAAAATACAGTTCAAAAATCACATACTTAGATAATCAAATAATCAAAAACAATGGATTCATTTTGGATAAACATACATTCAAATCATAGATATGGATTTACAATGAAAATGTAAATTGTCCTAAGAATATCTCGAACGAGTGTAAAACCATGTAAATAGAAAGGCTAGTTTTCATTTATTAGGATAGGCTCCTATGAATAATGAAAAACATTTTTCTGGGTTATTATTGTTAGGTACATCTGTACAAGAATCGTGTCCAATTGTACTATCTTGAAAGAAATTTATTACATGGTAGACACAAATAATATCTACCATAACAGGAATATATTTATTTAGTACATAATTATCATCAAATTGTCTCATAGGATTATGATAACTAGTCTATGTTTTCTAAATTTTTTTACTAAATGTTTTTATTAATGTTTCCCTCAAACAAACTGTAATGACCCAAAACACGGTATCTTAGAGATGGTTTCATACACTATTACATTGTCATAGATAGATGATTAAAATGTAAAGGTTCTGAATAGTATTATAGCTTTTAAAATCCATATTATATAAATCACACATATTTTACAATTGTAATATAAAATGAAACATAATATATAAGAAAATTAAAATCTCATTATATGTGAAATTGATTCTTAGAATGTATTATCATATCATAGGTAAAGGAAACAAAAATAAGGGTAATATAAAATGCTTTATAAGGGTTAATTATAATATATATTATCTTGAATCAATATTATTATTCAACATATCAAGGTATATAACTGAACAAACATTCATCCTAAATATTTTGATAAGTAATAATCAATATGTAATTGTATATGAGTGAGAGACATGTCATCTAATAATAAAATATAAATGAAATGCATCTAAAAAAATTTCATATAAAATCTTCCTTGGAAAATAGTAACTATATTCCAAATAAATGAAATTATCATCTATTATAATCCTTGTCATAGGAACATGAAAACCTTTACTATAAACAGTTATCATCTATATAGTTTAAAATTATAGGTAGAAACGAATTTAATTTGGACAACTGGTTTGTCTCCTTAGAACCGTTAATGAATGGTTGGGCTATATAAATTCATGTCCCCACTAATCACACCATGTCCACATATTTCTTTATATCTTGAAAAACCAATTTAATTAATTAAAAATATTCCTTTTTTAAATGTCTATATTCTCTAAAGGATAAAAAGTTATCAATATTTACCTAGTTTTTGAAACATAAATCAATATAAAAATACCATGTAAAAATGATATACAACGTAGGAAATAAATATATCCACCACACAAGAATATTTATATTTAATATAAATATATTTCCCAAAAAAAATTATGAAAATATATTGATTGTTACAATAAAATGTTAAAAATCACAAAAGAATGTGGGACTTCACTATAATGTTTATAACTTTTTAATTTTCAAATCAAGTCCTCATTTATGAAATAATTCTATTTGAATCCTAATATACAATTATAAATTACATTTTCATGATATTAAAATTTATATGGGTTGTATATACAACAGATATAAATGAAATAGTGTATAATAAAAAATAATTCTCAATGGAATGTAAATTCAGATAAAGTCCACTATCTTACACATAAATTTGGATGAACTATCTACATCCAAATGTATTATTGTTTTAAGAATGATATTAAATTAGAAAAAACAGAATAATATTTTTTATATCATAAAAGAGCTTATAACTAATTTTTTTTCTATCATTGAATTTTATTTGGGGTTATTAAAATGTATTTGAAGTATGTAGTGGATTATTACTTTTTAGTTTGACTTTTGTTGATAACTATTTCATCATATCCAAAAATTAAAACATGATTCAAATTATATATATTTTTAGTATAAATTTATATTTATTTATCAAAAAAAATTTGACTAAAAATGTAATACACCTTTTACAGAGATAGTAGGTCATACGTACGCATGAACATTGTTTCCATTTTCTTATCTTAATAAATGAAACAGATGTAATATATGTATATATGTATATATATCTATATATATATATATATTTACATTATTATTCTATTGTCATTTTTTTCTTATATATCACATAAGTTTATCTAAATCATCTTAAACACATTCCATATAATGTGTGAGTGAATCACATCGCATCATGAGGTGGTACCCTACTGTACATGAGAATGACTTTATGGAATACCCAAAAATGGAAACTATGATGATATATATTATATAATAATTCCATAAGAACAGTTTCAACATAAAATTATCATATATTATATATAAACAATTTATCCATCATTATTCTAAAATTTTATGGTGGTAATGGAATAAAAATAAACGACATCGGTTCACAATGTGGTAGTATAATGTGCACACGAATGATGATTTCATAACCAAATTTATTGATATGTGTATGGTTTTATGTCACACCCTTTACATAAAAACATATATGTATATTTAAGATATTTTTTTGTTATAAAATCATGAAATTAGAAAACATTAAGACAATTATATGAAAATAAAATAAAATCACTTTTAGATGAAGCTTACATATTTTTCGGGTATACTCATTAGGTTTTTGTAATGTCGTCCAATGGTGGATTTATTAAAAAAATAAGTCTTATAGGATTAGGGGATGGAATTGGGGAGGTTAATTTTGTAGGTATTAGAAGCATTAAATTTCTATGAGGGGTGCGATGTTGTGGGAGAGAGGGTGGAAATTTATACGTGCGTGAGAAGATACAATTGGAATTTTTGAAAAGAAGTGACGTGTTTTGAACTTTTTACCTTACAAGAGGGATCAATAAAACCCAAATATCAATCATAGAGGAATAATGGTCGATATATGTACATAAAATCAGTGTTAAATTTTTTTTGGTCATTATGTCACCAAATATTATAATATTAATAACCATGAACTCTCATTTTTTATCCTAATCATTGAAATTAATTATAATTTTTTTAAAATTCACATTGGTAAAAAATTAATTAGACAATATTATTCATTATAAATTACTATTATTCAAAATATGGAATCAATTTTTATAAATTAAAACACATAAGATGAATACATTTTTAAATAAATAATCCCACAAATTAGTTGAATGGGGCGGGGGGTGGTGGTTTGTAAAAATATTCAAAAGATTACTATACTTTTATATAAATGAATAATAAAATATATTAAAATGATCAAAATAGGTTAAATAATTTTATAATTTTAAATACATTTAAATTAAAATTCAATTAAAATAAAATTTAACATTATTAAATATTTAAATGAGAATCTGTTTTTTAATTTAAATTTTTTATTTTTTAACTATTTTCCAAAAAAATTACACTTCTCATAAAAAAATAAAAATATCTTTATTGTGAAATTATAATTTTCGTTTTGATATTAAAATTTTCAAATAAAATTTATAAATGTTTAAAAATTTAGTTTTAATAAATTTTCAACAATAAAATGTAGGAAAATTTCCTTGAGATGATTTCAACATTTTATGCATAAAATTGGAATTGTTCATATATTATTCCAACAAAATATATCGCAAGAATGTAATAAAAAATGATATATTATCTTAATTTCGTTAATATAATTAAAAAATATTAATTAATTTTATTTATAAAGATAAAACACCTTTGTTTGAAACAACAAATTTTTATAAAAACATTTCCTTTATATTACATTATTTTTTATATTCATTTATAATGAATTGGTAAGCAATGAATTAAAAAATATTTTATAATGACCCCTAACCTAGAAACATGTAATTGGGGCCTACTACCCATACATTTTCATAAAATAAAATGAAATCTTGTCCCAAATATCTTAATATATTGTTGTCTACGTAAACGAGATACATCCATGAATGTTGAATTGTAATTGAATGCATCAATTATAAAATATATTTTTTATTTTCATGAATAAAATAATTCAATATATAATATACATTAATATATTTTATTTTATACATAATGATATATTGGGGAATTCTTACCAACTAAGGCTAAGCTCTAATTCTTATTTAGGGTTAAGTATAATGGAAGTAATAATGATCCAATAATCACAATCTATATGGAAAATGTAAACAAATATGAAACAATTCTATTTAATTAAAAACAATGTAGTAAATGTGTAAATAATATATAATTTTAAATAAATGGAAATAATTACATATAAATAACCTGACTATTATGATATGTGAAGTATAAGTCAATATAGCATTATAAATAACTGAAAACACATTAGTGTTAATAAATAAACTGAGAATAAAATTTATACATATATTTTTTTATAGTGAAAATATCTAGATAAAAATTAATGAATTATAAATTAAAGTAAATCTTAAATATTTTACTTCCATTATTAAGAACATGAAAACCTATACTACCAAGGAATATCCTTTAGAAAGTTTAAAAAACATGATGAAACACTCTTTAGTTGACCAACTGATTTTTCTCATAAGCCATAACAATACATTGAAGGGTTATATAATTTTTTAGTACCACCCTTCTCAGTATATATTAATAATTAATCATTTATCATATAATCTAAAAAATTTATGAACAATACACCATATTAAAAATATATATTGAGTAAATGATATAGTTTTATAAAAATTTCTTTATTTTATCAAATAACATTTGGATTATGAAGATCTAATTCATGCATATATATTAATACCTCCATGATTATATACAAGATACACATTTTACATAAGGAATAGATAATGAACCCTAATAAATAAAAAAAGTGACATCACAACATCTTTGATACTCATTGCAATAATTCTATTTAAAATCCCAATGAAAGGAAGAAAGTAATAGTGAGCCCAAATACATGTTAAGGGTTCTGTATAAAATAATAATTCATGAATCAATAATCAAAATCCTTATAGAAAAGTATACAATAGAACCCCTACTACATATAAATATATGCATAAGGGGTAATCAATATGGTAATGAATATATCATAAAAATAGAATTTATCAATAAACTGTGAATGATAAAATTCAATATATAATATCAATGAAAAATGTCTAGGATAATAATAATTAGTGAAACATAAATAATTTAAATACTTAATTATATGATATCATGTATCATGAACATGTAAACCACTAATGTTTATTTGTATTATTTAGAAGTCATAATATCTATAGGTAGAAACCAAATTATTCTTCAGAATTAATTTCTATTAGGAGAAAAATTGAAGTATCAATAGGATATATAAATTATGGTCTCTACCTACCACTGAATGTCCAAATCATTACTCATATCTATAATAATAAATTTAATTCATGAACAATGCCCCTTTTAAAATATCTATATTCAGTAAATGATATAATGTAATCAATACTTCGCTAGTTAATAAAATAAAATTATAAGTAATAATAATATGTAACATAGAATATGGTTTCAAAAATAATCATATCCATTTCATAATATATTTATATTGAAGTGAAATTTAACATAAAAAAATGATCAATTTAATGTTATTGTTTCATGAGAGATACAACTACCACAAAAGAATGCAAGATTGTTTAATAAATTTTACCAAAAATAAAATTACTAATTTAAATTTCCAAAAATGAAATAATTATAATATAAATATAAATAAAAAAAATTAATTATTTATTGATGATGATATTGTTTAATGGATATTATATACATCAAATAATATTTAATGGGTTCATAATATCTAATAAGTCTCAATTGAATTTAAATTTAAATGAAATACATTACCATATGATTCCTTTTGTTGGAACAATCATTAACCTTACATTTATTATTATTTTGGATTATATTATATTCTAATAAGAATATATTAATATTTATAATAACATATTTGATTATTTTATAACATATTTTCACTCATTTTATGTAATTATTCACTGTTTTTATTGATTCAGATGTATGATTCATTGCTTTTCATGTTTGTTTTGAATTGTTAATTTACTATTCCTATAAATTTGACCATTATTTTATCATATAAAAAATATAAATATTGACATAAATATAATATAAATTCATTGTATATAAATTTATAGTAATACAGAAATTATGTTTTTAGGAAATAAAATTCGGAGTTAATGGAGATGGTAGGTCATACCTATGAAAAAATGTTTTTCTAATTTTTATATCATATTTAATGAAATGATGTAATTAATTGTTTTATTTATATTAATTTAAATTTATAATATTTATGAATTATATATATTTATATAACATATTTTTATTGACACCATCCTTAATAATGTTTTTATAATATATTAATTAATAACATATCGTCATGAGGCGACAATCTACTATACAGAAGCACAACATATCATATTCCCAAAAAAGGGAAAATATATAGGTAAATTTTATATGATATTTATAGAACTATTTAGAAATAATATATATATATATATATATATTATCATATATAAATATTACTTACATCATTATCTGTTTCTTTGAATGGTCGTATTAGAAAAAATGAATGACATCTGTTCGTGAGGTGGTTATCCACCATAGACATGAACACAGACATCGTTACCAAATTGTTAGATGTTATTATTATTATTGTTCATAATAATAACAAAAAATAAAATTATATTTCATATTATGAAATAATTTTATAATATTAATAAAATAAAAATTTAAAGAGGTGGAGAAGGAGAAGAAAACACTTCTAAGAGAACATTACATCATCTTCTGGCATCCTCGTTTATAAATCTCTATTTCTATCCTTGTATGAAATTATTTCTAAAAATATTATTCTAAATTGAGGTGTTTTAATTTTATAAGTTAATATTTATGTATTGGGTTATTCTAAATTTCATTGGAGGTGTTAATAATTGAGGTTAGAGGGTTCCATTTTTTAGTATAGGAGGTGTGGTATTACTATAAATACAAAAAAGTAAAAACTCTTTGGAAGTCAACCTAACTTTATTTTCTTCAAATAAGAATAAAATTTAGATAAAATAGAGGATATTGTGAATATGTGTAATGAAAATGTTTTTTCATAAATGTTACATCAATTCAACATATTTTCGTTAATGATTAACCTCTATGTGACCTCTTTTTTACATTTATTTTTTTGATTAATGTTATTTTTCTGAATAATGAATTTATTAAAAAGTTACCTTAACCATGTTAAACATTATTAATTATATTTATTCAAAATATACGTTCCATTTTTCTTAATTAAAATCAAAAAATTTAAATATTTTATTTTAATGATTATCCCATAGACGTGACGAAAAACATTATTTTCATGGAAAACATGTTAAAATAATTAAATTGTTTTCATATAGAAATTTACAATGAAATGTATTAATATGAATTAAAATAGATTAATATATTTAAAATCTATATAAATTAACATTATACTCTATTAAAATATAATTTTACATGATAAATTATTTATATGAAAATTTAGTTCTGTTTCAATATTCATCGAATAATGACGCTTCTTGGGAAAATACCAAAATCCACCAATCATATTTTATAATACATATTAATGAAAAAAATTTACTTTTTTAAAAAAAATTGTATAAATGTGAAAATTTATTTTTAAATAAGAGGCCCATTAAAATTTGGAAACATTCTTTTTACGAAAATAATTTTTTTATAACGAAAATTTTATTTTATTTAATTTTATTCCAATAAAATGTATTTAATGAATAAATTAAAATTTTAATAAATATAATTTATATATCTATATGATCACTTGTTACTAATTAATTAATATAAAAATTAAAACAAATTTACTATAAGGGAATTTTTTAAAATTATAAATTTTTTGTGCCCAAAAACAATTTAACCTAAAAAATTGAAATAATTTCTACTAGTGAATGATCATAATGAAATATATATATAATATGTTCAATAATGTGATTATGTATTCATTAAAATATTTTATAATAATACTATAAGAAAAAGTACATATTTTCACATATTAATATGTATCTTCCAAAAATGAAATTTCCCCTAATTCTAATGGAATAATTACATTCCATATAAATAATTAATAAAGTAAAATTATTATTTAAATGAATATTAAATTAAATTTTATCATTTATAAATCTATTATTATACTTTTATTTATTAAAATGAATTCCACAGTTTATACAAATATAAAATCATTTCAAGCATATGACCATTTTCACATTACAAATCAACTTTTTTATTAAGTCTATAGTATACTTTTTATATTAAATTACACCAATTATGTAAGAAGAATTTCTGAAACAAATTCAATATATGTAATTAGAATAATTTTTATATTTTAATTATGTGAACATTATTTATTATCAATGTTATTTGTAAATACAGTCAATGTTACTCACATTGATGATGGTAAAACTGATTTTACATCGATGTTAATTTTAAGAGATATGTGTTTGAAATTGCCCAACACATTTCCAAAACCCATTTGATAGACATGTTTATTCCAAATTCCCGAATGGACCAAAATATGTTCATTATTAAAGTAACATGATGAAAAAGAGACCTCACAGAAATGTTTACTTTTTTATATTTACTAGAATTTCAATCCACATCCATAAAAAAAGATATCGTACTCTCCTCACTAACTCAAACCACATAGGAAATTTGGATTATACGCATAGTAATGGAACAGACCATTCAGGTACAATCCTTTGAGGAAATCTTGTGGTTGAGGTATTTTGGATGGTCAAGGTGACTCATCCCAAACACATTACAAAATTTCTAGTTCTACGAATAGTGTTTCTAGTATTTTGAATATTGTAACAATTTCACCGAAATGGTGACAGATAAACAGTGTCATAGAAATGGTGTCATAGAAATGGTGTCACAGAAATGGCGAGTCTATTGTGTTTACAGAACGAGGAGTCAATAGTATTTCCAGAATGGAGAGTCAATAGTGTTTCCAGAATGTTGAGTCTACAATGGCAATTTTGATGTAAAATCCAATATTTTTCACTATTCATTAAAAATAATAAATAATTCACCATTTTTCTGACAATGTTCATTATTTTTAATGAATAGTGAAAAATATTGGATTTTACATCAAAATTGCTTTTTCATATAATTTAAATATATGGTTATATTATTGTTTTAATTGGTTTTATAGTTTCATTATTATAGATTTTTGTAATTTAATTTAATGGTGTTCATTAGAATTAATTTCACTTTGAAAATGTACATAAACAAGTGGAAAACTTTTCATAGAGATTGCTTCCAAAAAACCTGCTATTTGTTTTGACAGCGGGAATTAACTATATGGTTAATTAATGAAACTTATATGTTTTAAATTTATTAAAATGGACATCATTTCTGAATTTGAAATATAAAATATAGTTTAGGGTTAATTTTTAATATTTTTCTGATAATTATTTTTTTAATGAATATTGAAAAATACAGTTTTTAATTCAAAACATCCTTTTCATCAAATTTATTTATAAATTTAGATTGTCATTTTAATTGGTTTTAAAGTATAATAGAACTATTTTTTTATCACATAATACTATTTTGTTCATTGAAAGTAATTTCACTTTTCAATTGGTTGTAAAAACAAGTCAATCTTTTGATAAGTTTTACATCTCAATAACCCGTCTTTTGTTTTGACAAAGTGATTTACATTTAAATTAATTACTACAATTTATGTGTTTTGAATATGATGAAATGGATTCCATATTTTGAATCAGAAGTTCCAAATTATGTAAATAAGACTTTTTTGTTTTTGGACATTATGAATAATAACGACAGAAATTATCTTTAATTGTAGTGGTTAATTATTAATCGGGTAATTAAGTGTGAGAAAATAATATCATAAAAATATAAAATGACCCAAAAATGTGTCTCAATGATATTGGTGGTGTCATGGCCGACCATAAGATGCCTTGTTCCAACCCTGGGACCCCATGGAATCACTTATGTGTGATAGAGACCTTTTATCATATTTTTTTAAAGAAAGGAAAATGTAACCAAAGTATGTATCACCTAAGTAAAATAAATTTAGTTTTGTCTAAATAAATGATCAATTAGACTATAAAATTGTACATAAAAAATATATATATTTCCTACATAATGATAATTTTTTTGTAATTTTTCGACATTAAATAAATTATTTTATTTATGACACTGTGATGATGCAGTGATTACCTCATAAATGAATGATTTAAATAAAATGAGAAGATATGGTGAAATATAAGTCTTAAACTTGTCACAAACCTATTTTATGGGTGTATTTCAAAACCTTATCACCTCATACTTTAAAAATATACTTTTGGGTACTTTAAAATCCGAAAATCATTTTATAATAAAGTAATATTTTATTACTTTCCAAGACTGCCCTTCCTCTTCTCTTATAAAAGGCCCCCTCTCTACCACCTTCCCACACCTCTCAAGACTTTGGCTCGGCCAAACCCTGAGCATTTCATCTCTCCACATCCCTATATTCATTATTGAAGCCTCTACTTTGGAAGAATTCTCTTCAAGAAACCCTTTTGGTTCAAACCAAGAGAAGTTACCTGATTTAAAGGAAATGTCGTCATTTGTGTTCTTTGGTTTTATTTTGCTTCTCCAAACCCCTAAAATCATTTTATTCATTTATTTTTTAACAACACTAGTATATTAAATATACTAGGATGTTTTTATGTGAAGTATTTGAGCTACAGTTACACAAAACTCCGTCTAATGTTTAATGAACATACTTTTTATGTGGTTCGTGGATTACTGCCACACGGAACGATGATTGTTGAATATTCTATTAACATCATTCATGATTTCCATTATGATATAACTATATTTTATATATTATATATATGGAATTTATGTTTTCCACATTCTTCTGTATTTTATATTTAAAACATACCTTTATGCTCTGCATGTTGTGTAAATGCGATAATTTCATACGAGGAAGTGTGGACTACTGCCCCCTCAAGTGATGTGACTCATTAATGCAATACATGGAATGTATATAGAATGAAATTAATGAACTTATGTGACATATAAAACATATATATTATACTGTAATTATAATATATATATCTCTCAATTATTTTTAATTCTATTAATATATCAAAGAAATGAAAGTAGCGTTCATGCATACGTATGACCTACCGTCTCCATGAACGGTGCATTTCATTTCTTTTTGTCTACAAATGTTACGGAATAGTATAAAATGAATATTGACTGGATATATATGATATTTCAATCAATAATACTATTCTTGAGATGATTTACTTATAACTACATGGACAATCATTATCAGACAAGTTCATTTTTCACACATGTACCAAACATCGACAAAAACGTCTGATATGAACTCACATTATAAACCAATTATTATAACATTATAACATGTGATATGAACTGAATAATAATATTTAAAGGATGAACTTAAGCTATTATAAATTGGCCAAAGTTTATTATTCAGTAATACAAAGCAACAGACAAGACAAGTCAGACTTGATGTAAGGGATCCAACCTCTCTCTTTCTTTTTAAGTACTATCTTTTAGGCTGTTGAGTTTTCGTAAGGGAGTTTTTCTTCTCTCTTTTTATTCCCATGAGATTAATTCTACATTGGCCACTATTTCCATTTTTTGGTGTATGTAATGCCCATTATTTCACTATTTGTATAATTTAATCTCATTTATGGGTATTTATATCATCATTGTATGACCCTTCTTTAATGGGGTGTACGTTTCAGAAGTTTCTCAAATCGGTAAGGGAACCATTCACCCTCCTCTTTTTAAAATACTTCTTTTGTTATGAAATTTCATTTACATATTATTATGTTGGGATATGTACTCCTATATCCTTATTGATGTAAAATTTATTTACAATTGATTATACACCCTTTGAGTCTTATCAACACATTTTATGAATTTTAATGTGACGTCGTTGGGGTGTCGAATTTTACCAAGGGAACATCTTAACTAAATTTCGATTTCATTGGGTTCAACATATAGTTATTGAATATGTCATCCCTTGAGTATGTCTGAATGACCTTTGATTTTTTTTACACTTAATATCCACTTATATTGGGTGTATTAATATTTGTCACACATAATTATGAGATTAATTTGTCCTTAATTTAAGGATACCTTCTTTATAAGGGATTTCATCTCATTTTACATTACTATTGAGACTCCATTGTAGTTATGCACCAATTCACTATTATATAGAGTATATACTATCCTTTGGAATATTATATCATGACTCCCTTTGTTCTCATGATATTATAAAGTATTGATTAAATGTTATTCCTCAATTATTGTATTCATGTATCTCTCATTTTGTTAAAAACCATTTAACTAAAATATTGTTTTATATGTTTTATTGATTTATTCTTATAAACATTTCTCATTAATATTCATGTTTTCAAAATGGTTTTAAGGATTTATTTATATGGATATTAATGGTTTAAAATTTTAAAAGCATCAAAGTGGTATGGGACACTTTGATTCAAAAATCTCATTATTAAATGATTCAAATGGTTTGGAAAATGGTAATTAGAATGGATTCATTATTTCAATAACTTAAAATATTATATTATTATTGCAAAGTGGGAATGATATCTTTCTTTATACTTAAGTTATCTTCAAGGATTTTGTTATGGTTCTTGGGAATTGTTTATGAAGATGGGTGGTTACGTGATAAACTATGGGTAGGTGAGCCCGATATAGCTCTCTAATGCATTGGGTAATACGAAGGAGTTAAACACTGAGGTTTTACTGAAGCGATTTAGGGAATATACTGTTATGGGTATCCCAAACGTAACCATGAGGGTTACTACCTACGTAAGAATGTTATGAATGCCTAAAGTTACCTTTATGCCTTATTATTTCTATTGAGTTATACATAAATCTTATGATTTCATGACGTATATTGAATTGATTATATTTTATGAGTAAACTATGTTTTCATTGATTCTTATGTATACATGGACTGATGTTTTCTTTCCGTACCGTTATAACCCTTACTGAGCTTTTTTATGCTCATTCCATGTTTTTGAAATGTTTTCACTGGACATAAAGTTTAATAGGGTCAAAGATGTGATCAAGGAAATGTCAGGCTGTCTAAAACAAGGAACTATACATGAATCATCCGTTCAATAGTTTTTATTTTTCTTGAAAAAATTGAAGTTGAGTAGATGCGTCTACTTTTTATTATTTGAGATGTAATAGTAATAATCTATTTCTCTAAATCTCTAACCCTGAAATGATCCTCAATGAGAATTATTCATTTAATTCATTAATAAGTAATGTTTAAGGCCGCATCCATATAGTTGGTATTAGAGGATTGTTTAGAAAACATTAGAGGTTAGTGTTTTATGTGAAAAGTTGTGTATAACCACAATGGTTATTATATTAGATATAGTCATTGTTATTTTTTAAGGATGTAATGAGTTTGAGATAACTTGTATAAGTATATATTAGTCATTATCTTCCTCTTTAGTACATAGTTATTTTGTTGATATACTCACACTAACATTTTTTTTAGTAAATGGATGGATCATGCTGGAACTAAAGTGGCAATGGGTTTGAAGGAAACAATGGTGGTCCTTTGATTAAGAGACTGGATGAAATATGGGATTCAATGGGAAATATCGTGGTTATTCTAAACCATCTATCAATTGTCATGATCAACCACTTGAACCTTGGTGATTTATCTAATGCATCATTTATGAGAGAACCAACTCGACATGGAATTTCAGGTAATAATTAAAATGGAAACCATTAGGGTTTATTTGATCCTTACATTTGAGGTAATTAAGGGTTATTATACGTTATGATGGAATATGAAAGACATGATATAAACTCGAGGTTAAATTATATTATGGTTATTTTTAAAGATTTTAACTTATTTGGGGGAATTTTTTATGAATTATATAGTTTTGGAAAAAGGACAACACAGAGACCGTGTGACAACCTGTCGTTCCGAACAAAGCTGTGGTAATGGAACCCACAACCAATGTGTGACTGGTATTTATCGCTTACCACTGGACTACGTGAAGTCCCAGGTTAGTTATACTAATTATTTTTTTTAGTTAGATGATTTTATTAATCATGAGTATGTTGATTTTGGTTTATCTATGGAAATTATTAACCTATCATGGAGGATATGTGATTAGGTTAATTACTTTTTAGTATGAGACTTTAAGAGAAACTGATGTTATTTGGAGATAAATGATAATTTGTACCTTGGGATATTATGTGATTAAATCCTTCAAATATTTGGGTTTCAATCTTAGTTGGGTTTACATTGAATAGTTTTATGGATAGATTTTTATTTAATGTTCTTTGTTGAACTTTTGGTTTTGTTTGACAAATTTTGATGATTATGAGTAGTTTTTCTTGTTGTATAAAAAAATATCCTTTTTAGGTATTATCTGATCTCGTACTAAATATTATGGTTTGGTTTTGGTTGAGATCTAAAGACATGGTAAATATATAGTTCTCTTTTATGGATTAGGTGATTCTTAGGAAGTTGATTATAGTACTCTTAATGCAAACAAGTCATCCTAAATACTCATCTTTTGGAGAAAATATGAGTTTGATTAAGGAATCTAGTAAAAGATGAAAGTCTACATGAAAAGTAAGTATGTTTCATTATTATTTAGTTAAACTCAAAAATAAATTCTTCAATTAAGAGTAACTTAAAACAAAAATGATGTTTGTTAACTTTTCATACTGGGGAATCGAATACCGTTTAACCCATAACAAGTTTGTGATTTTCTTGTGGTTAACTTTTTACTATACATGTTTACTATCACTCCCCATCAGAACTTGACCCTTTGTTTTCACATATATATCCATATTTTTATACTTGTAATCCTAGTATGGGTTAACTCAGGTGACCCTTTTACTTCTCTCCCTTTCTTTTAAAGTGATAGTTTTACTAACTCTTGTTTTGAAGTGGGACTTTCAATGAAGTTTCCATGCCCAATTTTGAAATTGCGAGGATGCAATTCCTAAAAGGGGGGATGGATGTAACATTCAAGGTAATTAAATAAGATTAAATTCTAATATTTATCAATATTTTTGAATAAAATTTTAATACTACTTTAAAAGGAATGCTATGCTAGATGGCATACCCAATACGCAACAACGAGTTTCGTTGAAATCTTACGTTGGACACTAATAATATAATAATTTTATAATACTTAACAACTAGCCGTTTTAAAGGAGGAAAATAATATAAATAACTATTAAATTATTACATATATTTTTCAAATAGTTTTACATTTATCCAATAAATGTTTGAGGCTTAAAATCCAAATGAATATGATTTTGAGAATAAATACTCTAATGTTTTTAAAAGATTGTTTTGTCCACCTTTTGATGGGAAACCTTTTTTAAAACTATATTTTGAAAATTTTATAAGATCTATTTTTCAAAATAAACATATTCATTATGATTGGGATATTGAAATTTACTTTGATTAAATTTTTGGTTTGTTTCTGACAATGTTCATTTTTTAATGAATAGTGAAAAATATTGCAATTTAAAGCAAAACTACTTTTTCATATAATATAAATATATGGTTAGATTATATTTATAATTGATTTTAAAGATTCATTAGAATATATTTTTACAATTTAATTCAATGGTGTTCATTAGAATTACATTCACTTTGAAAATGGACATAAACAAGTGCCAAACTTTTCATAGATATTGATTCTAAAAAACCCTCTATTTATTTTGACAGAGGTAATTAACAATATGATTTATTAATGAAACTTCTATGTTTTGAATTTTATAAAATGGAAATTATTTCTGAATTTGAAATATCAAATATAACTTAGGGTTAATTTTTGGTATTTTTCTGATAATGTTTTTTAATGAATAGTGAAAAATACAGTTTTTAATTCTATACTGCCTATTCATCCAATTTATTTATATATTTATATTTTTTTAATTGTTTTTAA
This sequence comes from Viscum album, assembly GCA_963277665.1. Classification (NCBI taxonomy): domain Eukaryota; kingdom Viridiplantae; phylum Streptophyta; class Magnoliopsida; order Santalales; family Viscaceae; genus Viscum; species Viscum album. The sequence continues at coordinate 374,127,494 of OY728134.1, forward strand.
ATAATAATTAAATTAATTTTTTATCACTTAATAAAATTCTGTTCATTGGATGTAATTTCAGTTTTCAATTGGATGTAAAAACAAGTTAATCTATTGATAAATTTTACTTATTAAAAACCTGTCTTTTATTTTGACAAAGGGAATTACTTTTAAATTAATTACTACAATTATGTGTATTGAATTTTATGAAATGGATTCCATATTTAGAATCATAAGGTACAAATTATGTTATTATGAATCTTTTTTTTTTGGAAATTATGAATATTAACGATGGTAATTATCTTTAATTATCATGTTCAATTAGTAATCGGGTAATTAAGGGTAAGAAAATAATATCATAAAAATATAAAATCACCCCAACATGTGTTCTAATTATCTTGGTGGTGTTATGGACGACCATGGGATGCCTTGTGCCAACCTTGGGACCCCATGGAATCAATTTAGTGTGATAGTGACCTTTTATCATATTTTGTTTAATGAAAGGAAAATGTAACCAATGTATGTAACACCTAAGTGAAATAATTTTAATTTTTTCTACATAAACAATCTCTTATACTATAAATAGTAATTTTAAATCTAATAAGATTTAATACATAATGAATTTTTTTATAATTTTTAGACATTATATAAATTATCTTATTTATGACACCGTGATGATGTAGTGATTACCTCATAAATAAACGATTTAAATAAAATTAGAAGATAGGGTGAAATATAAGTCATACAATTATCACAAACCTATTGTATGGGTTTATTTCAAAACATTATCACCTATTCCTCGAAATATATCCTTTTGGGACCTTTAAAATCAAAAAATCATTTTATAATAAAGTAATATTTTATAACATTCCATGAGTGCCCCACCATTACTCTTATAAAAGGCCCCACCTCTACCACTTTCCCACACCACTCAAGCCTTTGTCTCGTCCAACCCATGCCCATTTCATCTCTCCACATCCCTATATTCATCATTGAATCCTCACCATTTGCATAATTCTCTTCATGAAACTCTTTTGGTTCAAACCAATAGGAGTTACCCGATTTAACGGTAAAGTCTTTACTAGTGTTCTTTTGTTTTATTTTGCTTCTCTAAACCCCTAGAATCTTTTTATTCATTTAATTTTTAACATAAAAAGTTTCTTCAATATACTATGATGTTGTTATGTGAAGGATTCTAGCTACACTTACACACTCCTCGGTCTAATGGTTAAAGAACATATTGTTTCTGTGGATGGCGAATTACTACCTCACAAAATGATGATTGTTCAATCTTCTCTTAACACCTTTCATGGTGGACATTATGATGTCACTGTATTTTATATATGATATTTATGATATTTATGTTTTCCATATGCATCTGTATTTTATATTTAAAACATACCTTTATGCTTTGCATGTTGTGTAAATATGATAATTTCATAAGAGAAAGTGTGGACTACCACCCCCTCAAGTGATGTGACTCATTCATACAATACATGGAATGTATAAAGAATGTAACTAATGAACATATGTGACCTATAATACATATATTTTATACTCGAATTATAATATATATATATATATCTCTCCACTATTTTTAATTCCATTAATATGTCAAAAAATGAAAGTAGCATTAATGCGTACGTACGGACTACCGTCTCCATGAACGGTGCATTTCATTTCTTTTTATCTCCCAATGTTATGGAATAGTATAAAATGAATATGTACTAGATATATATTATATTTTAATCATTAATACTATTCTGGAGATGTTTAACTTATAACTACATTGACAATCATTTTCTAACAAGTTCATTTTTCACTCTTGTACCAAATATTGACAAAAATGTCTGATATGAACTCACATTATTAACCAATTATTATAACATTATAATATGTGATATTAACTGGCTAATAATATTTAAATTAGTACCTTAAGAAATTATAAATTGAACAATGTTTATAATTCAAGAATCCAAAGCAATGAACAAGACAAGTCAGACTTGAGGTAAGGGATCCAACCTCTCTCTTTCTTTTTAAGTACTCTCTTTTATGTCACTTCTTCTATGCTCCTCTTTCTTATGTTGGGGGATGTTCTTTTATATTCCTATTACTATAAATTTTATGTTCATATTACGCGAGACCCTATTTTATTTCATCAATCCATTTTTTTGAAGTTGTAAGTGGCACCGTTAGGCTGTCGATTTTTCGTAAGTGATTTTTTCATCACACTTTTTATTCCCATGAGATTCATGCTACATTGGCCAGTATTTATTTTTGTGTGGTGTATGTAATGACCATTATTTTACTATATGTATAATATAATCTCATTTATAGGTATTTATATCTTTATTGTATGACCCTTATTTCTTGGGGTGTACGTTTCGAATGTTTCCCAAATCGGTAAGGGAACCTTTCACCCTCCTCTTTTTAAAAGAATTCTTTTGTTTTTCCTTTTAATTTACATCTAATTATGTTGGGATATTCCATCCTATATCCTTATTGATTTAAAATTTATTTCCAGGTGATGATACACCCTTTTTGTCCCATCAACTAATTTTCTGAATTTTAAAGTGACGCCATTACGGTGTCGAATTTTACCAAGGGAACAATTTAACACAATTTCGATTTCTTTGGGTTCAACATGTAGTTATTGAATATGTCATCATTTGAGTATGGGTGAATGACCTATGATTGTTTCAAACTTAATATCCACTTATATTGGGAGTATTAATATTTTTCACACATAATTATGAGATTGATTTATCCTTAATTTAAGGATACCTTCTTTATAAGGGATTTCATCTCATTTTACATTTCCATTGAGACTTCATTTTTGATATGCACCAATTCACTATTATATGTTGTATATACTAACCTTTGGAATATTATATCATTACTCCCTTTATTCTCATGATATTATAATGTTCTTATTAAATGTTATTCCTCAATTATTGTATTCAATTGCCTCTCATTTTGTTAAAAACCCATTATCTAAAATATAATTTTTAATTTTTAATGATTTATTTTTATAAATATTTCTCAATAATATCCATGTTTTCATAATGGTTTTGGGGATTTATTTATATGGATATTAAAGGTTTAAAATTTTAAAATCATGAAAGTGGTATGAGACACTTTGATTCAAAAATCACTTTATTAAATTTTGTAAATGGTTTTGAAAATGGTTTTTAGAATGGATTCATTTTTTAATCATCTTCAAATGTTATATTGTAATTTCAATGTGGGAATTTTATCTCTCCTTTATGCTTAAGTTATGTGATATGATTATGTTATGGTTCATGGGCATTGTTTATGAAGACGGGTGATTCCGTGATAAACTAAGGGTGGGTGAGCCCGATATAGCTCTCCAATTCATTGGGTAATGCGAAGGAGTTAAATGTTAAGGGTTCTCTGAATAGATTTAGGGAATATACTGTTATGGGTTTTCCAAACGTAACCATGAAGGTTACTCCCTATTTAAGAATGTTATGAATTCCTTAAGTTACCTTTATACCTTATGATTTCTATTGTGTTATGCATAAATCTTATGATTTTAGGATGTATGTTAAATTGATTATATTTTATGAGTAAAGTATGATTTCATTGATTCTTATATATACATGGACTGATGTTTTCGTTCCATACTCTTATAACCCTTATTGAGATTTTTAGGCTCATCCCATGTTTTTAAATTTTTTCGCAGGACATTAAGTTGAATAGGGTCAAGGATGGGATCATGGAAATGTCTGGCTGTCTAAAACAATGAACTAGACATGACTCTTTTGTTCATGAGTTTTTATTTTTTTGAAAAAATTGATGCTGTATAGATTCCTGTACTTTTTAATCTTTGAGATGTAATATTTATGTCCTAATTCTCTAAAACTCTAATCCTAAAATGATCCTTATTTTGAATTATTTATTTAATTAAATAATAAGTAATGTTTATGGACAAGTCCTTATAATGCATCAGTTTATGCATGTGGGTTTCAGGGAGGACATCGGGGATGATGCCATGGTTTGGATGAGAATGTTTTGATGTTTGGATATTCCTATTGGTCATTTATCTTTTTTACATTACTCACTTCTCAAGGAACCCAGTTTTTCTTACCCTATTCCAAAAGGTGCGATGATGCATGAGGTATACCATGTACTTTCCGTGTGTATCTTTTCGAGGGAGGATGCGTCTTTTCCATTTCTATATGTGGAAAATACTTGAAAGGTAGTTCATATACTCTCTAATTTTATCCACCTTGTTTTCAGTATATTAGAATGGTTTTCTATAATTCCAAGGAATATGGGAATTTAATAATTTTTTTAATAAATGATTGAATAAATTTTGATAACCCATGGGGTTGGAGCATGTTGGGACGCAATGCTGTGGTTAATATTTAATGAAAAATTGGACTTTGGGTGTGATGCTAACGAAATATAATGTGTATTTGTTAATAGTTAATTAATGTTTAAATAATTTCATAATGTAATGTGATACTGATAAAAAATGAATGAAGGAATTTAATAGATATTTTTATATAGTTGGGTGCTTATAGGATAAGTAGTCTTATAAGTGGCAGTCGAGAGTATGAGAGACATTACCTACAGTTGATTTAATGACTAGGTTTAGACCATAGTGTGGTTGCAAGATATAGTATATTCTTATGTTTTTTGTTTTTATATATGATACTTCACCCCACCAATTATGGGAACTGACACCCTAGGGATTTATATAGCTGGTGGGTGTTTTCCACGATATTCTAGTGTGAGGATGGTTGGATGACTACCCCCTTTAACCCCACTCTCATCTCTTGGTAGTTACATGTGCTGATAGGCACAATGATTAATTTATTTCATCTATGTGTGTAGAGGGATGTAATGGATTGTGGATATTCAGACACATATATTCTGGATATTATTTCCTATGGGTACAATAAGTGTAACATGTATTGGATATGATGGATTGTTGATCCATACTCGGTGTATGTGCTATAATGGATTGAGGTTTAATAACCAATGTATGAGACACGTTATGTGAGATTTTGTAGCTCCAAAAAACTACATAGTTAATTTCCTTAAGTGGATGAGGTGGTTTTGTTGCATAAGGTGCATGTTGTGGTGATTTGTCTAGTTTTCTGTTGACATGCTATTTTGGAGAGTGATTCATAGGACATGCGATGTTGGGAAAAATAAGAAAACCACTAGGGATGTAGAAGCATGTTACCCATGATATTATTTTTTATGTTACATACTCTTTATGTGATACATGATGAGAGTAGATGATGCTTGGAACATTGTATACCTGTTTAGGTTATGTGTTAGTTTTACTCATTGTTCAATGTGTTTTAGCATGATTTCTTTACTTTTGGATGAGAGGCATCATGGATGATCCTATTATGTATGCTGTTATAATCATCCTATATGTATATATAAAAAGTTTTTCTGGTCAGTTGAAACATGTTGAAGATCAAGTAGGTTACTATTAGCATGGGGTTGTCGAAGATTTTTTGGTTTCGTGGTAGCTATTTTTTTAATTCCCTTTGGATATTTTTTTTGTTTCAATTTTAGTAATTTTTTATGACATCATATTTTTCTACAAGGAATTTCTTTTATATTTTAGTCTTAGTTGGAGTTGTTTTGTGTATGCCTTATCTCTCTATTTCGCACGTGTTCTATTAGAGGGTAATGTATCCCATTTGTTTGTTTATTATACCCTTAGTGGTATTTTTCAATCTGGGGCCTACTGGAGGTGGGACTCAGGGGTCACTATCTTCCATCACACATTTTTGGTCCAAGAGGTGTACACCAAGTGGGGGGGGGGTTGCGATAGAGTGGAATCATAGATCTGGTCATTGTATAGGGTGGATTTTGGCATTAAGCATATGTGAGGATGCATGTGTTGGTTGGGAAATAGTGTCAATTTTCTTATAACGTGATGCAAAGACTAGATACCAGATGATACATAGGTGTTTAGGGACTCATGTGATCTAATGAATGGACATTTATGTTTTGATTGGCTACTAAACAACAAGATAATACTTCCATGTTACAGATCTAGGAATGGATACTGCATCATTCTTCTTTGTTCATGGGTTTGGATTGGTATAAAATGGGATATGTTAACATAAAATAAATAAAATAATACAATTAATTAATTAATGCTGGTTCTTCCATATTCTAGGTTTAGGATCTCCAACTGTTTGTTATTTTATAGGTATGGCTTCAGGTTGACAGCCTCATCTGGTTCACGCAGATGATGTCCAACAGGATTTTCCCATAGATCACTATAGGGTACAGGATGAAGTCATAGAGTATTTGAGGAGTACAATCTAAGAGTATCAGCACTAGAGTATGTAGAAGTAATGGGGTCCACTTCAGAGGTAGTCATGGGAGAGTGTTTAGAGGAGATATAAATAGGATTTAGTTTTATATGTGTTTGTAAAGATCAATGTCTACCTTTATTTGTGATGATGTTGCATAGAGAAACAAGGCTGTGGTGGTTCTTATTTTTTGGGATCACGAGGATTCAGATATCTCAGGGGAGGAGTTCATAGAAAAGTTCAGAGTCGAGTTTCATTCATCAACCATGAACCTGTCCAGTCTTTAGGAGCTTCATACCCTTTCACATGGGACCTAAAATGTTAAATCGTTTCGAATTTATTTAAATAACCTTTTACGGTATGCTTCAGACCTATTTCATGATGAGGTGGTTGGGGTGATTCATTTTGAGGAGGCTTTTCATTCAATGATCCAGTGCTTGGTCACCCTATTTATGTTGAAAACATATCATGAGGTGCTGGAGAGGGTAGAGGTAGTCGAGTTGACATTATCCAGAACTACATCTTCATGAGGGCGGAGTCATCATGATTCCTCACAAGTGGAGTTGTGGTCCATTTTTATTATTTTTCAATGGAGAATAATTTCCATTCAGCTTTTGGTATGTCCCATCCCTTAGTATCTCATTTAACAGGGGAGGTCGATCTCAGTCTTATTCCAAAGTATCAAGCTCTTGTTTTTCTTATGAAGTATGGGGTAATCAGTAGTGAGAGTTCCAAAGCATTTAGAGTAGTCATCATGGATCGTGTGTTGAACTCCAGGTTCCTCTGTTGAGTCAATTCCATCCAAGGTAGCAGTAACATGTTGCATCATCATTGGAATAGTAAAGAGAATACGACATAGGCAAAGGAAAACATTGTGATTCTCCCAATCCATAGATATTAGAGCATTGTTGTGGTGGTGGTCATCATCAGGGTTAGAGAGGATATATAGTAGGTTATGGAAAGCTTCATTCATTTGTGTTAAATGTTCTAGGAAATTCAGACAACATATGAGGTACCTTCTTCTTATTTTCTACGTTTTTAGTACAATTTCAGATTTAAGAGTGATATAATACTTTATATAATCATACCTTTTCAATGATTTGGTATTTTTGGTAGAGGGTCTTCTAGTTCCCATAGAGTTGACTATGCTATTTAGAGGTTGATCTGACATGTTTGAAGTGTGTATAGACTTGAGCAAGTACTGGGGATGTACAACTCTTGGGGAGATTTCCCAGGTTTATGGATACAACCATTTGATGTCATTCTTAGAAAGGATTATTTGTATTAGGTGTAGTATATCATGAATTTATTAAGGAGTCGTATTGTTCTCTTCAATGACGATAGAGAGCCATGGGTGTCAGATTATGAGCGAGACCCTCAGATGGGTCAGAGGTGTGTTTTATCGTTATCATCCATGATGGCAGAGCTGGTGCTATGTAATATAGAGGATTATTAGTTGGCATTTTCTAGGATTGAAGAAGTGTCCCCAGATGTACTTCCATAAGAGGTTGTACCATTACCCCACTGATGATAGATTGATTATGGGACCAATCTACCTCAAGGATCATATCCAATCTCTATGTATCCATATAGGATGACCCCTTATAAGTTAGTAGAGATACATATACATCTTTATGGTCTTTTAAAGTGGGGTTTTGTTCATCCAAATGTGACCTTATGAGGTGGATAAGTTTTGTTCATGAAGAAGGTTGATGATAGTCTGTGTTTTTGTATCAATTATCATTTCATAAACATTTTCACAATGAAGAATCGATATCCCATCATGTGGATTGATGATTAATTTGATAAACTAATGGGTGAAATTTGGTTATCAAAGATATACTTGTGGTCATTATATCATCAAATTCATGTGAAGTATGATTATATCTTGAAGATTTCATTCTTTTGGTGTCATGGGCCTTACGAGTATATTGTAATGTTGTTCGGTGTGACTAATGACCTAGCTATGTTCATGGGATTGATTCAAATTGTGTTCTTCAAGTTTCTAGATATGTTCATGGGGGTTTTCATCGATGACATCCTTATCTACTGCACATCTTAGTATGAGCATTGACGGTATCTACATGCCATTTTTGATTTATTTGTCAACAACTGATATTTGGGACGATGTTGAAGTGTGAGTTCTAGGTTCGAGAAGATTATTTCTTGGGGAATGTTGGGTCACAACTATGGGTAGATGTTGATCCATTAATGATAAATGCAGTTGTGTCTTGGGAAAACCGTAAGACAGTGGTAGAGGTGTGATGTTTCCTTGGTCTCACAGGCTATTACAGGAGGATTGTAGCTGATTTCTATCATGTTGTGTCATATATAACTGCATTGACTAGGAATAGTCAATCATTTGGGTGTACTCATTATTGATAGGAGGCTTTTGAGTATTTCATGTTGAAGTTTTTATGTTCTCCATTTCAATGTCATCCAACAGAGGGAGTTCTATTTCATGTTTTCTACAATTCTTTGCATTTGGTGTTAGGATATGTTTTGATGCACCAGAGAATGGTCATTTATTAAAGGGCTCGAATGTTTCATCCCAATGAATATAACTTTTCCACCTTTGATCATGAGTGTGTAGCCATGGTGTTTTATCTGATGTTTTAGATACATTACCTCTTTAAAGATAACATTGTGGTTTTCACTGATCATAAGATCCTATGGTATGATTTCCCTCAGAGTGTCATAAAATTGTGACACCGTCAGTGGATGGTGTTCTTATAGGAATATAACATAGAAGTCTCACATACACATGGGAAGGGGAATGTTGTAGCTGATACATGAATGAACAATTCATGTAGTAATGCAGTGCATGAATCTATTGATTACATGAGAGTAATGGAAGAACATTCTGAATTAAATCTCGATATGGGAGAGGTTGGAGGCAGAGGGCACCTTTTTCTGATGATAGTGTAGTAATCTCTAGTGTAGAAAGTGGAATAGTCCCATTTGGCGATCTAGAGGTAGAGGTTTTGGAGAGATCAGGTATTTTTGGCGAGGCCCCATATTTTTGGTCTAAGGATGAACAACAATGTGTGTTTTATTAGGGGAGGATTTTTTTCACGCGGAGATGCTATAGAAAGTCCATAGAGAGTTCCATTATTCGCCGTTATTTGTGTATACTGGCATGACAAAGATTTATCATGGAATTATTTGTTATTTTTGGTGGCCTAGGATGATGTGTGAAGTTGTTGAGTTTGGGCATCGATGAGTGGTCTTCCAGTAGGAGAAGGTTGAGCACTGTGTCCCTGGTGGGTTGTTTTATTCATTTGATATTCCTCAACGGACGTGGGAGTATATCACAATGTGAATTGTTAATGGTTTACGTCGATCATAGGGAGAACATGATTCTATATGGGTGGTACTGGACCATTTAACAAAATCACCCCCTTTATAGAGATCATGGAGTCAATCTTAGTGGATGTTTTGTCGATGCCGTATCTGGATGAGGTGTTCAGTCTCCACGGAGTCCCGAGGAGGATAATTTATGATCGAGATACTCATTTTACCAATAGGGTGTGGAGAGGACACCATCATGATTTTTGTTCACATATATTCCTTAGAATAGCTTTTTATCTTCATATGGATGGTCGGACAGAGCAGACTATCCAGAGTCTTGATGACATGGTATGCTCTTGTGTCCATGATTTTGGAAGTTTATGGATGTGGAACATACCCTTAGTAGAGTTCTCTTACAATATTAGTTTTCACTCGACCATTATTATGGCATTGTTTAAAGCCTTGTATGATTGACCGTTATGTTATCCATTGTGGTAGACAGGGGTAAGAGTGTTAGAAATTCTCAAACCAGAACTAGTGTAGGATACGTCAAAGATGGTTCAGGTGATTTGTGAGAGGATGTATATTTCTATGGATCATTAGAAAACATATTTCGATCAAAGGATGATATAATTGGACTTTGATATTGGGGATCACATGTTTCTAATGGTGACTGTACAAATTGGAAACAATTATTTGGTCATGGAATTATGCATTCATTGTGGTTTGATGGTCCTTTTTAGGTGTTGGATCATGTTAGATCCATGGAGTATCGAGTAGCACATCCCCCAAAGTTCAGTTGGATAAAGGATTTTTTTCATGTTTCATAGCACTATCATTGTCCTCATGAGGACTCTCACATCATATATTGGGGATAAATCTATGTTGATGATGATTTGACCTTTGAGGAGTGGGCTATGGAAATCCATAATCACGAAGATAAGGTGTTGTGGTGGCCTTCTATCCCCTTTTTTCGTGTCTTGTGGTGACACGGTGGCCTAGAGGAGAGATGTTATGAACACGAGCTGCAGATACATGATCAATACCCTAATTTGATTGATGTTTAACTCTTTAAAGGTAAAACTTTTTTCTTTGTGGTTATAGATCATTCATATTTATATGATTGCATTCTTTCATTGAATCTTGTGGTTTGCTGTCTTTTGAAATGTATCATGGTGGGAGGTTGTTAAGAACCATTTTCATTTTCCTTTTGTGTTAATTATGGATTTTTGAGGAAAATATTGTTTTGAGAGTTATATGATGTAATTTACCAGGCATCTCTAGTCCATTACCTTGCCGAAATATGGTGGATGAGGTGTTCTAGGAGGTCAAGGTGACCCATCTCCAACACGTCTCCGAATTTCCAGTTCAATGAACATTGTTTCCAGTTTTATGAACAATGTCATGGTGTCCCTGAAATGTTATCATAGAAACAGTCTCACAAAAACGGTGACATAGTAACTGTGATTCTACAATGTATTCAGAAGGATGAGTCTACATTGTTTCTAAAACAATGAGTGTATAGTGTTGGCTTAATTGTGATAAATCTAACGTAGATTCTACAGTGTTTTGTGAATTGTGAGTCTATACTATTTTCAGAATGGTGAGTCTACAATGATTCTAGAATGGTGAGTAAATATTCTATTTCCAAACATATAGATTTTTTCCAGTTTGAACAATGTAATGTTTTCTTCGATGTTATATGTGTTAAAGGAAATGTTTTTTGGGATATAAGGAGGATTTATATTTATTTTTTCTTAAGGATTAGGGTTCCTTTAATTGGTCAAACAATAAGGTTTAATGCAATCCTCTTTTAAGGGAAACTCCAACATCTCTTAAACCACATATCAGTTAAATCTTCTAAATGTCCCAGATATCTTGTTCCCTTATTCTTCAACCATGTTATCTGGTGCATGATGCTCTAACATTTCTGTACGTCCCATAGGATTCGTCTGATAAAACATTCATCATTGGATTGGTTCCCCCTGATGTTCTTTTTTCATCATCTGAACCCCCTATTTTGGTCCAACTATGAATTATGGATCAATCATAGATATAAGGTATAATCTATCATTGTTATTTTGGGTTCATCTCCTTTTTTTCTCCTTTCCCTATTATGGAATTCTATCTCTACGTTCATAATGGATTTTTTTGGGTTATTCTTAGTGTGGTTCTGTTTCGGAATCCTCGGGTGGATGCAGTCCTCCAAGAGAGGAGATCATGATTTGTTTTTTTCGATTAAAATATATTTAGAAACATTTTGTGGTAGTGGATTCATTTCTTTTCTATTATTTTACCTGAAACTATAGTGTAATCATGCTTTGGCCCACTATATCGCAATGGCATGCACATAATAAATATTTGAATCAGATAAATAAATTGATATTTATTATATGTTATTGCCTCTCTTTTTTAGATAATGTGATATATATTCATTATTTTCAATGATTTTTGTTTTATATTTATAATTTTAAAGAACTAAATGTAAAAATTATTTTATTATTATTTAGATTAAGATAATGTGGTTTGCAAATTAATCTAATTGTTGTTGTTGTAATTTGAAGATAATCAAATTGATTCAAAAAGCATGTATAATATAATTTTTATAGCTATAATAGCTTGTTGTATAGGTTAAACATAGTTGGAACCGCCAATGAAAAATTCATTTAATTCATTATGGATAAAATAACCGGTTGTTTGATAAATGGTTGGAACTTTTAGGAATTTGAGTTACCCTATTTCATGTAAAGGCCAGAAACCATATGCTTAGAGCATTGAGAGATCATTGTGTCTGAAGGGTTGATGCCTTTTTTATGGGCCAAGCACCCAATTGATAAGATATTTGTTTTCCTACTTCTTGTGTTGTGATGTGAGCCAAGATGGTAGTTGCGATATGGGGGGGAAGGGAGCCCTGTTGGTTTTGACAGCATTTGATGCCAAGTGTGGAAAGATGCATCAGTTTATGCATGTCGGTGTCGGGGAGGACACGGGGGAGGATGAAATGGGTAGGATGTGAATGCTTTGATGATTTCTTATTCTTTTTGGTTTTTTATGTTCAATATTTTTCCCACTGCTCAAGGAAGATGGTTTTTATCACCCTCCTTCCAAAAGGGGTAATATGAGCTGGGTATGCCATGTGCTTTTTGTGTATAGCATCTACAGGGAAAATGGTCTATTATCTTGCTATATGGTGAAATAATTGAAGGTTATTTCATATACTCAATGAGTTTACCCCCCATGTGTTTAGTATCATAGAATGTTTTTCTAGAATTTCTACGAAAATGGGAATGTTATAATGTTGTTAATAAATGATTTAATTAATGATGTCATCCCATGGGGTTAGAGTTTGTTGGGATGTAATGATGAGGTTGTAATTTATATGAATAGTAGACTTTTTGTGTGATTCTTGTGAAACATAATATGGAATTGTTAATGGTTAATTAAGGTTTTAAGAATTAATTACATAATGTTAATGTGTAAAAAAGGGAATGATGTAATGTAATAAATATCATTAAATGGTTATGTGATTAAAGGATTCCTAGTCATAGATGTGTCAGTCTAGAGTTCGAGAGATTTTAGTTGTATTTGAATCTATGAAAAGTATAAGACCATAGTGTGTTTGTGAGATATAGTATATTCTATACATTGTGTGTTTGTATACGCTACTCCACCCCACAAGTTAGGGAAATTGACACATAAGTGATTCTGAGACTAGGGGTGTTTTCCCCAACATTCCAACGGGAGGATAGATTGTTGACTACCCCCATTTGGAAACACTCTATATAGGTGGTAGTTACATGTGCTAGATGGTATAGAGGTTAGTTTTCCCCATATTTTTGTGTTTATGGATCTAATATCTTTTGATTATTCACACACATATTTTTTGTTTACATTTTTCTATGTGCTATTATAGGTGTAACATGTATAGGATATGATGGCTTGATGATCCTTACTCAGTGTGTGGGCTATAGTGGATTGAGGATTAATAATCTATGTATGATTTACATTATGTGAGCTGGGGTGGCTCTAGGAATCTACCTGTTAACTTTTCTTTCATTGTCATGGTGGTTTATTTAATGAGGTGGATGTTGTGGTGCATCAACCAGGTTTCTATGGGAAATCATTTTTGTAAGGACCCATCCTTAAACCTTACTTAATCTTGAGTTATTACAAGATTACATATTGAGGATGCTTTAGGGATTATTGTTTTAGAGAATTAGATCATAAAACATGCATTACATTCCACATTTAAACAATGTGGTTACATAAAAGATAGTAATCATTTTCCCCTTCAACAGAAACAAATTTAAAATAAAACATTGATTCTTTCTTGAAACTTCCTTGACACAATAATCATATCATGTACCATTCCCTTGACCTGTGAAAAACATTTCAAAAAAATGGGATGAGCATAAAATGCTCATTAAGGGTTATAAAAATATTCAAAGGAAACATCAGTTCATATATGCATAAGAATGAAATCATACATTACCCATAAAACATAAGCACTTTAACATACCTCATAAAATCATGAATAAATCATATAAATCATAATACATAAAGGTAACTTGAGGCATTTATATCATTCTTACGTAGGGACTAACCCTCTTGGTTACGTTTGGAATACCCATCAAAGTATATTCCCGAAAACTATTTGGAGAAACCTTAACATTTATTTCCTTCACATTACCCAATGCATTGGAGAGCTGTATCGGGCTCACCCGCCCTTATTTTATCATGGAACCACCCATCTTCATAATAATGCCCAAGAACCATAACATAATCATATCACATAAAATATGCATAAAGGAAACATAACATTTCCACCTTTAAATCACAAGATATCAATACAACACATTGATATAAAATAATTATGTAAACCAATTTCAATACCAAAATAAAAGAAAAGTAAAAATGGTATTTATTTTTCATTCAAAAAATTTTAAGGTTTGTAGAGGAAGCCGAAAGTCAAATAATGGTCATGGCGGTGGAGAAGTCATTGTCGCCACATATGTATGACAGACAAAACATTCCCTTTTGTCCTTTGTTAAAACACTTCGTATAAAAAGATTCCTTTTGAATTATCAAAAAATTCAAAGGGTTTTATACACCATATAAATGAAAGTTGTGTATAAAACAAAATATGCCTTAATGAAAGAAGATTGAGACAAATTCCCTTACCTCGTGTCCAACTTGACTCAATTGTTCTTTAACCTCCTGAATCATAAAATTGAGTTAATTTGTAAATTATTAAGAACCCATTTTCAGGTTCATTATTCGTTTTTATATCACTTATTACCATGTCATGGACACTATGTAATTATTTATGTTAATAACGGTCGTTTTAACGATCATTGGTACTTGAGTCAAAAATAAACTCTTTATAATTACTAGTTGTTCACGTATTCATTAAATCCAGAGTTATATTAATTATGTAGATATCATAAATATCATATATATCCAGTATATACATGCATTTATAATATTACATAACATTTATAGGTAAGAAATGAAATGCACCGTTCATGGAGGCGGTAAGCCGTATGTACGCATGAAAGATAATTTCATTTCTATTTCGATGTTTATGGAATGTAATCATAATGAAATTAAGGTATATTACAATTCCAGTATAATTTCATAAATAATATCATTAACTCCATCCTTTATACGTCCCACATATGGCATTAATGAATCAAATCACTTTGAGGGGGCTGTAGTCCGCACTTCCTAAAAAGAAATTATCATGTTTTCCCACAATGGAAACCACATTGGAATGCCACAAATGAAAAATACAGAAGCAAAAAGAAAACCTAAAAATAATATATATCATATATAAATATAGTGTCATCTTAAGGTCCACCTTTGACTATGTCAGAAGAATATTGAACAATCATCGTTTCGTGAGGCAGAAATTTGCCATCCACGGAAACAATATTCTATTTAACCATTAGATGTAGGTGTGTGTACTTGTAGATCTAATCCGTCTTATAACAACATCCTAGTATATTGAAGATACTGGATTTTTTAAAAAAGAAATTACTAAAATGCGTTTAGGTGGTTGGAGAAGCAAAAGAAAACATAAGAACACAAGAGAAGACACTACCTCTAAAACGGGTAACTATTTTTGATTTGAGCTCAAAGGCTTCCATAGAAATACATCATCCCAAAGTGATTCTTCTAGGATTAAGAGAGATATGTGGAGAGACAAAATGGGTTGGGTTTGGCCTAGACAAAGGCTTGAGAGGTTTGGGTAAGGAGGTAGAGGTGGGGGCCATTTATAAGAGGAGAGGAGGGGCACTCTTAGAAAGGTATAAAATGTTACATAATGTTCAAATGAGTTTCAGATTATAAAGTTCCCAAATTGATGTATTTAGAGGATAAGGTGATAAGGGAAAGAAATATACACATACAATAGGTATTTTTCTTTTGTAGTTCTTATATTTGACATTATCCTTTAATTTTATTCAAATCGTTAAATAATAAGGTAATCGCTGCATCATCATGATGTCATAAATAATTTAATTTATATAATGTATAAAAATTATAATAAAATACTATGATTTAGAAAATAACTTTAGATTTCCAATTAATATTTATAGTAAAATATATGACTTGAATAACTCCATGTAAAAATAGTTTTAGTAAAACAATACATGTTTGTGTCATTTTTACCTTTACTTTAAATAAAAAGCATTAATGTCATTATTTTACCCAAGTGGATCTATGGGGTGCTTATAAACGACCCATGGGTTTTATTGGTCGCCCGTGACACATACAATATGGGTAGGACTTGTTTCAAAGTCATTTCATATTATTAATACATTATTTTTACCTTATGCTACACTAATTTCCTCTAATCGCGATTAAAAACTTAAAAGTTACTAGTCAGCAAAAAATTATTTTAATCCCATTGAGCCACATTTTACTTCCTAATGACAACCATGTATTTTTTATTTTTGAAATTAAAAACATATAGGTGGTAAAATTTCATTTAAACAAAAAGTTAGTTTTTTAGTACCACTTAGTGGTTTCACTATTCATCAAAAATTGACGTTTTTCAAAAAAATACCAAAACATCACCCAAAGCTATATTTGATATTATGAATTAAAAAATGATGTATATTCTACCAAATTCATAAAATATAAGTTACAATAATTAATTTAATAATTAATTCTCACTGTCATAACAAATATTGTGTTTTTATGAAACAATATATATCAAAAGATTGTCACTAGTTTAAGTCTAATTTCAAAATTGAAATTAATTCCAACAACCAATATTGGATTAAATGGTAAAAATATATTCTAATTTCACTTTAAAAACAACTCAAAATATAATATAATCATCTATATAAATTAGATTAAAACGAGGTTTTGAATTAAAATACAACATTTTTCACTATTCATTAAAAGATGAACATTATTAGAAATATACCAAAAATTTACACAAAGTAAATATTGATGTACCGATTATAAATAAGTGTTTTATTTAGTCCAATAGAAATTATAACAGTGATCAAAACTATATTTAATGAAGTTTCACCATCAAAAGGCGATTAGTGGACCATTAGTGAACATTAGAGTATATATGCCTAAAATTGAATTCTTTTCGTTTTTAAGAATTTATCCTTAATTGGATAAATGTAAAATCATTTAACAATCATATATAATAAGATTTTAGTTATTTATATTGATTCCCACCAATAAAATGGCTATGTGTTAACTACATTTAAATTTATATTATTTTATTTCTAGTGTGCAACGTACGATTTCAAAGAAACTCCTCGTTGCTTATCAGGTACTCTATCGAACATAGAAATACCTTTAAAGTAAAATAAATATTTAATTCATAAATATTAATAAATATGAAAAAGTATTATTCTTTATTTACCTGGGATGTTACATCCTTCCCCCCTTTTGGGAGTTGCGTCCTCGCAATTTTATTCACTCATAAAAATAAGTGGTGGTATTTATCCCTCATAGCATTCTCAGATTCCCATGTCACCTCTTCAACTATATGGTTTTTCCACAAAAATCATTACCTTGTGAATTTCCTTATTTGGCAACACTTTCTCTCTATGGTCAAGAATCTGGACTGGTTGTTCTTCATAAGATAGATTCTCTTCACGCTGAACCACATCTGGACTCAAAACATGAGATGTATATAGCATACATTCTCAACATCAAAACATGAAAAACATTGTGTACCTGAGATAAACGCGGAGGTAAAGAAACTCGGTAAGCAACTGATCCAACTCTCACCAGAATTTCATATGGTCAAATGAACCTTGGACTTAGCTTTCCTTTCCTAAAAAATCGCATCACACTTTTCCATGGTGAATCATTGAGAAAAACATGAACACCAACCTCAAAAGATAGATCCTTTATCTGGTTATCCACATAACTCTTCTGCCTGCTCTGATATGTTCTCATGTATTTATGAATCAACTGAACTTTTTTTCTACCAACTCTTCTACCATTTCTTGTCCCATCAACTTCCTTTCACCCACTTCATCCCAGAAAGATTGAGTTCGACACCGCTTCCAATATAAATCCTCAAATAGTGCCATCTGTATACTATAATGAATACTGTTATTAAAAAAAAACTCAACCAAATAAATATGTTGGTCCCAACATCCCTGATAATCAATCGACCAAGAACGTAGTATATCATCCAAAGTTTGAATTATTCGTTTTGACTGCCCATCTGATTGAGGATGAAAAGTTGTACTGAAATTTAATTCAGAAACCAATGACTTCGGAAGGCCTTTCCAAAAGTTAGAAGTAAACCTGAGATCACGATCAGATATAATGGTGAAGAGAACTACATGTAACCTGACTATAAATATATGATACAAACGAGAATGTCGATCTAGGGAAAAGTTTCTTTTATAGCAAGGAAATGAACAGATTTAGGCAAGCGATCAATAATAACCCAGATTGCATTATTACCTCGAGGTGTCTCCGACAATCCCACAACAAAGTCCATGGATATATTTTCCCATTTCCACTCTGGAACTGGTAAAGGCTGAAGCATCCCTTTTGGTAACTTCCGATCTTCTTTAACCTGTTGACATGTCAAACACTTTACAGTAAAATCAGCAATATCCATATTCATTCTATCCCATTAGTAATACTTCTGAAGATCTCTATACATCTTAATACTTTATGGATGAACTGAAAATAGAGAACTATGAGCTTCACATAACAACTCTCTGTCCAAATTTTAATCACAAGGCACATACAATCTCATCCCAAATCTCAAAACACAATCATTATAAATGTGGAATTCATGCAACATACCCTTCTGAACTAGCCCTACATTTTTTTGCAACTCACTATCTTTCTTCTGTGCTTGCTTGATTCTGTCTGATAGAGACGATTTCACTGATACCTGAAACAAAACAGATGGACATCCTGCACCAAAAAATATTATGCCAAAGGTCATGAAATCCTTAAATAAGGATCACGTTCCAAACACAACAATGTTAATGAAGTATTACTTTTTTGACTCAAAGCATCACCCACTTTATTTGCTATTCCCAGATGGTAATGAATTGTATAATCATAATCCTTGATTAATTTTAGCAATCTCATGTGTCTCATGTTCAATTATTTTTGAGTGAATATATACTTTAAACTTTTGTGATCGATATATATTTCACACTTTACTCCATACAAATGATGCCTCCAAATTTTTAAAGTGAAAACAACAACAGCTAATTCCAAAACATGTGTAGGGTAATTTTCCTCACAATTTCTCAACTGCCTTGAAGCATAAGCAATTACCTGATTATTCTGCATTAGAATACAAAAAAGTCTTTTCAATGAAGGATCACTGTAGATAAAAAACTCAAAATTCCTAGTAAGTAGTTCCAAAACAAGAGCATTCACTAATTTTATTTTCAGTTCCTGAAAACAATCATCACATTCTTTTGTCCAGAAAAACATAACACCCTTCCGAGTTAGCTTATTTATTTGACTAGATAACGGTGAAAAATTTCTGACAATCCTTCGGTAATAGCCTACCAAACCAAGGAAGCTACGAATATCAGTTACATTTGTGGGTCTTGGCCATTCAACAACAATCATTTTTTTCAGGATCAAACATTATTTCATCTTTAGACACCATGTGACCAAGGAAATAAATTTGTTGCAAACAAAACTCACACTTTCTGAATTTCCCATACAATTTCTTTTCTTTTAAGGTTTTCAAAATAACTCTTAAATGTAATTAATGCTCTTATTTAATTTTATAAAACACCAAAATATCATCAATAAAAACAACCATCATTTTTCACCTGAGTCAACTAAGCCATCACTACAACAAACTATTTAGTTTTGATTCTGACCATCTCAGGATAATGATTTGAAAGGTCATTTCCCTCTATATGCCTTCCCATAAAAGTTGTTCTGGTTCATTTATGAAAAACCATTATTAACAAACATGTCTTAGATGAAGCGACATGATAATTTTCAAATGATATATCATTTTAATTTCACCATAAAAAAATATTTTTGGATAATCATTTAAAAGAAATATAACTCCTAAAGTTATCTAAACCGTCCTCTGATACCAACAATAAGTCCCCTAACTTAAACCTTACTTAATTTTGAGTTATTACCAGATTACACATTGAAGATCATTTCAGGTTTAGAGTTGTAGAGAATTAGATCATAAAACATGCATTACATTCAACATTTAAACATAGTGGTAACATAAAAGATAGTATTCATTTTTCCCATCAACGGAAACAAATTTCAAATAAAACATGTATTTTTTCTTGACACTTCCTTGACACTATCATCATATCATGTACCATTCCATTTACATGTGAAAAACAATTCAAAAATGTGGGTTGAGCATAAAAGGATCACTAAGGGTTATAAAAATATAGAAAGGAAACATGAGTTCATATATACATAAGAATGAAATCATACATTATCCATAAAACATAAGCACTTTAACATACCTCATCAAATCATGACTAAATCATAAAAATCATAAGACATAAAGGTAACTTGAGTCATTCATAACATTCTTACGTAGGGAGTAACCCTCTTGGTTAAGTTTGGAATACCCATCACAGTATATTCCCTAAATCTCTTCAAAAAAACCTTAATGTTTAACTCCTTCACGTTACCCAATGCATTGGAGAGCTATATCGGGCTCACCCACCCTTAGTTTATCTAGAACCACCCGTCTTCATAACAATTCCCAAGAACTATAACATAATCGTATCACATAAAACATGCATAATGGAAACATAAAATTTCCACCTTTCAATCTCAAGATATCAATAAAAAATATATATATAAAAACATTATGAAAACCATTTTCAATAACAAAATAAAAGAAAAGTAAAACATGGTATTTATTTTTCATTCAAAAAAAGTTAAGTCATATAGAGGAATCCAAATCTCTAATAATGGTCATGGCGGTAGAGAAGTCGTAGTCGCCGAATATGTATGGAAAAAAACATATAGGTGGTAAAATTTCATTTAAACAAATAATCAGTTTTTTAAGTACACTTAGTGGTTTCACTATTCATCAAAATTTGATGTTTTTCAGAAAAATACCAAAACATCACCCTAAGATATATTTGATATTTTTAATTCAAAAATGATTTCTATTTTACAAAATTCATATCATATAATTTACAATAATTATTTTAATAATTAATTCCAACGGTCAGAAAAAATAGCATGTTTTTTTGAAATAATATATATCAAAAGATTGACACTAGTTTAAGTCTAATTTCAAAGTGAAATTCATTCCAACTACAACTATTGGATTAAATGGTCAAAATATATTATAATTTCCCATTAAAACCAATTGAAAAGATAATATAATCATATAAATAAATTAGATTAAAAAGTGGTTTTGAATTAAAATACAACATTATTCAATTGGTTTTAATGAGAAATTATAATAGAAAGTATAAGAGTCAAAAAAAAAACTATATTTAATGACGGTTCTCCATCAAAATGTGATAAGTGAACCATTAGTGAAAATTAATGTTTATATGACGAAAATTGAATTCTTTTCGTTTTTAAGCCTTTATCCATTATTGGATTAATGTAAAAACATTTAACAAACATAT
This sequence comes from Viscum album, assembly GCA_963277665.1. Lineage (NCBI taxonomy): Eukaryota > Viridiplantae > Streptophyta > Magnoliopsida > Santalales > Viscaceae > Viscum > Viscum album. Next base: position 374,149,182 of record OY728134.1, read on the forward strand.
ATAATAATATTTTAGTTATTTCTATTTATTCCCTCCAATAAAACAGCTACATGTTAACTACCATTTAAAATATTATTATTTTATTACTAGTGTGCAACGTAATATTTCAAAGAAACTCTTCGTTGCGTATCGGGTACGCTATCAAAAATAACAACTCCTTTAAACTAAAATCTATATTTAATTTATAAATACTAATAAATATGAAAATGTTTTATTCTTTAATTACCTGGGATGTTACATCCTTCCGTTGTTTTGGGAATTATGTCCTCGCAATATTATTCAGTCATCAAAATAAGTCCGGGTATTTATCCCTCTTAGAATTTTCAGATCCCCATGTCACCTCTTCAACCAAATTATTTTCCCACAAAACCTTTACCTGGTGAATTACCTTATTCGGAAACACTTTATCTCTATGGTCATGAATCTGGACTAGTTGATCATCATAAGATAGATTCTATTCCAGCTGAACCACATCTGGACTCAAAACATGAGATGGATATGGCATACTTTCTCAACATCGAAACATGAAAAACCTTGTGTACCTGAGATAAACTAGGAGGTAAATCCACTTGGTAAGCAACTGATCCAACTCTTTCCAAGATTTCGTATGGTCCAACGAACCTTGGACTCAGCTTTCCTTTCTTACCAAATCACATCAAACTTTTCCACGGTGAAACATTGAAAAAAACATGATCACCTACCTCGAAAGATAGATCCTTCCTCTGGTTATCCGCATAACTCTTCTGCCTGCTCTGAGTTGTTCTCATGTGTTTCTGAATCAAATGAACTTTTTTCTACAAACTATTCTACCAATTCCAGTCCCATCAACTTCCATTCACCCAATTCATCCCATAAAGATAATGTTCGACAAATCTTCCCATATAATGCCTCAAATGATGACATATGTTATCTAGAATGAAAACTGTTATTATAAGAAAACATAACCATAGAAAAAAGTTGGTCCCAAGTTCCCTGATAATCCATCGAACAAGCATGTATCATATCCTCCAATGTCTGAATTGTTATTTCTGACTGCCCATTGGATTGAGGATGAAACGCTCTACTAAAATTTAATTCAATACCCAACGACTTCTAAAGGCATTTCCAAAAGTTATAAGTAAACCTGGGATCACAATCAGATATAATGGTGAGGGGAACTCCATGTAACCTGACTATCTAGTTGATATTCAAATGATAAAACTGATATAGGCAAAAAGTATCTCATATCGCAATGAAATGAGCAGATTTATTCAAGAAATCAACAATAACCCATATTGTATTATTACCTCGATGTGTCTTCGGTAATCCAACAATGAAGTCTATGGATATATTTTCCCATTTCCAATCTGGCACTGGTAAAGGCCGATGCAACCCTTTCGGTAACTCTCACTATGCTTTAACTTGTTGACATGTCAAACACTTCACAGTAAAATCATCAATATCCCTTTTCATTTCGTCCCACCAGTAATAATTCTGAAGATCTCTATAAGTCTTAGTACTTCTAGGATGAACTGAAAATAGAGAACTATGAGGATTACATAACAAATCTCTTTTAAACTATGAATCAAAAGGCACACACAATCTCTTCCCAATTATAAAAACACAATCATTATCAATGTGGAATTTAGGAAACATACCCTTCTGAACCAGCCCTAACTTTTTCTGCAACTCATTGTCTTGCTTCTGTGCTTGCCTGATTCTATCTGAATGATATGATTTCACTGATACCTGAAACAAAACTGAAGGACATCCTGCACCAACAACTTTTATTCCAATGTTCATCAAATCCTTAATGAAAATATCACATTCCAAACACATCATTGTTAATGAAGTATTACATTTTTTACTCAAAGCATCAGCCACTTTATTTGCTTTAACTTGATGGTAATGAATTGTACAATAATAATCCTTGATAAATTGTCGCAATCTCCTTTGTCTCATGTTCAATTATTTCTGAGTTAATATATAATTTAAACATTTTTGATCGATATATATTTCACACTTTAACCATACAAATGATGCCTCCAAATTTTAAAAGTGAAAACAACAGCAGCTAATTCCAAAACATGTGTAGGGTAACATTCCTCATGAGTTTTCAACTGTCGTGAAGCATAATAAATTACCTGATCATTCTACCTTAATATGCAACCAAGTCCTTTAAATGAAGCATCACTGTAGATAAAAAACTCACAATTCATGGATGGTAGTGCCAAAACTGGAGCATTCACCAGTCTTCTTTTCAGTTCCTGAAAACAATCATCACATTCTTTTGTCCAGATAAACTTAACACTCTTCCGAGATAGCTTAGTTATTGGACTAGATAACCGTGAAAAATTTCTGACAATCCTTCGGTAATAGCTTGCCAATACAAGGAAGCTAAGAATCTCAGTTGCATTTGTGGGTCTTGGCCATTATTCAACAACCATTGTTTTTGCAGGATCAACAGTTATCCCATATTTAGAAATAATGTGACCAATGAAAGAAATTTTCTTCAACCAAAACTCACATTTGATGAATTTCCCATACAATTTATTTTCTTTTATGGTTTGAAAAATAACCCTTAAATGTATTTCAAGCACCTATTTACTTTTTGAAAACACCAAAATATCATCAATAAAAACAACCAACATTTTTCACCTGAGCCAACTGAGCCATAACTGCAACAAATTGTTTAGTTCGGATTCTGAACATCTCAGGATACTGATTTGAAAGGCCATTCCCCTTTGTATGCATTCCCAGAAAAGTTGTTATGTTTCTTCTATGAAAAAACATTATTAACAAACATGTCTTAGATGAAGAAACATGATAATCTTCAAATTCTATATCATTTAAATTTGACCATAAAAAATATTTTTGGATAATTATTTAATAGGATTCTAACTCCTAACGTTATCTAAACTAAACTCTAATACAAATTGTAAGGCCCCAGCATTAAACCTTACTTAATCATGATTTATTACAAGATTACACTTTAACACACTGAGATTTTTTGAAAAATATTCTTTTAATTTCATTAATGTATTCTGTTGTATGCTACACCAAGATTACCTTGCGCTATACGCAACACCGTATTAGCTTGCAGTATATGAAACACTATTCTTGGATCGTGTTACATACAATTTTGATAATAATTATTCTACGCAACATTGAGTATATATATATATATATTCAATGTATAAATGAAATATGGTTGGATTATGATACAAGAAACAACGATGAATTCTTGCACAACACGCAACCCTGACTTGGCTTGCATTACACGCAATCACGACCTTCTTTGATAGCATGTGTTGTAAGCAATACCAGGTTTTACTAATCAATGATATATTATTATAATATTATTATGAACTAGCCGTTATGAATAGTATTAACTAAATTTTTATTTTTATAAATTTATTATTCATCTTACACATTTTCTAAAACATGGTATAAGAACAAAATAAATGTTTCGGGTAAAATAAGTATTTCTCAAAAAATGAATTTTTTCCGCCTTTTGATGGCGCACCCACATTAAATCTAGTTTTTGACATTTTTATAAGTTCAATTTGACAAAATAAAATTCTTCTTTGGAATCATGAAATAAAAGTTTACTTTGGAAAATTTTTTCATATTATTCTGGTAACTTTCATATTTTTTAATAGTAAAAACACGCTATATTTTAATTAAAAACAACTTTTTTAATCGCAATAATTTATATGGATAAATTATAATATTTAATGGTTTTAAAGTATAAATAGAATATATTTTTACCATTTAATATAATTTATGTCATTAGCATTGATTCTACCTTGAATTCGTAGGATAAATCAATTCAATGTTTTGCAATGTTTTAAAGAAAACCCCATTTTCTTTCGACAACGAGATAAATTTTAATTTAATTTCTGTAACTTTTGTGTATTGAATATGGAAAAATGGATTCCATATTTGGAATCAGTGGATCCAAATTATGTTAATAAGCTTTTTTTTATTTTTGGGAATTATGAATAGTAACTACGGTAAATTTTATTTACCATAGTTAAAGATAAATCGAGTAATTAAGGGTAAATATAATAATATAAAATTTCCTAAAACATGTCAAAATACTATTGGATGACTAAAATCTATCCATATCACCTAAGGGTCAGATTAGATTCATTTAATGGACTTTTTTCCATGAAAATAATTTAATAATTTTTAAAACCAAAGAATGTGACAACATGTCACTTTCTTAAATCTTATAAGTATAATAATTTTAGGTTAGTGATACATTTCATGAAACATCGAACACTAATATTATCCAGAAAGATAATACAATTATATACATCATTGGAATTTATTTAGAATTTTTAGGGATTAAATAATTATCATTTATTAAGACACAAATATGATGCAATAATTGTCTTATTAATGAAATATTGACATAATTGATGTTATAAATACCCAAATAAAGTTAATTTAAGACTTTTTATGAATTAAACTAATTTTATAGGTTAATATGACATGTTAGTATTCATTTAATTAATGTTTTTTCGAACTAATCATTCTTTTTTGATTTTCACAAAAATCAATTACTAAATTGTGTCAAAATTGATATAAAATTGTTTATAAAACAAATATTATATTATTAATTGTTATTTTATTCCCAAAAATCTATGGTTTGGAAAAATTACATAGATATGTTTATATAAATTAATAATAAACAACTTTGGGTTCGTTTGGATTGGTATAGTAAGTTTATTAAACTTATAGTGTAAGAAAACAAGAAGACACGGTAAAAGTAAAATTATCTATCTTAAAATTTAATATAATTGAAAAGGTTAAAATAGGAACATACACTTGTCTAAAATCTATTGGATGAAAGACTTTCTACCCATACCCTCCTTAGAATCGAATTAAATCAATTTGGAGCTTTTTTAAAACCGAATTTGGCTTTATAATAAAATAATATTTTTAGTTATTCCAAAGGTGCCCCTCTCCTCCCTGATAGAAGGGCACCCCCTCCCTCTCTTCCTCACACCACATTGAGCCTTAAAGCTCGGACAACCCCTGACAACATATCTTATCCACTTCTCTAGAAACATTCTAGAGGTCCTGGTATTCTTCAAAGACCAATTTTAGTGCCCTAGGAGGAGGACTCAAAGAGACGCTTCAAAGAAGAGGTAATTTCTGTTATCGAATCTTTCATCTTTATTTCTTCTTCCACATCTTCTTCTTATTTTGTTTCATTATGAAGTAATAAAATCAGTATCACTCATATACTGACATGTTATTATAAGTATGAAACAACCCTATTTCACCATCTATCCATCCTATGGAAAATGAAATCACCGCGCGTGCGTACGTACGAAATACCGTCTCCACGCCGTGGTGTAATATATTTTCCACCACCACCTTACTTGGATGGGTATAATGGTGTAAAAAATAACTATATATGATTATTGTAAAGTGATATTGATTCTTAAATAGTATACATACACTCTAATACAATTCCACAATCATGAGAACGATATCATCGCTCGTGCGTACGTACGGACTACCGTCTCCACGACGCGATGATATTCATTCACCATGTTAACCATTCATGAATGATTATAAAGTATATATATAATAATTAATCATGAAATATATGAAATAATAATGATACTGGATTTATGTGTATATATATTTATGTCATCTACGTAATTCCATTCAACTCAATAAGGAAACAAAAACAGCATTCATGCGTACGTACAGCCTACCGTCTCCATAAACAGTGTATTTCTTTCCATTTACTGATCTTTTATATATATGTATATTCTGAATATATATTATATATAAATAATGTTTTATATTATGTAATTAATTAATAATTATCTAAGTAATCATATGAATAATTAAAATTTAAAACACGAATGACAAATGAGACAATTTTACCCAAAACGCTACTTTAACATGAATTTACAAAAGAACGGGTAATATAAAGTCATAATTGAACCATATATGATATAATAACAATGAATATGATAATTTAATATGTAAACGACTTTATTTAAATCATTATACAGGAGTTTCGGACACTTACGAAGCAAATCGGACCTAAGGTAAGGGAAATATCACAATCTCATTTTTATCCGAGATTGTTTATACTTTGAAATTTACTAGGGTGTATTTTATCATCCACATCCATGTTTCCTAAATATTTAATATTATTTCCATTCACCTAAAATTTTTTAAATCCTATTTTACCCTTCGGTGAGTTTTTAATAAAAGATACGAAAGGAATCTTCTGCCTTTTTCGTACGAGGTACTTTTTTGACTTTTTCGACAAAAGTACGAGAAGAATTTTTTTTAACTTATATGGCATGAATGGATTTTTAAAACATTATTTTCAAGAATAATCCTTTAAAAGTTTTCAGGTTTATTTTTAATCAACTTCTTTTAGTTTCGAATTGTACGACATGTTAAGAAAGAAAAAATGTTTTTGAAGTAGAAAGGATATTTTCCTCAAGAATGGAGTTCAAGTGTTTTATCAAAATTATTTTCCATCTAAGATAATAAATGGTTCTGTTTCTATACCTATTATTAAATTTATTTGATTATTTTGTAATGGAATTATATTTTTAGGAATTCCATTATCTTATATGAATTGTTTTATAATGTCACGATGTTTAAGATTCCCATTTTTATTATATGGGTTATGCAATGATGTATGGTTTATAATTTTGCGGCACACATAAAAATTGTATCATTATTAGATGGGTGAGACCTATATCTCCCTCCAATGCATTGGGTAATGATTTTATATCTCATGAGACAGACATGGCTGGAATGGTAGGTTATACCGGTTCAGTGAAACAGGACTGAAACAAGGGTGACTTGTTTCAGAAAAGGACTTTGTCCACTAAGATAGTCTTGGAAATGAGTCTTGACTAATAAGATATGATTATCTATGATTATGTTTGTATTTCACAAAGTTTCATGTTTTATGTTATGATTATTGGGATTTCATTTCACTATTATGATTTATCCCATGTTATGAAATTATGCTCTCTTTTGCAGGTTAAGATTTCCAAAATGTTATGTTCTTATGAATATGATGTGATTGATATTTCTTTTGTATACCCTTTCTGAGCATTTGAGCTCACCCTTTTATGTTTTCTTTTCCCCAGGATATAAAGAATGGTTTTAGGTAAAAAATGGAAGATCATTATGGGTGATGTTGAAGATCTTTCACCACGATTAGAAGATTATATTCCGAGTTTCCAAAGACACTAAACTAGTACGATCCTTGTGTGTGTGTTTTTCTTTTGTACTAAGTATTCCGCAAAAGTAATGTAATGTCCATGTACGTCAGGCTTCGGGTCTCTACAGTTGGTATTAGAGGAATGGTTTAGTCAACCTTTGGAAACTAGGATGCGAGAACTATAGTGAGATCCCTAGAGATATTTATAAGGTATGTTTAGGGATGTCCCTAAGGATAAGTATATGTATATGATATAGTCCTAGAACTACGATAATGATCTTAGAATTTAACCGAAGATGTTAGATTTTGTGGATACTCCCCCTTTATTATGTTGTTTTCCCTAGCATGATTTTTGCCTCTCACACTATTTTTTTGGGTTTTAGACGATGGATGGAACCCGAAGGAGCCGTGTTGATCAATGTAATGGTCAATGCAATGTTTGTCCTCCCGAATAAACAAATGTTATGGGAGATGGAGTGAAAAATCTTATTTCAATACTTACACAAGCTATGAATCATTCTGGAATTCCAAATGAGCAGAGAAGGAAACAACATTCTATTGAGTCCTTCATGAGGAAATGTCAACCTTCTTTCATTGGGTCTTCGATCCACTTGTTACTGAACAATGGATCAGTGCCACTGAAAAGATATTTTCCGTTCATCAATGTTCTGAACATGATAAATTCATCTTAGCAGTATATAGTTTCGAAGGTGAAGCTAATCAATGGTGGAATCTTATCAAGAATACGAGGCCAAGAGAAGAAATTGGGTCCATGGAATGGGACGAGTTCAAGAACTTATTTTTCAATAAGTACTTCCCTTGTATTCTTCGAACAAAGATGGAGAAAGAGTTTCTTGAACTAAAGCAAAAAGATGATGAATATGTTAGTAAATACGAAGAGAATTTTACAAGGCTTTCAAGGTAACAATCTGTATTTATCATCCAACATGAAAGTAAAGTTGATCGATTCTTCAATGGCCTAAAACCAAATCTTCGAAGGGCATTAGATATAAGAGACTTCAATAGCTATGAAGAAATTGTGCATTGTGCTATCAAGGTAGAAATATTTGTTGTTGTTACTTATCCATCTCGTAGTTTTGACAAGAAACGAAAGATGGAGTTCAGGGAGAAATCTCAGAATAATGGTGAAAAGAAGATGAATTTTCCTTATGCTGAAAGTGTGGAACGAAGCATGGTGGAGATTGTCCTAAAGGGACAACTAAATGTTTCAAATGTGGAAAGGAAGGTCATCGGGCATTTGAATGCCGCAATGATGGGAAGAAGATGTCTAATGATGCAAACAAAGGAAGGGATACACAGAATGAAACTACTACACTTTAATGCTTCATGTGCAAAGAAATGGGGCATTATGCTAATAAATGCCATAATACAAGGGTTAGTGATGATCGACATGAGAAACCACTTCAGGCAAAGGACAAAGGGAAGTCACATGCGATCACCATTGGAGATGTTGAATATGACAACGATGTGGTGGAATGATTAAGTGTTTATGTAATGGTATTCCAAAATAATGTTGTATATAGTATCGTTGAATATTGGAATATTTATGTTTTTCTCTACTATGGTTTTCAATAAATCTATGGCATCGGTAACCATGAAAATTGATTGAAATATTTTTGGAAAGCAGATGATATGCACATAATGAAGGGATAAATAGTATCTAATATGTTTGATAGTATTCACGAGCTCATGATTGATATATGTACTAAGTGATATCATGGTTTGAGTATATAGAATTTTGAGGATTTTGGTATGTCTAAAGTGTTAACTTTTAACTGCATTCATGTTTTTACTAAGGTTCAATGGATATTCATTCTTCAAGGGAATACATGATTAAGGCCTTTGAATGTTTGGAATGTGACCAACAAGACATATCTTATGATATATGGGGATTAACGATGGTATTAAATCTCTGGTAATCGTTTTCACTATATTATGAGAATGGACTGCAGTATTATGGATAAGCTTAAAGATTGGAATGGATTATGTTTGACATAAGGTAATATTGTTTAAGGATAGATGTTTTTTTGTTATTATTGATGGGATGTTATAGTAATATAGTTTTAGAAAAAGGAAAACCTGCAGGACGGGTGACAGCCCATCGCGTCGGACAAGGTCGTAGGAATCGAACCACAACCGAAGTGCGACTGGCCTTTATCGCCTATCACTAGCCTACATGAAGTCCCTGGTTAGTATAAACTAGTTTTATTTTATTAAGAAGTATGATATATGATTTATAAGTCCATTTTAGGAACCATATATGTTTAATATAACTATAGATGGGCTTATGTATTTTTTTGATAAATTTTATAACCTTTTGTTTGAGACAGATGGAATGACCCATCATTCGATCACATGATCTGCTAACACATCACGAATGACAAATTCAACTTCATTTCATTAAGATATGAAGTGGAAATTGTCCAAAGAATGAAAAATGGTGGGACTATACCAAAATCATGAAAGTATTTCTTCTAATTCCAATTTCGTCAACTTTAGGGAAATAATCTTGAAAACCAAAAATGTTGTCATAGTGCTCTTATATCTGACAAATCATATGGTACCTTAGATCATCACAAATTTATGGCTTTGTGATTGATGGCTATTCCATAGCCATGTTCTCTAACACTATCCATCAGAACATTATGGTTAAATTTCTCTTCCATATCCATATTTTCACCTATGTGGAAACACAGTGATTAGTTTATTTGGCTAACCATTACGTTTCATACTTTTTATTTTTAATGATTGGTTTTGGTATTCCTTTTTACAATTTGAGTTTCTATTAAAGAATCTTTCGAATAGTAAACCATTTATAACCCCGATGAATTTCGAGGGCGAAATTCATTTTAAGGGGGGTAGAATGTAACACCCCGAGATTTTATGAAAAATATTATTTTAATTTCATTAATGTCTTGTTTTGTATGCTACACCAATATTACCTTGCTCTATACGCAACACAGTATTAGCTTGCAGTATACGCAACACTATTCTTGGATCGTGTTACATACAATTTTGATAATTGTTATTCTACGCAAAATTGAGTATATATATATATATATATATTCAATGTATAAATGAAATATGGTTGGATTATGATAAATGAAACAATGAAGGATTCTTTCACATCATGCAACCCTGACTTGGCTTGCATTATACGCAATCACGACCTTCCTCGATAGCGTGTGTTGTACGCAATACCGGGTTTTACTAAACAACGATATATTATTATAATATTCTTATGAACTATCCATTATGAATATTATTAACTAAATTTTTAATTTTATAACATTATTATTCATCTTACACATTTTCTAGAACATGGTATAAGAAAAAAATAAATTTTTCGGGTAAAATAATTATTTTTAAAAAAATGCAGTTTTGCCGCCTTTTGATGGCGCTCCCACTTTAAATATTGTTTTTGACATGTATATAAGTTCAATTTGACAAAATAAAATTATTTTTTGGAATCATGAAATAAAAATTCACTTTGGATAAATTTTTCATATTATTCTGCTAACTTTCATATTTTGATGAATAGTAAAAACACGCTATATTTTAATTAAAAACATCTTTTTTCATCCCAATAATTTATATGGATAAATTATAATATTGAATGGTTTTAAAGTATAAATAGAATATATTTTGACCATTTAATATAATTTATGTCATTAGAATTGATTCTACCTTGAATTCATAGGATAAATCAATTCATTTTTTTTCAATGTTTTAAAGAAAAACCCGTTTTATTTCGACATCGGGATAAATATTAATTTAATTTTTGTAACTTTTGTGTATTGAATTTGGAAAAATGGATTCCATATTTTGAATCAGTGGATAAAAATTATTTTAATAAGCTAATTTTTATTTTTAGGAATTATGAATAGTAACTACGGTAAATTTTATATACCATAATTAAAGTTAAATCGGGTAATTAAGTGTAAATATAATATTATAAAATTACCATAACACATGTCAAAATCCTATTTGATGACTAAATGTAGACCCATATAACCTAAAGGTCGGATTAGATTCATTTAATGGACTTTTTTCCATGAAAATAATTTAATTATTATTAAAACCAAAGAATGTGACATCATGTCAGTTTCTTAAATCTTATAAGTATAATAATTTTAATTTAGTGATAAAAATCATGAAAATTCGAAAATGAATAGTCTCCATAAATATAATACAATTATCTATATCATAGGAATTTATTTAGAATTTTTAGGTATTAAATAATTATCATTTATTATGACACAAAGATGATGGAGTAATTGTCTTATTAATGAAATATTGACATAATTGATGTTATAAAAACACAAATAAATGTAATTTAATACTTTTTATGAATTCTACTAATTTTATAGGTTAATATGACATATTAGTATTGGTTTAATTAACTTTTTGCGAACTAATCATTCTGTTGTGATTTTCACAAAAATCAATTACTAAATATTGTCACAATTGACATAAAATAGTTTATCAAAACAAAATTATATTATTAATTGTTATTTTATTCCTAAAAATATAAGGTTAGGCCAAATGACTTAGATAATGTTATATATATTAATAATATACAACTTTAGGTTCGTTTGGCTTGATATAGTAAGTTTATTAACAGTATAGTGTAAGAAAACAAGAAGACATGGTAAAAGTAAAATTATCTAACTTAAAGTTAAATATAAATTATAAGGTTAAAATAGGAACCTAAACTTGTCTAAATTCTATTGGATGAAAGGATTTCGACCCCTACCCACCTTATCTTCTATATAAATATATTTGGAGCTATTTAAAATCGAATTTCGCTTTATAATAAAATAACATTTTTAGTTAATCCAAAGGTGCCCCTCTCCTCCCTTATAAAAGGTCACCCCCTCCCTCTCTTCCTCACACAACTTTAAGCATTCAAGATCTTCCAACCCCTGAAACATTCTATTCCCCACATCAGTAGAAACATACTAGAGGTCCTGGTCTTCTTTAGAGACCTATTTTAGTGCCCTAAGTGGAGGACTCAAAGAGATGCTTCAAAGAAGAGATAATTTCCGTTACCGAATCTTTCATCTTTATTTCTTCATCCACTTATTTATCTTAGGTTGTTTCAATATGAAGTAATAATATCAGTATCACTCATATACTGAAATATTATTATAAATATTAAACAACCCTATTTCACCATCTATCCATCATACGGAAAATGAAATCACCACGCGTGCGTACGTACGAAATACTATCTCCACGCCGGGGTGTAATACATTTTCCACCACCACCTTACTTGGATGGGTATAATGTTGTAAATAACAACTATATATGATTATTGTAAATTATATTGATTCTGAAATAGTATACATAAACTCCAATACAATTCCACGATCATTAGAACGATATCATCGCTCGTGCGTAAGTACGGACTACCGTCTCCACGACGCGATGAGATTCATTATCCACGTTAACCATTAATGAATGATTATAAAGTATATATATAATAAGTAATCATGAAATATATTACATAATAATTATACTGGATTTATTTTTATATATATGTATGTCATCTACTTAATTCCATTCAACTCAATAAGAAAGCAAAAACAGCGTTCATGCATACGTACGACCTACCGTCTCCATGAACTGTGTATTTCTTTCCATTTACTGATATATTATATATATGTATATTCTGAATATATATTATATATAAATCATGTTTTATATTCTGGAATTAATTAATCATGATCTATGTAATCATATGAATAATTACAAGTTAAAACACGAATGACAAATGAGACAATTTTACCCAACCGCTACTTTAACATGAATTTACAAAAGAATGATTAATATAAAGTAATAAGTGAACCATATATGATATAATAACAATGAATATGATTCTTTAATAAGTCAATGACATTATTTAAATAATTATAGAGGAGGTTCAGACACTTACTAAGCCAATCAGACCTATGGTAAGGGAAATATCACAATCTCATTTTTATCCGTGATTGTTTATACTTTGAAATTTACTGGGGTGTAATTTATCATCCACATCCTTGTTTCCTCAATATGTAATATTATTTCCATTCACATACAATTGTTTAAATCCTATTTTACCCTTCGGTGAGTTTTTAGTGAAAGATATGAAAGGAATCTTTTGTCGTTTTTCGTACGAGGTACTTTTTTGACTTTTCTAACAAAAGTACGAGAAGAATGTTTTTTGAACTTATACGGCATCAATGGATTTTTAAAACATTATTTTCAAGAATCTTCCTTTAAAAGTTTTCAGGGTTATTTTTAATCAACTTCTTTTAGTTTAGAATTGTACGACATGTTAAGAAAGGAAAAGTGTTTTTGAAGTAGAAAGTATATTTTCCTCAAGAATGGAGTTCAAGTGTTTTATAAAAATTATTTTCCATCTAAGATAATATAGGGTTATATTTATATCCCTATTATTACATTTATTTGATTATGTTGTGATGGAATTATATTTTTATGAATTCCTTTATCTTATATGAATTTTTTTATGATGTCACGATGTTTAAGATTTCAATTTTTATTATATGGGTTATGCTATGATGTATGGTTTATGATTTTGTGGCACACATAAAAATGGTATCATTATGAGATGGGTGGGACCTATATCTCCCTCCAATTAATTGGGTATAGATTTTATATCTCATGATATAGACATGGCTGGAACGATATGTTATACCGTTTCAGTGAAACAGGACTGAAACGAGGGTGACTCGGTTCAAAAATGGACTTTGTTCACTAAGATAGTCTTGGCAATGAGTCTTGACTAATAAGATATGATTATCTATGATTATGTGTGTATGACAAAAAGTTTCATGTTTTAAGTAATGATTATTGGGATTTCATTTCACTACTATTATTTATCCCATGTTACGAAATTATGCTCTCTTTTACAGGTTAAGATTTCCAAAATGTTATGTTCTTATGAATATGATGTGATTGATATTTCTTTTTTTTACCCTTAATGAGAATTTGATCTCACCCTTTTATCTTTTCATTTCCCCAGGATATAAATAATGGTTTTATGTAAAAAAAGGAATATCTTTATGGGAGATGTTGAAGATCTTTCACCACGATTAGAAGAATATATTCTGAGTTTCCAAAGAAACTAAACTATTATGATCCTTGTGTGTGTGTTTTTGTTATGTACTAAGTATTCCACAAAAGTAAAGTAATGTCCATGTACGTCATCCTTCGGGTCTCTACAATTGGTATCAGAGGAAAGGTTTTTTCAACCTTTGGAAACTAGGATGTGAGAACATGAGTGAGGTCCCTAGAGATATTTATAAGGTATTTCTAAGGATGTCCCTAAGGATAAGTACACGTATAGGATATAGTCTTAGAACTACGATAATGATCTTATAATTTAACTGATGTTGTTAGATATTGAGGATACTCCCCCTATATTATATTGTTTTCCCTAGAAAGATTTTTTCCTCTCACACTTTTCTTTTTGGGTTTTAGACGATGGCTGGAACCCGAAGGAACCGTGTTGATCAATGTAATAGACAATGCAATGATTGTCCTCCTGAACAAACAAATGTTATGTGGGATGGAGTGCATAATCTTATTTCTATACTTACACAAGCTATGAATCATTATGGACTTCCAAATGAGTAGAGAAGGGAACAACATTCTATTGAGTCCTTCATGATGCAACGTCCACCTTCTTTCAGTGGGTACTCCGATCCACTTGTTGATGAACAGTGGATCAGTACCACTGAAAAGATATTTTCAGTTATTCAATGTTATGAACATGATAAAGTCATCATAGCAGTATATCATTTGTAAGGTGAAGCTGATCAATGGTGGAATCTTATAATGAATATGAGGCCAAGAGATGAAATTGAGTCCATGGAATGGGACGAGTTCAAGAACTTATTTTTTAATAATTACTTCCCTCGTATTCTTCGAACAAAGATGGAGAAAGAGTTTCTTGAACTAAAGCAAAAGGATGATGAATCTGTTAGTAAAAACAAAGTGAATTTTACAAGGCTTGCAAGGAATGAATCTGGATTTATCATCCAACCTGAAAGTAAAGTTGATCGATTCTTCAGTGGCTTAAAACCAAATCTTCGAAGGGAATTAGCTATAAGAGACTTCAGTAGCTATGAAGAAATTGTGAGTTGTGCTATCAAGGTAGAAATAGAATTTGGTGTCACTTATCCATCTCATAGTTTTGACAAGAAAAGAAAGATTGAGTTCAAGGAGAAATCTCAGAATTATGGTGAATAGAAGATGAATGTTTCCTTATGCTCAATGTTTGGAAAGAAGCATGTTGGAGATTGTCTTAAAGGGAAAAGTAAATGTTTTAAATGTGTAAAGGAAGGTCATCGGGCATTTGAATGCTGCAATAATGGGAAGAAGATGTCTAATGATGCAAACAAAGGATGGGATACACAGAATGAAACTACTACACTTCAATGCATCAAGTTAAAGGAAATGGGGCATTATGCTAATAAATGCCCTAATCCAAGGGTTAGTGATGATCAACATGAGCAACCACACAAGGCAAAGGACAAAGGGAAGTCACATGCGATCACAGTTGGAGATGTTGAATATGAAAACGATGTGGTGGAATTATTAAGTGTTTATGTAATGGGATTCTGAAATAATGTTGTATATAGTATCGTGGAATATTGGAATATTTATGTTTTGTTCTACTGTGGTTTTAAATAATTTTATGGCATCGGTAACCATGAAATGTGATTGAAATATTTTTGGAAAGAAGATGATATTCACATAATGAAGGGATAAAGAGAATCTAATATGTTTGATAGTATTCATGAGCTCATGATTGATATAAGGACTAAGTGATATCATGATTTGAGTATATAGAATATTGAGGATTTTGGTATGTGTAAAGTGTTAACTTTTAACTGCATTCATGTTTTCACTAAGGTTCAATGGATATTAATTATTCGAGTGAATACATGATTAAGGCCTTTGAATGTTTGGAATGTGACCAACAAGACATATCTTATGATATATGGGGATCAACGATGGTATTAAATCTCTAGTAATCGTTTTCACTATATTATGAGAATGGACTGCAGTATTATGGATAAGACTAAAGATTGTAATGTATTATGTTTGACATACGTTAATATTGTTTAAGGATAGATGTTTTTTTCGATATTATTGATGGGATGTTATAGTAATATAGTTTTAGAAAAAGGACAACCTGCAGGACGGGCGACAGCCCATCGCGTCGGACAAGGTCATAGGAATCGAACCCACAACCGAAGTGCGACTGGCCTTTATCGCCTATCACGGGCCTACATGAAGTCCATGGTTAGTAGAAACTAGTATTATTTTATTAAGCTGTATGATATATGAATTATAAGTCCATTTTAGGAACCATATATGATTAATCTCACTATAGATGGACTTATGTATTTTTTTGATAACTTTTCTAACCTTTTGTTTGAGACAGATGGAATGACCCATCATTCTATCACATGATCTGCTAACACATCACGAATGACATATTCAACATCATTTATTTAAGTGATGAAGTGGAAATTGTCCAAAGAACGACAAACGGTGAGACTATACAAAATTCACGAAAGTATTTCTTCTAATTCCAATTTAATCAACATTAGGGAAATGATCTTGAAAACCAAAAATGTTGACCTAGTGCTCTTATATCTGATGAATCAGATGGTACCATAGATCATCACAAATTTATGGCTTTGTGATTGCTGGCTTTTTCATAGCCATGTTCTCTACCACCCTCCATCAGAACATGATGGTTAAATTTCTCTTCCATATCCATATTTTCACCTATGTGGAAACACAATGATTAGTTTATTTGGGTAACCGTTACATTTCCTATTTTTATTTTTAAAGATTGGTTTTGGTATTTCATTTTACGATGTGGGTTTCTGTTAAAGAAACTTTCGAATAGTAAACCATTTATAACCCCGACGAATTTCGAGGGCGAAATTCATTTTAAGGGTGGTAGAATGTAACACCCTGAGATTTTATGAAAAATATTCTTTTAATTTCATTAATTTCTTGTGTTGTATGCTACACCAAGTTTACCTTGCGCTATACGCAACACCGTATTAGCTTGCAGTATACGCAACACTATTCTTGGATCGTGTTATATAAAATTTTGATAATAGTTATTCTACACAACATTGAGTATATAAACATATATATATTCAATGTATAAATGAAATATGGTTGGATTATGATACACGAAACAACGAAGGATTCTTTCACAACACGTAACCCTGACTTGGCTTGCATTACACGCAATCGCGACCTTCCATGATAGCGTGTGTTGTACACAATACCGGGTTTTACTAAACAACGATATATTATTATAATATTATTATGAAATAGCCATTATGAGTAGTATTAACTAAATTTTAAATTTTATAACATTATTATTCATCTTACACATTTTCTAGAACATGGTATAAGAACAAAATAAATTTTTCTAGTAAAATAAGTATTTTTAAAAAAATTCAGTTTTGTCGCCTTTTGATGGAGCACCCACTTTAAATATAGTTTTTGACATGTTTATAAGTTCAATTTGACAAAATAAAATTTTTATTTGGAATCATTAAATAAAAATTTACTTTGGATAAATTTTTCATATTATTCTGGTAAATTTCATATTTTGATGAATAGTAAATACACGGTACATTTTAATTAAAAACAACATTTTTCATCGCAAAAATTAATGTGGGTAAATTATAATATTGAATGGTTTTATAGTATAAATAGAATACATTTTTACCATTTAATATAATTTATGTCATTATCATTGATTCTACATTGAATTCGTATGATAAATCAATTCAATCTTTTGCAATGTTTTAAAGAAAAACCCGTTTTCTTTCGACAACGGGATAAATTTTAATTTAATTTATGTAAATTTTTTGTATTGAATTTGGAAAAATGGATTCAATATTTGGAGTCAGTGGATCCAAATTATGTTAATAAGATTCTTTTTATTTTTAGGAATTTTGAATAGTAACTACGGTAAATTTTATTTACCATAGTTATAGGTAAATCGGGTAATTAAGGGTAAATATAATATTATAAAATTATCCTAACACATGTCAAAATCCTATTGGATGACTAAAAGTCGACCCATATCACCTAAGGGTCGGATTTGATTCATTTAATGGACTTTATTCCATGAAAATAATTTAATTATTATTAAAACCAATGAATGTGACAACATGTCACTTTCTTAAATCTTATAAGTATAATAATTTTAATTTAGTGATAAACTTCATGAAACTTAGAAAATTAATAGTCTCCAAAAATATAATACAATTATCTACATCATAGGAATTTATTTAGAATTTTTTGGGATTAAATAATTATCATTTAGTATGACAGAAAGATGATGTAGTAACTGTCTTATTAATGAAATATTGACATAATTGATGTTATAAATACCCAAATAAATGTAATTTAATACATTTTATGAATTAAAATAATTTTATAGGTTAATAGGACATGTTAGTAATGATGTAATTAACATTTTCGAACAAATCATTCTGTTATAATTTTCACAAAAATCAATTACTAAATAGTGTCAAAATTGACATAAAATAGTTTTTAAAACAAATATTATATTATTAATGGTTATTTTATTCCTAAAAATCTAAGGTTCGGCCAAATAACATAGATAAGGCTATATATAATAATAATAACCAACTTGGGGCTCGTTTGGCTTGATATAGTAAGTTAATTAACCTTATAGTTTAAGAACACAAGAAGACACGGTAAAAGTAAAATTATCTAACTTATAGTTAAATATAAATGATATGGTTTAAATACGGACCTAAACTTGTCTAAAATCTATTGGATGAAAGGATTTAGACCCATCCCAACCTTAGCTTCGAAATAAATCAATTTGGATCTATTTAAAACAGAATTTTTCATTATAATAAAATATTATTTTTAGTTATTCCAAAGGTGCCCCTCTCCTCCCTTATAAAAGGGAACCCCATCCCTCTCTTCCTCACACCACATTGAGCATTCATGATCGGCAAACACCTGACAAATTCTATTCTCAACTTACCTAAAAACATCCTAGAGGTCCTGGTCTTCTTCAAAGAGCACTTTTTGTGCCCTAAGAGGAGGACTCAAAGAGACGCTTCAAAGAAGAGGTAATTTTTGTTACCGAAACATTCATCTTTATTTCTTCTTCCACTTATTCTTCTTAGGTTTTTTCATTATGAAGTAATAAAATCATTTTCACTAATATAATTTAATGTTATTATAAGTATGAAACAAACCTATTTCACCATCTATCCATCCTATGGAAAATGAAATCACCGCGCGTGCGTACGTACGGAATACCGTCTCCACACAGTGGTGTAATATATTTTCCACCACCACCTTACATGGATGGGTATAATGGTGTACATAATAAATATATATGATTATTTTAAATGATATTGATTCTGGTATAGTATAAATACACTCCAATATA
This sequence comes from Viscum album, assembly GCA_963277665.1. Classification (NCBI taxonomy): domain Eukaryota; kingdom Viridiplantae; phylum Streptophyta; class Magnoliopsida; order Santalales; family Viscaceae; genus Viscum; species Viscum album. The sequence continues at coordinate 374,168,891 of OY728134.1, forward strand.
ATTCCACGATCATGAGAACGATATCATCGCTTGTGCGTGCGTACGGACTACTGTCTCCACGACGCGATGAGATTCATTCTCCACGTTAACCATTCATGAATGATAATAAAGTATATATATAATAAGTAATCATGAAATATATGAGATAATAATGATACTGGATTTATGTGTATATATATGTATGTCATCTACTTAATTCCATTCAACTCAATAAGGAAATGAAAACATCGTTCATGCGTACGTACGGCCTATCGTCTCCATGAACGGTGTATTTCTTTCCATTTTCTGATCTATTATATATATGTATATTCTGAATATATATTATATATAAATAATGTTTTATATTCTGTAATTAATTAATCATGATACAAGTAATCATATGAATAATTACAAGTTAAAACACGACGACAAATGAGACACTTTTACCCAAAACGCTACTTTAACATGAATTTACAAAAGAACAGGTAATATAAAGTCATAAGTGAACCATATATGATATAATAACAATGAATATGATTCTTTAATTAGTCAATGACATTTTTTAAATCATTATACAGGAGGTTCGGACACTTACTAAGCAAACCGGACCTAAGGTAAGGGAAATATCACAATCTCATTTTTATCCGAGATTGTTTATACATTGAAATTTACTGGGGTGTATTTTATCATCAACATAAATGTTTCCTCAATATGTAATATTATTTCCATTCACCTACAATTTTTTAAATCCTATTTTACCCTTCGATGAGTTTTTATTAAAAGATATGAAAGGAATCTTTGTCGTTTTTCGTACGAGGTACTTTTTTGACTTTTCCAACAAAAGTATGAGAAGAATGTTTTTTTTACTTATACGGAATGAATGGATTTTTAAAACATTGTTTCCAAGAATATTCCTTTAAAAGTTTTCAGGATTATTTTTAATCAACTTCTTTCAGTTTAGAATTGTATGACATGTTAAGAAAGGAAAAGTGTTTTTGAAGCAGAAAGGATATTTTCCTCAAGAATGGAGTTCAAGTGTTTTATCAAAATTATTTTCCATATAAGATAATAAAGGGTTATGTTTCTATACCTATTATTACATTGATTTGATTATGTTGTGATGGAATTATATTTTAATGAATTCATTTATCTTATATGAATTTTTTTATGATGTCAGGATGTTTAAGATTCCCTTTTTTATTATATGGGTTATGATATGATGTATGGTTTATGATTTTGTGGCACAAATAAAAATGGTATCATTATGAGATGGGTGGGACCTATATCTCCCTCCAATGCATTGGTTAAATATTTTATATCTCATGAGATAGACATGGCTGGAACGGTAGGTTTTACCGATTCAGTGAAACAGGACTGAAACGAGGGTGACTCGATTCAGAAATGGACTTTGTCCACTAAGATAGTCTTGGAAATGAGTCTTGACTAATATGATATGATTATCTATGATTATGTGTGTATGACACAATGTTTCATGTTTTAAGTTATGATTATTGGGATTTCATTTCACTACTATGATTTATCCCGTGTTATGAAATTATGCTCTCTTTTGCAGGTTAAGATTTCCAAAATGTTATGTTCTTATGAATATGATGTGATTGATATTTCTTTTGATTACCCTTACTGAGCATTTGAGATCACCCTTTAATTTTTTATTTTCCCCAGGATATAAAGAAAGGTTTTAGGTAAAAAAACGAAGATCATTATGGGAGATGTTGAATATCTTTCACCACGATTAGAAGATTATATTCCAAGTTTCCAAAGACACTAAACTATTACGATCCTTCTCTATGTGTTTTTGTTATATACTAAGTATTCCACAAAAGTAATGTAATTTTTATGCATGTCAAGCTTCGGGTCTCTACATACACGTTTAAGATCCTTTCAGGTTTAGTGTTTTAGAGAATTAGATCACAAAACATGAATTACATTCAACATTTAATCAAAGTGGTTACATAAAAGATAGTATTAATTTTTCACATCAAAGGAAACATATTTAAAATAATACATGTATTCTTTATTGACACATCCTTTACACTATCATCATATCATGTACCATTCCTTTCACCTGTGAAAAACATTTCAAAAATGTGGGATGAGCATAAAAATCTCAGTAAGGGTTATAAAAATATAGAAAGGAAACATGAGTCCATATATACATAAGAATGAAATCATACTTTACCCATAAAACATATGAATATTAACATACCCCATCAAATCATGAATAAATCATAGAAATAATAATACATAAAGTTAACTTGAGGCATTCATAGCATTATTACATAGGGAGTAACCCTCTTGGTTATGTTTGGAATACCCATCACAATATATTCCCAAAATCTCTTCAGAGAAACATTAACATTTTACTCCTTCGCATTACCCAATGCATTGGAGAGCTATATCGGGCTCACCAACCCTTTGATTATCATGGAACCTCCTGTCTTCATAGCAATGCCCAATAACCATAACATAATCTTATCACAAAAAAACATGCATAATGGAAACATAACATTTCCACCTTTCAATCTCAAGATATCAATACAACACATTGATATAAATACATTATGAAAACCATTTTCAATAAAAAAATAAAATAAATGTAAAAAATTGTATTTATTTTTCATTCAAACAATGTTAAGGCTTGTAGAGGATGCTGAAACTCAAATAATGGTCACGGTAGTGGAGAAGTCATTGTCGCCGCATACGTACGACGGAAAAATATATCCTTTTTTCGTTTAGTAAAATGTTAGTATAAAAATAATCCTTTTGAATAATTGTAAAATTAAAATGTTTTTATACACAATATAAAATAATTTTGTGTATAAAACAAAATATGCCTCAATGAAAAGAGATTGAGACAGATTCCATTACTTCGTGTCTGACTTGACTCGATTGTTCTTTAACCTCATAAAATATAAATGTGAGTTAATTTATACTTTCTTAAGAACCTTTTTTCATGTTCATTATTCGTTTTTATATCATTTATTACCATGTAATGAAAACTATATAATTATTTAAGTTAATAACGGTCATTTTAATGATCATTAGTACTTGAGGAAAAAATAAACTCTTTATAATTACAAGTTGTTCACGTATCCATTATATCCAGAGTTATATTAATTATGTAGATATCATACATATCATATATATCCTATATATTCATGCATTTATAATATTACATAACATTTATAGGTATGAAATGAAATGCACCGTTCATGGAGATAGTAAGTCGTCCGTATGCATGAACGCTAATTTCATTTCTATTTCATATTTTATGGAATGGAATTATAATGAAATAAATGTTTATTACAATTCCAGTACAATGTCATATATAATATCACTATTTCCATCCTTTATAAGTCCCACATATGTCATTAACGAATCAAATCACATTGATGTGGCGGTAGTCTGTACTTCATAAAATGAAATTATCGTGTTTACCCACAATGGAAACCATAATGGTATGCCACAAATGAAATATACAAAAGCATAAGGAAAAAATAAAAATACGATATATCATATATAAATATAGTGTCATTTTAATGGCCACATTTGATGGTGTTAGAAAAATATTGAACAATCATCGTTTCGTGAGGTAGAAATTCGCCATCCATGGAAACAGTATTCTCTTTAACCATTAGATGTAGTTGTGTGTAAGTGTAGCTCAAATCCTTCTTATAAAAACATCATACTATATTTATGATACTGTAATAGTAACAAAATAAATTAATAAAAATAGTTTATGCGGTTGGAGAAGAAAATTATAACATAAGAACACAAAAGAAGACACTACCATTATAACGGGTAACTCTTTTTGATTTGAGCTCAAAGGCTTCCTTGGAATGACATCTGCCCAATGTGAGGATTCTAGGAGTAATAGAGGGATGTGGAGAGAAAAAATGGGAAGTGGTTGGCCGATCAAAAGGCTTGAGAGGTGTGGGTAAGGAGGTAGAGGTGGGGGCCTTTTATACTAGAAGTGGTGGGGTACTATTGGAAATGTATAAAATGTTACTTTATTTTTAAATGTGTTTCAGATTTTAAAGGTCCCAAATTGATGTATATCTAGGATAAGGTGATAAGGGTTCGAAATATACTTATCCAATAGGTCTTTGACTTGTGTAGGACTTATATTTTACATTATCCTTTCATTTTATTCAAATCGTTAAATAATGAGGTAATCACTACATCACAATGATGTCATAAATAATTTAATTTATATAATGTCTAAAAATTATAAAAAAAATACTATGATGTAGTAAATCTTTTATTCTTTCCAATTACTATTTATTGTCAAAAATATGACTTGTATAACCCCATGTAAAAATTGTTTTAGTAAAACAATACATATTTGTGTCATTTTTACCTTTATATATAAGGCATTAATGTCATTATCATACAGAAGTGGCTCCATGGGGTCCCAAAAATCGACCCATGGGTTGTCTTTGTCGTCCATTATACATCCAATAAGGTTAGGACAATTTTCACTGTCATTTCATATTATTAAAAGATTATTTTTACCATAAACTACACTAATTACCTCTAATCACGATTAAAAACATAAAAGTTATTATTTACCAAAAAATTATTTTAATCCCATTGAACCACTTTTTACATCCTAATGACAACCATATATGTTTTATTTTTGAAATTCTAAATAAAGAGGTGGTAAAATTTCATTTAAATGAAAAATCAGTTTTTTAAGTACCACTTAGTTGTTTCACTATTCATAAAAAATTGATGTTTTTTAGAATAATACCAAAACATCAACCTAAGATATATTTGATATTACGAATTCTGAAATGATTTCTATTTTATCAAATTCATAATATATAAGTTACAATAATTAATTTAATAATTAATTCCCCAATTCAGAACAAATAGCGTGTTTTTATAAAATAATATATATCAAAAGATTGACACTAGTTTAAGTCCAATTTCAAAGTGAAATTAATTCCAACGACCACTATTTGATTACTTGGTATAAATGTATATTCTATTTTAACTTTAAAACCAATTCAAAATATAATCAAATCATATAAATAAATTATATTAAAAAGTGGTTTTCAATTAAAATACAACAATTTTGACTATTCATTAAAAATGAACTTTTTTGGAAAAATACCAAAAATTTACACAAAGTAAATTTTGATGTCCCGATTCTAAAGAAGATTTTTACTTGGTCCAATAGAAATTATAAGAGTGAACAAAACTATATTTAATGATGGCTTTCCATCAAAAGGTGATAAGTGGACCTTTAGTGAAAATTAGAGTACATATGCCTAAAATTGAATTCTTTTCATTTTTTAAACCTTTATCCTTTATTGGATAAATGTAAAAACATTTAAAAAACATATATAATCATATTTTAGTTTTTTATATTGATTCCAGCCAATAAAACGTCTACGTGTTAACTACCTTTTAAAATAATATTATTTTATTTTTAGTGTGCAACGTAATATTTCAACGAAACTCTTCATTGCGAATCAGGTACGCATTCGAACATAGCAACTCCTTTAAAGTAAAATAATATTTAATTTGTAAATATTAATAAATATGAAAAGTTTTTATTCTTTATTTACTGGGGATGTAACAATTTTGGAGAGAGATGATTAGGACATGTTTTGTTGGGACAAAGTGGTGAGCTATGGGGATATAGTTGCGGGGTACCCTTGATATTATTTTTATATGTTATATACTCTATTATGTGCTACATAGTGAGAGTATTCATGGTGTGTCTGGGAAATTAGTATACATGTTTATGTGGTGTGTTAGATTCACTTGTTTTTCACTGTGCATTATCATGCTTTCTTTTCTTTTGCATGAGTGTCTCCGTGGAGGATCATAATGAGTATACAATTCAACTCACCCTATGTATATATAATTTATTTTTCAGGTTACATTGGGAAGGTTTGAGATCAGGTTGGATACTACTATCTACGTGTTGTAGGAGCTGTTCGGGAATCATGTTCACTTCTATTTTAAATTCACTTTTGTACTTGACGATTTTTATTTCAATTATAGTAATTTTGTATGACATAAAGTTTATGTACTTGGGATTTCTTTTATATGGAAGTCTAAGTTGGATTTTGTTAGTGTTTGTCTTATATCTCCATTTTAACTTGTTCTCATAGAGGTTAATTCCTTCAATTTTTGTGTCCACTATATCCTCGGTGCTAGTCGACATCCTGAGACCCACTGGAGGTGGGACTTGGGGGGTCACTATATCTATTATCATGATTCCATACAAGCAGGGGTAAACCTTTTGGTTAGTGGTTCGTGATACACAATATATCCAATTAAATTCCCAACTTCCCTCCCCTCATAAATAATCCTCATTTTTAAATAAAAAATTTTATGAAGGCATTAGAGAAAAATCATTGCATATAGCTGAAGAAGAGTAAAATGTAATCTAAATTTGTTTTTATTTTATTTCATAATCCACCCCCTTCAACTCTTATTATAACATGTTAATATAATATAATATATGTATATAATATATGAAAACATTCTTATTTTATGGGTATGACCTAAAACAACAATGGTTTTTACTAAATAGGTCATTAAATCATGGTTCTTGTGTATGGTTGACTACCACCACACAAACTTATGTCATTGGTTTTTTCGAATAATACCTTTCATTGATGGTAATAATGATTTAAATAATGTTTAAATAAGATATCTATGATAGGATTTATATATTTATTCTCCATGAATAAATACATAGCATGAGACATTATACTTTCATTTATGAGGGAATACAATAACGTCGCTTTTGTGTGTGGTGTGCTAATGCATAGTGAAGCAACTTTATATATTCACACATTACATGTAATGTATTAATGACGGTAATAATAAAAATATATGATATATATAACATAAATATGATAATAAAATTATAATATATATATATATATATATATATAATTTACTTTCCGTTCATTCAATAAGATAATAAAATGGAATCATTGTTCATGCAAACATACAACCTACTACCCCCATGAACACTGTATTTCATTATCTATCAGGAAATTTTCTAGATTAATATAAATATATATACTGAATATAGATGGTATTACGATGATTATTTACATTAGTTAAATTATAATATCATGATCTATGTAAGAGGAACAAAAAATTAAATAATTCAAACCAAACATGAAAAACAAGGAAATTAACATCCTAAAAATGAATATAGTGAAAGGTTATTTAAAAAATATTGATAAGATGTTTTAAATGATTAATATATGATATTATAATTATTAATATGGCTATATTATATGCTAATAAAATTTTTAAAAACATTATACATGATGTTAAAGTGAGTTCAAAAAAAAAGGAATTTTAAGCTATGTGATTTAATCTAAATTTACATTCCATTGAGACTTAATTTATATTCTAAACATATTCAATTTTATATGGTTTTTAAACATAAAATAGATATTAAAAATCTTATTTACTCCATTCATATTTTAATTTAATTTTAATCATTTAATTTTGTATTTTAATGGGTTATAAAATGAAAATTAGTAACCAGTAAATGATACTGAACAGTATCACTTTTATTTGTGATAGTTAAATTTTTCATGAAATAATCACTATCATGTGCACATTTTTTATACCCTCAATTTTTTATATCATATACATATTCGAAATTATTTTATTATAATGGGGAAATTAATCACTCAATGGTACATAAAATGTTTTATGAAATTGTTCTATGAAAACTTGGCTTCTTTTTTCTCTTCTATATGGAACATATTTTCTTTCAATCAAATTTTTATTAAAAAAATTCAAAAATATTTTATCTAAAAATATAAAAATAATTTCATAAAAGGAATGTTACCATGTTTTTCATGTATAATTTCTCCCAAGAAATATTCTTATCAATTTCTAAACAAATAACTATTATAACTTTTTTTAATGAAACATTAATTATCTTTTCACACTGTATTTAATTACCCATCTACATTCCATTGAAGATTGAATTTTAAATTTATAAGATATTATTTATAAAGAGAATTATTTAAAAAAAATCAAATTAAAATGAAAATTATTCTCAAAATTTTATTTCTAATTGAAGAGATTTTTTTCTACATGGTTGTTTTTAAATATCTTTTTATGGTAATTCTATACACCAATGACAATAATCCATATTATTAATATAATGTGTATATGTCATTTTAACAATACACTTATTATTTCAAAGGATGTATTATTATTATTTTTAGGAACATTAGTATTTAAATTCATATTATATAATCTTTTTTGTAGTCATTAACATTACCCTAATTTATTATCCTTGTAGATATCATTTAATGAAACATTTAACCTAAATATCCCCATAATTTATCAGCTATATGAATATTTTCTATATCGTATACTATTTTTACATATGATTTTTAATTTTATAGTAATATTGTTATCACGTGACATATTGACTATTAAATAATATTTAATCTATATAGTTATTGGATAAAAATCATTGCTTATTAATTAAATTTACTATTCTACACAAAAGGAATGCATTGAACATGACGTGACTATTGGGATCTTACATAATGTAACCCCTCAACGCATTCACATATCTCTAGAGAAAAATCATTTTGAAATATCAAATGTGTTTTACCAGTAGTTTTAAATTTTTTTATGGATATATCTTTATATAAGATGATTTAATGTTTCAGAGAAGTTGATGTCAATAATAAATAATTTACATCATTTTACTTATCATTGATTTCCTTGATATTTCAAAAAATATAAATACAATGGATTAGCTTCATTCTTTTTTATAAATTAAATAGAATTTTTTTGTTACTAAAAATTACTTTTTGATTCTTCATTATCTATTCAACAATTCATGTTATTTTAATTTCATGTTTATTTAGTTATTTACCTTATCATATTATTTTCGTATTATTGATTGTTGATTTCTTTTGTAAGACTTATCCCATGGTAATAATTTGAGATAAATATTATGTTTTTTCATTTTCAATGAAGTCCATGAATTTTATTATTTATACTAAATATGGATATGCTATATGGAATAATTATATTTTCATAACAAATGGGGCAGTATTTTTTGTATTAAAATGTAATAAAATGATCAAGTATATATATATATATACTACCATGAATACGAATCTATTATATTATATGGTATCTGATTTTCATGTATCTAATTCCAATTTAATTTATGTATACTTTATCATAGGTCAATAATATCCACTCTTGAGATGTTTGGGAAAATGATGAATCATCATCCTACTCAATGTTGTATAGAATCAGATGATGATTCACAATATGAAGTGTGATTTTATTGTTTTGGAAATTTATGTTCATTCTATATAAGGAATTCCATTCCATACACCAAATTGCTCCAAATCCAACCCTAGGGAGTATTATATGTTTCACTATAAATTTCACATCACACATTTTTATGGATGGTTATTTTTTTCATGGGACTAAAAAATATCAAATTTTTTTATTTTTTCCAGTATCTCTACCCCCATGTTATTTGGAGGTGTTATAATAGGTATACAATACGTTTTTGATATAATTGAATGCATAAAAATATAATCAAAAAGTATATTTAGTATTAATGAATGAATAAACATCCTATATATGAAAAATTTATTTCTAAGATCTGCCTTAGCGGTTATCATAGAAAAATTTGTCCCTTATAACCTTGGATGTTGATGGTTGCATCCAAAATTCTTGGCATAGTGATGTGGCTTAATAGTGTTGTGGATCATTTCATTTGAGAGCATTAACAATGTATTGTGGTTTTAATGTATAATTCCATTCCACATTCTCATTAGAGGGAATATATTATTGGTAATCCATATCTTTGAATTAATTTTTCGTACACCTAAATAATTTATCCATCATCCTTAGTCCATTTCTGAGGTTCTTATTTCAACACAATTAGTTTGTGGGATGTATATATTTAATAGCACCAAATTGATTTCTCTATATGAACAATAGAATTAAACTGATCTTTTCTCTTCAAATTACCATGTTACCCTTGATATTTGTTGGTCTCCATTTCATGTTGGAGGGCCCATTATATAATTTCATCATAGATATCAGTATCTCCAATAACTAGAGATTTTCATAGATTAGTTTTTTCCTATAAAAGAAGATTTCATCCTAAAATTTAGGGGAAATTTTGTTGTCATTGGTGTATCATGATAATCTTGAGAATCATTCCACTTAAGACCCAATATATTAATTGTCCTTTTCTATGTGGGAATGGAAATCACATTACATTTAATAATAGAGAGTGTTACGAAAAAATATGTAAAAAAATATTTTCCATAACACCTTAAACCTCATTTCTTTGATCTCTTCTTTTGGATTTTTATTCTATATCAATATCAATCACTAATTATCTTCTACCACCATATGAAAAATAGCTAGGATAAATTCCTCTTATTCAGAACATTGAAGGATAAATAAGATATTATCAATGGAGTTGATATATTATTCAATTATTAAGGGATCATATGAACCATTGAATATCTGAGGCCATTGGAAAATATAGGTCTCCATTTCATCTGGTTAATTCGTTGGGGTATTTGTTTGATCCTTCTATTCTAGGGTTCTATTCAAAACCCAATTTAGCTGCTAGTGTATCATTATAATGTTCATGATTCCTTCAGACATTATTTTGTCCATCTTGTTAGTATAGTCATCACATGAACAATGACATTTGTTATTTACAATATTCTATACATTTCCCTCTAGTACCTAGAATAAATGGAAAATTAGGGATGATTATTTTAAAACTATTAATCATATCAAATGTAATGAAATGAAATTAATGTGATAACATATAAATGAAATAATTTTCCCTAACTTACAAATTTCTATGACTTCATCTATGTTATCCATGATTTATATCCAAACATAGAATTTAATTTGCATGTTTTCCCTTTATATTGTTTTGTAATGATCATATGACTTTAAAAAATCATATCCCTTACAAATATCAAACCTGGAGTGCAGTCAAGCCAATTATCGTGCACTAATTCTATATTTAGTCTTGCTAAACATGGTGTTTTTGTGTTTTACCCCTACTCATATTAGTGCCTGAGTGACATCGACAAATAGTATCAATACCTGTATTTATTTTCAAAATAAACATCTTAAGATGAACTATACTACAATTTAGTGATGTTTTCTTGTCCTTAGTTTTGTCACTATGTCTTTCTATTGAGTTTTGTATAATCATAAACACCAAATTCTCTATCCTTTTCATATGACACTAACCCTAACAACCATAATCTTTATTACACATTAAGTTATTATTTATTACATAATTTTACACAAAATAAAAACTAGAAGATCAATATATTCTTTGTAAATTGAGTACATTACATAATAAGATAAATAGGGATTGTATTACGATTATTGAAATCCTCCATAACATGATTCAATCATTTCATCATACTTAAAACTTCTTGGGATGTCCTAGGAACATACATAAGAAATTGCTGAGCTATAAAACCTAGTAAATAAATAAACATTGAATAATGTGAATAAATTAAAACATGTTACACAATAGAAATAATCTAGAGACATAAAAGGTGTGGGAATCAAAAAAACGAATAATGATGAAAGATATAACATGAAAGCATATAGAAAACGTGGAAATTATTAAAATATCATAAAACATCACATCATAAGCAAAGGTAGTGTGTAAATTATAAAAATCATAATACAAATATTCATGTTATGGATTGGTTTCACTTACTAATCCCATGAAAGATGTTTCGTGAGACAAAAACATTACCCATAGTATTGGAGTGCTATATAATTCTCGGTGCAGTAGTCACATTCATTTCATTCTCATGATATATTTTTTTGTATAGATATTACAACATAGATTAATTCATAATCATACATTAATAAATGATCTATATATATTGGAATAAATACATGTTATTGCCCAATCAAATAATTATAGGGGAATAAAGTTGAATATCCATGATAGGAAATGGTCATGCTTATTCATTATACATTAATTTGGTAGGGAATGTCAATGTGAATTTATTTTCCATAAGGGTGTTAATAAAAAATTCTGATTTTTTTATGAGAGTGATTGGTACTAACATAAATTATATAAAAACATATCCCATCATTAGTAATTGGAAATTGATGGAAAAAGATAATATAAAATACGAATAAAGAAGATGAAGATATAACCACTTACCTTGAGACCGTGATCCAAAATGCATGGTATGAGCTTCCTGAAATTATGGGGGATGATTGAGAGGAGAAAATAAAGGGGAGGGTTTTGTAAGGATGTGCTCCCAGTAATTTGGGTTAATATAAATTGGAAATTTATTGGTATTATATTATAAAAGAGTGGGGAGTTATTTATTATTTCTCAAAAATCGGTTCTAAAATCTGTAAAATAATATAACCAAATCCAAAAACATTCCAATAGTTTTTCCAATATTTTCTGCCAAAGGGGATTGGTTTTAAAAATATTATATGTCCATGGACAGAAGGAGTTAAAATAATAACCTTGCTAATGTGTAAGTGAGGCAGTCACAAAAAGATACGATTTTAAACCAATAAAATATATTACTTTTTTAGAGGAATATTAATGGATATATAAAATTAATGAAAAAAATACATTAATATAAATATAAATAATATATTTTATCTTATATAACATTTATAGTATTTATTACGTCCATTTTGGGTAATTAGGATGTTATAATACACAACGTATATTAATACGGTATTTAATTTTTACAAGAAGATTTTGGTACATGATAAAATTATTATAAATTAAATTCAAAGAAGCTATTTTATTACGATTATGAAAATAATATTAACTTTATAAATAAAATTAAAAAATTTATTATCATTTCCAATATAATAATTGACATTTGCTGATAAATGCTCGGTTTATTCACAATAAGAGTATAAGAACACTTATAAAAATTATATTTGATATCAGAAAAATTTCACGATCATTAATATTAAATGAATATTATTTAATAATAAAGTTTTATTAAAATATTATCAATTTTTTAAAATAAATTATTTCATAAAAATAAATTTATTATATAATGCCAAATATTTAAAATTCAAATCATCATTTTTTGTATAAAACTAAAAATATTTTATAAAGTAGAAGTAAATATAACCATTTTTATAATAAAAATAATAAAAATATTTATATAATTTGTTATTTTATTAATTTCCCATTAATACAATAGAAAGAAACTCATGGATTAGGTGTGGGATAGATAGAAATTCATGGGGTGGTTTAGCATACATTTTTTTGGGTCATGATCTTAATGATTTTGAACATCTATTATAAAAATTTACACTCATGGTTATATTTTTTGACCAGAACATGGGGATGGTTGAGGTAAAATCCCAGTGATTTGATCTCCCATGTGTTGTATGAAAAATTGGATTCAAATGGTACAATTCCAATGGTTGATTCCATCACATCATTTTCTATGTTAAGAAGACATGTTATTACCCAATATTCCAACTAATCATAAGGTCACATTCCAAAAATTATATAATTAATTTCAATGGTTCTTAATGTATTTTAAAATCTATTAAAATATAAAAAAACCCAATAAGTGAATGTTTTTTTGATAAAAATAATACATAATAAGACATTTAATTGATCCAAAAATTTAATTTTATTTATAACATTTTGGGACATTACATATATACTAACCCATGACATAAAAAATATTTAGTACATCAATATTCATAGTATCATATTAATCATATTTTATTATTTATTATATTGGGGATTGAATATACTGTTACATGGTTTTAAGGATCATCGTAACTAAATAGATATTTCACTTGGTTATATCTCTTGAGCAATGTCGTTAATATTCTATTTTTTGTATAATGAATATTGAAATCATATTATTGGATTTACATGAGTTATATTTGGATTTATATTTGATGAAAAAATTAATTAATTAACAATGTATTTCTTAAACATTTAGATAATTTTAAGGGTTTATTTCAAAATCTCATTAAAATAGATAATGATTAGTTTTAAATTTCAATTAAAGTAAATTAATATATTATTTAATAATAAAACCATTCATTTTATACTCCTTTAGATACTATCTATATTATTATATTTATTGTAATAATTTCCCAATCATTGCAAAATTAAATTATTGTGAAAATAATTTCTTAAAATTAATATTTATTTCCCTCTTTGGTTGAAAATACATTTTCATGGAAAATTATTCTTTTTTAAATGTATTGAAAATGAATTATTATAGTATAATTTTTCCATTATTATTGTTTTAATAATATTTTCAATGGATTATTATTATTTATTTCTAAATGAGAAACTATTATAAGCATGTTGTCATATAAAAGGAATATTATTTATAACATGTACAAAATGAACCACTAACAATAGTATCATTTCATTGAATATTCCTTTTAAATTTTATCATTATTTTTATATATATTTTCAAATGATATTTTCATCGAAAATACATTATAAAAAAATTAAATGAAAAGTTGGTTTTACTCATATTTTTTCTAATCATCTCTTAATTTTAAATCTATTCATTAATTACAAAAACCATTATAATTAATCCTATAATAATATTTTAATATACTCCTTATTATTACTCTTTATGGTTTATTACTATTTATAATAAGGAATGTATTGTAATTTACTTCTTCATCTTTTATTTTAACTCAATAACATTCACTTAAATATTTCAAATTTTGACAATAATTCGTTATTAAAATTTTCCAAAATATAAAAATTAATTATCAAAGATATTTTAATTTATTAACATTATAACAAATTTACAAATTATGTTTTCATTGATTGATATTATATTATCTAGGGAAATATTGATTAACTAATATTCTCCACTCAAAAGAGATATTGATTGAGTCAGATTGTTTTTAGATTAAATTGATTACTTGATATATGAGAAATATCATTGAAATATAGGCATGGGTGGGGGCCAGTTTATGATAGCTAACTGATGCATATCTAGTCTCATTGGAAGAATTAGTCTTATAGAATTAGTAGAATGGGTTTATAACCATCATTTTTAATTTTCCATGATAACATATGTTGACAGTAATGATATAATGTTTCTAGTGAATATGGCATCTAGTATTTATGAATTTCCGTCATTATAATGAATTCATTATTATTAATGACATTTTATCTATGAAATAGTTCATATATGAATTTCGTTCAATGTTAATTGGTTAATGGTCGAGATTTTATGGTAATTAACCTTCTATACTAATTAATCCTAAACCCTTTATGATTTTCATCACATTAATTGAATCAAATATATTATCAATTATTTACCATTTTATATTATTCAAGAACATAATTATCATATTATTTGTTAAATTTTATTATTAATAACTAATAACCCAAGTATTGTACCTAAAATAATGTCACTTTCATAGAAAAACGTTTCAAATCCCAAAATAACATGCCTGTTTAGTTGTCTTAGTAATCATGATACATACATGAATCTAGAATTACAAATTTAAAATTTAAAATATAATTTATTATTATGAAGATTAATTTTATTTGATGAATTGAATTTCTAGATATATTTTATAATAATCATGAAAGATTCCATAGGAATGACAGTATATGGGTGAGATCAAATACTCAATAAGGGTTATGTACTTAAGAAAAAAAAGAAATAATAAAAATAATTAACATTGAAAGGTAAATAACTAAAAACACATTACATTTAAATAAATAAATAACAAATAATCAGTATTGAAATATAATTAACTGAACACACACATATTTTATATAACAATATAAGTAAAAATAATTATAAAATGGAAAATAACTAATCATGTGGGCTATTTTCATAATTTGGTAAGGAGAGATAACTATGTAAATGAAAATAAATTCATCACACATTAAATTTAATTGAATGGATAAAATATAATCAATTTAAAAAGAGAATTAATTGAAAACACATTACATTTAGTTAATAAACTAATAATTAAATTAATATATATCATTTTTCTTAGAAAAATTATCATGGATAATAATAACTGAATTCTGAAACAAGAAAATTATAAACTATTGGATTTTATCCTTCATATGGGTGTGATAAATTTAGCATCATGATATATTATTAATAATAATTAATAATTATTCTTATAAATACATGTAACTAATGCATTCTGTGACACTACTGCTTCATCAAGGGCTCATCAATAATCCTAAACAAACCATGTTTTTATTACAAATAATTTATCATATATCAATTAATTTATTTAATTAATAAAAAATATTTCTTATCATATTTTTGTATTGATTAAATAATAAATAATTATCAATATCTACTCATACAACCAAATAATATAAAAATTTAACATTATATGTGAAAATAATTTACAGTATAAGATATACCATATCCATGATAAATAATGTTGATATTTATTGTAAATTTATTATCTATTGATCATATGAATGTAAGAATTTCAATAAAATGTTGTTGAATATAAAAACTAATTGAAGAACTTATTATCATATAATAATATATGTTTATCATTATTGATTTATATAAATACAATAAAAATATCCATAGATACGTTCATGAGGAAAATTCCCATTTATTTTTTATTCCTTTTTGAAAAACTAATTTTTTAAATTCAATTTTGAGAAATTAACATTAAAAAGTTACTAATAATCATAAAACATAAGCATTGAAGAAATTGTGGTAATGTATGTGGGTAATTCAGTGCATGTTATAATGAACATTCCTTTTAATTGGAAAATGGATAAATTGTTTCATGTCCATAATGAGACAAGAAAATTACTTTGAAAACATTTTTTAGAAAGGAGAATTGGTAATTTTTATTATAAAAATTCATTTTTAATATGTTGAAGAAATTATCTTCAATTAATTTCTAGAAAATTTTGTTTTATAATAAAATATATTTCAAACCATAGAGAAAAATTATCTATGATTTTAATAGATCATTTTTTCATTAATTTTTTGTAACATTTATAGGAAGATATATCTATTAATTGAAAACATTCCAATTAACTAGATAAAAAGAAAAATAAAGGTTTTATTGTATAATTATCCTATAATTTCATATATGGTATATTAAAAAAGTGATAAATATTTATTAAAATGTAATTTTAAAATAATCCCTTCAATGATAATAATGTTTATGCGTGGATTAATCAAAGAATCTATAATATATTTCAATAATATATCAACATAAAATATTTTTGAATAGAGAAATATTTTTTCAAAAGTAAATATACAAATAATCATATAATATTAATGATAAAGAGGATGTGATATAACCCAATGAAAATTAATTGAGTTATGAATTTATTTACCACAAGGTAAGTTTCTATTCAAATCATGTTAGATGAAAAAATTAAAAAAACACACAATATAAAATTAATAACGAAGTATTCAAGATATTAATTGTAATGTAGTAATATATTGAACCACAATAATTCAATATACTCAATGAAATGAAATTGAGACAAACTCTCATACCTAATGTTTTCCTTTTGGTTGTAAATTCATTAAGATCATAAATAATTGTCTAAAAACTGTATTAACTTATAAAAGATCCATATTAATATTTACAACATAATATTTTATCCTTTTAGTGGATATATTTTTACACAATTTTTAATAAGATTTAATTATTTTTATTGTTTCTCGTGTTAATTTCCTTATTTTTTGAGTTTATTTTAACTTGTTATCTTTTGTTCTTCTTATGTTGATAATGAAATCATCATCTCCAGAATTTATACCATAAATTAAATATCATGTATATTAATTTTATATATATTTTCAACAATCACTAAAATGTGGTTATAGGAAATGAAATACACTATTTGTGAAGACGATAGGTCATATGTACGTGTGAATATTACTTCTATATTCTTATTGTATTAAAAGATAAATAAGTAAATGATATAAATATATATATTAATTCAAATATCATTTGTATTTTATAAATATAATATATGACTATTAAAACCTTTTTTTTAATAAATTCCATTTATATCATTAATGAATCACATCGCTTTATAGGTCAATAGTCCCTTGTACACAAAATAGACCTTATAATATTCCATCAAATTGGAAAGCATATAGGTATGTATTATATAATAAATTAAATAGTTTTAATAAAAAATAATTAAAATAGTTATCAAATATAAATATCATATTTAAACATAATGTTAATAATTATTAACAACAATGATATGTGGTAATGGAAAAATGAATGACATTGTTTAATGAATCGGTAGTACCCCATACACATGGGAAATGATTTGGTAAACAATTTGGTTGAAATTTATGAGTTTATAAATAATAAAATAAAAAATAAATTCTTCATAATGTTTAATATATTGTGGTTTTTTTATATTAATGATATAATAATAATTTACAGAGGCTGAGAATGAAATAAAATAAAAACACTTTTTGAATAACACTCTATATTCTTCGGGTATCAAATTTATTTTTTCACTAAGGTTCATAATATGGATATTTGGAAAAAATATGTATTCTATTATGAGTGTATGTAATTTTTTAATTGAAATATTCATGAAATTTTAGAACCAATGTGTTTTTAATGTGTGAATAATGGCTTAGACTGGTGGCCTTTTATAAGGGAGGTGATTAGCACTTTTGTAATTTCTTGACAATTTAAAATTACACCCACATTATTTCAATATAATGAGGATATGATAATGGGGAAAGATAAATATTATTATGGTAACGGTCGAGATATTTTAAAAAAATTGGATTTGGTCATTTTAATATATTAGTTAACCCCCAATTTGTAAATTTTAGTTCCTCAATTAATTTTTTATCTCTTAATAGCTTGAGTTATTTTTAATTATTATTGGTATTTAGTCTAGTAAAAAATTATGATTGATTTATTATAAATTATAAATTATTTTGTTTCCATATATGGAATGAATTTTTAAAAAATTTAGTAATAATAAGTAAGGAAAAATTAAAACATTATTCCAGCTAACGGAATTAGAAAATGTGTTTTAAAGTAAAAATTTTGAAATGTTTTATATGTTTTAATATCCAAATTAAATAAAAAATGATTCCAATGAAGTAATTTTCACTAATATAATTATAATTAAAAATTTATACATTATAACCAATTTTAAATATAATTTATCATTATAAATTATTTATAATAAAATTCAATTTAAAAATAAAATTCATCATTTTCCTCTATTTATCAAAAAATGAATATTCACATATAAAATCCAAAATTTACCCCCACATTAATTTAATCATTCAAAATTTTAAAATGATGTTTATGATTTTATAATAAATTAAATAAAGGGTTAATATTTTTTAAAATTAGTGCACCAACATAAGGTAGCAAAACCGCGTTTATAAAAATAAAGCTATTATGCATAATATTATATTTGTTCTTATATTATACCAATAAAATAATTTGGATAAATGTTAGGAAATTATTTAATAAATAATATATTTATTTCATTAAGATGATACAATAATATTAAATAACTTTATTTACTATGATAATATGCCTCCGAAAAATAAAAATAGTTTTTTATAAATACCGTTCAATTTGTTTTTATAATTATTATTAATCAGTTTATAACCATTGAATTAATATATGTATATTTATATGTCATTTAATAAATTACGTAACAACCAATTTAACATCATTGAAAATATTTTCATTTTAATTCATATTAATTATTTTATTTTTGAATACATGGTCTGGTGTGTAACACATGCTATAAAAGAATCTAGTTATTTAACGTAACACAAAAAAACTAAGTGTTTTCATGAATTTAAAGATATATCATAGATTTAATCGATTTAATATTGAAAATATATTTTACTGATTCAATATATTATGTTTTATTTTATTCTATTCATTTTTCATCCTATTTTCTATCAAATATATTGTTAATGTTTTAAATATTTGGTGGGTTACATTCTCCGAACCTTAAATAAAATTTTTCCTCACAATTTTATCATGATATAATTTATTAATTTTTTTATATTTTAAAAATATATAGATGAAAATCACAAATACTATATTTTTTATTAAATAATCTTCCTAATATGTTTTATAGAGATTCAAAATGGGAACATATGAATAGGTTTATATTTCATATAACATTAGAGGATTGTGATGGTATATACATGTAGGAAAATCATAAAAAAATATAGTTAGTGATTGAGGCCACTAATCATATGATATTAATTGATCAATGAAATCTTGGGGGCCTAAATTCCAAAAATCTAATTGGTTTGGAATGTTCATTTACATCATCAGAAATTATGGAAATATGAAAAAATATTTCAATTAATATCTTTTCCCTAATATTGGGGACTTTGATTTCATTATATATATATATGGAAATATACTAACATGATTATATTCTAGGTTATAATAAAACGTTCATCATTTTTTTTTCTCATCGATTAATTTCAAATTTATTTCATATTCTAGGAAATAAATATCCAATATTTTATTTTTTTATTCCCTCGGGAACTAAAATTCAATTTTAAAATATATTACAGTCCATAAATAGTGAAAAATCATTCTGTATTCCTATAAATATTTTGAAATAAAATTATGTAAAAAATAAATATAATATTCTTAAAAATATTTATCTATAATCATTAACACATTAACAAGGGAATTTTGTAGTAAATTTGTTTTTGTGAAACCCTTATGATCCTTATATTATTTTATCAATACCTAAAATATTTCTAGAAATTTTAGTTTTTCAAATAGAATATAGTTCTCCATTTTAATAAAAAACATTAATATGATTCCGAAAATAAATTTGATTGATGTCTTTTACATTTATTCATTGAATATAGTATATGAAATGGTTTTTAGAATAATTTACGTTCTTTTTAAAAGTTATATAGTCATATTTGATTATTATTATATTGTCATTAATAATCATATTGACCCTAACAGTTATAAATACCTTTATACTTATGTCTATATAAATTAAATGAATTATTACTAAAAAAATATTTCAAAAATAAAATAATAGTTTAATAAATTTATCCCAATAAATCCTTACTCTGGTGACATTACAACTATAAAAATATGAGGTGTTTAAAAATTTGATTTTATGGTTAATCTTAATCTCATTGACATGTGATTGTATCTATATCTATAAGTTAAATGAATATAAAAGATCTTATAAAATTTAGTTGAATCATTATATGTTGCATAATTCTTATAATTAAAAAACCATTGTTATGAATAATTATATAGTAAATTTTATGAATACCAATACCTAAATACTATAAACATTTTATTTCATCACATGTCATTCCATATTCTTATTTTTATCCTTAGATATTTATTATCATTATCTATTAAAATATTTATTCATTATTTTAAAATGAAAAATTAAATTATTAAAATCATATACCCAAGGTATATAAAAGTGGATGCATAGAAAGGCTTGTTTTCATGTACCTATTTAAGCTCGACTCAAACATGAGAGACACTTTTGGACTTGTTACCCCAGAGGATTTAAATACCATAACCATTTCCACTTGTTGTATCCAAAAAAAGAAGTATTTTAATAAATACCCAATTAATCTCTATCTTATTAATACAATATGATGTCCTTCTATAAATGTTGATCTATTTTATCATATTGTATTCTTCCCTAATCCATGAATTCTTAAATTTAGATTTAATTGTTTATTCTAAACATTAACATATACAAGATGTAGTGACTGATACCCCCATCATCGTAAAGACAACTCATACATCAATTTCATTGTAATAGATATAAATGTAATATTATGAATAACTAATCTATTTAATGGTCGTAAAAAACTATATTAATATATAACATTTATATTAAAAATGGATAAAAAAAATCAAACATTATGTTTTTCTAGATTAACATATTCCAAAATGTGAATCCCCAGATAATTTTAATAGAAAATTTTATAACTAATAGAAGAATGGAAACAAATAATGGTGTACTAAAATTATTATTGAAAATTATGTATAAAAGAAGAAATAAACGATCAAAAAGAATAATTATTATAATAAGTTAAATAACTAATAACACATTCTATTTTATAAAATGAAAAAGGTATGATAAATTTGGAATGGAACATAATTGACCACTCATGAAATTAATATATTTGGATAATAAATAACTAACATGTCATGTAAAATAACATATAAGGAATTCAATTTATATTATTATATAAAACAAAGTCAATATGTCTATGAAAATAATTGAGGACACATTCTCTTTATTTAACGTTATATAACATAATCCATATGTCAATGAATATTAGGGAACACATATTATATTTAGTTAAAAAATATGAGAATTAAATTCACCCATATATTTTCTAATAGTAAAAATCAATGGGATAATAAAAAATGAATTATGAATAATTGAAATGATTAATTTTTTGATGTAATGTTTCCCATTCACATGATACATTTATTTTTAATATATTTAATAATGATATATTTAGAATTATAGGTATAACCCTAGTTATATAAGTCATACCAACTGATTCTTTCAATTATACTATATATACTTCAAGGGGATATCGTGATCCTAGTGCCACATAGGCCTGTAAGTCAAAACCATTCATCATATAGTAAATAATTGATTAAAATAATAAATCATGTTACTTTTTAATTCTCTACATTGATTAAAAATTTAATATTTATCAATTTTTCCCCAAATAAGTAAATAATATTCAATGTTATCACCATATGTAAAACTACTAGACATTTTAGTAAATAATCTTATCTATGAAAAATAATTTGGATATATAGGTGAAAATTAACGTCTAATAGTCATAGGTTGGTGAAAATATGATGTGAAATTCATTGACCACACATATGAATTAAGGAAGTGAATTTTGATACTATCCTTAGTCAAATTGATCATAAACCTTAAATATACAAAATTAGTGTGGTATCCATACAATTTATTCCTATTGGATGATATATAATTGTTTTTTCATTAATGAATATAAAAAAATTAAATATATCTATAAAAAAGGTTTTTTTAGAAAATATTATTTTTATTTTGAGTTTTTTTATAATTATTATTTTAATATTAATGATGATAATATTTTCTGTAAAATATCTGAGTAAACAATAATGGGATGCTTCGATGAAATTATATCCATGATAGTGGGTAATCTGGTATATGTTGTACAGAATAATCGTTTTACATGGTAAAAGTTTCAGAAAAGATCTTTATATTTTATGAGATAAGAAGATTCAGTTAAAAAAATTGCATAGAGGAACATAGGTAAAATTTAATCATAATAACTCTTTTTGAAAATTATAAATAAAATCTATTTTAATTTTTCTTATAAAACATCGATTTTTAAAAAATAATATTTTTAATTGAATGGAAAAATGAAGTTTGTTTAAAAATTAATTCTCTATCTTTTTTTGTACCAAATAGTGGAATACATTCGCATATATTAAAATAGTTCATGTATATAAAGATAAGAATAATCTGAAGTTCTTTATTATGAAATGATTATATAATTTCCTTTATTGTAAATTAAAACATAAATCATTTCACATAGAATAATATTTTTAAAGAAAACTAAAAAATTATTATCACATTGAAGTGATAATTATTAAATGAATCAATTATTTAAATAAAATTTAAATCCCCATAAAAAATTCTGAAATGTGAACTTAAATTTTAAATATTAATTATATAAATAATTTTACAATATTTAAGACAACAATGAAGTGATATAACCCCATGAAAGGGATTTGAGTTATGAAATGTTTTACCACATAGTAACCTTATAGCCCAATACTTGTAGATAAAATAATTCAAATTGGAAAATATAATACCATTAATAATGTTTCTTTCATGATATAAAATTTTATTTAAATTATATAGACCATAAAAATGATATTTTTCCATTATTAGAAAATATGGGTAAATAAAATGAAATTGATATGAAATCATATAACATACATTTACTATTTGGTGATATTTTCATTAAAATCATGAATAATGGGTTTTAACATGTAATAAACTAATAATAGAACAATATTAGTAATTATTATGTCATATATAATAAATTTTTATCATATTATTAGTCTTATTTGATAATAATTCTATATTATCATTAATTCGTGAGATAAGTTCCCTATTTTTTGAATGTGTATTAAATTTTTTCCTCTTATATCGATTAAAATTTCATAATTTACACAATTTGAAATATGATTGAAATAATATATATATATATATATATATAGTAATCGATAACATTTTTCTATATTAAATGAAACACACTATTCATAGAGATCGAAGACCGTGTGTATACGAGAATACCGATTCAATTTTCTTGTCATATTAATGGGAAAAAATTATATGATATATATATATATATATATTATCAGTACATTCAAATTAATATTTCATAAATATGACATATATTTATTAAATTACATATCTAATAAATTCTATTTATGGTGTGAATGAATCAAATTATTTCTTGATGTGATACTCCACCGAACACCCGAGTACCCTTATTATATTCCCATAAAATGAAAAGATAGAATTTAACTATTATATATTAATTACATAACCATAATGAAATAATTAATTTAATAAATATCATATATAAACATTATTTCAATCATTTTTCCCATCAATGATGTGTGTCAATGAATAACCAAATTACTGCAGTTTGTGATGTGGTATTGTACTATACACATGAAATATGATTTCATAAAAAATATATTATATAATCTATATGGTCCAAATATTTCTTCAAATGAGATTTTTAAACATCTCTATGTCATTCGACACCATAAATTTAATGTTTAGTCCCTTCGTAGAAAGGTTTGTGTCTTAATCGAGTAAACTTATTAAATGGGATTCTCTAATCCCATTAGCCCAAAATAATTTAAGAATTATTATACAATTTAAATTATTATTAAAATTAAGAAACTAATTTTTTAAAATTTAGTTAATAGAAGATGAAAACAAATGATAATAAATTAATCACTCAGACAGAATGAGAAAGTAGGGTTTTACAGTGAAAAAAATCAAATGTATAACCTGTTTCTATATCTAAATTAAATATAAAAATATTATACTGACCTAAATTGGAATAATATATGTATAATTATCCAATTTTATTGTTTAATACATATAAAAATAAATTTAAAATTTAAAACTGTCTTTGTTGAAATATCTCATCGTAATAAAAATTATGAAATTTTGACTATTCATAAAAAATGAAATATCTTTGAAAACTAGAAATAATTAACCCTAAGATAATTTTAATATTCATTAAAATATTGAAGTTTATTTTTTAAAATAAATTTTATAAAATAATGAAAATTTATTTTAAAAAAAATTCGATATTGAATTGAGGAAAAAATTTCATTAAAAATTTAAATATTTTAATTTGTTAAATTGAGTTTGTTATTATATTATGTATATATTCGAAATTTTATGAATGAAAAAAATTAATAAATATATAATTTATAATATAATTAATATTATCATCTATTGGTGATTTATTTTATTTTTCATTATTATTCAACATTGGCAAATATGAATAGTTTTTTATAAAACATTTCAATTGGGTTTTATGTCAATTTTAATAAATCGGTAAATAATGAACTCATGGTTATATATTAATAATTTATTTAAAACAATTAATAACCTTAAATATATTTTATAGGATATAATTTTCATTTTAAATGATAATATTAATAATATTTGACAAAAGTCAGTCCTCTATGTAATGCAAGCTATTAATGAATATCATTGTGTGTAACAAAAGCTAACTCAATAATTCCTTCATTGAATGATATATAATAAATAAATTATAAATAATGTTATATATATTTTTATGTATATGGATATTTTAATCCCTATTATTCAGGTTGTTGTGTTTCAGACACGATATCGAATATCATGTTCACGTTTTAATCTTATTGTGTATTGTATTACATTATTAAATTCTCCAATAAAAAACATTAAAATCAAAAATGGATGAAGAGATTAGGAGTTCTAGAAAAAAAAATTACATACATTATTAATGATTATTAAACATAATATATAATAATATAATAAGTTCATAATCCTTAATACTCATTCTATGAATTAATCTTTATTTTTGGGAAAATGAAACAAAATAACTGTGAGCTGAAAAATTTAGTGAGGATTAAGTACATACGAAGCTAACATGATTCAATAATCCTGATAAAAATTTAATGGTATAAAATTGAACACAAATTAATCATTGATATATCTGTTTGTATTAATCAATATTGGAAGATACATAAATGAAACATTTGCAATTACATCAATAAATATAGAATGAAATGAATCCATAGATTGTTTCAAAGAGAAACAATCATAGACTATAATAATCATATAATTATCAATGTTTATAAAGATTAATAATGTAATTCATGCCTCAGGGGCATAGAAACATCTACTATCATGATATAACCACTAGAGAGTTTAAAACTACATGTACAAACCTGTTTAATTTGGCCATCTAATTTCTATAATGTAACATGTTTATGGATCAATGAGCTATATAGAAACCAAAATCCACCCATTACCACCTTTTTAAAGAATTCCACATATCTCTAATAATATATTTAGTTCATGATCCATAATCCTTTTCTAATACAAATATTGGGTAAACGATATTGGATTATTAACAATTACCTAGTTAATCAATTAACAATCATTATTATAAACATTTTTTAAAATTGAACACAGTTTTAGAAATAATAATATCCATAAATAAATATTATTATATTTATTTGAAAAATAATTTTCAATTAATATTGAGTATGTGAATGTTATTTCATCAATTGAATGGTAACCATTATGAAATAATGCAAGATTGTTCAAAAACATTTACCACATCATAATTTAAATTTCAAATCCCCTTTGATGAAATATTTCAAATTAAAAATTAATATTACATAATTGAATAATTATTCATGATAATACATGATAACTATAAGTATATACATCATATAAAAGTGAATTTTCACATAATAACAAATAATCCTATATATAATGCAAATATATATGAAATCTATAACATTACACAAACTCTATTTAACCTCCAATATATTTTTTTTAATAATTTTTTTAATTCCAAATTGAAATGTATTGATATTTACAGTATTTATATTATTATTTTATAACATATTTTCACTTGTTTCTTAATCATAAATCATTATTTTAATTGTTTCTGTTTTAAATTTCCTTTTATTTTGGATATGTTTTGACTCATTACTTTTTTCCTAATTAAGGTGACAATAATTTTATCATTTCAAGGATGTAAATGATCATTTTAGATTAATATATATCTATTAAATATTTATTTATATTAATCTATGAAATTAGGTTATTTCAAATTGAAATACAATGTTTATGGAGATGGTCAGTCATGCATACGCATGGACACTATATTGAATTTTTTATCAACTTAAAATAAATAAAACAAAATTATATAAAAGTATATTATCATTAAATTATTATATTTATTTCAAATATGTAAAATGTGTTTATTAAACCCATATTTAATAAATTAAATGTAATTTTTGAGGGAATCACATCGTTTTGTGAGTCAGCAGTCATTCGTACAGACGAAGGATATGATAATATTCTATCAAAATAAAAATATAATAGTTTGTTTTATATAATAATTATATAAGCCTAAAAAATAGTAAATATCTTAAATATCATATATAAATATTATTTCCGTAATTATTACCAACATTAATATATGGAATGGAAAAACAGAACAATATCCATTCGTGAGAATTTAGTTTGTCATAAACATGAATGATGATGTCATATCACATTTGATGGAAGTGTGTGTTTTGATAGGTTTTTATAATAACATGGAAAATGTATATTAAATGTCATTATTTTATAATAAAAGTATGATATAGGATGATTATAAGGATGTGGGTAAGTTAATGAAATAAAATCCACTTTTGTAAAACATCACATCTTCTTCTCTTATACTTTTTAGGTTTTATTTAATTAAATATTAAATATTCATTATTAAATAATTAATTCTCTAATGATGATTTTGGGGATGTTGGAATGTGAATTGAGTTGTTTTTTATTTAATCCAAATTACATTGGATTAATGTATAAGTGGAGTGAGTGCACTTTTATAGTGAAGGGGTGTAGCATTCTTGTAAATAAAAAAAGGAAATTCTTTTTTGAGGTATCCCTTTCCTGATGTTCCACATTTAATGAAACATTTTATATGAAAAAATGTATATGGTTGATATGTGTCAAAACAATATTTTTGGGGAATTTTTTTGATTCATTTACATAACTTTTTTTTACAATTAACCACTAGGAAAACTCAATTTTACCTTAATAATTTTTATTACCATTAATTATATTCACTAATTACATTAGCATAACATTATTTTTGACATATTAGAAATAAAAAATTAATCTATTTAAAAATATATAATATATTTTTTTAAAATTATTCTCACAAAATTGGAATAATTTAATATAAATGTAATCCTGAAAACAAGACAACAAGTTGTTGTTTGATGTTATAATGATAAAAAGTTGGGAATTTTAATATTTCACAATTCATTAAAAAAGTTAATTAAAATTACTAAATTGTCTTTATTGATTTATAATTTCACTAATTTAACTTTAATTCCAATTTCCAAGATAATTTAAAATTTTAATTTTTTATAATGAAAAGTCAATTTTCAAATAAATTTAGTATTTTTCATTATTCATCAAAAAGATACTCTTCCTAGAAAAATAAAAATATGTTCACCCTAATATTATTTTTATATTATTATTTCAAAAATGATTTAGATTTTTCAATTAAAAAATATATAAGTTTGAAAATATATTTTCAAAACCATTGAACCATTAAAGGGTGGAAAATTACCTATTAGATTAATATTATTTTTTATTTGTAAAATTAATTTTTTTATTATTTTATGCCTAAAAAATATATTTAATTAATGGTAAAATATTTGGTTAAATTACATAATATATAAATTAATTTAAAATAAATAACAAATCGATATTAAATAAATTTTTTAAGATAAATTAATTTGGTTGAATAATAATGGTTCCTTATAAAAACATTTCCTTTATTATAAATGTTTTCTATTATAATTTTAATTAATTATTAACAATTGAATTAAACTATATATATTCCGTATTTATTAAATATAATTCATTAAATATAGTTTAATGTCAATGTTATAAATTCCATTTTAAAAAACAATATTAATTTAATTTGGAAATACATTGTCTACAATGTAACACAATAAATTAAAGAAAGTCATCTCATGTAATAAAAAATAACTCAGTGATATATTAATTTCACGATATAAAAAATAGTAATCATATTACTAATGTAATATATTTTATATTAATTTTTTATTTAATTATTATATCCTACAATGAATTTCATCATAAAAATTATCTGGATATTACTGTCTAAACCGATGAGGCGAATTCTTCATCATAATATCTTCTAGTTCCCAGATTGTATAATCATTTTTGTGATTAATACAATGTAATGTTACTATAATAGTTATCCAATTCATAAATACGTACACTCTAGTTCATGACAGTGTTCCTTAATTTACACCTATTTTTACAGTGCTAGGATATATTCTTATAATAATATTGATTTGATTTTAAAACCATTATGATGTATTTCAAATGATAAAAATAATTAATAATCTAGTTCTAAAAAAATACTATGTAAGGACCTATGTTGAAATAAAAATGGTGATCTATTGGAATTCAATAATTATGTTGTCAATGTATTTTTACAGTTGGTACTTTGGTTATATGAGTCATGAAATTTATAAGGATTGTGTTAAATCATAGAATCACAAGATTCTTCATTAACATATGTAATATAAATTCATTCGTGGATTTAGGATTTTTATATTGATCATATGTATTATATCTTAATAACATTATTTTTATGTTTTATGGGATAAATGTCTACGAAGATTGATGAAAATTTATGAAATATTTTTGGAAAAATATTTTACAGTGGAAAAATATTTATAGAATAATTCCTTTTAATTTTATGGTTACAATTATATAGGTGTTGATAACCATTAAGTAAAATAATATAAATAATTAAATTATTATAATAGTATTATAGTATTATTTTTCCTGGTAATAGTGGTTGTTATTAATACAATAATTATTTTTTTATTAGATGATATAGATTTTATAAAGGGTGTCCATCATATTTATGGAAAATTATATGAACAATATATCTTATAAAAACAAAAACCTATAAGAAGGGTGACAAAACATCACATATAGAAAAGATGTGAGGTGCGAACCAATGATCGAAGGACTACATGGGTTATATGGATACGACTATCATATATGATGTCTTAGGTAATATAATATTATTATACTAAATGTCTTGATAAATACATATTTATTGAGAACTATATGTATTATGTTTTAGTTTTAGAGATTAATTTAATCAACATATTTTTTTTGGAAAATATTTATAGATAGATAGAAATACCTTCAACTCTTTTATGCAACTTTGAAATTATTAATACTAAGTTTTAGTGCCCTGCCATTGAAAAAATATTTGGGATATTTTTATTTTTTAAAATAATGAATTTAATATAAAGTGATTAATGTGCACCTAAACGATGAAATGATTTTAAATAAATAGAAGTTAATAAAGTATGTATATTCCACCAAATTATTAGATTGTATAATAATTTAAAATCATTAGGAATATAATATTGAAATTAAATCTTGTTCTTTTAACATCGTTTCTGACCTATCCACAACTATTAGATTAACGGAGTTGAAGCCCTTAAATTTCTATTGGTCATTAAATTTCGTATTGAAAATAACATAAATTTATTTCTAAAATTATTTATTCTCTTTTTCAATGTTTATAGCTCCAATTTACTATAATTTTATCTAACTTATAAACCCAGTTATTTGTGACATTTGTATTTAACATTGTCTGTTATTTATAAGATATATTATTAACCATTTTATGATGACTGTAGTACAATAATTTAAATTGAAAATATCCAAACATAAATTATCAAAATCTTGTTTTAATTGCGAGGGCATGGGTTTTTTATTTTGGGGAGAATGTACCACTTCAAATATTAAAATTTGAACAACATATTCAAAATCATGTTTGGGACACAACATCAACCATAGAAATTAATATAACATTCAATGGTATTATTATATATTAAATATTTTAAATGAATAAAATAAATTTTTAGATTACACCACCTTATATTATTAGTTAATATTGCATTATACTAAATATTCATTTTATATTATGCTACACACAACAATAATGATCTTTGATAAATTTCATTACATGTATGTTCTTGTTTTAGAAGAAACAATATTATTTTCATAATTATATTTAAAATAAAATTAACTCATAATCATTAAAATAGTGGTTATGAATTAGAGTAACTAACTAATGAAAATATATGAATAAATTCCTTGGATACCAATTAACTAGAAATGAAAACAAAAACCAATTTAATATAAAGGTAATATTATTATAAAAATCTATTTCATTGTTCCCAAATTAATTTTATAATAATAAATAAAATTAAATTCTACTAGTTGATGAGATTAATGAAATTTATATATTAAATAATCATTAAAATGTTTCATATTCATCCAATAAATTATATATGAATAATATAATCACAAATCTAATGTTTCTATATAATGAGATATTCCCATAAATATAGTTACCCCCTATTAATGTGTAGGAGTTTTAAAATTATATTTCAAAATTATTAAAAAATTTATTTAAAAATTTAAACTTTAATTTAAAAATACAAAATTCATTATTAGTTTCAAGTGATATTTTGTATTTTTATCAATAAAGTTTCATATTTTTATGAATAGTGAAAATATAGCACTTTAATTAAAAACTACAATTTCACATAAATAATTTATATTGTTAATTGATATTTTGAACTATTATTAAAGTAAAACTTGTTAAATTATACACCTATAACAACAATATATGTCATTGGAACGATTTTATGTAATATTATTAATTAATTATCTCACAAGATATGTGAAACATATATGTATGGTTTAGTATATGATTTTCATTATGTTTTTGAAAGAATATGTGGAAATATGTTTATGATCAATAAAATTAATTAAATGGAAAGGTGATATTTTTTTATTCCTCTATGTTTCAAAAATGAATTTTTCTAGATAAACATATGATGGATTAGAATGATGTAAATTAGAGTATAATTTTTTCCTTATAAATGATAAGATATTTCATGAAAAAACTATTTTTTATTATTGATTATTTTTACTACATTTTTTAAATATTATATCAAATAATATATACTTCAAGACTTAAATTTTTAATAATTTATTATTTAAAAAAATTATATGGTATGTTATAAAATTATCATGATTCAAGAGAACAAATGATTAATGTTTTCATATGTATGGTATTTGACATTCAAGAGATATATAATTATTTATTATGGATAAAAGTTAACATTATTTAGTAACGTTATTCTATTTTTTTTATTTTGATCTCTTAAAAGTAAAAAATGGTTAAACATTTTCATAATGGTTTAATTTCAGCATTGAGAGATTTTATAAAAATTATATTATTTTATTTCTATATAATTATTTATGTATAATGATAGCCCAGGATAAACATTTTTTATGATGATAAATAATGATATATGGAATGAATTATAATTTTTTTTATGGATCATAAAAAATATTAGTTTTTTGTGCATAAAAAATCACCTTAAATTCATGGAGAACGAGATGAATTAAATTTTGATCTAGGAAAAAAAATTGTGATATTATGCCTATGGAACGATATCATTTAATTATATCTTCTCTTGATGTTTTTTCAATTTTATTTAAGTGATCGTGAAAAAATATTTTATCATATCCTCCTAAATTTTGATAATATCAATGACTGCATTCATGGATCATTATTTTATTGTTTTTTTATTGTTAAATTTCTCGGTATCACCCGGTTTCTTATGATATGAGTTCCTTAAACTCAATATAATTGTTTAAACATATCTTATATGTCAAAATAGTTACCTATGTTCACCTATGTAGAAACATAATTATGAGTTACTTTGGTAATCAATAATATTTCTAATATGGACTTTTTAATTGTAAATGTTGCCTTCATTTTCAAAATGTGGTTTTCTATGGACAAAAAATTCATGTATTCGACCATTAATAACAAACTTGAATTTTGAGGATGAAATTTATTTTAAGTGGTGTAGAATTTATAAATCATTGTTTTTTCAAATTATTATTTTTTGAATAAATTAAAATTGTTTGATGCAACATGTGACATGCTACACAATGTTATGATTTCATTATATACTACACCAAGTTAATTTATCATTATATTAAATACCATGTTATTATTTATATATATGATGTATTTAGTTTATCCTATGTCACAAGAAATTCATGGTTTGGCTTGTGTTTCAAAAAATTATGAGTATAGTTTGTGCTTGAAACAATAGAGAGTTTAAACCAAACATGACATAAAATTATTTTTTTTAAACTAAAATTTGTAATGGAGGGTATGAATGCTAATTAAATAATTATAAAAATAATGTTTATTAACTTTTATAAGATGAAATATTGTGTATCCAGTTAATTATAAATGAATGTATGAACTACAAAAAATATTGAAATTTTATTGATAAAAAATATTTTACTTTAAACATACATATTTTTTAATACTAAATTATAAAAAATAATTATTTTAAATATATATATATATATATGTTATAATAAATCAAAATTTTAACATTTATATTTTCTATTTCAAATAGCATATACTTTTTTTAAATCAAATATTTCACATAAAAAGTTGTATTATTCTGAAATATTGTTTACTACATTTTCATTGAAGATTAATTTTAAACGTAAATTTTAAGATATTTATTAATAACAATTTAAAAATAAATTTTCATGTTTTTATGTGAAATGTTAAAATTTTCGTAGGTATAATTAATGAAATTTTTCTAAAAATTCCATTTTTCGATGAATACTGAACAAACTGAATTTTAATTGGTGACATCCATTTTATTAATTGTTAATTTAGTTAAAATGTATATATAATTTATTATTATAATTAGTTGATTTATATTTCAATTTAAAATATTTATTCCCTTATAATCATCTTCACCATTGAATTGGATAAAAAATATTTTGAAATTCTAATCATTTACACATAAAATACAAATTGTATCATCCCGTATGTGGGATTAATATTAAATTCAATGCTGCCACATATGTGATTGGAAATTCGATAAATGGATTAAATATTTTGAATCATCATAAATTATAATTTTTAATAATGATAACATAATATTTTTACCAAATTCATTAGTGAAAAAATTTTAATTAATCATACTAAATAATAGAAAAAGAAGTGTGCCAAGGGACTACCATTTATACATAAGAATATAAAAGACCATGAAACATATCAGAATTCAATTTTCCTATAATATATATACCATACACCATCATCTCATGAATTTTTATCATTCTTTATGCCTTTTGATAGGTAAAAACATTTTGAGGTATAGCATCTTTTAAAAATATGTGTGTGCGTCCTCTCCCAGAATTATGAAATTCTATCCACAATCATCCTCTCTTCACACATTAAAAAGAATTTAGTTCATCCAATCACTAAAACAACACATCACCAACATCATACTAACATCCATCTGTCCTAAATATGTGGTTAAATCCAACTACGAAACTCCTTTGGTGAAAACAATAAGGATATAGCCAATGAAGTGTTAACATTCAACAAAAAATGTTTTTGATTTCTTTAATCATAAAAATCCATAATTTTTTTGATATTTCATATATAAAAACAATATCACAATAAATATAATGATATATTTTTTAAGGTTAAAACCAAAAATCTCACACACATCTATCAAATGGGCTATAAAAAAAGTTCATTTTTAGGATAGACTACCACCTTCCAACTGATATAATTCATTTTTCCATTAACACCTTGTAAGAATGGTAATAATGATATTCATGATGATTATATAAGAAAATAATGATTTTTATGATGTATGTATATGTATGTAATTTTTAGAAAAAAACCTAACTTCATACATTATATTTGTTAAGAATATTATAATGTCGTTTGTGTGCACGATTTACTACCACCTCACATGGAACTGAACTTTTTTCACACATTATTTAGAATATATTAAGTATAGGATAAATAGGAATCTGTAATATATATAAAATACAAATTATTTATTAATTATAATATATATTTCATATTATTTTCATTTATTAAATCTAACAAATAAATGAAATCAGTGTTCTTGCGTACGTACAATATCCTGTCTTCATGAATGGTGTATATCATTTCCTATATCTATATATTTCATGTTATTATAAATACATATATAATTAATATATATGATATTTATATAATATTTATCATTATATAGATGGTTAAAATACGATCTAATCAAGAGGACCAATAATAACAGGTATAAACCTGCAAAAAACGAATAATTTATTAACCAAAACACAAAGTTAAATACGAATTGGTAATAAAAGTATATTGTAATGTCATAATGAAATTTTATATAGTCTGATTTATATTAATATGTTTCAATTTATAATTTATAGTAACCTTATTTTTATAATACATTTGGTTTGAACATGTATGAATGCATTCAAGGCTTAAGGTATTAAAATTTCTTTTATCACTTTTATTTCTCCAAGACATCAGCCTTGACCACCATCAATTTATCATATGAATCATGTAAACATTACTATGACATGTTAAATCATTAATTTAAATTATTTAAATACACAAAATGTTTTAATTCACATTATTATTATTTAAATATTATCATAATTCATATGATACCCATGTTGTAATAGATTTCATTCTCACTTTCATGATGTTTTTATACATGTCATATTCAAATCATATATATTTACTCAGATATATATAATTACATTGAATATATTTTTTATTCTTATATTTAATATGATTATAACTTGAATATCCATTTAATTATATCTCATTCAGTTGGATTGTAGTTCTAATTAAACCAAACCCATAAGATAAATTTGACTCAATTTTCCTTATTTCAGATGCATGATATTTTATCAAGTTATATTTTTTCATGAAGTATATAGAGAATTTTTTATATAAAATATCATGAATTTATTAACACTCATGAAATTTTAATGACTAATTTTATGTTATTCCCTAATGGGGCTTAAGATTAATGTATACCATAGGGGTAATATTTTTATCATTCAATCTCAAAATTTATCAAAATTATTTAAAATAATGTTTTTATGTTTAAATATAATTATATAACATTCATGATTACTCATGAATTTTATTATACTATTATTATTCGATATATATTCATTTAGTTGTACCATTATTAACTATTTGGTAATTTAGGTAATTAAGAATGTTTTTTAAGAATATTCGACGTTATTAATCTTTTTGAAAATAAATATTTTTTATTTAAACCCATTTTAAAAAAAATTATTTTTAATTAATGGTTTTAAATTATATTGTACACTATTTTCCCCTGAAATAGTTTTCCAAAATATTTTCTTTTTTAATTTATTTTTTATATAGGAAATGACATTTTCCTCAAAAAAAGTTAAATGATCATTTGAAAACTATATCTATATAACATGATATACATTGTTAAAATCGATACCATAATGGGATTATGATCCAAGGATAACAACTGTATTATTTATCTTAATGGGTCTTGTTTCGATGAGATAATTATATTTTAAAAACCATAGTTTTCATATGATGTACATATCCTTTCATTTTCTGTTTACAAATTTTATTGTGGCCAAAAATATTCCCCCTTTTAGGAAATGCTGGTTTTGTTGTTATATGTGGCATGTATAATGAATGAAAATCTATTTTGGTGTAATTTCTGTATAGTTTAAGGTTATTGAAAATAATGTCGGGCAAGCCCCATAGATTGAACAATTGTTGATAGGATGGGTAGATGGTGATACTGGTCATATGGTTAGGCCAGACCATGTGGATTGGGCCACATGGGTGTGTGATATTGTATTCATTTTATGAACATGTTATTGGGTTATCATATCGTTTTTGCAGGTTTTTAAACCATAAAATGAAATTTTGTGGGTGCCACTACTCTTAATGTAATTTATATAGTTTATCATAATGATTATCGAACCATATTCCTCTATCATGCAGACCAAATTTTTTTAGAATTTTAATAATATTATTTAAAATCACTACCTTTTTAATCCTATTGTGGGGCTTCCATCAATTTTTATCAAGGGGAGGTTCATAGAGCTCCTTTGAATTTCTATACATGGATTTGGGGATCCTTCTATTTCTGATCTCTAATAAGAGCATAGTTTCCCTCATCGTATCACCATTGGTAAGATCTATAGTCCATTGTAGATATTCTCAATTAATCTAGATATCAGTTGTGCCTTTTATGTTCAAGATGATTTGACCTACTATTTTTATCATGAACTCTTCTTCAAGTTTCTTCCAATCATATCTGAATTTGGACTCCATATTCTACAAGTACACTACTAATATGCTATATTAGATGGTATATACTATTTTTTATACTTTTAGAGATTTACAGATCTGTCATCCATTATGCCACCTCCCCTAATTTCATACGTGACCCTGAAATTTAACTTTCCTAATGAAATTAAATTAATTACGATCTTTTAGGGATTCACATAGCTTCATTGGATATAGAATTGTAGAAATTAACCAACCCATGATCCCCCATGTGGTGTGCCAATGAATTTCATATTATTTTTCCCAGATTTACCCACCAAGGAATGGTATTTGAGCCTGTTGTGATATGGTTAGAATATAATAAATGAATTTATTTGAGTGAGATAGTTATAATATGGATTTAGTTTGTAAATTCTTATAACTGGTTGAAATATAATTAAAAAGGGTTATGTTTATATTTCAATTTCATTTGGATTAGTTGGAATACTCATTATATTCTACGTTTGAGATTTATGAATAACGAGGGGGTAAAATCTACAAATATTATCAACATGAATTGGGATACATGAGTTCTTATATTCATTATATTAAATTTCAATTGAATGTAATTTTTTTTATTTCGGGGTAGACTCATATCTCATTGAATGTCAAATTATATGAAATGGATGAATAGTTTTATAGAATCCAAGAGAGGATCTCTATAGATCATGAACACGGTAGTATATGTCTTGAGTTATGTATGAAACCCTTGTGACTTGATTATATAGTTTAAAATTGTCATTTGTAGACCAAGGATATGGAATTCATTGACTCATGTAGCAGATGATTCTTATGACATGCTCCTAGGACTCCAAAAATAACTAGATGAAGTTTCCACTAAGATGATCCTAGGACATGATGAGGTTTTTCGGGTTTTTGAAACTTTGTAAACGACCCCCCCATAGCCTAAAGAATTTAAATAAAACTCAACCATGTAAATGTGATACAGTCGATTATATAGAGTGTCCTTGGATGTTTGAATCCTATAATATATGACATGTCTCTTGTAGGGTGACCTGACAAGGTTAAAGACATGGTATTTTTTTAAATATGATTTTTATATAGCTTCCTTATAGGATAGATTTAAAATCTATTATAGAGAGCCCTAAGAGGATAAATAAGGCCACTTTCATAGTAGTGGATGTGTCATGGGATCTTTACATTTACTTACTTCTTATCAACATAGTGTTTATCTTCATAGCATTTAATATTTAACACTATGGAATTGTATAAATCATGAATGGTTTCCAAATATTATTTTATCTCACACACTCCATGGACCTACCTTGGGCACTGAAATAGATTACATGGTTACAGATGATAGTAGGGTAAAAACCCTAACCTAGGTTAATGATTGATACTTTTAATCAATGAAAAATGGGACAAAGTAGAGGATTTTGATACTATTAGATATAAATTTTGATATTTTTTGGATTTTATTATACTTAAACTATACTATATTTCCATTTAACTACATAGCACATTTTATAGGAACCTAATCATCATCCACATCATATTACCTGAGATACTTATGTCTTTTTTTTATATTCATGGCATGTTTACTTTCTAGTTTTCATCTTGTTAAATCATATTATGCGATTGGTAATTAATTTTCATCCACTATGTATACTATAGTTATGATGGAATAGTCTCCTCAATAACACTCTAGGGCCTCACAACTACTTTCTACACTTTGGTGTTTTAGGATATGAATGTGAGGCCTTGTGACCCACTGTTATTAGGGCATAGTTTTGTAGATACGACATCGGGGAAGTAACAAAGTGGTATCCAAGATCTATTTTCTGGTTTTCCATACTATTTAGTGATAATAGACAAATATATTAAAGAAATGGAGTCTGGTAATGATATATTCCCCTGAGTAGCTATCACAAATACAAGGAAAAAGACAAATAACCTTTAATTTAATTGTTATTGTATGAATTTTATTAATATTGATGACATTATTTCACTATTGGTTGGAACACATGATTTGGGATGTTATAATTAATAACATTGTGAGATCTATTTCTATTTCTACATGATGAGATAACGGTATCCCATTTAATTTATTATATAGTGATTTTTTTAGGCAGAACATGCTAGTGAATTCATATGATTATTCAATTATGTGGTGACATTTTTGGAGTTATCAGCTTGATTTATAGATTTTCATCATTTTGGACCAAGGAGCCTTTATTATATGAAACCTATAGTGAGATTATTCGAGTTTGTTATTCATCATGCTATCTGATATCATGTGATTATTTTCTGGTTAACCTATATTACTAAAATTGTAAATCAATTGCTGATTACACAGTGTAACCTGATAGAATCTAGTGGTGTTGACCAAGAAGTACTTTTTCTCAACCTAGTGGTTCAACATATTCTAAATTGAAGCATCATTTTGAAGCTTCACACTACGCTATTTGTACTTGTAGCTGATTGTTTTGTAATTAGTGTGGGAGATGATGTCACCTGATGGGTAACTGCATCCTTAACCATGGTGATTGTTGAGATTATAGAAGGATGGGCCATGTGAAGTATTCTGTATGACCTTCCCTATAGCTGAGATTCATAATTTTTAGTTATGATTCTTGGTTTATGAGAAATATCCTTATCTATGTGTCATGTAGGGAGTTGGAGTAGTGTGGGTTATTATAGATGAGGTTTTGGTCGTTATGGCTAAGGAAATCAATCTCCAGTTACACTGATAGATCATAGTGGTCCTACTCTGAGTTGTGAGGTTGTATCATATGGTTTCATTACATACCATATCAATTATATATATACTAAATCTAAATAGTAAGGGGTCAGACCATCTAAAATATGAGGTATGATAACAGTGGACTCAACCATTACAACTACCCTTTTTGTACAAGTTAATATCAATATTTTATATCGTTATCGATATTGAGAAGGCATGTGTTCATTGATTTGTATTCTAAGGGTGTTATAATTCTAGACACATAATTGGGAATCAGAGTAGAGGATTTGTTTCCAAAAAAGGAGTTCCCCCTTATGGTTGGTGGGTGTCACTTCATGTGGGGACTTCATATCCTTGATATGGTTGTGTTTGATGTCATCCACATGATAGATTGGTGATTATTATATCATGATTACAATGACTACAATCATTGGTGGGTTACCTTTAGGTATCTATAAGGTGAAGTGTATACTCATAATGGGTAATTGGATATCTCAGAGAGACAAGCTAATCCACGTTATACTGGGATGTGTGTGATTACATCCCATATTTCTAGTTAGTATCTGAATGGACATTGAGTGAGTAAGGTAGACATTCCACCAGTGGTAGAGAACCCCTGGGAGGTCGTCTCATATAACTTTTATGGTTTACCTTATAAGATATTCATGGATACAATGATATAGTTCTAATAGATTAACCTATGTCCATTCCACCTAATAGGATGCTTATGATAATGTTGTAGGATATCTAGATGTATCTTTATTATATAGAGAAATATGGGTTAATTTGAACTGGTACATCTCAATGGGGTATTAATGACCCTTTGGATAAAATCGTGGATGAAAATCATAAGAAACTAATATATTATCAAAAAAAATTATCAGATTGATAAAATTCATGATCCAGTGACATGGATTGATGAAAATATTGATCAGCTTCAATGGGACTGAGTGTTTTTTAAAATCATCTTGAGGTTAAGATATCACTAGGTACATATTTGACATACATAAATACCATTCACATGTTTTTGTAGCACATATAGTCTATATAAGTTTATTTTTATGTTATTTATTTTCACGAATTCATAAGTGGTTTTAATGTTGCAAATGAATCGAGTCATCCATCCCTATATATGAATTTTTTATGATATATTGGTGTATTATAAAAAGTGACACAAACATTCCAATCATCTTTATATCATTTTGAGAACACTGAGGGAGCATAAATTATATATTAATTTGAAAATGTTCCACATTTCTATGGATTAAATTCAATTTCTAGGTCACATAATCTTAGAGGTAGGATTATCATTAGACGCAAAGAAGGTGAGAGTTGTAGTTTCCTAGGAATATACTAACAATGTTTTTGAAATATAATGTTTCTTAGGGTAATTTTCATACTATATACTTTTAATAGAGGACATCCCATATTAGTATCACTATTACTAAGATTTAATGGGAAGTGTGTGATGTTTTTATGGTGATATTTTTGTAATAATTCCTTTCAAAAGATAAATGGGAGGTGGACAGGAGCACCACTGCTGATAAATGCAAAATATAGCAATATGTATAATATTTTTTCTAACACATTATGTATCATTATGGGAGATATAATTATGGATGGGGACAAAATCATTACATATGAGTCTTGATAGTTTAGGCCACATGTGAGTAATTAATTAATACTGTATACTGAGCTAGCTGCACTAGTTCATCCATTTCACTATTGGAGACATTTTTTGTTGGGAATGAATTTTGTGGTATACACATGGAACAAAATCCTCATATATATATTTATATAGTGTGATATGAATCTAAGGAATTTATGGTGGTTTGATTACCTTTGGACTTTTTACATAGAGCATGACTTCATACATGTAAATTGGAATTAGTGTCCCATGCATTGAGTAGGAAGACTTTTTTATAGGTACTGTATCAGAACTATAGAGAGTGGAACCATATGGTGTTGTTCTCAAAGATGAACATAAAGTATCATGAAACTCAAGGATCGAAATATCATTCATCCAAAATTATACAATATGACTCACCAGACATTGAGATGATGAGGAACATATTGGATTCTAAGTGTCTAATAATACAAGAGAGTTTTGAAGGCAAGAACCCACCATCTAGATAGACCATAGGAGAGGATGATATGTAATGAATCCATTGTTGGTTATTCATCCATGTGGACATAAGTGATCAGTTGGTAGTGGTGATTCATGACATATCCTAGAAAGTGAGTCTTAGAGCCACAATGATGTACCATGACATGTGTCATTAGTACTAGTGGTTGATTATGAAGAAAGTGGTGGATAGTATTATTATGTGTGTTCCACCAGTCAGAAGGTGTACCCGTACAATTAGAAACAAGGTGGTATTTTAATGTAGTTACCTATTATGGAGTTAATATGGGATGATATCTTTATGGATTTCATGACCAAATTTCTATGGTCCCTTCAGGGTAATAATAGTGTCTTGATATTTGATGATATGATAATAAATTCTTCTCATTTATTTCAAATTAAGTTGATTTTCAGTGTTTTGAGGTTAGAAGGATTGCATCTGTGGGATATTATGACTTCAAGAGGCCCCTCACTATAATATTTTGGAAAGATATTCCTACATTAAATTTCTATTCTGGAAGTGTTTTCACTGAGTGTTGAGTACGCAGGTTCTTCTAAGTACATCTTTCCAGTCTCAAACTGAAGTCTAGTCATAACATGAAATACAGGTTCTCGATAACATGATGCCAGAATTCATCCTATATTTTTGTGGCTATTGGGATATTCATATACCCCTAGTATAGTTATTAAACAACATTTATTATATATTAACATTACATATGTACCCTGATTGCGATTTTTATGTGATGACATACAAATAAAATATGTGCTAGCTAAAGGTAGGTGATGTAGATTTATGGTTACAGAGTCTTGCACATGAAACTTATGAGAATGTACAGTTTATTCAGAATTGGATTGCAACTATATAGTCTTAAAAGAAATCATATATTGATCAACATAGATTAAATATTGATTTTTAGAATGGGGATTGTGTTTTCATGTGTGGATCCTTGTAGTTGGGACACAAGAGAATCAGAATACAATGTAAAATTTCATTGTGATATGTTTGTTTATTAGATATTATGGAGAGATTTAGATTAATATCCTTTTAATTTTAGTTACCATAGATATAACAATATATTCCCCATGACATCCATTTATCTTAGGTGTGCTGATATCATTCAGAACCATCTCACTCATTCTATCCTAATGTAGGTGAGCTACATTTTGTTGTCCCCTCTTGGGAGAATTTATATCCTATAGTTGATAGGAACATAAATTTTCATTGGGGCCATCTAGTTCCTCTAAATCGGTGTTATGGTATCATGGCTATTTATAAGACATGAAATGGGAGAGGGAAACCAACATACATGTAGAGACCCGACGCTTGACGTACATGGACATTACATTACTTTTGCGGATTACTTAATACATAACCAAAATAGATACACAAGGACCGTAATAGTTTAGTGTCTTTGGAAACATGGAATGTAATCTTCTAATCGTGGTGAAAGATCTTCGACATATCCCATAAATATCTTCCCCTTTTTTTCATACCTAAAACCATTCTTTGTATCCTGGGGAAAAGAAAACATAATAAGGGTGAGCTCAAATTCTCAGTAAGGGTAATCATGGATAAAATAAAACATATCATATACATTTTAACATAAAAACTTGACCATAATGTTTAAACATCAAAAGCATGAGCAATGACATAAAACATGGAATTATGTATGTCATAGATCATAAAAAAACATTAATAATGATAAAATATCATGGGAATAAAATAATTAAGTCTGGAAACCATTAAGCACATGATATGATATCCATATTAGACAAGGATTTGCTTCCAAGACCATCTTAGTGGACAATGTCCCTTTCTAAATCGAGTTCACTCCTCATTTCAGTACTGTATTACTAAACCAGTGTAACTTACCTTTCCAGCCATGTCTATATCATGAAATATAAAATCTTTACACAATGCATTGGAGTGAGATAT
This sequence comes from Viscum album, assembly GCA_963277665.1. Classification (NCBI taxonomy): domain Eukaryota; kingdom Viridiplantae; phylum Streptophyta; class Magnoliopsida; order Santalales; family Viscaceae; genus Viscum; species Viscum album. The sequence goes on from OY728134.1 coordinate 374,213,332, forward strand.
AGGTCCCACCCATCTCATAATGATACCATTCTTATGTGTGCCACAAAATCATAAACCATACATCATTGTGTAACCCAAGTAATAAAAATGGGAATCTTAAAAATTGTGACATCATAAAACAATTCATATGAGATAATGGAATTCATAAAACTAATTCTGTCACAACATAATCAAATCAAAGTAATAATAGGGATATAAATAGAACCCCTTATTATCTTAGATGGAAAATAATTTTGATAAAACACTTGAACTCCATTCTTGAAGAAAATATCCTTTATACTTAAAAAACACATTTCTTTTCTTAACATGTCCTACAATTATAAAATAAAATAAGTTGATTAAAAATAAACTTGAAAAATTTTAATGCAAGCTTCTTGAAAATAATGTTTTAAAAATCCATTCATGCCGTATAAGATTAAAAAAAACATTCTTCTCGTACTTTTTTCGGAAAAGTCAAAAAGTACCTCATCTGAAAAATGACAAAAGATTCCTTTAATATCATTTACTAAAAACTCACCGAAGGGTAAAATTGGATTTAAAAAATTGTAGGTGGATGGAAATAATATTACATATTGTTGAAACATGGATGTGGATGATAAAATACACCCCAGTAAATACCAAAGTATAAACAATCTCGGATAAAAATGAGATTGTGAGATTTTCATTACCTTAGGTCTGATTTGCATCGTAAGTGTATAAACCACCTGTATAATGATTTAAATAATGTCATTTACTTATTCCATAATCATATTCATTGTTATGATATCATATATGGTTCACTTAAGACTTTATTTTACCTGTTCTTTTGTAAATTCCTTGTTAAAGAGCGTTTTGGGTAAAATCGTTTTATTTATCGTACATTTTTGGACTCTTTGTTCTTGATATTATTATCTATAACCTGGTTTACATAATTCCAGAATTTAAAACATGATTTATATTTAATATATATTCATCATATACATATATATTATAGACTGATAAAAGGAATCAAATACACCGTTCATGGAGACGGTAGGTCGTACGTACGCATGAACGCTGTTTTCGTTTCCTTATTGAGTTGAATGGAATTAAGTAGATGACATACATATATATATATACATAAATTCAGTAGCTTTATAATGTCATATATTTCATTATTATTTCTTATATATAATTTATAATCATTCTTAAATGGTTAACATGGTGAATGAAACGCATCGCGTTGTGGAGACGGTAGTCCGTACGTACGCAGGAGTGATGATATCTTTTCCATAATTATTAAAATGAATTGTAGTAGATGATACAATATATCAGAATCATTATCATGTTATAATAACTATGTATAGTTATTCTTTACACTACAATACCCATCCATGTAAGATGTTGGTGAAAAAACAGAATACACCACGGCGTGGAGACAATATTCCATACGTACGCACGCGCGGTGATTTTGTTTTCCGTAGGATGGATAAAAGGTGAAATGGGGTTGTTTCATATTTATAATAACATATCAGTATATTTTTGATACTTATGTTATTACTTTATAATGAAACAAATAAATAATAAAAAGTTGAAGAAGAATGAAGTTTGAAAGAATCGATAGAAGAAATTACCTCTTATTCGATACGCCTCTTTGAAACCTCCTCTTAGGGCACTATGATTGGTCTTTGAAGTAGACCAGGACCACTAGGATGTTTCTAGGGAAGTGTAGAATATAATTTGGTAGGGTTTGGCCGAGCATTAAGGCTAAAAGTGGTGTGAGGAAGAGAGGGTGGAGGTGCCCTTTTATAAGGGAGGAGAGGGGCACCATTGAAATAACTAAAAATATTATTTTATTATAAAGTCATATTCGGTTTCTAATAGATCCAAATTGAGTTATTTCAATGATAAGGTGGGGCTGGGTCTCAATCCACTCATACAATATAATTTAGGCAATTTTAGGTCATTATATTAACCTTATCTGTTAGTTTTAACTCTTAGTTAATTAGATTTTCATTTACAATGTCACATTGTATTTTTAGATTATATAGTTAATAAAAATACCATATACATCCAAGCGACCCCCAAGTGCTCCATTAATGATACACCTATCATGATATAAGTATCTTGGATGAACCTTAGATTTTTAGGAATAATCTAACAATATATAATATAATATTTGTTTTAAAAACTATTTTGTATCAATTTTGACACTATTCAATAGTTGATTTTTGTGAAACTCATAACAGAATTATTAGTTCGAAAAAAGTTACTCAAATCAATAATAACATGTCATATTAAACTATAAAATTAGTGGAATTCATAAAAAGTCTAAAATTACATTTATTTGGGTATTTATAACATCAATTATTTCAATATTTCATTAATAAGATAATTACTGCATCATCGTTGTGTCATAAATATATTAAATTATATAATGTTTAAAAATTACAAATAAAATACCATTATGTAGGAAATACTTTTAAATTTACAATTAATATTTATAGTCGAATTTAGATTATGTATAACCCTATATTAAAAATGATTAAATTATTAAACGTTGATTTTTACTTTTTTTACACTTCTTTAAATAAATTAATATTAAATGTCTTAATCTATTCCAAGTGGGCCTAAATGGTCATATTTTATTCATAAGGTTGTTTTTGGTCGAATTAAACTTATCCAATAGAATTAGGACATGTGTTAGTGTAATAATAATATAATTTTTACCCTTAATTACCATATTTACTTTTAACCATTGTAAAAAAAAGTAAAAAGTTACTATTCACCAAAAAATATTTTCATCTCATTGAACCACATTTTACTTACTGATATCAATCGTGTCTCTCGGATTTTTGAAATTCAATCACAGAAGCAGTAAAATTAAGTCTTATGAAAAAATCATTTTTTTAACTACCACTTAGTGGTTTCACTCTTACTCAAAAAAATGAAAGTTTCCAGAAAAATACCAAAGATTAGGCCTAAGCTATATTTGAAATTATGAACTCAAAAATGATGTCTATTTTAAGAAATTAAAAACATATCAGTTAAAATAATTAATTTAAAAATTAATTCCCATCGTCAAAACATATAGCGTGTTCTTATGAGATAATAACTATAAAAAGATTGACACTTGTTTATGTCTAGTTAAATGTGAAATTACATCCAATTACCAACATTGTATTAAATTATCAAAATATATTCTAAATATACTTTAAAAACACAAAAATTAATAATTTATCACTATTAATTATTTCTATTAAAAAGGTTGTTTTTAATTAAAATTTAGTAATTTTCACTATTCATCAGAAAATGAAAGTTATCTGAAAAGTACCAAAATTTCACCCTAAGTTAATTTCGATATTCCAAATCCAAAAATGAAGTCCATTTTGAAAATAAAATTTACAAAATTTCAAAAAGTGGTTATTACTATTCATAACAGCTAGTTATAATAATATTTTAATAGCATAACGTAGTTTAGTGAAACTCGGTATTGCGTACTACACACACTATCAAGGAAGGTTGTGATTGCGTGTAATGCAAGGCAAGTCAAGGATGTGTGTTGTGCAAGCTCCTTTTGGTGTAGCGTACAACTAAATACATTAATGAAATTAAAAAGAATATTTTTCTTAAAATCTCGGGGTGTTACATTCTACCCCATTAAAATGAATTTCGCCCCCGAAATTCATCGAGTTATAAATGGTTTACTACTCGAAAGTTTCTTTAATAGAAACCCACATCGTAAAAAGGAATACCAAAACCAAGATTTAAAAAACAAAAGTATGAAACGTAATGGATACCCAAATAAACTAATCACTTGGTTTCCACATTGGTAAAAATATGGATTTGGAAGAGAAATCTAACCATCATGTTCTGATGGAGAGTGGTAGAGAACATGGCTATGGAAAAGCCAGCAATCACAAATCCATAAATTTGTGACGATCTAAGGTACAATCTGATTAATCATATATAAGAGAATTAGAACAACATTTTTGATTTTCAAGATCATTTCCCTAAAGTTGATGAAATTTGAATTAGAAGAAATAATTTCTTGATTTTGGTATAGTCTCACTCTTGTTCGTTCATTGGACAATTTCCACTTCATCTCTTAATGAAATGAATTTGAATTTTTCATTCATGATGTGTTAGCAGATGATTGGATAGAATGATGGGTCATTCCATCTGTCTCAAACAAAAGTTTAGAAATGTTATCAAAAAAATACATAAGTCCATCTATAGTGTGATTAATCATATATGGTTCCTAAAATGGACTTATACTTCATATATCATTCTGATTAATAAAATAAAACTGGTATCAACTAACCAGGGACATCATGTAGGCCAGTGGTAGGCGATAAAGGCCAGTCACACTTTAGTTGTGGGTTCGATTCCCGCAACTGTGTACGACATGACGGGTTGTTGCTCATCCTGCAGGTTATCCTTTTTCCAAAACAATACTATTATAACAAAACGTTCTAGCCTTAAACAATACTATCCATTCCAATCATTAGGCGTATCCAAAATACTTCTTTCCAAACTCATTGTATAAATAGAACGATTACTAAAAAGGTCATATAAAAAGAACATGAATAACATCATTTATCCCTTGTATATATTGTTGGTCACATTCCAGTCATGTGAATACCTTAATCATGTTTTCACTTAAAAAATGAATACCAATTGAATCTTAGTAAAAATATGAGTGCTGTCAAAAGTTAACTCATTCCACATACCAAAATCCTAAAAATTCTATATACTCAAACCATGATATAACATGGTCATTATATCAATCATGAGCTCATGAATACCGTCAAACATTTCATTTTCTCTTTATCCCTTCATTATGCACATATCATCTACTTTGCAAAATATTCGAATCACTTTTCATGGTTACCGGTACCATAAAATTATTGAAAACCAGAATAGAATAATGAAATAAAATTCTAATACACCATAAAACTACCTCAAAAAAATTATTCTTGAATAACAATACATAAACACTTCAATCCATCCTCTTCAATGATTGTCCTAGAATATTTCCTTCCTTGATTTTAGAAGATACTTTTTAGGTCAGGGCATTGAGTTGTGTAATGCCCATGTTCTCCACAAATAAGACATTGAACTCCATTATAGTTTGTCACTCTATAACCCTTTTCTCCACACAGATAACATCTGTCCCTCCATTTGAGGTATTCCTCAAGGTTTTCCTTCCATTATTTAGAAATCTCAATCTTCCTTTCTTTATGCTCCTCAACATGCGAACATGCATAAAAGTATGTCGTCATCTTATTTGATGAATTAGGCATACCACAAAATTTCACCTTGTTAATCATATATCGCGATGACTGATTCGTCATAATCACTATATCTTTCTCTCTAGGCATTACACAATTTTGTTTCTCATAGTCACCAATTTTTTCGTTGGATTCAATGTTAACCAAATTCCTTTTAGTTCCCTCCATTGAATAAAACACCAAAAGAATTATGTGAGAGGAAAAAATCATACAAGGAAAATAACATAATCCGGGGGAGTACCTTAAATATCTAACATCATAGGTTAAATTCTAATATCTTTACCTTATTTCTAGGACTATATCCTATATTTATACTTATCCTTATGGACATCCCTAGAGATACCTTAGAAATATCTCTAGGGATCCCACTAACGTTTTCGCATCCTAGTTTCCAAAGGTTGACTAATCCTTTCCTCTGATTCCAACTGTAGAGACCCGAAGCTTGACGTACATGGACATTACATTACTTTTGCGGAATACTTAATACATAACACAAATAGACATATAAGGACCGTAATAGTTTAGTGTCTATGGAAACTTGGAACGTAATCTTCTAATCATGGTGAAAAATCATCAACATCTCCCAAAATATCTTCCCCTTTTTTTCATACCTAAAACCGTTCTTTATATCATGGGGAAAATAAAACAAAAAAAGCGTGAGCTCAAATTCCCAGTAAGGGTAATCATGGATAATATAAAACATGCCATATACATTTGAACTTAAAAACATGAATATAATGTTTAAACATCAAAAGCATGAGAAATGACATAAAACATAGAACTTTGTACGACATAGATCATAAAGAAACATTAATAATGATAAAATATCATGGGAATAAAATAAGTAAGTGTGGAAAACATTAAGCACATGATATGATTACTATATTAGCCAAGGCATTGCTTCCAAGACCATCTTAGTGGACAAAGTCACATTCTGAATCGAGTTCACTCCTCGTTCCAGTCCTGTATTAATGAACCGGTTTAACTTGTCGTTCCATCCATTTCTATCTCATGAGATATAAAATCATTACCCAATACATTGGAGGGAGATATAGGTCCCACCCATATCATAATGATACCATTCTTATGTGTGCCACAAAATCATAAACCATACATCATTGCGTAACCCAAGTAATAAAAATGGGAATCTTAAACATCATGACATCATAAATCAATTGATATTAGATAGAGGAATTCATAAAAATAATTCAATCACAACATAATCAAATCAAATTAATTATAGCGATATAAACATAACCCTTTATTATCATAGATGGAAAATAATTTTGATAAAACACTTGAACTCCATTCTTGAGGAAAATAACATTTCTACTTCAAAAACACTTTTCCTTTCTTAACATGTCATACAATTCTAAAATAAAATAAGTTTATTAAAAATAAACTTGAAAACTTGTAAAATAAGATTCTTGCAAATAATGTTTTAAAAATCCATTCATGCTGTATAAGTTAAAAAAACATTCTTCTCGTACATTTGTCGGAAATGTCAAAAATTACCTCGTACGAAAAACGACAAAAGATTCCTTTCAAATCTTTTACTAAAAACTCACCGAAGGGTAAAATTGGATTTATAAAATTATAGGTGGATGGAAATAATATTACAAATTGAGGAAACATGGATGTGGTTTATAAAATTCACCTCAGTAAATACCAAAGTACAAACAATCTCGGATAAAAATGAGATTGTGAGATTTTCCTTTCCTTAGGTCTGATTTTCTTCGTAAGTGTCCAATCCTCCTATATAACGATTTAACTAATGTCATTTACTTGTTCCAGAATCATATTCATTGTTATGATATCATATATGGTTCAAATATGACATTATTTTACCTGTTCTTTTGTAAATTCAATGTTAAAGAGTGTTTTCGGTAGAATCATTTTATTTATCGTACATGTTTGGACTTGTTGTAATTGATATTATTATTTATAACCTGATTTACAAAATTCCAGAATGTAAAACATGATTTATATGTAATATATATTCATCATATACATATATATTATATATCGATAAATGGAATGAAATACACCGTTCATGGAGACGGTAGGCCGTACGTACGGATGGACGTTGTTTTCGTTTCCTTATTGAGTTGAATGGAATTAAGTAGATGAAATAAATAAATATATATATATACATAAATCCAATAGCTTTATAATTTCATATATTTCATTATTATTTCTTATATATACTTTATAATCATTATTAAATGGTTAACATGGAGAATGAATCTCATCGCGTCATGGAGACGGTAGTCCGTACGTAGGTACGAGCGATGATATTGTTTCCATAATTATTGAATTGAATTGGAGTGGATGATACAATATATCAGAATCATTATGATGTTATAATAACTATTTATAGTTATTATTTACACCATAATACCCATCCATGTAAGTTGTTGGTGGAAAAATGATTACACCACAGCGTGGAGACGGTATTCCGTATGTACGCATGCACGGTGATTTTTTTCCATAGGATGGATAGAAGGTGAAATGGGGTTGTTTCACATTTATAATAACATATAAGTATATTAGTGATACTGATGTTTTTACTTTATAATGAAACAACTAAAGAAGAAGATGTTTAAGAAGAAAGAAGTTTGAAAGAATCGATAGAAGAAATTTTATCTTGTTCGATACGCCTCTTTGAAACCCCCACTTAGGGTTCTATGATTGGTCATTGAAGTAGACCGGGACCTCTAAGATATTTCTAGGGAAGTGGAGAAGAGAATTTGGCAGGGTTTGGCCTAGCTTGAAGGCTCAAAGTGGTGTGAGGAAGAGAGGGAGGAGGTGCCCTTTTATAATGGAGGAGAGGGGCACCTTTGGAATAACAAAAAATATTATTTTATTATAAAGTCATATTTGGATTTTAATAACTCAAAATTGAGTTATTTAGAATCTAAGGTGGGGATGGGTCTAAATCCTCTCATACAATAGAATTTAGACATGTTTAGGTCATTATATTAACCTTATCTTTTAGTTTTAACTCTTAGTTAATTAGATTGACATTTACCATGTCACTTTGTATTTTTATATAATATAGTTAACAAACGTACCATATACATCCAAACAACCCCCAAGTGGTCCATTAATGATACAACTGTCATGATATATGTATATTGGTAGATCTTTATATTTTTAGGAATAAAATAACAATCAATAAGATAATATTTGTTTTAAAAACTATTTTGTGTCAATTTTGACACTATTCAATAGTTGATTTTTGGGAAACTCATAACAGAATGATTAGTTAGAAAAAGTTACTTAATTCAATAATAACATGTCATATTAACCTATAAAATTAGTGTAATTCATAAAAAGTCTCAAATTACATTTATTTGGTTTTTTATAACATCAATTATGACAATATTTCATTAATAAGATAATTACTGCATCATTATTGTGTCATAAATAAATTGAATTATTTAAGAACTAAAAATTACAAATAAAAAACCATTATGTAGGAAATATTTTTATATTTCTAATGAATATTTATAGTCGAATTTATCTTATGTATTACCCTATATTAAAAATGATTTACTTATTAAACTTTGATTTTAACTATTTTAACCCTTCTTTAAATAAATTAATATTAAATGTCCTAATCTAATCCATGTAGGCCTCTATGGTCATATTTTATTCCTAAAGTTGTTTTTGGTCGAATTAAACATATCCAATAGAATTAGGACATGTGTTAGGGTAATAATAATATCATTTATACCCTTAATTACCCTATTTACCTTTAACCGTGGTAAAAAAAGTAAAAAGTTAATATTTAATAAAAATTATTTTCATCTCATTGAACCACATTTTACTTACTGAAATCAACCGTGTCTCTCGGATTTTTGAAATTCCACTCACAGAATCGGTAAAATTATGTTTTATGAAAAATTCATTTTTTTAACTACCACTTAGTGGTTTCAGTATTCATCAAAAAATGAAAGTTTCCAGAAAAATACCAAAAATTAGGCCTAAGATATATTTGATATTATGAACTAAAAAATGATGTCTATTTTAAAAATTTCAAAACATATCAGTTGTATTAATTAATTTAAAAATTAATTCCCATCGTCAAAACATATTGTGAGTTCTTAAGAGATAATAACTATCAAAACATATACACTTGTTTATGTCTGGTTAAATGAGAAATTACATCCAATGACCAAAATTTTATGAAATTGTAAAAATATATTCTAAATATACTTTAAAACCACTCAAATTAATAATTTATCACTATTAATTGTATCTATTAAAAAAGTTGTTTTCAATTAAATTTTAGTAATTTTCATTATTCATCAGAAAATGAAAGTTATCCGAAAAGTACCAAAATTTCACCCTATGTTAATTTCGATATTCAGAATCAAAAAATGAAGTCCATTTTGAAAATATAATATAATAAATTTCAAAAAGTGGTTATTACTATTAATAAAGGCTAGTTTTAATAATATTTTAATAGCATAGTGTTGTTTAGTGAAACTTGGTATTGCGTGCTACATACGCTATCGAGGAAGGTTGTGATTGCGTGTAATGCAAGGAAAGTGTTGACGCTCCTTTCATAAAAGAATCTAAAAATCGGAAAAGGAGAATATCTGAGCTCAAAGGGATTAAACCTTTGAAGAAAATATCAAAAATCGACAAAGGCATGAACAAAGGATCAAAAGAAACTTCACCGCGCAAGTTATATCACTGCCGCGCAAGTACACATGTGTGACGCCCTTGGTCGCACAAGTGACTTGCGCGACCTAAGTGATAACCGCCCGGTAACCGCCTGGGGTCTTCTCCTGCCTATAAATAGACCTTGTGGGCCCCCCATTCAAGATGATCTTTTTCCAGAAACTCGGATTGAAGCTCCCGACGCCCAAGTCTCTTCTCAAAGCTTCCGGAACACTTCTAAGGTAATTTTTTCCTAGAACTGAAGATCTAAAGAGAGGGAGGAAGTCCTAAGTGTTGAAACACATCAACACATGCGCGCCTGAGTGGCCAGCCCTTAAGGGAAGTGGTCCCACTTGCGCGTCGCCTTATTTCTTCGATAGAACTTGTGCGTCCCTTTTTTTTGAAGAACCTAAAAAGGATTCTAAAGGGATTAATAACGAGTCGCTCAAGTATTCTAATGCTGGTTGAAAATCGCGCAAGTACCCCCACATGTCGCACAGGTATACCTGCGCGACCAATACTTGCACGCCCACGTAAGACTTGTGCGCCTTTCAAGTCTTGCTCTCCCTTACCTTTTTGGGTGCCCATCTTGCCCATTTTACCCCTCTTAAGCCATTTCACCTTTCCTATTCAACATTCAGTCTTCATGATACTCTTCAAATCCATTTATGGCATTATTTCTTGATTTGACTTCCTTATTTGAAAGGAATTCTGTGGAATATCTCTCAAAACATAGTGATTTATACATTTTTTAGGTCACCAAAGATTGAGAGTTCATTCATTCAACCTCATCCTTTAATATTAGAGAATCCTTAACTTGGGTATCCTTTTCAGGAATAAGTCCAAATCATAATTTTGGGCATCCTTCTTAGGAGTAAGCCCCAAATCCTCTAATTTTGGGCATCCTTCTTAGGAGTAAGCCCCAAGTCCTCTAATTTTGCGCATCCTTCTCAGGACTAAGCCCCTAACCTTAATCCTTAACCAGGGCTTCCACTTCAAGAATAAGTCCCAGTCATAAATCTTGGGCATCCTTCTTAGGAGTAAGCCCCAAGTCCCTTAATTTGGGCATCCTTCTTAGGAATAAGCCCCAATCTCAAAAATGGGCATCCTTCTCAGGAGTAAGCCCCAAACCTTAATCCTTAACCTGTGATTCCTCTTCAAGAATAAGTCCCAGTCATAAATCTTAGGCTTCCTTTTCAGGTGTAAGCCCCAAGTCCCTTAAATTCTCCTTAACCAATCCTAATTTACGTTTGATTTGGGATTCCTTCTCAGGAGTAAAACCCAATTATCAATCCTCTCCTAATTTGGGTTTCCTTTTTAGGAATAATGTCCCAAGTTAGAGTGTTCAAATCTCCATAAATCACATATACCATTATGGACCCTGTTCCTAGATTTTCACCTTAATGTAAATCCTAAACTTCATTCATCTGGGTAGTCATACATACATAAGCCCCAAACCATTTATTTTGATTGCATCTTTCATGGAACAATAGTTTAAATTTTTCCAATACCTCTTGTTTCTCACACCGATCATGACTCACGTGAGATTAGAGTGTAAAAGTAATTGTGACATCCAGCTTTGAGCCATCAATCATAAATATCATACCCTTACTCAAAATACGTGGATTCTGATTACTTTTCCAAAACAAATGATACGTAGGTAGCCCATCTATGGGTTTGATCCCAACTCTGAAATAATTCATTGTCCTTCTGAATGATAATTAACTTCAAGTGCCCCACTGAGTGGCTTTAAAACCAGTCTGGTCATCATAATGAGCAAGAGACTTTTATATGAATGTTTTAAAGGTTACCATTGACCAAGAATCTCTAAATAGATATAGATGATTCTCTATTGATGAAGAACCTCAAATATATATAAAAGATTCTCTAAATTTCTTACATATTTAATAATTGATTGTCAAAACTAAAGGAAAAGCTCATTTTATACTTGGTAATGTAATAAAGATTCACGAATATAACTTAAATCTATAAAGATAGCACCAGAATAGGCAATAATTCCCCTCAAAAAGGTGTGATGAGTCCGACCTCCCATCCTCTCGACCAATGAAAATTCCTAAGCCTCATCAGTCCACAAGCTAATGAGTGCCTACCTTTGGAAAGTAGGTCCAAATGGATGTGGAATCATTGGATGTTTCCAGTTTTACGAACAAACCTGCTAGAAACCGATCAGAACGTTTGAATCTCCCATCCAGGAGGACATCCCCGAATTCCGAGGGAAACAAAAAATGGTGAACCCGACGTGAATCCTTAACCAAGTTAAAGTGATGTTTTTCTTATTTGTTAGTCCCCTTGGGCCAAAAAAGCAATCATTGACATGTGCTCATCGAAAATATGCAGTGGCCGGATTCATCTTGATTTTGTCTGTTATATGGAACATGCACTATTTTATCAAGATCTTCTGCAAAATGGCTTTCCTTAAATTCACCCCTGTGAATACTGCTGCTGTGAACACCTCTACTGTGAGGTCCGCTGCTGTGAAAACCAATGCTACTACTCCTACTGGAATGTCGTCCGCTCTGAGGATGACATCACCAACTCAGCGTCTTCAACGCTGGGTTTCTAATGCACTGGTTAAGGAGTACAGTCGCAACGGTACTATCCCAACTCTGGAGGCCGCTCGTCAAGCCCTCCAAGATAACAACTCTACCTGGTCGTCCGGACAACGGCGGCCAGCGATCAAGAAGCAGGCGGTGCTGACTACCGTCTCCAACTGTTTCGGGTCGTTATCCCCGGAACGCAATTTTCATTCAGTCCCTTACTCCGAGGAAGTGAATGAGCAGGTCCCTCATGGACTTAATTCAAAATGACAGTAGTCCTTCCCGAGGGCTCCCATCAAAAATCGCCGCCAGAATCGTGTGGTAGTGCGCCCTCAACATGATGAGGGTACCGACTCCAAGCATTCAGCTCAGGTTCCTCGAACCCGAGCATGCAAGATGAACTGCCAGAGACGGAATCCGGTTAATATTGGGCAGGTTATCATCCCTGCCATCTCCAGGGAATTCCACCAACCCAACTTGGTGGCAAACAATGAACAGGGACACACACCTGTCCGTTTTAATTCCGCTGTCCAGCAGACTCGTCTGGCAGCATCAATCCAATCCCGCCAGGCAATTCCGGCGGAGTATTATAGGCAGGAACATGCACCTGCTTATGCATCACTAGTTAGTCAGCAGGCTCATCTGACTACATATGATGGATCTCGTCAACCGCGTTTGAAGAAGTTTAATCAGCAGGCACATACACCTGCTAATACTAATCAAGCCTACCAACAGTCTCGCTTGGTAGCGCATGGAGATGTCAGTCGGAAAGCCCCGATGACAAACAGGAGGCAGACTCAACTCTCTGTCTCTACACTTGAGTACTGTTAGGATTCACTGACAGGAAAAGGAGGACAGGAGCAGGCACATACAACTACTCAAAACCCAGAATGGATGTATATTCCCTTTCCGGTGGCTGAAGTCACCAAGCATATCTTGTCAATGGTGAAAGAGCTGAAGCAAATTCCTGTTCATATTCTGGATGCTTTCCAAGATATCATAACATCTTCAGCATCATCTCAGGTACAGACACATAAATCTATCCAGAGCAGTGGAGTGACACATCAACGATTCACTCCGGAACAGACACACACATCTGTTCCAGTCCAAGAGGGTTATGGGGCATACTCCCCCATATCATACGGACAACCAAGTCAGGCACATACACCTGATTTGAGTGGATATCGTCAGCCTAACCTGACCATCTTTCCTGATCAGGCACATACACCTGCTTAGAGTAACCACTTTCGTCCACAAGTGGTTTCCAAAGCGAGTAAGAAGGCATCTAAGAAAAAGATCCGCCCGACACAGTCATAAGATCAAAGGCCAATCTGCAACAAGGCCTTGCTCGATGCTGGAGTTCTTGAAGCCCTCATACATTTATCTGTCAGAATTCAAAAATCTACTCCCTCAGTTCCCAATAACAGGAACATTAATTCTGAAGGTCTTCAACAGACACTTCCTCGTGAAGGCTTGCTTCATGAAAATTCGGTCAATATTGATGTTTCTTCTTCAGATGAGAGCCACATGAACCCTCTGTGTGGTTAGAAGACCAAGGAGCAAGAGATCTCATCTTTTGTTGTAACCCATTATGGTGGTCCTCCCCATGATGATGAACTTCACTGCGAAAGTCCTCTCTGCAGTAGTGATTCACATTGCCTGGAAAATACTCCAGTGGACAATGTAGTGCCGAGAAAGCCCTCTTATCTCGAGGAACTTGCAAATGTGAAACCAGTCATGTCTGATTCTTTATCGCTAGCAAGTGAAATACTTTCTCAATCAGAACATAGCCTAGGGTGTAGGTCATTCTTTGAACCACCCCTAAGTCATGCATCTTGTTATTTTGATCAATGATGTCTCAACCAATCTTGTTGAATCCGATGAAGCAACAAGGAAACACCAACTCTGGTCAAAACAGGTCAAAGAATCTTCATTTAATGATAAAGAGGAAATGCTGAACATGAGGAAGAAGCTGGAAAAAGGTGAGGTACCAGTCATGTTTTCGCCTTTGGCTGACTCCCAGTACGACATTCCAAAGATTTTGACAGATGATGGAATCCATGATATTCATCTCAACATATGGAAAACTCTTTGTCAATTAAAGAAGAAGGTATGATCTTATGATGAATATGAACATCATCTTAAGATAATAGAAGGGCTACAACGTCAGATTGATTTGGCATCTCTATCAGTCTCTCAGTATCTGAAGGCTGAAAAGAAACAGGGAACCCTTCAACGCTCATTCCTTGGCGCACTAAAAAAATTGTGTCAGTTAATTACAAATTCTCCATCTGATGTTCATATCAGAGGATGGGGTGTTCACGGAGTACTAAAACACACAGTGCTTTCCAGTCAGCAAAGCCGGCAGAAAATGGTCTCATGCAATGTTATTGCCCATGGCCGGCCACAGTCAATGGGCTTTGTTCATAATCAAAAGCGTGTTCAAAAACAGGCTTCAACTAGTTCCTCTGAAAATCAATCATATAGTGAACAAGTTGTTGAATTGCTTCTACATCAAGCAGGCGAGAATATTGCACAAGCCTCTCGTATGGAGCAAAGAAATCATCAAATTACAGAAGTCTCGGAAATCATCCAATGGTCTGTTGAACCAGGTGATAAAAGTGGATACATGCTAATTCATACATCTAATTTTCGAACTATGATTCACAAGATCAAGAGATCATTTAAGAAGATCTCATACGTAGCATGTCTAGAGCCACCCCAGCTTTCCATACTGGGGACTCCTTTAACCCAACCCTCAGAGTCAACAAATGGGATTCGAGGAGTTGAGCGGAATCAGCAGGAACATCCCCAGTTCACGAGACTGAGTACTATTTCAAATCATCAATCCCCTTCTCAAAGAATATAAGTCTTTTCTCGATTGGGGAAGAAGCCTCAATAGGAACGAAGAGCCAAATTAACAGTTGATTCCCTCCAAGTTATTGCTCGTCCAGAAGTTCCTAAAAGATTGAATCAACAAAAGGCAATGTATCATCAAAGACATGAAAGAACAGAATATCACAGAAATGTTGATAGAAGAGATGCGATGCATTATGCATCAATCAATGTCATCAATGTCGTTGTTGATAATCCACCAGAGGAGACTCACTCAGGGAACTCAGATGAAGAGCATCCTGCTCAAGAAAATGTATGCACCAATACAAATGAAGAAGGTGTGCGTACACGAAGTCAAAATATTACTCAGAACCTAGGTAATCCACTTCCCTCTCTCCCAAATGTATCCAACAAAGGGAGGGGAAAGATTCAGGTTACATATCCTTCCTCTGGAGAAGGTCAATCGCTCTCAGTAGAGCAAAGGTTTTCACAACAGGAGGAAGAAATGAAAGAATTAAGAAGAATGAATGCAGAACTACTTCAGAGTAGTCTTCTTCTTAAGAATGCTGAAGTTCGACAGCCGAAGGAATTTGTTACAGTTACTGAGATGGGTCAAGAATATCCTCCTTTATCAGTACACCCTCAGAGTTCTAATCCCGTGGGTTAAGCGCAACAACGGTTGGTAGTGCTACCATCCGTCGAAGCACCAACCACCACGTCTGTCCAAGCTCCATTCATTGCACCTACTCAAGACCAGGTTCAACCGGATGTTTCTCAAATGTTAATAACTACTATTGAGACATTAACAGCTCGGTTAGAAACTATGGAAGGGAAACGGGCGCAAGTTCAACCAGAAAAGAAAGTTTACCCTGAATGGGTAGATTAAATTTCTCATCCATATAGTTTTGGAAAACCCTGTTTTCCCTACTTTCAATGGATCAGGTGACCCTGAACAACATTTGACGCATTACGTGTCTTGTTGTGATCCTATGATGGGAACTCCAGAGCAACAAGAAGCAGTGAAACTCAGATGCTTCGTGCGAACCTTGAAAAGACCAGCTTTTGTCTGGTATACAAGCTTGCAATCCCGGTCAATCATCGGATGGGAGGATGTTTGTCAAAAATTCCTTCTTCAGTTCAGCTCAACTTTGCCAAAAACGATAGTTTTCGATCTTACAAACTACAAGCAAAGGGACAATGAAAGCATCTCTGATTTCATTGCTCGCTGGAAGGGATTAACGTATTCACTATGTTTAGCACTCCCTATGGAAGAGATGTTGCCAATCTGTGTGGCAAATTTGTGTGAAGAATTATACACGCCATTGATCCCTATGAAATACACAGGAGGGTTTCGAGACCTTACTTCAATCGCTCAGCAGATTGAAGATTCCCTTATACAGGCTAAAGTTTAATCTCATGAAATTCCATCAGCTCCAGGAAGGAGAATGGGTAAAGCAGAAACTGCTACAGTTATGCTTAAACAAGCACCTGTACCTATTTTTACTTCAAAACCATCACCTTCTCGAAGGGCTCCACCTCCTGAACGCCAACAAAAAAGGTTGTTTCGTCCAAATGATCAAAGAGATCAACGGCGAAAACAATTTGAGGATTTGAAGAGTAAAGCATACTCTTTCTGAAGTGAGCATGATCCTGGTTACTTCATTTCAGCTCTGGAAAATAATTTTGTTCAATTACTAGTGCCCAAGAGGCCAAACAAGGAAGGATATGAAGACCATCCCAATTATTGTCTCTTTCATCAAATGTTGGGGCATCCCATCCAGGAGTGTTTTGTCTTTAAAGACCTCCTGAAAAAGATGGTCTACTTGGGACAAGTCAAATTGAAGGGTTTTTCAGCTCATGTAGTGTGTGTTACCGCTACAGATCCAGAGGAAGGAGGTGAGGGGCAGGAAGTCAAAAGCAAAACTGCGCAAAAATATGATGATTGGATGGTCCGAAAGACAATCAATCGGACCCATGCCATTTTGCGAACACTATTGAAGAATCCAATTGTGTCTCCTACAAAAGCTGCAGTGAAGCCTCCATCAAAAGAAAAATCCTCAAAAGGGTGGCACAATTCAAAGAAGAAAGAGGAATCAGAAGAAGATGAGTATGTATCGAGGCCTAAGTTTTCTATGACTCTCGCAGATTTCATGCCATCTACTTCAAAGCAACGAGCACTGCCCCATCAAACGGCATAGCCTAAACATGCTAGTCAGGCAGGGTCTTTATCAAACGAAGAGTTAATCTTCGGTTCTGTTAATATGATTCAATTAACAGATCTATATTCCAGTCTTGATGTGCCTGAATTCCCTGTATCAAATAAGTGAATCCAAGGAAGTTCTAGAGGTTCAGGAGACAGGGGAAGACGTGGAACTTTCCGAAGCCACTACTCCAATTATACCCCTGCTAGCACTGTGTATGCAGCAGAAACTCGTGGTAGTGCCCATCAGCGAGCTCAAAAATAACAAGAAAGTTCTTCTGCCAATGGCCGACTCAGTTTTGGCACAGTTATTTTGGAAGACCGATTAAAGGTTCCATCTTCTTTATCTCAGCAAGTAAACGGATATAATCAGTCCAATCTTCCAAAACAAAGGATGTTGCCAACTTCTATCCCTATACAAGATGCATCAGCTTCCAAACCATCTGCTTCCAAGGTACCTGCTAAACCACATGTTCCTGTTGGGAAACGTAGACCTCTATATCAAAAGTATGATATATTGAAACACTTGGCCCATGTACCATCCATGTAATCAATTTTGGATGCTTTGAATCTGTCAAAAGATCTTCGGGAATCACTCATCGAAGCTTTGTCAAGTCCTCAAGAGTTTGAAGCTGAAATTGTTGTTGCTGAAGTATATCACATAGAGAATAATCATGCAGAATTCCATGCAGTGATATCTTTTACTGATAAAGATGATGATTATGTTGTGCATGGGCAAATAAAACCTTTGTACTTATCTGGAAAAGTCAATGGTGTAGATATCCGAAGAGTTTTCATTGAAAATGGTTCAGGAGTCAACCTCATGCCCATTCGTACACACTGACGATTGGGCCTCACGGAATCTGATTTTTCTCCTTCTACCATGATGTTACAAGGATATGATAAAAATGAACAAGAACCACTGGGCGAAGATACACTCAGAACCCAGTTTGGAGATCTTGTATCCAATTCGGATTTCATGATTTTTGATCAAGACTCAGCTTTCAATGTCTTTCTTGGAAGACCCTAGCTACATCAGCATGCAGCTATTCCTTCATCATACCATCAATGTCTCAAATACTGTTTCAATGGTAAAGTTGGATCATTTTATGGTGATAAGTCCACGTTCAAAACATGTGAGTCTCAATACATTGAGGCAGAATTTTATCACATGAAAGGGAAGAGAAAAATCTATAATGAAGGAAATTACCAAAATTAATGCTCCATATGGTTTGGAGAAAATTCCAATAAATCCATTTACTCATGTGAGTACAAATTATGTGTTACCTATCAGTAAAATTGAAAAAATAGGCCCAAATAAAAATACTCTTATGGAAAGATCCATAATGTCAATTACAGCAATTGAGCCAGACAACATGAGAGAAATTGGTAACCTACCAAACAGTGATGAAAGCATAAGTTGTGACGTTTTCATTTAACATGCTGAATTCCAACATGTCTATACTTCGCCAATCATGCCAGATGAAGTTATAGCAACACCAGAGGTAAATAATGATGTTGATTCTCAATCCATCATCTCCCCTCTTTTTCCCAAAGAAGGACCTTTAACATCAATAGGGTCAGAAATGGAAGCTTCTTCTTCAAAATTTGAAACTTTTTACATCTATTATGATCATGAGAATTTCGTTTTTTCATCTACTATGCAAGTAGAAATGGAATAAATAGCACATAATGAAGAGGAAGACGGAGGTCTTAGAGATGCTCCTCCAGCATTTGAAGTGGGTATCTCTACCACTGTGGATGAACTCAGAGAAATAAATCTGGGTACAGAGAAAGATCCACGCACCACTTTAATTAGTGCGGCCATGACCCTTGAAGAGAAAGAGATGTATATTTCTTTTCTAAAGAAAAATAAAGATTTTTTTGCTTGGAACTATACAGAAATTCCTAGGATTGATCCTGATGTTGTTACTCATCATTTGTGTTTACCAAAAGAACATCGAGGATTTAAGCAAGCCGCGAGAAGAACACACCCAACTTATGCTTTCAAAATTGAAGCTGAAGTGGATAAACTGATCAAAGATAACTTCATCAGAGAAGTTTAGTATCCCAAGTGATTGGATAATATTGTCCCTATAATGAAAAAGAACAGACAAATTAGGGTTTGCATCTATTTTAGAGATCTTAATCGGTATTGTCCTAAAGATGATTTCCCAGTTCCGATTACAGAACTCTTAATTGATGCGACCGCTGGCTATGAGGTACTTTCCTTCATGGATGGATATTCCGGATATAATCATATCCAAATGGCCACAGAAGATGATGAATCTACAACTTTAATAGCCCCTCAAGGTGTGTTTTGTTACCGGGTGATGCCCTTTGGTTTAAAGAAAGCAGGTGAAATATATCAACGCGCCATGCACCGTATCTTCAAACCATTCTTAGGGAAGTTTGTTGAATGCTATGGGGATGATTTGGTGGTTAAATCCAAACAACGTTCTAATCACTTGACTGATTTGGAAGTCATATTCCCCAAACTTCGACAACATAATTTGAAGATGAACCCCTTAAAATGTGCATTTGGGGTAACCTCAGGAAAATTACTCGGCATTGTTGTACGCCATCGTGGTATTGAAGTCGATCCTGAGAAGACCAAATCAATCCTTGGTATGTCACCTCCTTAGAATTTGAATGAATTAAGATGTCTTCAAGGACACTTAGCCTATATTCGGCATTTCATCACCAATTTGGCAGGCAAAAGTTTACCCTTTACCAAATTATTGAAAAAAGGAGTCACTTACCAGTGGACTGAAGAATGTCAAGAAGCATTTTATGTACTCAATAAATACCTCTTGAGTCCACCAGTACTCATTCCACCTATTGAAGGTAGACCACTTATCCTCTATGTGACAGCTCTAGAGAGATCATTGGGTGCCTTTATCACTCAAAAAAATGATGCTGGGAATAAAAATAGCCTCTACTATCTCAGTAGAACTATGCTTGAAGCAGAAACCCGGTATTCAAGTATTGAGAAATGCTGCATGGCATTAATATTTTCAGTCCAGAAACTGAGACACTACTTGTAACATCTCGAGGTCCAATTGGTATCTCGCAATAATCCGCTCAAATTCATCCTTAGTCATCCAATGCTTACAAGACGTCTAGCAAGGTGGGCAGTTATTTTGCAGCAGTTCGACATTCAGTATGTATCTCAAAAGGCAATTAAGGGCCAAGCTCTGGCTGATTTCCTGGCTAAACATCCTTCATTGGAAGACATGTCTTCAGATATTGAACTCCCTGATGAGGAAGTTTTCTCTATTCAAGAGAATCCTCAAACATGGGAAATGTATTTTGATGGTGCTTCCAGAAGTCCAACATGTAAGAAAATGGAAAATCATAAATTCAACAAAGTGGGATTAGGATTCGTGCTCATTTCTCCAGATAGAGCAGTGTTGCCTTATTACTTTTTATTGTGGGAAGGTGGTACCAAAAATGAAGCCGAATACTATGCTCTTATTACAGGCTTGGAGTTAGCACTCCAAGCACAAGTGAATCACTTAAAGGTGAAAGGTGATTCAGACCTGGTAATCAAACAAGTCAATGGGGATTATGCCATCAGAAAAGAAGAATTAATCCCTTTATATGATTTCTTCAGAGAGTTAATGGAGGAATTCCCTTCAGCACCGACATTTTCTTATGTCCTAAGATAAGAAAATGCTCAAACAGATGCACTGGCTAATATAGCCACAGCTCTAGGAGATCCAAATCGGGAGGAGACAACCATCATTATTGCCCACCGTCATGCAATTTCACCTTATGTTCAAGCCAAAGCAGATGAAATTAATGAAATAAGTCCCATTCCGGAACCATATGGTCATACTACAGGATGGATGTCACCTATCAGGGAATACCTTCAAAATGGAACACTTCCACCTGATAGAGCCGAGAAAGAACAAATCTGGCGACGTGTGGTCAATTTTACTCTTTATGATAGCCCAAACCACCTAGAGAAAATTCTCTACAAATGTGGTTTTTATGGAGTTCTCTTCAGATGCATTGATGGTGAAGAGGCAATGGCTGTCATGAAAGAAGTGTATGTAGTAGTCTGTGGTGCCCACCAGTCTGGACATAGATTGTCTGATCAAATTCGAAGGCTTGGGTACTTTTGGCCTTCAATGATACAAGATTGTGTTGATTTCACAAATAAGTGTCATTCATGTCATGTACATGCCATCATCATTCATCAACCTCCAGAGTTGCTTCATACAGCTAAACACTCTTGGCCATTTGCCACTTGGGGAATGGATGTGGTGGGACCATACCCTTCTGCTACGGCCAAGCAGTTTAAGTACATTCTTACTGCTACTGATTTCTTTTCCAAATGGGAAGAGGTAGTACCTCTCAAAGAAGTCAGTTCTAAATTCATTGTTAGCTTCATCAAGTCTAACATCATTACTAGATTTGGTGTCCCTCATACCATATTGACGGATAACAGCACCAACTTCTATTCTTCTGAGGTGAAAAAATTGTATCAAGAATACAACATTAAATCCAACCATTCATCTCGGTATCATGCGGCGGCCAATGGCCAAATAGAAGCCTTTAACAAGAGTCATTCATATATACTGTAAAAGATGGTGGATAAATATAAGAGGTCATGGCCTGATAAACTCTTTCATGCTTTATGGGATTATCAGACTACCACCTGCAATGCAACGCGGTCAACTCCATATTCGTTGGTATATGGAACAGAAGTAGTCATTCCAATTGAAGTTCAATTTCCCTCACTCAGTGTAGCCATTTGTGATCAATTATCTACAGATGAGCAATCCCAAAAGCGATTGAATGAATTGGAACAGTTAGATGAGAAAAGATTGTGCACTTTGCACCACTTGGAAATCTATCATAATCTAATAGCACGAGCATTTAACAAAAAAGTTCGTCTTCATTCATTCATTCAGGGAGAATTGGTATTGGTTCTTAGAACACCAATGATACCAGGAAAGAAGCCTCCCAATCTTGAACCAAAATGGGAAGGACCTTATTCAATACATATGGTCTACTCCAATGGACTTTATTCATTAATCTCAATGGATGGAGAACTCATCACGACTCCAACCAATGCCAGATTTATGAAGAAATATTTTGAATAAACACAAAATATGGTCCCCATAAACAAGATTCTTACAATTGGTTCATACAACCTTAGTCCAGTATGACTTTAAACTGCATCATCCATTGTCTATGCATATGACCTTAAACTATTTGAACTTTCGTCCAACATGATGTTAAACTGTAGAAAACAAGATGTCCCTACAACATGACACTAAACTGTGCAACATCATCTCGTCCTTGATATATGACATTGAACTATACAGCAATGGTCCTGTATGACCTTAAACTGCAACTTCGTCCAACATGACGTTAAACTGTAGAAAAGAAGATGTCCCTGCAACGTGACACTAAACTGTGCAGCACCATTTCGTCCTTGCTATTTGACGTTAATCTATATAGCAATGGTCCAGTATGACCTTAAACTGCAACTTCGTCCAACATGACATTAAACTGTAGGAATGTCCCTTATGTCCAGCAAGACGTTAAACTGTGACATCATAACTACATGATGCTAAACTGTATAAAAGTCCCTTATGTCCGGAAAGACATTAAACTACATAATCATCAGCAGTCCTGTATGACCTTAAACTACACCACCATACATCATGACATTAAACTGCACCATCCATGGTCCATGCATATGACCTTAAACTATTCGCACTTTCGTCCAACATGACGTTAAACTGTGGAAAAAAAATCCCCAATGCGTCCAACATGACGTAAATGGTGTGTTATTTTGTCCTTACTGCATGACATTAAACTGCCCAGTCCCCCTTTCGTCCAATATGACGTTAAACTGTATTGTCCCCATCATCCTAACTACATGATGCTAAACTGTACAGAAAATCCTTAATATGTCCTACATGACATTAAACTGTTATTTTGTCCCTGTTACATGACACTAAACTGTGCAGCACCAATAGTCCTAACTGCAAGACTTTAAACTGCATAGTCCCTTGATATGTCCTACATGACATTAAACTGTGCATCGTTAAGGTTGTTGTTACCTCTTGTTTCTCACACCGAGTATGACTCACGTGAGCTTAGAGAAAAACTCAATTGTAACACTCTCTTTGGGCCTCTAACCATGTATAAGTCCCAACAACATTATTTTTTATTTTATTAGATCGTTGTCCCCAAGAACAACTTGATCATTAATTCATTCTTTAATTGAACTGCATGGACTTTGATCCTTGCCCTCCAGGCTGGGTATGTAGGCAACCTCCCAGGGTTCAAGCCCAAAAACAATCTCTAAATATCGGTTCACCACCATCTCATATGATGTTGATTCGTGAAGCCTCCCCTAGAATCAATATCTTTACATTGATTCACTTTCGTCCTTGTTATATGAAATTAAACTATGCAACACTTTTGTCCGGTACAACAATAAACTACAATACTCTTTGATTTCCTCATTTGAGAGAGAACTATTATTGACATTGATTCTTCAATCATGTTTCATTTCAAAAGACTACGTGCATACATGGTAATGCCTAAACTTTTTGTCTCAGGTTAAACCATGATTTCACTAAAGTCCCCTTTCACCCTTCACATGTACGAACCAAATTTGTACAAAGGGTAGTTCTAGAACTATGTGGAATTGATTCCCATCCTTATGAGATACGTAGGAACATTCGAGTGTCCCTCGAATCCAGTCCCAAGACTTTTGGGCCTTACCCCAAATTTCACTTTCAGTCCCTTGGCTGAAAAGTCCTCATGAAATCACACAATGTGTATTCATTATTATGGTCTGAATTATATGACCCTAAACTAAGATCTCTAATAGTTTCGTCATGCATGACATTAAATAAAATTTCAAGAACTATGTATGGCTTGATTCTCATTCTTATGAGATACGTAGTGATGTCCAAAATTTCAATTCAGGACCCATCCACAACATGATTATGGTTATCATTGACCTATGTATCTCTATATATATTGGACAATACCCATATTTATGTGTTATAATCCTAACCTTAAATATTTTCAGATCTTCATAACCCTTCTTTTTCATGACTTATAGTCACAAAAATGTCAAACTTCTGAGAATTCTTATTTCCTGACTATACAGCACGTGCCCTTAGGTGGCCTTGCATAAACAGTCCACATAACAGACTTGTCAGCCAAAATATGCTATTTATTTGACCATGCAGCCAATGCCCTTAGGTGTCCCTGCATATTTCAACCCCCTAATGGGTTTGTTAAATAATGGTAACTTCATTCTTGGGAAGAATGCATCTTTTGTCCTTATTTGTCTTAAACGACAGTATGTAGGGATCCGCAAAAAATAGCCATCCTTAACATATTTGTCCCATATCCTTTTTCATGATCTGAAAGTATTCAAGTCTATGGTTTATTCTTCTTCCCTACGTTTGGGTCAGACCTTCGTATGAGTGATATTTATCCAGTTCTTTGATAATCTTGTCTGAAAATATCTTCTCCATATTCAAGTGCCTCTTTCCATACAACAAAATCTATACTTTAGAAAATTTGAATCTCCATAAACTTTCACTGGCTTTTAGCACTAGGAAAGTAAATTTCTGAGTGTTCTTTTTCCTGACTATGTAGCATGTGCCCATAGGTGGCCTTGCATAAACAGTCCACATAACAGACTTGTCAGCCGAAAGATGCCATTTATTTGACCATGCAGCCAATGCCCTTAGGTTGCCCTGCATATTTCAACCCCATAACGGGTTTTGTTAAATAATAGTAACTTCATTCTTGGAAACTACTTCTTCTAATTCCTTTTAGCTCTTTTTCATATCATTCCTCAGATTCAAATATTATTAAGCCATAGTTTACTTATTTTCTCTCATACTTGAGTATGGTAATATGTTTTCAAATAAATTGTCAAGGAATTGAATCAAATTTAATCCATTTTGGTCAAAGCTATTTCGACCTTAAACATTAGCCCATTTATTTCCGGCATGCATGACTTTATACTTCCCACAAAAGACAAAGGAACTCTAAATAAAAGTCAAGTTCCAGCTCACTAAATATCCATTTTCGTATGATTTAGGTAATATTGAGCAATTAAAAGATTCAAAGTTTTAGGGTTATTTGAAATAATCCTAGTAAAGATCAAACAATGCTTACTAGGACCATTAGATTAAGTAAATTTGAAATAAGTAGTGAATGAATGCTGGTACAAATAAGTTAAAGTGAAAGTGTTTTTCATTGATGCACAAGAGTTAGAAGGACATCCATAGACTAGAGTCTCTTATCTTTTTCAAGAATTACAAGAGGCTTTCAGCATAACACTTCATTTGATTTACGGAATCCCGAGCTTCATCAGCAACCACCTGGAATTCATTCATTCAACTGGATAAAATAAGAGATGCAGTGATACCAGCACTTCTTGGAACAATTGTAAAAGGATGTTCTTGAGTGCGGTTTGAGAAAATTTTCTACTGATCAAACAGTGACTTTGTTTCTGTCTAAGAGACTTGGAAGATGGTTACATGGATTTCAGGATGGAGCATTGGAAGTAAAGAGCCATTTGGAGAGATTAATCTTTTCAGATATTGCTTTAATACCATGTTTTTCTTCTCTCCACCAACTGGTAGTGGAAAACATTTCAGCCCATGGGTTTTCCATTTTCATATCTGCAAGGAAATGACATGGAAGAAGATTTTTAAAGTTCACACCATTGTTGTTGCACTTAATTCACAGCATAACCGAAATGAAGGAGTAGCAGCACAGCTACATTTCAGGTGTATAGTTCTTTACATCTGGAACATTGACTCCTTGCAGGTGACCATGACCATATAGAGGCAGGTAGATGCTCTGTGGGAAATTAAGATGATATTTCTTCAAGTACTTAGCCAAATATGGGAGAGTTCTGTTGCAGATATCATAGTAATCATGGCCCATAATGTTCATCATGTCATCAATCCGCTTGCTAGCCAGTTCATCAGCCGTTCCAATTCCCTTGGGAACCATTGAATCTACACAATAGATGAATAAATTAATGTCTTAAATAGGTTTATTTTTCATAAAATTTGTGAAAGATTTCGAAAAAAATGGCTAATACATAAAGGCGCGAAAGTCTAAAGAATGGCACGCAAGTTTTCGTGTTCTGCACTAGTTTTTGATGCGCAAGTATAAACCACGCAAGTACAAATGCCTTTACAGTAGCGCGACATCAAGGAAAACTCTAGAAAAAAGAGCAACATGCGCGGTGAGAGCTCGAAGGTATGAAGTCCGGAAATCCGGATGCTTGTAAGGAGGTGAGGCCCTCTATTTATAGACGCGGCCGGGACCATGCGCGCCATACCCCCGTGTGCTTAAGGCCTGCGCGGAGAGAACTTGCACGCCTCCTTGAAGACTTTCATGCCCCCTTTTCCTTTGGATGGATTCGATTTCCTCAGACTCAAATCCTCATTTCTCTTCGGATCCAACTCTGAGGGGGGACTTTTGTTGACGCTCCTTTCGTCACAGAATCTAAAAATCGGAAAAGGAGAATATCTGAGCTCAAAGGGATTCAACCTTTGAAGAAAAAATCAAAAATCGACAAAGGCATGAACAAAGGATCAAAAGCAACTTCACCGCGCAATTTATATCACTGTCGCGCAAGTACACTTGCGCGACGCCCTTGGTCGCGCAAGTGACTTGCGCGAACTAAGTGATAACCACCCGGTATCCGACCGGGGTCTTCTCCTGCCTATAAATATACCCTGTGGGCCCCCCATTCGAGAGGATCTTTTTCCAGAAACTCGGATTAAAGCTCCCAACACCCAAGTCTCTTCTCGAAGCTTCTGGAACACTTCTAAGGTAATTTCTTACCTAGAACGGAAGATCTAAATAGAGGGAGGAAGGCCTAAGTGTTTAAACTAATCAAAACTTGCACGCCTGAGTGGCTAGCCCTTAAGGGAAGTGGTCCCACTTGCGCGCCTCCTTATTCCTTCGATAGAACATGCGCGTCCCTTTTTTGGAAGATCCTCAAGAGGATTCTAAAGGGATTAATAACGAGTCGCTCAAGTATTCTAATGCTGGTTGAAAATCGCGCAAGTACCCCCACATGTCGCGCAAGTAAACCTGCGTGACCAATACTTGCGCGCCCACGTAAGACTTGCGCGCCTTTCAAGACTTGCGTGCCCTTACCTTTTTGGGTTCCCATCTTGCCCATTTTACCCCTCTTAAGCCATTTCACCTTTCCTATTCAAGATTCAGTCTTCAAGATACTCTTCAAATCCATATATGGAATGATTTCTTGATTTGAATTCCGTATTTGAAAGGAATTCTATGGAATATCTCTCAAAACATAGTGATTTATACATTTTTTATGTCACCAAATATTGAGAGTTCATTCATTGAACCTCATCCTTTAAGATGAGAGAATCCATAACATGGGTCTCCTTTTCAGAAATAAGTCCCAGTCATAATTTTGGGCATCCTTCTTAGGAGTAAGCCCCAAGTCCTCTAATTTTGGGCATCCTTCTTAGGAGTAAGCCCCATGTCCTCTAATTTTGGGCATCCTTCTCAGGAGTAAGCCCCAAACGTTAATCCTTAACCTAGGCTTCCTATTCAAGAATAAGTCCCAATCATAAATCTTGGGCATCTTTCTTAGGAGTAAGCCCCAAGTCCCTTAATTTGGGCATCCTTCTTAGGAATAAGGCCCAATCTCAAATATGGGCATCCTTATCAGGAGTAATCCCCAAACATTAATCCTTAACCTGGGTTTCCTCTTCAAGAATAAGTCCTAGTCATAAATCTT
The DNA here is from genome assembly GCA_963277665.1 of Viscum album. Taxonomy (NCBI): domain Eukaryota; kingdom Viridiplantae; phylum Streptophyta; class Magnoliopsida; order Santalales; family Viscaceae; genus Viscum; species Viscum album. The sequence continues at coordinate 374,241,640 of OY728134.1, forward strand.
ATACTTCCTTTTCAGGAGTAAGCCCCAAGTCCCATAAATTATCCTTAACCAATCCTAATTTACGTTTGATTTGGGATTCCTTCTCAGGAGTAAAACTCAATTATCAATCCTCTCCTAATTTGGGTTTCCTTTTTAGGAATAAAGTCCCAAGTTAGACTGTTCGAATCTCCATAAAGCACATATACCTTTATGGACCCTATTCTTGGATTTTCTCCTTAAATTAAATCCTAAACTTCATTCATCTGGGCATTCATACATATATAAGCCCCAAACCATTTCTTATGATTGCATATTTCATGGGACAATTGTCTAATTTTTACCAATACCTTTTGTTTCTCACACAGAGCATGACTCACGTGAGCATAGAGTGTAAAAGTAATTGTGACATCCTGCTTTGAGCCATTAATCATAAATATCATACCCTTACTCGAACTACGTGGATTCTGATTCCTTTTCCAAAACAAAGGATACATAGGTAGCCCATATATGGTTTCGATCCCAACTCTAAAATAATTCATTGTCCTTCTGAATGAAAATAAACTTCATGTGCCCCACTGAGTGGCTTTAAAACCATCCTGGTCATCATAATGACCAAGAGACTTTTATATGAATGTTTTAAAGGTTAGCATTGACCAAGAATCTCTAAATAGATATAGATGATTTTCTATTGATGAAGAACCTCGAATACATATAAAAGATTCTCTAAATTTCTTACATATTTAATCATTGACTGTCAAAACTAAAGGAAAAGCTCATTTCATACTTGGTAATGTAATAAGGATTCACGAACATAACTTAAATCTATAAAGAGAGTCCCAGAATAGAAAATAAATTCCTAAGCCTCATCTGTCCACAAGCTAATGAGCGCCTACCTTTGGAAAGTAGGTCCAAATAGACGTGGAATCATTGGATGTTTCCGGTTCTATGAACAAACCCGCTAGAAACCGATCAGAATGTTTGAATCTCCCATCCAGGAGGTCATCCCCGAATTCCGTGTGAAACAGAAAGTCAATGATGTGTGTTGTGCAATCTCATTTTGGTGTAGCGTACAACACAAAACATTAATGAAATTAAAAAGAATATTTTTCATAACTCTCTTGGGGTTACAATACATGATCAATGGATATATCTTTTTCACACAAATCTTGATGTCCATTCAAAGGGAAATTAATGGATGATTCTTTTAATAGTGGAATATTCAATGAACCTGGATTTTTAAATGTTGTAGATATACATTATTTTTTCTTTTATACATTTATTTATTCCTTAATATATTTAATATTTGAGTTCTTGAAGCTTAGTGGTTGTCTTTGGATTGTACGGAGCTCAGAACCATTCTTTCGGGTGATATAATCGTGGTTCATGGTTAATGAATATCAAGTTAGGCAAGACAAAAGTTTTCCCAAAAAAATATTGAGGATTTGAATAGGGGTGATATCAGACCCATGGTTATACCAAATCATGTGTAATAGGCTACATGTCCATGTGTCCATGTTAGCAATTTTTATAGAACATAATAGACGGTTATCATAGAGATTCTACATGGTTTGTAAACCCTGAACAGAAATCATGTGGGTGCCCCTTACTTTATAGGAAACAATGTTGTTCGGTACACAGGGTATCAAACTGTGCGCCTAAACCATAAAAACCTTTTTTTGAGAATTTAATAAATTATTATTAAAAACAATATTATTTTAATATAAGTATGTATTTTCCTTCTACGTACAGAAAGGGGAGGACTGGATTTCTCCATTTATGATAAATACTTGGATTTGGGGATTCTTCTCCATATTATATTTCATTCAATTGTGATTTTCATCATTGGTTCTACATCAGAAAAATGTACATTCCTTTTTAGTCACCTGTGATTTTTTTTTCAATTGTGCAATTTCGGTGAATGAATATTTGCCCAATTATTTTTTTCATCAACTTTTATTAATATTTATCCCAACATAAGAGAAATATCATCTCTACACTACAATATCACTCCACTTATGAGGAAATGTATCTTTACTATACATTTCATTTGATTTACAATGCTTTATAAGACTATAAGCCATTATGTCTTCCAATGGTATCTCTGAAACTACCCTAATGTTGAACTATATAATCAAATTACACGCAATAGGTCCAGTTAGGGTTTCTATTATGTTACTTAATGATGGTTCAGTGGGTTTTCCATACCCAAGTTAACCCATGGAGTGTGTATATTAGTTTTAGTATGGATATGAACTGTTGATGAACCCAATCATTGTATTTTAGGATTCTGTGATGTGGATTGTCGTTAATAAATTAATATAGTTGAATGGGATAGATAAAATATATATTTACTTTTTACCTTTCCAGAACATGTTGAAATGGAGCCAAAAAAAGAGGTTTTGTTTGAATGTGATGATGGAAAAGAATAGACAGTATACAAATGAAAATACTTGTATTTTTATTATGAATACATAGTGGGTAAACTATATAGATATTATCAACATGGGTAGTGATACATGGGTTGGTATACAAATTTTATATATTTTATTTTTATAATGATAACAGAGTTGGTATAATCATTTTTTTAATTGAAAGTAAGTGTTTTAATATGAGTTGGTAGAGTCATATATAATTTATTGTTAAATTTTTTGAAATTGATGAATTCTTGTATTGATTCCATTGAATGCTCTCTGTGGATATTGAACATTGTAGTGCAAGCCTACTATTATGTATGCCACTTGTGGGACTTAATTTCATGGTATACCTTGATATTTTCAAACCATTGAGTATGGAATTATTTGTAACACCCCAAGCTTCCCTGGTATGTTTCCCTTTGAACAATGCAATGGCGTGCATTGTACGCAACATTGATATTTTGACACACCACAACCAATCAAACTAACCGTTATAAATAGTAATACATACTTTTTGAAATTTTATAAATTTTATCTTTTTAAATGGACTTCATTTTTGGATTCATAATATTTAAATTATCTTATGGTGAAATTTTGGTACTTTTCGGATAACATTCATATTTTGATGAATAGTGAAAATTTCTAAATTTTAATTAAAAACAACTTTTTTAATCAAAATAATTAATAATGATAAATTATTAATTTCAGTGGTTTTAAAGTATATTAACAATATATTTTTCCCATTTAATACAATGTTGGTCATTTGATGTAATTTCACATTTAAACCAGACATAAACAAGTGTCAATCTTTTGATAGTTATTATCTCATAAAAACACCCTATTCGTTTTGACGACGGAAGTAAATTTTTAAACTAATTAATGCAACTGATATGTTTTGAATTTGGTAAAATAGAAATCATTTTTTAATTCATAATATCAAATATATCTTAGGCCTAATTTTTGGTATTTTTCTGGAAACATTAATTTTTTGATGAATAGTGAAACCACTAAGTTGTAGTTAAAAAACTAAATTTTTCATAAAAAATTATTTTACCTGTTCTGAGAGTGAAATTTAGAAAATATGAGAGACACAGTTAATATCAAGGAGTAAAATGTGGTTCAATGAGATGAAAATAATTTTTGATGATTAGTAAATTTTAACTTTTATTTACCACAGTTAAAAGTAAATAGGGCAATTAAGGGTAAAAACTGATATTAATATTACCCTAACAGATGTCCTAATTCTATTAGACAAGTTTATGACAACCAAAAACAACCTTAGGATTAAAATATTATAATTTAGGTCCACTTGGATTAGATTAGGACATTTATTATTATTTAATTCAAAGAAGAGTTAAAAGAGTTAAACTCAATGTTTATTTACTAAATCATTTTTAATATCGGGTTATATATAAGGTAAATTAGATTGAAATATTAATTATAAACCTAAAAATATTTCATACATAATGATATTTTATTTATAACTTTTAGATCATAAATAATTTAATTTATTTATGACACAATGATGATGCAATAATTACCATAATAGTGGAAAATTAAAATAATTGATATTATAAATACCCAAATAAATATAATATGAGACTTTTTATGAATTAAATTTTTTTTCCTAATTTAATATGACATGTTAGGAATTATTTAATTAACTTTTTTCGAAATAATCATTCTTTTATGATTTTAACAAAAATCAATTTTCCAAATAGTTTCAAAATTGACAAAAAAGAGTTTTTTAAACAAATATTACATTATTAATTGATATTCAATTTCTAAAAATATGAGGATCGGTCAAGAGACATATATCATGATAGGTGTATCATTAATGGACCACTTGGGGGTCTCTTGGAGGTATATAGTATTTTTATTAACTATATAATATAAAAATACAAAGTGAAATGGTACGTGTCAAACAAATTAACTAAGAGTTAAAACCAAAAGATAAGGTTAATATTATGATCGAAACCTGTCTAAATTTTATTGGATGAGTGTTTTTAGACCCATCTACACCTTAAACTTTAAATAATACACTTAAGATCCATTATAAACCGAATATTAATTTATTATAAAATAATATTTCAAGATTTTCCAAAGGTGCCCCTCACTCCTCTTATAAAAGTGCACCCCCCTTCTAATTAATTCACACCTTCAAAGCCTTTTGGGTCGTCCAAACCCGGCCCAAATACTCTATAAACTTCCCTCACTACAAACTAGAGGCCTTATTTTGATCATAAATCCATCCTATGGATCCCTTTTTATCAAATCAAAAGGAAGAACCTGAAGAAGAGGTAATGTTTTCACCACCCTTTTTTCAAGTTCCTTTCATCTTCAACTTCGTCGTTCTTTATTATTACCATTCTAAAATAATAACTACCAAATATTATATATACCTTGATGGTATTATAAACATGGTAAAACCACATTTTAGTATATTTTCTATACTTTGAATGGCATGTCACCATACATGCGTACGCCTGGCTTACCGTCTCCACATCGTGGTGTAATAGTCATTCAATAAAGTATTATAAAGACTGGTATAATAGTGATGTGTAATTCATGTAAATAATAAATATAACATGGTTGTTATTTTTTATATATGATATACCATCCAATTATATATTATTTTAACATCAAAATCATGATATTGTCGCTCGTGCGTACGTACGGACTACCGTCTCCACGAACACGATGAGATTCATTCCCCATCATATTAATTCATGTATAATTATCATTTGATGATTAAAAAAAATTCAGGGAATGATATAATTCTTGATATGAATAAGATACAACATATTCATAACAAACATGGCTTACATAACAAACAATATAAAAAAAATGAGTAAGTTAACAACTGAAATGACGATAATACTATGATATTATTAACAAATTAATGTTAAAAGATCATATATGATATCATATTAATGTAAATGATTCTTTTATTTTCAATAAAAATTATTTCACAATTATACAGGAGGTTAACCTACCATCGACCAAGGAAAAAGTACAAAGTAAGGGGTTTCTTATCTCACTCTTAATTTCGTGACAATTCCATTGTTCACCACTTATTTATTTCATGTGGTGTATGTGTATTTCCCATGATTGTATTTATTGTGTAATATAATTTACTTTATGGGTATTTACATCAAAATTGTATGATCCTTCTTTCATGGTTGTATGTTTCTTAAGATACCTAATCGATAAGGGAATTTTAAATTTCAATTTGCACTCATTCGGCTTTATGAAAACTTCATTGATTATTTTACTCCAAGACTATGTATAGAATCACTATTCATTTTATTATGTCAAAAATTACAGTCCCCATTCTGTGTATTTACTTTTTATACACATAATCACTCCATTAATAATATATCAGGTCATCGGTATGAACATGATAAGAGTAATTTTTACTCAATCTCGATTTGTTGAGTTAAACATCCAATTCATTGGTGTTGTTTTTACAAGAATATGTGTGAATGTCCTTTGATTTTTTTTCATTGAATATCCAATAATATTATGTGTATTTATATTTTTCACTCATAATTATGTCGTTGATTTATCCTTAACCTAAGGATACAACCTTTATGAGAGATTTCATCTCAATTTACATTCCACTGAGACTCCATTATTTTTATACACCAAATCACTTTTATATGCTGTATAAAATTTACTTTGACATAGTATATCATGAATCTCGTTATTCTCATGATATTATTTAGTTTTTATTACCTCAATTATTTGTATTCAAGTCTCTCTCTTTTGGTTAGAAACTCTAACTAAAATACAATTTTAAGTGTTATAAAGATTTATTCTTGTAAATATTTATCATTAATGTACATGTTTTAAAAATGGTTTTAAGAATTTATTTATATGGAAATTTAAGTTTTAAAATAAAAATTACCTTTAAAAGTTTCAATGTGGTATGCGAAACTTTGATTCAAAAATCTATTTATAAAAGGCTTCTTGAGAAATAGTGCGACTTTTAAATGATTTCAAGAGAAAGGGTGATACTTCTCTCTAATAGTTTTGAAGATTATTTTCATCTATGTCAATATCCTTCATTATTCATGATTGAGATGAATTTGATACAATAAAATCTTCCATATAGTATCGAATGAGTTATATTTGACTGTGAATGTGCTATTTTTATACCATTCATGGCTTGTCAATTAAGTGTTGACATTTCGTATGCTAGTTTAATAAGAATGTTTATGTGAAATTTCAATACTTTCATATGAGGAATGCATTGGACTTAGTAAGTGACGAGTGGAGCCCTCTATAGCTCCTCGATGCATTGGTAGGTCTCATGAGTCAAACTAGTGTCTTGGCACGAGGCCTTGACAAAATCTTATTTGTAGTCTTGGCACGAGGCCTTGGCTACATGGTTATGATAGTCTGGATAAAGTGGTTATTAATATTTTAATGTGATTATTCATCTATTAGAATATCAATGTGAATATGTAAACTTCCTTATTTCATTTTATCCTTTCCATATTATGCTTATGTTCATGTTTAAAAGGCTTTCGTTTTAGTTATACAATGCCATAAAATTTTATGTTTAGTTATGAAAATTTCTGCTATATTGTTATCTTTACTGAGCATCTGAGCTCACCCCTTTCAATGTTTTATTTTTCCCAGGATGTGAATAAGTATTTTATGAATGACCTGAAGGGATAGTATGAGGGGATATGAAGTCAATATGTTGTTGTAGTTTTTTACTTATTGATGTAATGTAAACTTTATGAATATATCTAGTGTTTCCAAGGCTACTAAACTCATCACTCTTTTGAGACTTGATCATTCTTGTGATCATACCAATGTTATGTAATAATGCACTGACTCTAGGTATCAAGAGTCGGGGCGTTACAGTTGGTATCAGAGGATGATTAGTACAAACCATGGAAGCTATATTTAGATAAACCCTGATTAGAGCGTGTAGACCTAAGATGAACTTTGAGGATTAGTATAAAATAACTTCCTAGAATTTTTGTATTGTAGAGATTTTGTGGGTTTTTCGAGCAATACATCCCTGTCTGGATATTAGCAGGTAGAGGCAGCTCTGGCACAGATGTTCCTAGGGTTAAAACCCGAAAACACCGCTTTGAGCTAGACTCGAATTAGATCTGGTGCACGACAACTGGCCTTGATGAACTCTTGGTTACGACACACCCGAGGTATATGCTTAGGATAATTTAAATTTTAATTACAAACTGATTTGAAGTATTATATATATAAGATTAGAGTAAATGACATTGGTTAATCCTAATGTGTTTCAAATTGAGAATATGGTGACATGTTAATCTCTTAATGATTTTATGACTACTGTTACTCACACAGTTCTTTTTGGTTTTAGTCAATGGCTAGATTCCAAGGAAGTCATAGTGACTTTGAGAATGAGTTTCATGGTGGGTACAGTGGTGGAAATGAGCAACAAAATGGAATGTTAATAGGCGTAAAGGATATCGTCTTTATGCCAAATCAATTTTCCAAAAATATAATCAACAATATATATATTAACCAATTCCTGGACTCAACAAAGAAGAGAAAAGTGATGAAATATAAGAGCTCTAGCAGTAGAGACCATGGAGAAAGGAATACTCAATTTTCATCATCCAGGAAATGTGGACGGAAACACCCATGAAAGTGTCTCAATGGGACAAAGAAATGATTTACGTGCGGGAAGGATGGACATAATGTGAAGAATTGCAGACGAAAAATATAGATTACTATGGAAGAAGAAAAAATGGTCCCAAGAATCCATTTACAGTCATTTGCTGTAAATGTAGGGGACATGGCCATTACCCATGTGAATGCCCTATTCTATAGGATATTTTCTTGGACAAATAAAAATCTATGTGGAAATAAATGTTTGGAGAAATGTTTAAAATTTATTAGTGGTCCTTTTTGATTGGTTTACTTTGGAATAATTTTCTCTTGAATTTTTTAACCCTGCAGTTTTCCATGTGATAATGATATTTGAGGAAGAATTGTCTTTTCTCTTGTGGATATAGTTAAAAATAACCATTTGGTTTTATATGATCGTTGGGTTTGAGGGAATTATAAGTTATTATAATTTGGGATGCAAATGCAAGGTATGAGATAAGATTTGTGGTTAAATTATGTTATGGTTATTTTGAGGAATTTATCACATTTTGGTAATGTTATAAAATATAGTTTTTGAAAAAGGACAACACGCAGAACGTGTGACAACCCGTCGCGTCGGACAAAACTGTCAGAATTGAACCCATAACCAATGTGCGATTGGGATTTATCTCCTACCACGGGACTACGTGAAGTCCTTGGTTAGTGTGACTATTATTTTTAGTTAAATGATTTTGTTGATAAATAATAATTTGATTTGTGATCGTGTGTCTTATCAGATGAATACCCTTAGTATAGAAAAATGATTTGGTGATTAAGTGATAAATGTTATTTTGGAAGTTGTTCGATTTGTTGTGAATACTATATTCCCAATGAAAATAGAATAGAATGAGATTTCATTTGAGGAGTAATGGTTGCTTTTTATCTATGTTTTTATTGTGGATTTATCGTAATTTGGGTTATTTATGGAAGTGATTAGGCTAATTACTTTTATGTATGTGACTTTAAGTGTAATTAATGTCATTTGGAGATACAATTTAACATGGAAGACATCATTCTTATATGTTTTGGGTTTCAATATTTGTTTGGATTATATTGAATGTTTTTAATGCCAATTGATTATTGAATGGTATTTATTTAACTTTGGGGTATTGATGGTTTAATTTTAGAAATTAAGATTAGTGTTTTTTTCTCTAATGGAATATCCATTTGAGGGATCATCAGATATTATACTAACCATTTTGGTTTTTATTAATCTCTAAATACAAGGTAAATATATAGTTTATCCAACATAGATCATGTATTTATATAGAAGTTTATTTTATCTCTTCCATTGTGACCAAGACTTCTTGAATACTCATTGTTCAGAAAAAATGATTTAGTGGTAAAAATTTATTAATGAATGAAACTCTACTTAAAATGTAAGTATGTCTCTTTATGTTCTTATTCAATATCATAAATGAATTCCTCGTCCTTGTGTAATGTAACTTAAATCAAAAAATGTTGTCCGTTTATTTTTCCTACTGGGAGACTAATGATCGTTTTCCCAACACATGTTTGTGATTTTCTTATTGTTAACTTTCTCCTGATCATGTTTTCTATCCCTCTCCATCAGAACATAACACTTAGTTTATCTTCCATATCCATGTTTTTCTACATGGAATCTTAGTATGGGTTATTTTGGGTGACGTTTATACCTCTCTTCCTTTCTTTTAAAGTGATAGTTTTGTTGACTCTTTTTTCGATGTGAGACTTTCCATTATATTCTCAAGCCCATTTTTTAAAAAAAATTTGAGGACTCAATTTATTGAAGATGGGGAGAATGTTACACCCCAATAATCAACTGTATGTTTCCCTTTGAATAATGCAATGGCATGCATTGTATGCAACTTCGAGATTTGACACACCACAACCAATCAAACTAGCTGTTATGAATAGTAATACCTATTTTTTAAAATTTTATTAATTTTATCTTTCCAAATGGACTACGTTTTTGGATTCGTAATATCGAAATTAGCTTAGGGTGAAATTTTGGTACTTTTCGGATAACTTTCATATTTTGATGAATAGTGAAAATTACTAAATTTTAATTAAAAACAACTTTTCTAATCGAAATAATTAATAATGATAAATTATTAATTTGAGTGGTTTTAAAGTATATTTATAATATATTTTTACCATTTAATACAATGTTGGTCTTTGGATGTAATTTCACATTTAAATTAGACATAAACAAGTGTCAATCGTTTGACAGTTTTTATCTCTTAAAAACACGCTATTTTTTTGACGATGGGAAATAATTTTTAAATTACTTAATGAAACTGATATGTTTTGAGTTCTGTAAAATAGACATCATTTTTGAATTCAAAATATCAAATATAGCTAAGGCCTACTTTTTGGTATTTTTCTGGAAACATTCATTTTTTGATGAATAGTGAAACCACTAAGTAGTAGTTAAAAAACTGAATTTTTCTAAAACCTAATTTTATATCATCTGTGAGTGAAATTTAGAAAATCCTAGAGACACGGTTAATTTCAAGGAGTAAAATATGGTTCAATGAGATGAAAATAATTTTTTGTGAAGAGTAACTTTTTAATTTTATTACCACAGTTAAAAGTAAATAGGGTAATTAATGGTAAAAATGATATTTATATTACCCTAACAAATGTCCTAATTCTATTTGACAAGTTTATATCTTCCAAAAACAACATTAGGAGTAAAATATTATTATTTAGGTCCACATGGATTAGATTAGTACATTTATTATTATTTAATTCAAAGAAGAGTTAAAAGAGTTAAAATCAAAGTTTATTTACTAAAACATTTTTAATATAGAGTTGTACATATGTTAAATTAAATTTTAAATATTAATTCGAGAGATAAAAAGATTTAATACATAATTATAATTTAATTATAATTTTTAGATAATAAATAATTTAATTTATTTATGACACAAAGATGATGTAGTAATTACCATAATAGTGAAAAATTAAAATAATTGATATTATTAATACCCAAATAAATATAATATGAGACTTTTTATGAATTAAAATAATATTATAGGTTAATTGGTCTTCTTAGTAATGATTTAATTAATTTTTATCGAAGTAATAATTCTGTTATGATTTTCAAAAAATTCAATTTTCTAAATAGTGTCAAAATTGTCAAAAAAGAGTTTTTAAAACAAATATGATATTATTAATTGATATTCAATACCTAAAAATCAATGGTTCTGCCACGAGACATATATCATGATATTTATATCATTATTGGTCCACTTGGTGTTCTCTTGTAGGTATATAGTATGTTAATTATGTTATATAATATAAAAGTACAAAGTGACATGGTAAGTGTCAAACTAATTAACTAAGAGTTAAAACTAAATGATGAGGTTAATATTATGAATCAACCCTGTCAAAATTCTATTGGTTGAGTGTTTTTCGACCCATACACACCTTAACCTATAAATTATACACTTTGGAGCCACTAGAAACCGAATGTTAATTTATTATAAAATAATATTTCTAGCTTTTCCAAAGGTGCCCCTCACCCCTCTTATAAAAGGGAACTCCCACTTTTCATTAATTCACACCTTCAAACCCTTTTGGTAAGGGAAAACCCTGTCCAAATATTCTATAAAATTACATCACTACAACCTAGAGGCCTTAGTTTGATCAGAAAGCAAACCAATGGATCCCTTTTGATCAAATCATAAGGAAGAACCCAAAGAAGAGGTAATGTTTTCACCACACATTTTTCATGTTCCTTTCCTCTTTTACAATAATTTTTTTATAAAATAATAACTACAGAATATTTTATATAATTTTATGTTATTATAAATATGGTACAACCATATTTCATTATTTTATCCATCCTTTGAATGGAATGTCACCATACGTGCGTACGTACGGCTTACCGTCTCCACGTCGTGGTGTAATTATCATTCAATAAATTATTATTTGGATGGGTATAATAATGATGTGTAATTTGTCAAAATAATAAATATAACATGATAATTATATTATCTATATGATATACCATCCAATTATATATTATTTTGACATCAAATTAATGATATTGTCGCTCGTGCGTACGTACGGACTACCGTCTCCACGAACACGATGAGATTCATTCTCCATCGTATTCATTCAAGTATAATTCTCATTTTCTGATTAAAAAAATGTTTAATGACTTGATATAATTCTGTATATGATTAAGATACAACATATCCATAACAAAAAGGGCTTACATAACAAAGAATATAAAGTAAAACGAGTAAGTTAACACCCGAAATGACGATAATACTAAGATATTATTAACAAATAAATGTTAAAATATCATATATGATATCGTATTAATGTATATAATTCTTGTATAATTCAATAACAATTACATCACCATTATACTGGAGGTTAACCTATCGTTGAAGAAGGAAAAATTACAAAGTAATGGGGTTCTTATCTCACTCTTAATTTTGTTAGAATTCCATTGTTCACCACTTATTTATTGCATGTGGTATATGCGTATTTCCCATGATTGTATTAATTGTGTAATATAAATTAATTTATGGGTATTTACATCATCTTTGTATGATACATATTTCATGTTTGTATGTTTCGTAAGTTACCTAATCGATTATGGAATTAGAAATTTCAATTTCCACTCAATCGGCTTTATGCATACTTCGTTGATTATTTCACTCCAAAATTATGTGTTGAATCACTATTAATTTGATTATGTCATAAATTCCACTCCCCTTTTTGTGGATTTACATTTAATACACATAATCACTCTATTGATAAATTATCAGGTCATCGGTATGGACTTGATAAGAGTAATTTTTACTCAGTCTCGATTTGTTGAGTTAAACATCCAATTCATTGGTGTTGTTTTTACAAGAATATGTGTGAATGTCCTTTGATTTTTTTACACTGAATATCCAATAATATTATGTGTATTTATATTTTTCACTCATAATTATGTCGTTTATTTATTTTTAACCTAAGGATATGACCTTTATGAGAGATTTCATCTCAATTTACATTCCATTGAGACTCCTTTATTGTTATGCACCAAATCACTTTTATATGGTGTATATAATGTACTTTTACATAGTATATCATGAATCCATTTATTCACATGATTTTATAATGTTGTTATTACATCAATTATTTGTATTCATGTCTCTCTATTTTGGTTAGAAACTCTATCTAAAATATATTTTTAAGTGTTTTAATGATTTATTATTCTAAATATTTCTCATTAATGTCCATGTTTTAAAAATGGTTTTAAGAATTTATTTATATGGAAATTAAAGTTTTTAAATTTAAATTACTTTTAAAAGTTTCATAGAGGTATGGGACACTTTGATTATAAAATCTATTTTTAAATGGCTTCTTGAAAAATATTGTGACTTTTAATTGATTTCAAGAAAAAGGGGTATATTTCTCTATAATAGTTTTTACAATTATTTTCATCTATGTCAATATCCATCATTATTCTTGATTGAGATTAATCTGATACAATAAAATCTTCCATATTATATTGAATGAGTTATGCTTGTCTGTGAATGTGATATATTTATACCATTAATTGTTTTTCGATTCTGTATTGACATATTGTATGCGAGTTTAATATGAATTTTTATGTCTTATTTCAAACTTTTCATACGAGGAATGCATTGGACTTAGTAAGTGACATGTGGAGGCCGCTTTATCTCCTCGATGCATCGGTAGGTCTCACTAGACAAACAAGTGTCTTGGCATGAGGCCTTGACGAAATCATATTTGTAGTCTTGGCACGAGGACTTGGATACGTGGTTATGATAATCTGACATTATGCATTCCATCATTATGAAAGTGGTTGTTAATATTTTCATGTGATTATTCGACTTTTTTAATATCCATGTGAATAAGTAAATTTAATTATTTCATTTTATCCTTTCCATGTTATTCTTATGGTCAAGTTTAAAAGGATTTTTTTAGTTATACATTGCCTTAAAATTTTATTTCTATTTATGAATGGTTCTGCTATATTGTTATCCTTACTGAGCATCAAAACTCACCCCTTTCAATGATTTATTTTTCCCAGGATGTGAAGAATTATTTTATGAATGACCTGTAGGGATAGTATGAGGGGATATGAAGACAATATGTTGTTGTAGTTTTTCACTTATTGTTGTAATGTAAACTTTATTAACATATCTAGTGTTTCCAAGTCTACAAAACTAATAGGTCTTTCGACACATGATCTTTCTTGTGATCATGCCAATGTTATGTAATAATGCACTGACTCTGGGTATCTATGGTCGGGGTGTTACATTATTTGTATCACATTAAAGACATATCCAGTTTGGCATTATCATTGGACCCCAACTAGTTGCTAACGGAGTTACCACTAAGATACTCCTGGGAATCAATGAAGATTCCAGGTTTCTTGATACGTTTTATTGGTCCCATCATGGTATGAAACATTCCTATATGTCACATCTAAGAAAATTTGACACAGTATATTATAAATCTTCCTCGTGAATGTTTGACTCTAGTAATACATGGCCTGACCATGGTGGTATGATATGATATAATGAATATCAAGGACATGTTGTTTACTTATGAATTTTATATATCATCCTTCTTTTAGAGCTTGAAAATATTTTGAATGAATCCTTGAGAGTCTAGATAGTTCCATGTTCATATTATTGAATGTACTATGATCTCTTTGCATTACATTATATCATGCCATCTTACTATTTACCTAAATAGCATGTTATATTGGACCCCATGGAATTGTATAGATCAAGGGTGGTTAGCTACTGGGATTTTATCTCACAACTGATATGGGCCTCCCATAAGGTCCCAAACATACTATATTGTTGAAGGTTTTGATAGGGGAAAGCAATCTAATAGAGGATGTTGATTTTCAGGTTGGAGTAGGGAATCATGGGACCATGGTGGGGCTTGCAATGATAATGGGATAGTTTTTTTCCTTTTGTCATTTTGGTATACATGTAAATTGTTGTATTTCCATGTTCTTATTTTTTCTATTTTATGAATACATTATCATCATCTGTATAATTTTACTCTAGACTATTCTATATTGTTTATATACTTCAATCTTATTTTCATTTTAGTTTTCTTCTTTTTGTATTTTCATCTCCTATTGGTATGTTATTTTTTTGTTCTATTTATACTTTGTTGATTAGGGAATAGTCTCCCAACTAACACACCAAGGACCCCACTACTGGTCGGTATCCATTGTATTTTGAAGAGATGCACTTGAGGGCTTGTGACCCACTAGGTTCAGTACATTATTGAGAATATATCATGTCATGGTCATTAAAGTTACAAAACCTATTTAATTTCCACTAATTAATCATATTCTATGGATATTTACATGAATATGATTTCTTATCCATATGTTAATCATTGTATGAATGAGTAATATGTATTTTTATGTGTTTCAATGATAATATAAAAGCATGTTGTACTTTATTCATGTTTTTATTCTCCGAAATAGATTCTATTACATGTGTCCTAGATACAGTTGGGTAATATCATTACCAAATTTATAACGGTTTGCCTAGATAAAGTCAATTTATCCATCTATATCTTACACGATGGGTTATCCATGATGGTGCTTCAATGTATTGGGTATTAAAAAATTATATATAATCTCATAGGGAACAACAATAGACAACCCAAGAAAAATGACCATGGCACATGAGTTGATATCAAAAGAGTAAAGATGAGGGTACAATTTTGTATATCTTATACCCAATTATGAGGGTATATTGGTGGCCTGCCTATTCCAGAAAATGAGGGTATAGGTGTGGTAATACCAAACACAAGTAAAGTATATAGGTTGTCAACCAATGTTAGAAAATAAGTGTTCATGGGTGGTGAACCTTGACAAAAAATTGTTAAATTGATATTGTTCCTAAGACAAAAATGTTATGAATTCCATGGTGGGTATCCTTCACATAATTTTTTATAAATTTATATGAATATTTATTACTCATGTATTATACTCTCATGTATTATGATAATGATTCCATGAGACTTATTTATTATGAGATAAAAATCTTTATACCATGACTAATTTGAATGATCATTGACAGGAAGATTATAAAAATTAATTTTTATTCCAATGTTCTATTAAGATTATGTTCATGCTGTTCATATGTTTCTATTGTATTTATTACTACTAAGCATCTATGCTCACCCTTTATTGTGGTTCATTTCGATGAGATACGAATATTGGTTTTACATAATGGTTATAAATGAGAATATTATTGGGGAAAATATTGAATATAATTCACCATTATAGATAATTGTGTTCAATGATTCCAATTAGATTAATGTATTTTTGAAATCGAGCATGTATTTGTGTAATATTATTATTCTTCTTCTAAAAAGATATAACATCCATATTTTTTAATCCTAGGATTCTAAAAGGTGATATCAAATTCTCCATAAGTGTTATGTAGAACAAAAATTACTATAAATAAATAAATAATTATAATCATGGAATCGTAAATGATAGAAACTCATATCAATTAATAAATAAAATGATCAAAATATTTTATGAAAAAACAATGACCAAATAATCCCATTTAAATAATCAGAAGATATTTAATCTTCACCATACATACTATTAAAAATAAAATAATAACATACAATAAAAAATTTATTGATATGAAAAATGATATACATATATACAATAAATATTATCCATCAATATAATAACCCTTAAGATCTATCCTCATGGAAATTTATGTCTATGGGTAGAAAATTGATTTATTTGTCCAACTAATTTATCCAATGATACTAATAATGCTTTATGGGGATTAAATTAACCATTCCCCAACCCATGTACATCTTGTCCAAAATGTTATTCATATAATGAGTTATATATTTAAATCACATTTAATGTTTGTTGGGAATAAATCCCTCATAAAAATATTAATGCTTTACTGGGTTGATTATGTTTGTCGACATAAGAGGGTTTCAATTTTCATTTATGTATTTCAATAGATATTGTTAAAAATGTTTTTTGGGAAAAATATCCATGAAAATGGAAATGAGGAAATGGTGGTCGTACAAAATAAATTGATACATGTTTTCTATTTTTTTTCCAAAAAAATTTCCTAAAAATCAGGAAAATGGGGAAAGGTATTTTATGAAATGGAATATTTGTGTAAGATTGATGATGATTTGGAAACATGCGTCCAATTAATGATTCAAGATCATGATGTCAAAAAATAGAAAATACATGAAGTGAAAGATATAATGGGAAATGTGGCTGAATTATGGGTTTATGTGAAAGAGGCTTATGTGCTCAATGTGATGTAAAACATTTTTTCTCATGCTAGAATAGGGTTCTATAGGATGTTTCATGGTTTCACGCATCGGGGTTTGTGATGCATATAAACAAGTTATTATCCTCCAATAGTGGAAGAACCTAAAAACTGAGAGTGTAACAACCCAAGTAAATAAAGACTATGACATTTTCAATTTATTTAAAATTTTTTATTTAATTATTAATTTTAATTTAATGGGGATGATATGTATGATATAATACTCAACACACAATAAGATGTTTCATTGAGATCATATGTTGCAAAAAAAAATGAGTTATATTAATAAAATTATAATGACTTATTATTATTTTATATGATGGTTAACACATAGCTTGTCTATTGGTGGAAATGAATAGAACTATATAAAATATTATTATACATGTTTGGAAAATGTATTTAAATTTTTCCAAAAAAAAAATAAAATTCTTAAAATAAGAATGAATTTTATTTTAAGTAGAATTTGTCTTATATTCATTAAATTGATCATTTACAACATTTTTTATGAAGAAACATTTTTAAATATATATTTTGATACATTTATCTATTCTATTTGAAAAAATGAAATTCGTATTTTGAATCGAAACATCAAAATTAACTTTGTGTAAATTTTTGGTATTTTTTTAATAAAAGTCATATCTAATGAATAGTGAAAAATAATTTATTTTAATTCAAAACATCCTTTTAATATAATTAAGTTATATGGTTAAATTATCTTCCTAATTGGTTTTATATTTTAATTAGATTATATATTTACCATTTAATCTAATGTTGGTCATTAGAAGTAATTCCAATTTGAAATTAGACAGAGACAAGTGTAAATCTTTTTATAGTTTTTATTTTTTAAGAACACACTTTTTTACAATGAGAAATAATTTTAAATTAATTAATGAAACTTTTAATTTTTAAATTTGGAAAAATATACATCATATTTTAATTAGTAATATCAAATATAGATTATGCTGATTTTTTTTTCGAAAAGCCAAAAATTTTTTATGAATTGTGAAAACACTGAGTAGTAGTTAAAAACCAGAATCTTCATTTAAATGATAATTTACCGCTTCTGGGAATTTTATTTAAAAAATCCAACATACAAGGTTTTCCATATTAATTAAAATGTGGTATAATGTAATGAAAATATATTTTTTGTAAATCATAAATTTTGATATTAATTTACAGTTGTTAAAGGTAAATATGTTAAATCAAGTTAAAATAATATTATAATAATATAAAATTTCCATAAAACATGTATTAAACTAATTGGATGATTCATAGATGACCATTAAAATCCATTAGTAGGAAATTACGCCTTTTTATGCCCCTTGGATAAGATAATTACATTAATATCTTTTTATTTGAGATAAAAATAAAAATATCTTAAAAATATATTGTTTTGCTAAAACAATTTTAATGTGGGATTATATAATTGATATATTTGAATATAAGTAGTCATAAGAAATATTAAATGATTTCCTAAATCATGGTATTTTATATATAATTTTTAGACAATAGATAAATAAACATATTTCTGAATCAATGGTGATGTAATGATTACCTCATCAAATAATATTTTTTTAAAAAGACATTATAAATTTTAAAATAAATTTATTCTGAAAATATTTAAGCCATTTATGAATTTTAGAGATGATGAAGAATTTTAATATTACAATAAATTAATTTTTTTAAAATAATCATGTTGGTTTGGATTTTATTAAATTTCATGATATGAATAGTACTAAACATTGCATAAAAGTGTTTTTAAATCAATCAACTTTTTATAAAATGATATAATAGTCCTAATATTATAATATTCGGAAAAATTACACATATGATGTTAAAAATGTCATTAATGATCAATTTTGGGTTCTTTAGCATTTTATAGTAAATAAATTAAACATATGGTATGAATATATAATAGAACCTGGTAAGAGAACAATTTGTTAACTAAGGGTTAACGATAAATGATAATGTTAAATTTGAAACCGAAACTTGTCTAAAACTGATTTTCTGAGAGTATTTTGAATAATAGTAATCTTATATTCGAATTTAATGAGTTTGAGAAATTATTAAACCATAATTTTTTTTATAATAAAATAATATTTTCAATCTTTCCTAAAGAACCCATCCACCCTTATAAAAAGCAATTACCTCTAACCCATTACTCTCACCACTCAAGCCCAGTGAATCATACAAAATATACCAAAATATGTTCTTAATATCCCACTATTCCACCAATAAGTCATACCTTAGGTTGAAGGAACTTCAATAAATTCTTTGGTTTCAAACCAAAGGGAGTTACTAAATATTAAGGTAACATCTTCCCTAAAGTTATCTTCTTTTATTTTACTTCTACAACACCATAAAATATTTTTTCACCCTCTTTTATAAATAATCAATTATTTTAAATATACTAGGTTTATGTTATGATAATTATTCAAGGTACAATTACACACACCTCTATCAAATTGGTAAAAACATACTGTTTCTCTAGACAATGAACTACAACCTCACAAAACGATGATTGTTCAATCTTCTCCATCCACCTCTTATTATGTACATTATGATGGAAATGTAATTATATGTTATGAATATTATATTTTTATTATCTCTATACTTATATATATTACATTTATATAATACATTTTCTATTTCCATAATGGGTAAATACGATAATTTCATTTGAGGAAGCGTGGACTATCGCCCCCTCAAAGTGATAAGACTAGTTCATGCCATATGCAGAACATATAAAGGATATAGTTAGATAAATTATATATGATATTACACTAGAATTATAATATTATTATGTATCATTGTGTTTTCATTACATTAAATACGAAATATAAATCAAAGTTGTGCTCATTCGTACGTACGTCTTTCCATCTCCATGAATGCTGCATTTATTTTCATACCACCATTTTGTCATATATTTTTATAAATACATTTGTATAATAAATATATATGATATATATGATATCTAAATCATGAATATAATTTTGTAGACAATGAAATTTTGACCACACGGACAAAAAGTAAATATAAGAAGTGCATTTTTGACTCATGTACCAAATACTGAAATAACTACCGTTATACACATAAATGATTAAATAATGTTTATAACATGGTAATAAGTTATATTAAATTAATAATAAACATGAAAAAGGGTCTTAATCCTGTGTAAAATAAAATTTGTCTATTATTCAAGACATTAAAGAACGGACGAATCATGTTAGATATGAGGTAAGAGACATCGTCTCAATCTTCTTTCACTGAAGCATATTTTAATCTATATGTGACCTTATTTTATACGGTGTATAAACCCTTTTGACAATAACATTTACTGAAAGGAATTTTATTTTCTATGAAGCGTTTTACTAAATGACAAATGAATGTTTTTAATGATTGCGGAGATAATGACCTCTCTGTCGCCTTAATAATTAGTTGGCTTCCTCTATAAGCATTAGTTTTATTAAAATGAAATAGAATCCCCTAATTCTATTTTTGGGTGCTTTGGTATTAAAAATGGTTTTTTAAATTGATTTATTATTTTAATATCTCAAAATGAATTTTTTATTTCAAATGAAATGTTATTAGTGAAATATATATATTTTCAATATTTTACGTGTTCTGATTTTATAATGGTACAAAGAAATTTGACAGGAGGATATGTGTTAAACCAAATGTTGTGTGGTTCTGTGATAAAAAAGGATGGGTGGTTATGATATAACCTCAAGTGCATTGGGTATTCATGTCGGCATTATGGATATTCCATTTAGTGGTATGTGTGGAATTCGATCATATGGTTATTTCATCTATGTATGTTTATGTTCAAAGTTACCGTTATATGTTACATGTTAGTTATATGGGGTTTATTCTAATAATTTGGATAAAAAATGGTATTCCAGGATCTTTTATTTAGTGAAGAGTATTTACTAATTCATAATGGTGAAAATTACTACATAGGATAAGGCATTGATTGATTACTTTTTGTTTTGAAAAACTAACAGTTTTACTCCTTTGTACACCCCTTACTCAGCTTTTTATACTCATCCAATGTTTTTGAAATATTTTTTACAGGATATAAATTTGAATATAATCAAGGATGAGTTCATGGAAATTGCATGATGTCGAAAACATGTAACAAGACATGAATCTTTTTTTAATGTTTTTATTTATTAAAAAAAATTGAAACTGAGTTGAAGTGTCTAATTGTAATATTCAAGTTGTAATGTTTATGTTATGACCTAATTCTCTAAATATCTAAAGCTGAACAGATACTCAATGTGAATTTTTAACATTATTCAAGATTATGTAATTTTTAATGTTGGGTCCTGGCAGTTGGTATCAGAGGTAGGTTTAGTAAAATTTAAGGAATAAGAGTTTTGTTAGACACATGGTTAGTCTCTATGTCTACTCTTTAACATAAATCCATATTTTTATAACCGTTACAGATCATGTATTGTATGTTAAAAATGGAAGTATGAGGATCTCAAATGAAATTCCTATATCATCACGATTACTTGCTTGAAATAATTATTGCAATGTCATGTTATGAAGATTCTAAGTAATTTTCTTACATACAACTCCCTTGCAGACAATTGATTGAGATATCAAACACCTTCACTATAGCTCGATATCATCAGCGATCATGGTTTGAATTTAATAAATTCCTATTTCACAATATTATTATAATTTAATTAAAGGTAAATATTATCAAGTAATTTTCAAATATTTTACATTATAACATTATTTTGATACATATTATGAATTTGAAAAAGGTACTGAAGACGGATACCTTTGTGCTACATATAAATATTATATTTTAAAATATAGTATCTCAACAAATACTTATGGTATTTTAAAAGTACCACTGATTTATATTTTCAAGCCAAACTCGTTCCAGCTATTTATTAAAAATCATGTTTTATCATATTTTTTGAAATTATATATCATTCATGATTATTTTCCAAAACAATTTTTTTGCGAACACCATTATTACACAAGATGAAAAATGTGTATTTGGATGAAAAAAATAAAATGATTTTGAAGGATCTCTAAAAAATAGTTTCCAGTTCTGGACCTTCTACCAACATGAACAAGATGACGATGAAATCAAGTGGATGCCTTGGTCAAGGTATGATGTTCTTTCTTTTGGGGATATTTTTATTTTATGAAGGTGAAATAAAAAAATGACAATATATATAAGACTTCAAGAATTAATATGTTGAGTTCATAATGAGTTGGGATGAAAATGAGAGGTATAAGACAACAATTATGATTAAATGATGTTACTATTATTTTTGAAGCGTATATCTCATTTTTTGGGAATATTATAAAATATTATAATTTTTGAAAAAGGATATAACACTGACATTGTGACAGCTTGTCTAGTCGGACAAAGCTACAAGAATCAAACCCACAACCAAAGTGCAAGGGGGATTTATAGCCTACCACAAGAATACAAGAAGTCATAGGTTTGTATGACATATTCTTTTTAGCTAAAAATTTTATTGATAAAGAATAATTTTATTGGGTATCTTATGTTTTATCAAATGGATAACTTTTGTATTGGAATATCATTTGGTGATTAAGTGAAAAAAGTTATTTTGGAAGACGTTATCACTTTTGGGAACACAATATTCTTGAGGAAAATAGAATAATATGGGATTTCTTTTTTGGAATAATGTTTGAAATTTTATTTTGAAGAATCTATGTTTGTATTGCGGACATATGGTGATTTGAGTTTTTTCTGGGGATATTTCTGGAAATGATTAACCTATCATAGATATTATATGATTATGTTAATTATACATCATTATGATACTTTACGAGTAGTCATTGTTTTGTAAATAAATGATAAGATTTATTGTGGAAGACTATGTGATTAAATCCTTCTTATATTTGGGTTTAAATATTATTTTGGATTATTTTGATGAATTTTTTTGACAATTTTGTGTTGAATGGTCTTTCATTAACATTGGGGAATTTTTGTTGAATTTTATATATTAGGATTAGTATCTATTTTTATAAATTTTTATCCTTTTTTGTGGATTATCTAATATTATATTAACCATTTTTGTTATAGTTAATGTTTACAGATAAGGGAAATAAATAGTTCTTCTTTTTGTAATTTTTTGATTCTCTATAATATTGAATTTTCCACTCAAATTGTGACCATGTCATCATGTATAATCATCATTTGTATAAAATATTACTTTTTTGTAGAAACTTATTAAAGGACGAATATCTAATTGAAGGTAAGTATATTTCATTATGTTCTTATTATATGTAGTAAATGAATTCCTTAAAATTATGAAAATGAACTTAAATAAAACATGTTGTCGATTTATGTTTCCTACTAGGTAATAAATGACATTTTAACACATCACATGTTTATGACTTTCTTGTGGTTAACTTTCTCATAATCATGTTTTATATAACTCTCTATTAGGGCTTGATGTTTTGTTTTCTCTTCCATATCCATGTTTTTCTATATTGAATCCTAGTATGGTTTATCTCGAGTGACCTTTGTATTTTCCTTTCATTATTTTATCATGATAGATTTATTAACACTTTTTACGATTTGGGATTTTCAATGATATTTCCAAGAACAATTATAAAATTACGATGACACAATTTCCAAAAGGGCGGAAGGATAGAACATCCCAATTAATTAATGAATATGACATTTTTATATTTATTAATATTTGTGAATTAAATGTTAATTTTAGTTTAATGGGAAATAAATGTATAATAGATCAATC
This sequence comes from Viscum album, assembly GCA_963277665.1. Classification (NCBI taxonomy): domain Eukaryota; kingdom Viridiplantae; phylum Streptophyta; class Magnoliopsida; order Santalales; family Viscaceae; genus Viscum; species Viscum album. The sequence goes on from OY728134.1 coordinate 374,265,760, forward strand.
AACAATCAATAATATGTTTCTTTGAAATATTATGTTTTACACAATTTAGAGTTATACTAAAAAAATTATAATTTAAAATTATTATTTAAAATGATGGTAAACACACATATGTTGTATTGGCGGGAATGAATAGAACTAACTAAAATATGATTATACATGTCTGGTAAATGTCATTAAATTTATCAAATAAATTTTAGATGATTAAAATAAGAAAGAATTTTATTATAAACACAAATAGTCTAATATTTTTAAAGGGTCAATTTTCTACCTTTTGATGGTGTAACATTTTTAAATATAGTTTTTTTAACTTTTATATGTTATATTTGAAAAAATAAAATTCTGATTTAGAATCAGTCATCAAAATTTACTTTGGGTAAATTTTTGATATTTTTCTGATAAAATTCATTTTTTTAATGAATAATAAATGATGTTGTATTTTAATTCAAAACTGCCTATTAATATAATTTATTTATATGTTTATTTTATATTTTTAATTGGTTTTAATGTGTAAAAAGATTATAATTTTTCCATTTAATCCAATTTTGGTAATTTAAGTAATTTTAATCTCAAATTGGACATAAACAAGAGTTATTCTTTTGATAGTTATTATTTCATTAAAACACGGGTTTTGTTTTAACACCAGGAATTAATTTTAAATTAATTAATGAGACATCGGTGTTTTGAATTTATAAAAATTGATATAAAATTTTAATTCATAATATTAAATATATCTTAGGGTGAATTTTTGGTATTTTTTCCTAAAACCATCAATTTTTGATAAATTGTGAAAACACTCAGTATTAGTTAAAAAAACCTATTTTTTCATTTAAATGAAATATTACCGATTCTATGTAATTATTATAGAAAATAAAAAATTAATGGTTTCCAGAAGTAAGTAAAATGTGCTTCAATGGGATGAAAAAAATTATTTCGGGAACAAAAACGTTTGACTTTTAGTTACCGCGGTTAAAGGAAAATAGGTTAATTCATGGTAAGTCTAATAATATAATAATATAAAATTACATAAACACTTGTCCTGACCTTATTTGATTAGTCATGTACGTCAAATAAAATCCTTGGGTAGATCTTTTGGCCTTTTTAAGCCACTTGAGTAGGATAATTACATTAATTACTTATTATTAAAAATAAAAAAAATATCATAAACATGTACTGTTTTGTAAACAAATTTAAATTGGGGTTATATAATTTATATATTTGACCTTAAATAATCATTATAAATATAAATATATTTCTTAAATAATGGTATTTTACTTATAATTTTTACAAATCAGATAAATAAATTTATTTATGACCCAATGATGATGTAATGATTACCTCATTAATGAATGTTTTCAAAAAATGAGATTAGAAAAGTTAAAATAAATTTATTATAAACTATTTATTCCATCCATGAATTATGGAGATGAGGATTACTTGATATATTTTAATAATTGATGTTTTTTCTAATGTATCAAGTTGTTTTAAATTTTTATTAAATTCATGATATGAATAGAATTAAAATTGGCATAAAATAGTAATTAAATAAATCAATTTTTTCTAAATGATAAAATAGTTCTAAAAATCTATGATTCTTCCATATGATATATATGATGTTGAAAATGTCATTAATGATCAATTGTGATTGTTTTTCATTTTATATTAAATATATTATCTATATGTTATGAATATATAAGTGAACATGGAAAAAGTTAAATTAGTTAACTTATGGATATAGCTAACTGATAAGATTAAATTTAAATCAAAACTTGTCTAAAACCTATCAGTTGAGAATATTTATAATAATAGTAATCTTATATTTGAATTTAATAGGTTTGGGACAATTTAAAACTGATTATTTTTATAATAAAATTATATTTTCAAACCTTCTAAAAAAGACCATCCTACCCCTTATAAGAATCCATCATATATAACCCATTAATCACAACTATAAATCCATTTTAATCATCCAAACTATGACCAAATAAGCTCTAAATATCCCTCTATTCAACATATAATCTTTACCTTAGGCATAAGGAACTTCATGAAATCCTTTTGGTTCAAACAAATGGGAGTTACCCAAATTTAAGATAACGTCTCTCATAACATTCACTTCATTTATTTTACTTCTCCAACACCCTAAACACTATTTATAACTTTCTTTTATAAAAACAAATTCATAAATATTGTAGTTTTTTTATTTAATTTATTGTAGCTACACTTAAACAAACCCATGTCTAATGGGTAATGAACATACTATTTATGTGGACAGCGAACTACTGCCCCAGAAAATGATGATTGTTCAATATTCTCCGACCGCCTTTTATGGTGGCCATTATGATGGAAATGTATTTATATGTGATATATAATATATTTATATTATATCTATACATCATTATGTTTTATTTATATCATATCTTTATGGTTTCCATAATTGGTAAATATGATAATTTCATTTGAGGAATCGCGAACTACCGCCCCGTCAAAGTGATATGACTCGTTCTTGCAATACGCGGAACATATAAAGGATGGAGTTAATTAAATTATATATGATATTATAATGGATTTATAACATACTTAAGTATCATTAATTTTTCATCCCATTAAATACTAATTATAAATGGAATTAGCATTCATGTGTACGTACTGCTTACGGTCACCATGAATGGTGTATTTCATTTCATACCTCCATATGTTATGTATTATTATAAATTCATATATATACTGGATATATATGAAATATATGATATCTAAATAATGAATCTAATTCTGACGGTAATGAAATTTTAACTACATGGATAACTTGTAAATATAAGAAGTTTATTTTTGACTCAAGTATCTTATGTTGACAAAACGACCATTATTAACGTAAATGATTGCATAATGTTTATAACATAGTAATAAGTGATATAAAAGGAATAATATACATGAAAAAGGATTTTATTCACATAAAATTTAACATTATTTTGTTATTCAAAATATTAAGGAATGAACTAATAAATTCATACACATGGTAAGGGACATCATCCCAATATCCTTTCATTGAGGCTTATTTTTATTTATACACGGCTTTAATTTATATAGTGTATAAACCCTATTTTCTTTTTCTTTAATTCAAAAGGAATATTTTTTCTATGAATTTCTTCTGTAAACAAAAAAAGGATTTTTTTACATTGTTGGAAAAAATGACCTCTCAGCTGTTGTAATCGTTAGTTGGATTCCTCTATAATCCTTAATGTTTTTAAAATGAAAAAGAAACCACTTATTCTATTTTTGTGTGTTTTTTTATTGAAAATAGTTTTTTTAATTGATTTATAATTTCATTATAATGATATGATTTATTTTAATTTCAAATGAAATTTTATTAGTGAAATATTTATATATTCAATATTTAATGTGTTATGATTTTATAATGGTACTTTGACATTTGATAGTGGTTACGTGATAAACACAAGGATGGGTGGTGAATTGATAATCGAGGATTGATGGTAATGTTATAACATCTATGCATTAGGAATGAAAGTCTACTGTATGGCTATTCCATTTTGTGATATTTCTTGAAGTCAACCAAATGGTTATTCCATCTATGTATGTTTATGTCCCATGTTACCATTATATGTTATTTGTTCATTCTATGGGTTTTATGGTATTATTTTTGTAACAAAATTGTATGAAATGATCTTTTATTAAGTGAAGAGTATTTACTACGTCATAAAAGTGAAAAGTGTTACTTTTGATAATATATTAATGGTTTACTTGTTGTTTTTAAAAACAAATTATTTTCCTTCATTGTGTATTCATTACTGAGCTTTTTATGCTCATCCCATGTTTGTGAAATGTTTTTCATAAGAAATAATGTGTAATAGGGTCATGGATGGGATGAAGGAAAATTCATGCTGTCTAAAACATGGAAATAGAAGTGACCCTTTTTTTAAGAGTTTTGATTTTAGAAAAATGGATACTATGTATAAGTGTCTACATGTAATATTCAAGTTGTTATGTTTATATTATTACCTAATTCTCTAATGCTCTAAACATAAAAAGATCCCCAATGTGAATTATTATCTTCATTCGATATTATGTATTGTTTAAGGTCGTGTCCTTACATAGTGATTATCCGACTTTTAGAACATATTATAATTTTGTAAAAAGTGTGTTGTGTGAAATAATTGGAGTTACACAAAAGATAATGAATTCGTTTGTTGGATTTCATTTTAATTCAATATAATGAAGTTGCGTCTCGGAATTGTGTTCTATGTAAGATGATGATTTCATTTAAGAGTAGTTTTTTGTGTAAGACATAAAAAATTCATTCAAGGAATAGTAAGGTTGAATGATGATTTGATGTTGCCCAGTAATAATGTGGTAAATAGGTATTCATCTATGGATGAAAGTAGAACATCCATAAATCATATACCTATATTTATGGAAGGAGTATTTCATGAATCCCAAGGGACCTACTAGTCCATAAACTATGATGTATCCTTTTAAAGAGTAGTGAATGAAGGAAAAGGATGAGTGTGATCCACCCATGATAGTGAGCCAGAGTAAGGGACATAGGGAGTGATCTATGGGAATGTAGTGACCAGAAACTAATCCTATTAAAGACCGTGATCCTAGGCATAAAAGTGATCTAGAAAGATCCATAATTATTACTAATGAGACATAGTGAATTTGGAATAACTGGAACATCACTGTTGTATTATCCTTGGATGTTTCCCCGTGATGTTGAACCAATTAAAAATCCTTTTTCTATATGTGATTTAACTTTTGTTCATATATTACTATGATGTAAAGGTAGAAGTGTTTTCTTAAAAAATAAATAAGATCAAAAGTGTAAGTAGTGTTAATATTTTATTTAATGAATCTACCCACTCATGGAATTTATCCTATATGACATAACAAAGTTCCTTATCAAATATACTTATGGAGTATTAGACAAAGAATTATTAATATTTCCCTAAAAAATAATATAACATTTAAAGTAAATATCACATGTAAACAATGGTTTACGATTAATGAAATATTAATATACATCATAAAATAATATGTACATCTCATAGAAATTTGAAATTTGATGAATTTTTTTTCATGATTGATTTCTTAAAATAAATATAAAATTCATGAATGGAATTGAGATTCTACATTACATTTTACGACACGATACTTTTCAATTCAAATCAATATAGATGATTTAATTGAAATAGGAACATAAAATACTATGAATTGTTAATTAATAATGATATTTAATGTTAAATGGGAAGTAAATAGAAAACATATAAGGTAATAGGTGAATAATAACAAATAAATCTATATATAAAGAAAATTGAGACAAAATAACAAACCTAATGCATCCTTTTGGATGAACACCCATTAAACACTCATATAATGGTTTTAATCATGTTATTAACTTATAAAAGAACCATATTAATTTTTATAATATCATATATGGTTCTTTCATAAGAAATATCATCAATTTTTTAATAATCCTTCATTATCATCGTTGATTCATGTGTTAATTCCCTTGTTTTTTAGTGTGTTTTTACATGTAATTATTTGTTCCTCTTTATTCAATCATGGTTTTATCATCTCAAAAATATAAACAATAATTTATATATCATATCTATTATTAATATATGTATTTAAAATAATATATAGAAAATGGGGATATGAAATGAAAAACACCATTCATGGATAATGTAAGTTGTACATACGCATAAAAGTTATTTCAATTTTGTTTTTTTTAAATAATTGAATGATAATTACATATATATAATAAATTTACTATCAATATAAGGTAATATATTTTTCATTTTATTTTTAAAACCATCTTTAACACGTTTCAAGAATGCGTGAATTGTTCACCATTCTTTGTGAGGTGGTACTCCATCGAACACATGATGGACCTTATCGTATTCCGAAAAAATGAAGGCATGATGGTATGAATGATATAAAAATTCAATTAGAATAATGAAATAATAAATATGATGTATAACCTAAAACACAACATTATTTCCATCCTTTAATGGTGGTAATGGAAAGGAAAAATGTAATAGGTTTGGGAGGTGGTAGTGGGGAAATCCCACAAATGATGATTTCGTAACCAATTTTACAAAATTGTGTGTGGGTGTAGGTTTTAAAATAAACAAATATTTATCATAATAAGTTTTTTATAAAGGAATTATATAATAATAATTAATATATATAGATAACGAAATTAAATAAATTTTAATCTATAAGAAAATTACATATTTTTTGTGTATATTCATTATTTTCTATTTAATTTATTCATAAAATTGGTTGATTCCCAAATTAATGCATCTATAATTATGGGATGAAATTTTAGATTTAAATTGTGTTATATTTGGATCAGTTGAATGGTGTGGTAATCGTTAATAAGTAAGGATAGTTAGTTCCATTTATTATTGAGTATGAGTGGTATTAATTTACATAAAACAAAGTAAACCATATTGGCTGGTCTCTCAAACATCAGGTTACGTCAATGACGAATCTTTTTTGTCCACGAGGTTATGTGTTTGCAAAATGGACAACTAAAGTAATTTGGACATGTGTTGGGTCATTTCCACATGATATAATAGTGAAATTATTTGAAAAATATATTTTCAAACATTTATCCAAAAATTTGATAAAATGTACATTATTTTTGAAACTGGAAATTAAAATTTAAATAACTATCTATTTATTGAACTTTTCTGAAATGATTTATTTTTTCTGAATAATGAAAAATATTTATATTCATTAAAAACACCATTTTTATTGATTTATTTATATAGTTATATTATATTTTAATTATTTTAATAAATAATATTTTCATTTGGTAATATATTAATCGAATTAATCTTATATTAATCAATATAATATCAAAATGGATATAAAAAATTTATAGATTATAAATATTTTCAATTTAAAAGACAATTGTCTCATTCCATATATGTGATTAATTTTAATTATTTTCTTCAACATTTGTGATTGAAATTTGGAAATATGAAATACATATTTTGTATCAAATTAATTCATAATTTATAATATGTCCAAATTAATATTTTCTAGAAATAATTCGTGAGAACATTTAAAAGTAATCAATGTGATTAAGGAAAAAATGAATTTAGTAGGTGACTAATTTTCAATATTATTGGTAAAATGAAATAACAAATTCCGACCCACAAAATATGTCCATATATAGACCATACATATTCATGTTATGAATTTCATACATTATTTAATCCTTTAGTTATGTTAGAAGATGTGTATAAAAAATAAATTTTCAAAAATACCATGGGTCTACACTCCCTAACGTATAAAATGACTCCCACTCTCCCCATCTATTATCACATTCAATAATAATTTTTTCAATACAGTCTAACCCAAATCACTTATCAACTTGCCTCATAACATCCTATAATCCTAATATTTTACATTAATACAACCAATATAGTCCATCAATGAAAATCTTAATTAGATACCGAAAGAAGAGGTAACATTCTTCAATGGACATTTTTTTCTTCCTAGAACCCCTTTAATTATTCATATATACTTATCAGATTAAAAAATTATATATATATATATATATAAGTTGATATTTTAATTATACAACCTTAAATCATACAAATTCTGGTCAAATGGGATACGATGTTATTGTTTGTCTGTACGGTAAACTACCGCCTCACGAGATGATGTCGTTTTTTTCATTAAAGCATCATAAGGTTGGTAATAATGGTGGAAATGATGTTAATATTATATATTGAAGTTATTTTGTATTCATTAATTCTTATCTGATTATATTATAATGGAAACCATCATGATTTTCATTTTTTTAGAATATGCTAATGTCATACATGTGTACGGTAGAATATCAACACATGAAACATTGTGATTTATTCACAATTTACATGGAATTTATTAAGGATGGTTTATTTATAAGATATATATATATATATAATAAATACACTAGATTAATTAATATATATACATATATCATATAATTTACTTTCTTTCAATAAAATAGGATAATGAAAATAGTTTTCATGCATATGTACGACCTAGAATATCCATTAATATTTTTTTAGTTTTCTATTTTAATATTTTAGAGAATATTTTAAATAAATATATACTGAATATATATTATATTTATATCATATTAAAAATTATGTATATGATTAAATCACGATCTACATCATATGACCAATAACAACATGTCAAAACAAGTACAAAAAACATAACAGTTATTACAAAAAAATATACATTAATGTGTAGTTGATAATATATGGGCAATATAAATTCATAGTAAAATAATTTTTTGATATGATTTATATTGAAATGATTCTATTATATATTTAAATAATACTTATATTTTTTATAAAATATGATTGATGGAATATTAGGGATGTTGTGACTTAAGGTAAGGGGATTTTTCTATTCTCAAATTTAATTTTGTGAGATGTATGCCACAATCAGTACTAATTTATTTTAATAGGGTTTATAAATACATTTGAAATTTTATTCCATAAATTTTCATTACATAATGATAATATATGTTTAAATTTATGTTATTCATTTATGGGTCTCACAATTCAAAATTTACTCGATTCGAATGGGATTTCTTTCTCAATTTTTAACTTCCATCAAACACATGTCATACTCACCAACTATTTATTTTTGTGGTTTGTATAGTACACATGAATTTATTTTATGATGAATATATTTTATATAACTGGTACATAAATTTCCATTTAATTATGTCAATTTCACGTGTATTATAGTCCAAACGATACAATATATGTGATAATTGTTTCTCTCAATTTTAGTTTTTCTGAGAAGTATGTTATGTAATGAAACTATATTAAGTAAAGACATGTATATAAATCAAATTTGACTTATAATTTAATAAATGTATTCATATAAATTATATTTCAAATTGATTTTTTATTCCTTCATGTGGCTTATGATTCAAGGTTACGAAAGCGATAAGAGTTTTATTTTACAATCTCAGTGTTTTCCTGGATTGTTTCTGATCAATTATGTAATATTGAAATATAATAATATAACTATAAATAATAAATAATATTACTATTATAATATGGTTACATATCATATTTCCAAGTAACGGTGAACCTTTTACACTTATTTGAATATTAAATAATTAAGAAAGAGTTTTTATGAAAATACGACCTTATATATCTCATAAGTTTGAAATCGACTTTATTAAAAACCATGATTTCTGAAAATTATTTCCAAAATTGTATTTAATGATATTATAATTTATGTTTTAAAAAAAATCAAAAAACAATTTTTATAATGAATTTTTCAACAATTTTTATTTCATACTAAAGTGTTTAATTGATTCATTAAAATTATTTCATTATAAGAAGAAATATGTTAGTTTCACATATACCTTATAAAGAATACAATCCAATGAAACCATTCAAATTATTTTTAAAAATGGTTTATGTTCTAATGGAATGATACTTAAGGAACACATTTATTTTTAATGATTTATTAATGTTTCAATGAAATTTACTTGAAACACATTTATTTTCTGTGGGTTAATCACATTATTAATGAATAATGTTTTATGGTTTGTTATGATGATATATAATCTCTTTTTACATACTTTATGTTTTTGTTCTTGGTCATAGGGTATAGAATGGGGTGAGCAAGATAAATTTGGGTATGCCCATTATAGATATTATGATGGGGTGGACTAGATTGAAATGGGTCATCCCCTTAAATATTACCTGATGGTTTGACCTATATAGTTAAACAATTAATTGATTAATAATAATTTCATTATAATCAAATATTATATGTGATTGGATATCACAATCTCAATTAAGAGGTCCATGGGTGATTTTTCCACGCCAAAAGATGTGTTTACACCACTAGACATCCAAATCTTAGGATGAGTGTAAACTAGTGATTAACACAGTCCCTATAATATGGGTATCCCGGTGGAAAGAACAAGAAAAAATATGAGGGTATATGTGTTTTCATATAAGGATATAAAATAATGATAATGTGTACTCAATCCATACAATGAGCAATTATTCGTGTTCTAATCACATTCTATAAAATGAGGGTACAAAAGTGGTCATCCCAGACCTAAAACATGTACACGGTTATATAGGGAAAGACTAATATTTTTTAATTTAATGGTGGGTGTCAATGTAATAATATTTTTAATGGTTATATATATACCTCACTTCCATGTTGTATTTCTTGTTTATTCTCTCATGGATTATGATATTGATTCTCTTATGATTCATGTATTATGGTCATCCCATAATTTTTAAATAACCATTATGTATGATATTTTAAATTAATTTTAAGATCATTAAATTTTACAATATTTTTCTCATAACCGTATATTCAAGTTATGATTATTTATCATCTTTATTAATCCTTATTGTGAATCTGGCCAGTCCATTTCATGTGTTTCATTTCCCTAGGAAATGAAAAACAGATTTATGTAAGAGTCCAAAATGCTATGATATTTTTTGTAAACATTGAAGATATTTCACCCTATCATATTTCATAACATACATGTATGTCACATCATTACCAATAGTGTTCATTTTTTGTTCTTTACCAGAATTATACTCCTCCTCCAATATAAAAGGGCACTCACTCACATCCCTTATTTACAAATACCATGCCATTTTTCTCATCCATCCTGTCATTAAGTAACTCCAAAAAACCCCTAATATAATAAATAAATTCTAATATTGGGGATAAATCTATCATAAGATGGTATTAGAGAAATACTAATGTGTATATCTGAAGAAAATATAATGTTCTTCAAAAATAATTTATTATTTAATTATATTTTCCAACTCCTTCAATTTTTATTGTGTCATTATTATATAATAAAATTTGTATATTAAATATAATAATATATATTCATGTACGGGTAAAACCTACACCACACACACATCCATAAAATGTTTTATGAAATTGACATTTGGGTGTATGAAGGACTACTACTTCATGGACCAATATCATTCAATTTTTTCATTAACACCTTTCATTATTTTTCATAATGATAGAAATACTATTTAAAATGGATTATAATTATATTTATGATTCCTTCATTATTAATATTTTATTATATAACACATAACATCAATTGTTTCCATTTTTTGGAAATGTGATTATGGCGTTCGTGAGTTAGGAAGACTGTGACCACATGAGGTTATTAGATTCATTCATATAGTATATGGATTTTGTTGATGGTTGTTTTAATAAATATATGTATATATATATAATAAAAATTATACTATAATTATAATATAAAAATATATATTTATATCATTAAATAGTCCTTTTTTCAATATGATACAAAAATGGATGTGTCGTTCCTAGCCTATCATCTCCCTGAATGTTGTATTTCATTTACTATCACCCATTTTTATTGGTTACACTAAAATAATATATAAAAAAATATATGATATTTGAGAAATTATTCAAATTCTTGTGATGATAAAATTATATATACAATAAAGGGAATAAAGTAAAAATTCAAAACATACTCGAAAAACAAGGCAATTAACACCCTAGACAATATAAATAATAAAATATTATTAGTAAAAGAGTTATAAAATGTTATTATATAATATTTATAAATACAATAAATATTAATATCATACATTTTTTATATAATAAGATTATTTAAACCATTATTATATTTTTTAAATAGAATTCAACCAAAATTATGTTTAGGGTAATGGATTTTGTATCGATTTAAATTCTACTAAAAATTATTTGTTATCCTGAACTGATTCTCTTTTATATAGTGTATATACTACCCCATGAAATTTTTTATCTATATTACTTAAGTTTTCCTGGTATTTTATGATCTACATTCAATTATCTCATCCATGTGTATTTCATTTGAAAATTATCATGTGGTAAAAGTTATTGAGCAAAGTTACTTTTTGTTATTAATAACATTCTCTAGATGAAATAACATACATTTGTTCATTTCTCCTTATAAATTACATTTAAATAAAAAATATACATAGATACTAAGTGACATGATTATTTCATAAAGCATATTACACTGTTCATTAGGTTATTAAACTGAAATTTATTTAATTAGTTGGGATAATATTGATAAATTTGTACCATTTAATCTATATAGATAATAGAAAGGGTGTATTATTAAGAAAATAAGTAGATTATTTCTAAAATTCCAAATTATTTTATCATGTAGTAACACATGGGGCCTAGAATGTGAATATACCCTTCATACATTGATGTGTCCCGTGAGAAAAATCAGTAGACCAAATTAAATGGGTTTATAATAGTAGTTTTATACTATTTTGAAAATATATCATCATCGTAGAGTTTTTTTTGTGTCTGAGACATGACATCCAACAATTATGAAATCATTGTATTTATAATTTAGTTATTATTAATACCATAAAATATATTTTTTCTTCTATATTAACTATTTATTCATTTAATTATCATCTTAATATTTAAATGATATGTGTTTAAGTTATTTACGTTTCCATATTTATTATTACTTATCTAAAGAATTTTGTATAATGTGTGTTTAGTTTTCTAAATTTACATGATGAATTTAATTTTTAATTATTGATATATTATACTATACAAAACCAATTATGATCAATTGAGTCCACACATATTTTGTTAACATCTCCAAGAATATGAAGATGAATTCTTGAAATGGCTCTAAAAGAGTCTAAGCATACTTTTTTAATGTATTATTTTTCATTATATATTACAAATGTAATTGGGGTATCAATTAAGAAATAATTTTTTCATTATCCAATAATTATTTTTCCTTTTGGATTTTAAGCCGGATCATTTGCTGATGTGATAAAATAAATAACTAGATATAGGCTATCGGAGTTGGGGACATTAAATTTGGTATGTGTGAACATTTAGTAGAATCATTTGGAAATATATTTTAGAAAACATATATTTTGGAATTTAACCTAATAGTATCCAAATAGAAGAAGTATAACATCTTAGAATTCCAATATGGTAGAGATTATATGAGTCTTTCTAGAAATACATTCATATTTCGATATTATAACTTGTAATGGTTCTGGAAAATATGTAGCTATGGTAATAACTTCTTATAGGGGAAATCTAGTATAAATAGTTCGTAGTGTGTCACACAAAAAATTGTTATTACTATTTTATCAGTTTGACACTCCCATGGTGGGTTATTATTTAAAAAATTCACATTTTAATTGAAAACCATTGTGATGGATTAGAAAGTAAGGATATTTCCAATGAAACCAATTATTATTATTCATATATTAAAAGGTCAATATTTTTAAATTATTTTTAGTTTCTTAAATAATTTGAATTCTAAATTTTTATTTAAATTTCATAATTTTAAGAGATAATATATTATATGATATCATTTTTAAATTCTTCTTAGAATATTTAATTGTATTAGTACTCATTGAAAAATAAAATATTTTACTAATGAGGGACCTAATAAATATGTATTTGTAATGGAGAAAATTATTGCCATATTGGCCTCTTTAAGAAATTTATGATAGAAAAACCATTCCATGAGAGAAAGACATATTCCACAGTGATATTATCATATGATGATTTGTTTATATCAAAGAACAACACATCAATTAGTGGGACCAATAATTTGATTATTTTTATGAAAAAAAAATTATCTGTAGAATATATTTATGTAATTGGGATACCATGGAATAGAAATGTCTACAATTTTGTTATATTGTATCAATGTTGATGTCAATTAATTTTGGTCACTGATCTAAATAATATTAGGGAACAAGAAATGGAGCACATTGAATTGAAATATGTTAAGAATACATTGTTCTATCAATATTTCCTTAATGGGAAAAAAGGATATGATGACCAGTTTCCTTAGCTAAATGAAAATGAATCATAAATTTAACAATATTTTGAAACCTCTATTACAAGGACTTCCATGTGCACCAAAGATTACATACACAACATAGAGTTGAAGATGTATCACCTTTTTAAAGGGATCAGGCAAATTTGGTAAAGGGAATTGGTCACCCAATTTTTTGATATGATCAAATACTATTATATACCATAAGAATATTGAATAATCTATAAAAATCATACATATAAAAACGAATAAAATACAATAAGAGTTTATCTATGAACTATGAAAAATTTAATACATCAAATAATAATAATAAAATGCAACATTTTCCACAATGTTAAAATTTTAGGAAGAACCACACTAGGAAATGATTCAAAGGATTGGGTGTATTCTATTAGAGAATATAGAAAGGCAACCAGATATGATAATGAAATGGGGAGAAGGAATTATGTTTTTATATTTTTTCAACTATAAGTAGGTGGTGGAAATACTATGATTAATCCCCCATGCACCTGTAGAATCAACCTAGATAATATTCAAAGAAGATATTGCATAAAATATGGGATTATTACAGTTGATGTAGAAGTATCAAATTATAATGTGGAAATAACATTAATCCTATATTAAAATTTTTAAAAAATATATATTTTATTTTGGATCACCACATTATTTTATATTAACCATATTTTCCAAAAAACTACACGTTTACCTTTTCATTTAATATGATATTTTCCACCAAGACATCAAATTAATGCATTATTGGAAAATATATGTTCTATTCAGTCCCCATTATGACACATAAACATGGTTTATTTATTTTATAATTTTATCATACTTATGATATAATTATATATAATCCCCATAATGTGTTGATCTAAAAATATTTTTTACAATTTTACTATAAGAAGAAGGGAATTACTAAATGTTGGAAAGATTTAGATTTCCTTATCTTTATATTAGATACTTAAATATTTTATAATTATCAATAAACACCCCAATAAATCCACTAAGTGAAATTATTTTATAAGAGGACATAAATATATCAAGATGAATAAGGTAACATTGAAATATTGGATATGCATATTATATTGGAATACATTGATTTATTACATGATGAATTACCTAGACCCACATGAGTGAGTGAATTTTTATATTCCACTAATTTAATCCCCTAATGAATCAATCATATCAAATACCACATATAGAAAGGAAACATTTGAATTAGTGTATTTGAAGAAACAAATATAGTGAATGGATAATAAAGGATTTATTCATAATAGATTTCCACCATGGGGAACACCATTATTAAGATTAAATATGGATCCATGAGTCTATGTATTTAATTTATAGAAAAAAAAACTTATAATAAATAAAATTTATCATATTCATTACGTTGATGGATATTTTGAACATATTCATGGAGAAACATATTTTTTTATTTTCATAAAATTACATTTATTCTTGGAATCCCCAATTTCTATTAATGATGTAAAATATTGTAAATATAGAATTTCAAATGAGGCATGTGGGATGACATTAAAATCTAATGTAACAACCTTTTATTCGATAGTGTGTATAATATATGACATAAAAAAAATAAGGTAATAAAATTTCCTGATACATTATAATATATTTACTATTTAAAATATATTATATATATTAAAATCCATGTAACACATAGTTATTTTTTGTTACATGCATGAACGAACTTCCGTGATGGCTTGGGTTTCACACAATATGAAGATTTATTGTACAATAATATATTATAATAATGTAATTAAATATAATGAATCCTGGAAATAAGTATTTATGAATAGTACAAAACCATATAATAATTATGGTTTATAAAAATTTAGAATTAATTTATGGGCTAAATATTAATTTTAAATTAACAAAATAATCAATTGAATATAAAGTGAAAATTTATATAGAAAAATGTTTTAGGTTATAAAATTTTTTTAATGCTAATATGTTGTTTTAATTACAATTAGTAAGTGATTTTAATATAATATAATATATATATATTATATTTTTAATAAAATAATTTTTTATGTTAATACATTATGTATCATATGCACAAGATAAGAACATGTCGTATTTTAAACATAAAAATCTATATTTTAGTAAAGCAATTTTACCACCATTTAATGGAGAACCCATTATAAATATAATTTTTCATAATATATTTGATTTTATATGTAAAAAAAAATTTAATTTTAAACAAAATAATTAATTTAGGGTAATTTGTTTTTCAATTTTCTAAAACATTTCAATTTTCAATGTGTATTTAAGATTACTATATTATAGGTGAAAAGTCATTTTTTATCTAATTATTTTATAAAATTAAATTATAATTTTAATTAAATTTAATTATTAATTAGATAATATTTTTTATAATTTAATAAAATTTATAACATCGGAATAAATTTCACTATGATATGGACTATAATAAACATAACACACTTTTTAACATTTTTACATATAAAATTGAATTGTGATCATGTCGGTGGTATTAAATTAAAATTAATTTATGCCACTTATACTAATATAATTTTTACATATGGATTTAATAATTGGATTCATGATAATTTATAATGTATTATAATAAAAAATATGTTTATGACCAAAAATATTTGTGAATGTAATTAAATTTATTAATAATTATTAAGGTCAACTTTTGCTTAATGAAAGAATAAACCATTAACATTGGGGACCAAATGAATTGTGCAAATTTGAAACACTAATTGTATACCCCTAATTCATAAATTAACATTAAATTTTAATATTTTAATCTGTTTATTCATTTAGGTAATAACATCAGTACACTTATCATCTTCAAAAACATTAAATTAGGTCATTTTCCTTCCATATAAAATGCTACCAACTATTTCTATTCCTCGCACATATAAAAAAACATTATTGTGCAATTATATACACATATACATTCCCAAAATAAATCCTTTTAATGTTTAATTTCCATTTTGAGCATAAATAATTCCATGTAATCCTTTTTCTAAAAACTAATAGTAGTTATGTGATTAAGAGGTAATGTCTTCTCTCACGTTTTTTAATATTAATTCCATTATCCTCCAAATAAAATATATTTATTAATTAATTATATATAAAAAACAAGTATCCTAACTATAATTTTATTTTTTTGTTATTTTTTAGACCAAAAATTACACACAAAACCATCTAATGGGTAAGTAACATTTTCTTTCTATTTATAATGAAGTACTACCTCACAAAATGATAATTAATCATTTTTTATTTACCAACTATCATGGTTGAAATTATTATGAAAACATTATTTCTATATGAAATATATTTTATTTATTTTCTCTTTAAACTTAACTAATAAATTTATTAGATAAAAATTTAAGTCATTACATTTTATGTTAAAAAGATAACATCATTTGAGGGACTGTGTACTACTGCCTCCTCAATGTGATGTGATTTGTTCACACTAAAGATTTAAAAAATTAAGGAATATATTAACTAAATATATTAAATTTATTATTTTAATATATTTGTAGAATTATATTATTAATCCTTAAATATATCTTTACATTTCATTCATTTTGAATGCGAAAAAATAGAAATATTGTTCATGTGTTTGTAAGGCTTAGCATCTCCATGAGCCATGAATTCCATTTCTTATCTAAAAATATTAAGGGATAATATATATACTTATAATATATATATATATGATATTCACTTCATTTATTATATTTAGGATACTATATAATAATGTAATATTTAATAATAATGAAAAAATAATAAGATAAAACATACTCGACAAACTAAAAAATTATAACATGAAATGGATAAAATAATGAATGGAAATTAACAAACATGAAATAATATTTTATATTAGTATCATATGTGATATTTATAATTATTTACATTTCTTGGAAATAATTTTTTACGATATTTAAATATATTATACATTGTGTTAAAATAAGTTCACATGAATTTTAATTTAAGGTAAGTTATTCTCATCTCACTCTTTACATCTATGTCATAAATGGCATGTTCAACACATATATATTTTATATGTTGTATATACATTCCATTTGAATATATAATATCATATATTAATTTATCATTCTGTTATTTATTAATATTATATAATATTATTTCATCAAGGGGTCTATGATTTAAAATGTTTCAAAGTGTAATGGGACACTTTGAAATGATTAAAGAATATTTTCCCCAACAATGAATTTATTGATATTTTAATAGTATTTACATTCAGGGAAATTTTATTACAATTTATCAATGAAGCCTTTAATTTTCATTTCCACTTCTAATTAATTTCCTTATACATGTATTAGTAGAATTATCACACTCTTTATCACTGAATGTATTTTTGATGATGTTTTTTACAAACCCCGACTTAGTTATTCTCTTTGGTTGGAGGACCTATTTTACACAAAATACATTATATATTAATTTTTCATAATAAATGGTTTCAAATTTATTTATTAAATATATTTTTATCCCTTTTTGTTTTTTACAAATGTATTTAATTGAAATTTCATGTATCTTTCCTAATTAGTTTTTTTCCCACCTTTTTTACTATGTAAAAGCATTGGTTATCTTACTGCTTATGTCATGTATAGATTCACTTATAAACATTCATTAAAATATTCTATTTAATGATTAAATTTATTAATATTATATAAAATTGTATTACGTTTCATTTTAAAAATAATGTTTTTCATGAAAAAAAATATGTCGGTCATGATAGTTTTAAAAAAATATTATAGTATTTTCATTCCTCAATGAATACGAACATTTATTTAACTCTACAATAGATATGATGTATTGATACTATCCTTAATATTCCAATCTATGGTTTATGATTTATTTTTTCACATATATTATTATCATTCACTTACATTATTCCTTTTATTCTATTGAAATATTAAATTACCTATGATCAATTAATTTCCCCTAATTATCCATATAATTTATCACGGATATTGTTATTTCCTAAACCATATAATAGTTTACATATGGTGTCTACATTGATATTAATTTTATTATTTTGGGAAATTTTTATGACTCTATATTATATATTTAATATGATTATTTGAAAAGGAATATTATTTATTACAATTATTAAATATGATGAATGTTTTATATTGGTTCGAAATTGTTGGGGCCTTATTATAGATATCCCCTTGATGCATAAATAGATTCATGAGGCATGACATTTTTCTAGACATAATATTTGATGTTCTAACAAGTATTGTTTATACTATCCTATGAATGGTATTGACGATAAAGTACCATGAACTTATAAAACATGGTGTCTAATAATAATTCACCTCCCCCATTAAGTTTTAGTTATTATTCATCCATAAGATTTTCATTTACATATCTATGTGTATGTTTCATTTTCAATTAATTGATTAAATGTAATTTGTTTTAATATCATACCATTTTTTAATTATTTGGCTTTATGTAGTTATTTTAGTGTACTTTGTATCCAGTTATTTACATTATATATTGTTTATCCACATCCTTATTTATATGTTTATTACAAAGATTGTGCATTCATTAATTTACCAATCCATAATTTTTACTCTCATTAATTAGGTAAAATAATTTCCACATTTATAATAATAAATATTTATGTTTTAAAAAAAAATATCAACATATTTTTTTGATAAAAATGAAAACCAAAAATAGTTAATGAAAATCACATTGATTAATGAAAAATGTGTTTACATAGGGGTTAATCTGAGAAGATATTTATTGCAATTGAAAATATTTTATTCAATAACACATTTTATGCACTTATTTAAAAAATGAA
This sequence comes from Viscum album, assembly GCA_963277665.1. Lineage (NCBI taxonomy): Eukaryota > Viridiplantae > Streptophyta > Magnoliopsida > Santalales > Viscaceae > Viscum > Viscum album. The sequence goes on from OY728134.1 coordinate 374,285,469, forward strand.
CTTTATTTTTTCAATAATGATTATTTATTTGATTAACGTTATCTAATAAATTCACCCGAATTTTATTGACCCTTTTGTTTTTACATGATTGACACTCCTCATCCACTATAAAAGGGAACTCAATACATCACATTTTCACATATACTGATCCATTATGATTGTCTACATCCTTTACAATAATGTTTCAAAATTCCATATAATCATATTATAAGGATTATTTTGGGCTCAAAACCATATTAATAATGAATTAGAACCATCCTACTAAGGATGCCTTAATAAGTTGTTATGTTATTCTGAATTTTGTTTTATATTATAACTTAATCTAAATCCATCAATTACTTTAATAACCTGATTACATAAGAACATAATTATCATAAATATACATATATGTTAATATATTAATGTTTTAACCCACAAACACACACAATTTGAATAAATATGTTACGATATCAATGCTCATGATTAAGGTGGACTACCATCATGGGAATCTATGTAAATCTTTTTTTCCATTAACAAATTTAAAGGTTGGGTATAAAGATATACATAGTTTCTATATATTATATTTATTATATATATGAATTATTTTTTATTTTATAAAAATTATATAACACATACCTTCGTAGTCTATTTTTTAGAATATAATAATATCGTTCTTTTTTAAAGAGGACTACGCATTGTGAGTTGATGTGATTCATTAACACATTAAATCAAACTAATTAGTGATTTTATAATAAAAATATGTTTTATATATGAAATTAATGTTAAACTATAAGGATATTATATATAGATATATATCATTTTCATCACATTCATTAAGTGTGATTAGAAAATCATTAAAAATTTTCATGTGTACGTATGACCTACCGGCACTATGAGTGGTCAATTAAATTACCTATAACCAAATTTTATGGATTACTATAAATACATTAGTATTGATTTTATATGATATTAAAATTATAATATAATATTCGAAGATGATAATATAATGACCTTTATTAGATGAACAAAATATTATAAAAATAATTAATATTGAACAAAAATGTAATTATAACATGAATTATATGTTATTAGAGAGGTGATAAGAATGGGGAGATGGGTATCATTTTATAAGTTGGGCAGAGGAAATTATTTGAATTATTTAAAACAATTTAGTCGAACACACATTTTTACATAACAAACAGATTCAATAATGCACCAAATTCAATCCATGAAGTTGAAAAAATGAAATATAGCCAACCAATTCGGTGTTTTGAAATGGTATTTGTCAATTTACTCGTATGTTTAATGTTTCTTCTTTTAGTAAACTAATTTTTATCTGAATCTCACTAAATAAATTTTTTTATTTCCAGTAATGACATTCATTTAAAATTATGTTAAAACTAATAGACAATATAAATTATGTTTATTCCAAATATGGATTTTATTTCTTCAAATTCAATTCAATGAAGTGGGAGAAAATAATTTTAATTATGCACAAAATATGGTACAAGAAAATAGGATATTAATGTGAACATGATCAAAATTTTACAGAGTATTTAGATCTAAAATCACTTTAAGAAATTATTCATGTGATGCAAATTTTATTTCTACATGCATAATTAATCTATTATGACTTTAAATCAAATTCATAATTTAATTTACCATTAAAAATTATTTAGACGAGAAGTATGTTTCAATTAAAAAATTGTATTTTGTACTATTCATAAAAAAATCCAACATCGAAAAAATACCAAAAGTTCACCTTAATGAAAATTTTACCATAAAAATACAAAAAGTTGTTTATTTTTTCATATACATTTCAAAAAAGTGACCTTATTTTGTACTGAAATAAGTTCACTATTAAAAAATAACAATGCTGCATTGAAAAAATTTCCAGTATGTATTCCTAAAACAGGATTTTCCATTAACTAATGCCAATAACATTTATTGTTTGAGCATCAAATTGTTTTATAATTTCATTTATATCATCAAATAATTTTATTTAATTAAATTTATTAATATAAAATTACATATGTATATGATAATAGTTTCTTATAAATTCATTACTTTTATATTCAATTGGCTTTTAAAGTTATTTCTATTTAATTAGTAACAAATGAATTCATTTTATATTTTATTAATTAATATATTTTTATATGATATTTAATCATATTTTTAACCACAAGATTAACTTATAAAAGAGAATTTATATTTTTAAATATTTGTATTAACAGTATAATGTAAAAATTAGTCATGCATGAAGTGTAATCCATCGTAGAAATTCATTATTTCATGTATTTCACGAAAAACTATATCTTTCATGCATTATAAGCTATATCATGGAATAAATTTACATAAAACAATAAATATATTAAAAATACTTTTGATTTTACATTCCCTTCGATGATGAATGTTGTCTGTCAAATATGAATATTAAAATGACGGTTATATTTCAAATTTTCATACTGTTACATTCCACATAACTTAAAAAAATTGTGTCCTCACAATTTAGACATGATGTTGGAAATAAAATTGTTTTATATTTTCAAATAAAATTATTCAAAAACCAAAATCATAAAACGGATAATAAAATATCCTCTTAATAAGAGGGAACAGGTTGTATAATGATAACATTTATCTAGGTTTTGATGTCATAGAACATTTTCAGAAATATGATGATATGGACATGGAGTAAAAGAAAAAAATTATAAAGATTGATTATTGTAATTGATCTTGATAAAATGATTGCTTATTAGAAAATTTAGGTGTAACATCCCACCACATCTCGTTGGCTTGAGAGGGTGTAAGGGTGATACTTGGACTTAACATACATCCACAAGATGCCAACAGCTTGTAATAAATTTTGAAGGGCTTCAATTTATATGGGAGAAAATATTCCCATTAAAAATAATATTACTAACCAAAAAAACCCACTACCAAAACCCACTATATGAAACATGATAACAATGAAAGAAAAATAAACATTTCAATTAGGAAAATAATAATAATATTAATTTCTTCAATGAATGACTATAATAAGAAAGTAATCATCAGAATTCAAACTAATAACACTCTAATATAACTATAATACTCAACAATAAATAGGCTTAAACATCACCAAGTATACCATGTATTATGTTATAGTGCTATAGATGTTTGATACATAACCTTTTACCATGAATTAGTAGATGAAATATAAAAATGAATAGATGTTCTAATGAAGGGGATGTGTACTAGACTCGGTATATTATGTATAGTGAATTCCAAAATCACGCCAATAGGATAAAATAAGTTAGAAAAATTTATTTAAAATTGGTTATATATATTTATATTTCCAAAATAGACTATATTAAAATATAATAAAGCTCAAATGAAACAAATTTCCCAAAACAACATATTCTTTCAAAGGAAAAAATCAATTCAATATTTAAAAATAATTTTTGAAATTCTATTTTTTGTATATCCATTTTAGTCCACACATCCACAGAACCAACCATGAATGAAAACTAGAGGAGGGGAATAACTAAACCATATATATCCCATAATGATGAGGGAGAATTTATACCCCTATCTAACCTAAATTATATTTTACAAGTGAAGCCATGAATTCTATCCATCCTGTTCAAGATGGTTGATATTCACGACCTTTATCATTCCCAAATTCACATGAACACAGACAATCATTTCTTTCACAACCATGAAAAAAATTATTCCAAAACCATTATAATGATAAAAACTTTTCAGTTCCATTTCATTTCATTAAAATGATCTATTTATTGAAATCTTTTTTATTATACCATTCTCTATAAATCAATCTAATAGTCTATTTTAAAATTAATATTTTAAAATCATTTAACAAAAAAATATATGCCCATGACTTTAAAAAACACACAAATAATTACTAATGAATGTTTACAGAAAGGCTTTAACAACTACTATTAAATCAATTTATTCCAAAAAAATCACTATTGAATCAAGCCTTCATATTCTAAAGAGGGGATTCGAGAGTGAATCCACCCACATCATTATTTTTCAATAAAATTATTAAATTCTAGAAAAAAATCACATAAACAGGTTGATTCTCTATTAACTCACCTTAGATATCTTCTCATACCATAATCAAGGGAAAATATAGTCATTTTTTAAATTTAAACCATAATATCTTCCCATAGAATCCATAGACCTATGAAAATGAGAGGAATGGAAAAGTATACATGATAAAACTAATAAGAACCATCAAGAACAATCTCATTCACTGAGTGATCACCTTCTAATTACCGAGGGAAGACTTCAGATAACTTCTAGTATGATGAGAGAATGTTCATTGACCTTTGGGAAAAAATATCTAGAGTTAGGTTAATTGGGGGGGGGGGGTAATCCTTTAGAGGTAAAATGTATTAGATATATAATGTAAGGATCCAATTTTTTACCCGTTCATAATATAGTCACCCAGATAGATAAACCATGTGCTATTCATTCTATTTATTCCATCTTGAAGGAGACCTCACCCGATTGTCTCATATAGTTACCAAACAGTGAACCAACAGTGCTCAATCTCACTATCCAACATATAGATAACATAGCACATTTATCCTAGGATTTTTTATGGTTTTTTAAAACTATTCTCCAAATGTGCGCCATAACATTAAACCCTAACTCAGTATACACAATTTCCTTATATTTTATCATGCATTCCATAAACCATGAACCACCCATAAACATGTTAAATTTTCCCAAAACACTTTAATATTTCTCAAAACACTCCCTAACATCACACATATAACTTATATACCAAAAAATAATAATTATTGGTAACGTACTAGGGATCGAGGGGTTCCACATTCTCCCCACCATTGGTTTTTCCATCCCTGGAAACTAGATAAACATTAGTGTCTTAGAAGTGTTTTTTCCACTTATATTTCATCTCCATATCATGTTCCCAAGTATCATCCTTAATTTGACCATGTTTTGACAAAACCGAAAATAGACCATTGCTTCTTCCACCCATGGTTTTCCCATACGTGAGCCTAATTAAAACTAGGATATGTACCAAAAATTATAATAAATTCTGGTCAATGTGATCCCATTTGCTAACATGGTCATGACTATGATGAATCATTCTCAGCTGAGATGCATCAAACACAGTGAGCATCGAACAGAACCGTGGTGGTAATCCAAACAAATATTCCACCTCCCAAACCCATTATAGTATCTCAAATTTGAATTAGTATCTAGGAGATAATAATCAATGCTTCCCAAATATATGATGTACAAGCCATTGATACATCTTCAAGAACACATGGTCACTCAGTGCAAGAAACAATGGTCATCAATGTTGATCCATAAGAAATTTCTAACAACTTATATTCATCTCTATCAGTATTCAAATAAATTGTTTATTATCTATTGTTTCTTGTAAAATGAATATCCCAACTAGTGACATCTGGAATTTTTCTCCCCAACATGGTGGAGGAAGAAAAGTACACCCACAAAAATCGATAAGTAGAGTAATGCATTCGAAGTTCTAGTAGTTGTTGTTTTATGAGAACTCCACTAATAGCACATGTTCTTCCTATTACCCACCAAATTATATTAAACAAGACACCACATGTATTAAAATTTATGTATCAATTTTTTGGATTTTATGTCCATCTACGGATGATACTCCATACTCATAGACAACTGATTCAAGTGGTCTTTCGGTAAGGACTTCTATAAGATACGATGTAATCCTCGAATCAGTATCTTATATGAAAAAATGGTATTCCATTACTCTTTAGCACATCCTAGATACATATTTTTCATATGTCCTCTAGCATATTAGATTCAATAATAAGGATAGAAAGATCTAACATTGTTAGATGATCCCCTATCACCCATATTGAATAATTTTTTATAACCCTTATTGGGAGACCTATAACCATATCCATAGTGATTTTTATCATACTTAAAAAATGGGATATGTACGAAAAATACAATTCCTTCTGATCATTGATGCTATAATTTAACATCATGACATGTTAAGAATCTCAAAACAAACTATTCCACCTTTTGATTCATACTAACACACAAAAACTACACCTTCGACTCCATATATATCTACCATATTATAGGATGTACATCCCATCCTGTAAGATTGTATGCATGAATATGTTGTTATTAATAAGAAAAAGCTACTACCAACCAAATTATAAACCACAAAAATGAACTCTCACCCAACAGATAACAATAAACTGTCTCCCAACCATTGAGTTGTGAACTAATTACAACACATTCTAAATCAAACTATTGTGCCTCTTTAACCATATTAATCAAATCAGGTCGAATTTCTATTTGAAAGAAAACCACTACCTATCCTCATCCTTTAGATTCCATGTTCATGTTGGCTAGGACCAAAAGCTATAACCAAACATCTATAGACTCCTTTTTATACTGAGCATATGATGTTATGTTTAATTCCTCTACCACAAAATTTACCTTACATTTTGTGTATATCATGTCAGGTTGAAAATTTAGATATACTCCATTCACATTAATTATCCATTATATATGATCATCCATTAATCTTAAATATTCCATTATGTCATCCAAAACACCATCATGGGTGAATCTAGATATAGCTGAAATACATGATTCATCAATTAGATAAAGACAATAAGTGAATTCGTAATATCCCAAAGGAATTACCATATATTCATAAAGGTTATAAATACTTCTAAAATATTTCTTTGGAATAACATCATTCTTAAATTGAAATTGATTATATGTTGTTCACAATTCAATTTTAGAGGGCCACATAACTCTACTTAATTGATTGATGTGTTCATCAATGCATGGAAGTGGATAACGATTCATTATCATAAAATTGTTAAGCTCATGATAATAGATACATGACCTTACATTCCCATCCACCCTTTTTGGAAAATTGAACTGGGGTTTCCCATGGAGACATGCTAAAATGAATGAAATATTTTTTTAAGATCCTCAAAATAGACTTTCACATTCATTAATAGTGTTGGTTTTATGTTATAATATATAAGGGAAATAGGACTAGTCCCTATAAGGAGAACAATCATAATTTACACCTCCCTTATATGTAGTAACACGTATAAATTATCTGGAAATAGATCTAGAAACTGATTAACCACTATAACGAAATTTTTCCTCTTGATTTCATCCGTAGATGAAAATGAAAAAACTAATCAATAATAAAAGATTGTTTCGCCTGTTAGTTCTAACATGGTTGTGGCAACCACCTTTCTATTTTTTTCTCCTCAAAAGTGATGTTTGACACCATCTTCATTTATAAAAATATCCCTTTGAGTATAATAGTTAATTTATGAATTTTACATTGTCAAACTATCCATACACATGATTATAAAAAATAATTTCATAACGAGCATAGAGAAAAAATAATTTTATCTTGCATCTATCAATAATTAAAAAACATTATCTATATATAATGGTTTGAAATTATATTTTTTAACCAGAGTTTAATGTTTTATCCGAGAAGGAATCATCTTAACAATTAAAGACATCAAATCAACAACACAAGAACCATTATTGAAATTTGATGAACCACTATCTAATATCACTTTCATAGGTGAATAATTAAAAATAATCATGCCTCTCATTGTACATGCTCCACTCTTGTTATTCAGAATCACATTATTAACTGTATATAGTTTCTCATCACTGCATTTTGTTCCGTACTTCCCTATTCATACACCACTTGTTGATGATACATGGTGTTCCTAGAATAACCAAGGATAATTTTAGTATATTGATGTGTCTAATTCAATTATTATCTCCCTATAAATGTATAAAAAACCAATTAATCATAAAAGGTTTCCCAAACACCCAAATTTAGGGAACTATGACAAAAGCACTAGAGATTCCCTTTTTTTTAAATTATGATATGCTCTTGGTAGTGTTTTATACTATATCATTATGAAACACAATGAACCTCACTGAAAACATCTAGGATTTTTCATGTGACTCTATGTAAGGATACATAATCATGTGTTCTGATTACTACTTTTTCTATCTCTATGAGAATAGGTGTCTCTCTTCCTCCAACTCTTACCATTAGAGTTATAACCTCCTATTATAATGATGTCCAAACTTCATCCACCGAGATCTTAAATAATGACATATATTGAAACCCAATGAGATTTAATGGGATAGATTATTTTAGTTTCATTGATTTCTTATGTTGAAAACTAAACTAAGATTAGGTTTCTCTATATGCAATGTTGTATTTTCTTGCAGTATATGGAACACTATTCTTGGCTTCTGTTACACAATATTTCTTGTTCTTTTGAAAGAATTCATTTCACAGAACAATTATTATAAATTTTATCAAATTATAAATTAATTCCATATGGATTATTTTATAAACAACACAAAAATAATCATTCTCTACAAACAGCACTGACGTGGCTTGAGTTATACGCAAGAGAGTCCATCCTCTATATCTTTTGTTATAGGAGATACAGAGTTTCACTAATCAAAAATATATTGTTAATTTATTATTAATTAATGGGATATAAACTAACCGATATGAATAGTATTAACCAAAATTTCATTTTTATATAACTATGGAATTCCTCTTACACATTTTCTAGAATATGATATGAGAATAAAATCAATTTTTTGTATAAGAGAAGTATTTTTTTTAAAAAAAAGTTTTACTACATTTTGATGGAGAACCCTTTAATAATAAAATTTTAGAAAATTTATATATTTTATTTGAAAAAAAATATTATTTGGATGTGTGAAATAAAAATATAACACAGTTGAAATTTTGGTTTTGTCTGATGAAATTCATATTTTTTTGAATAATGAAAAATATTTAATTTTATTTCAAAACATCCTTTTGGTCTAATTTATTTATATAGTTATCTTATTTTATAAATTGGTTTTAAAGTTTATATGTATTATATTTTTACCATTTAATCCAATTTAAGATATTTTAGGCAATTTCACTTTTAAATTGGACATAAACACATCTCAATATTTTGATGGTTATTACTTCCAAAAACCCTGCTTTGTGGTTTTGACAATATAAATTGATTTTAAATTAATTTTTGAAAAATATTTTTATTGAAATTGGAAAATTTTAATTACTATTTTGAATTAGAAGGTTTAAATTTTGTAAATATGTACCTTATATTATAGGACATTATGAATAGAAACTTCATTAATTATTATTTTTATCATGGTTAAAAGGTAAATCTAAAAAATAAGGGTAAAATATAATATTATTATAATAATAAACAACTATAAAACATATATTAGTCATATTTAATTATATATTTCAGTCCATGAGAATAATTAGGGCGATTTTGTGACCCCATGGAACAACAAGGATGTGAAAATGACATTTTATAAACTTAATTTAATGTAAGCATAAATATGATATAAAATTATATCTACTTAAGAAAATAATTTTATAATGGGGTTATACATATGATAAATTGGACTATAAATATTAATTTTAAAGATAAAATTATTTAGTACATCATGTTATTTTATTTCTTATTTTTATACAGATAATAAATAATTTTATTTATGACACAATGATGATGTCGTGATTGCCTTATAAATGAATGATTCAGACAAATGAGATTATAAATATTGAATTATATTTATTTTGAATGTTTTTATGACATAAATTAAGTTTATGGATGATTATAAATTTTTATATTTGAAATAAAGATGTTTCATTAAAACAATAATGTATTTATGGATTTATAAAAATTCATGATATGAATATTTCAAAAATTGACATAAATGACTTTTTAAAACAAATACTATTTTATTAAAGGATATAATAGTAATTGAAATATAATTTTTGGTCCATTAACATTTATTGTGATTCACAGTTCATTAATGATTCACTTTAGGTTCAGTTTTCATTTTATAGTGTTGAAATTGACAATTTTTTGTAAAAATACAAGAGGACATGGTAATAGTTAACTGATTTTACAAATAGCTAAATGTAAAAAAGATACAATTTATTTTATGACATAAACATGTCTAAAACCTATTTTTAGATTATTTCAACCCATATTCATAATATATCTGACATAAATTGATTTTGACCTTATTGAAACCAATAATTGATTTATAATATATTAATAATTCATGATTTTCTCTAAAGTGCCCATCACCTCTCTTATAAAATGGAACATACTTTTCACCACAACTCACACATATAAAGAACTTTGGTTTGGAAAAACCCTAAAATTTTCTCCTCCCAACCTCCCTCACTTCATACTATAGGCCTAATCTTTGGCCCATACTAAGGATTCCTTTTTCAAATCAAATGGAATCACTTGAAGAAGAGGTAATTGGTTTATCCCTTATTTCCAAGATCATTTATTCATCTACATACTATTTCATAGTTGATTCCATTATAAAATAATAAATACCTTATATTATATATTATGGTATGTTAATATAATTGTGGTACAACTTTATACCTCCTTTTATGCATCCTATGAATAATAATATAACCATGTGTGTGTTTTATGACTTACCGTCTCCACATCGTGGTATAATTTGTAATTCAAAAACTACATTATTAAGATGGATATAATGAAGAGTATAATGGAATTAAATAATCAATATTATATGATAATGATTTTTTACAATTAATATACCATGAAGTTACATACCATTTAACCATGAAAAGAATGATAATGTCACCTGTGCGTATATACGACCTAATGTCTCCATGATGCAGTGGGATTCATTCTCATTTTAAAAATTCAAACACGATTATAAAATTTCTGTGATGAGTGAAGATAATAATTATAAACATTATTTAATTGATATAGTACATCCTATTTATATTAACACAACTAACACAATAAAACATGAATTGGAAAATGAATGTGTTAACACCCGAAATAATCATAATATTGAAGTACTATTAAAAAATGATATACTTGGATTATATAGGATCATATATAATATAATAAATATATATATGGTCCTTGTATAATTTAATATAATTATTTGACCGTTATACAATAGTTTAGTACGCCCTCTACAAACAAAAAGTACAAGGTAAGGTATTATTTCGTCTCACTTTTATTTCTGTGGGATATATGCCTAAGACACCACCTATTTATTTTTTGTGGTGTTTATGTATCCCATGAATGTTTTATGAATTTAATAATTAATGATATTTTATTTAAATATGAATTAAATTTTATTTATTTTATGTTGAATTTGATTCAACTGATTATAATTGGTATGGGAAAATCTTTCAATCTCATTTTTATACAAAATTGTTTATTCGTAATAATTTACGTGATGTATATTTATCATCCATGTCAAGGTTTTCTAAATACGTTTTCATAAATTTTTTTACTATTATTCTATGTATGTTAATGTAATTTTTACCCAGTTTTGACTTTTACTACATGGGATATAAGCCATCTTTCTTTTGTCTCCGATAATATGTACTTTTTTACTTTTTTGCAAAATTTACAAGGAGTCTGTTTTTTTAACTTATACGTAAGAATGGATTTTTACGTATTCATGATTCATTATTTCCGTGAAATGTAATCAATATTATTTCAAATTTATTTAAACCAATTTAATTTCTTTAAAAAATTCATTTAATTTTGAAAAAAAATAATAATAAAGGATATTTTCCTCAAGAATTTAACTAAAGTATTTTTTTTAAAATTATTTTAATTCTATGAGTAAATATGTTTATCTTTTTATACATATTATTACCTTGATATTATTTTGATTATGATGTAATTATAATTATGATGTAAATTTATATTATTTGGTTTATGTTATGAAGATATGATGTCTAGGAATCAAATTTCATTTCATGACTTATGCTATGATGAATTATTTTTGAGTTTTTGTAATGTAAAATAATGAGTTAATTATGAGATGTTTGGGACCTATAGCTCCCTACAATGAATTGGGTAATGTTTTTTATCACATCATATAGGAATTGCTGGATCAAAAAGTAAATCTTGATCAGTAATACATTATGTGAATGTCATATAAACTTATTTCAATAATGGACATTGTTCACTATGATGGTCTTGGCATCAACAGATGGGATACTATTGAAATAATATGTGTACTCATTAGTTTTCAAAAATTACATGTTTTATTTGAATGATATTATATCATGGTGAATGTTCCATTATGTCCACGTCTTATGTATTTCCATGAATTGGTCTATGACAAATGATTTTTATGATTAAACTTAATGTTTATTTTTATACATTAAAATGTATAGGGTGTGTTTTATGATATCAGTGTTTACCCATAATAAGAAATTAAGTTATCCCTTTTTATGTTTTCTTACCCAAGGATATAAGGAATAGTTTTTGGTAAGAAAAAAAGTGGAAGATCTTAATGGGATATGTTCAGAATCATTTAACAAATTATAATATTTTTTTCCACGTTTCCCAAGACACTAAACAAATACATTCATTGGTTATCTATTTTTGTCATGTATTATGTATTCATAAAAAGTAATGTAATGTTTAAGTTCCTTAATCTTGGGTCTTTAAATTTGGTATCAGAGTGAGGTTTTAGTCAACCTTTGGAAATTAGGTTGCTAAAACATTAGTGATATCCCCCAAGAAATTTCAAAGGTATGACTATTGATGTGCCTAAGGATATGTCTAACTATAGGTTACTGTCAAATAATTATTGAAACAATCATTAATAATGTAGGATTAATCAAAATATGATAGATATTGAATCTAATCCCCCATGATTACATTATTATTTTTTCCTCTCACACTATTCTATTTGGGTTTTAGATATTTTTTCGAAATTAGAGGATTCATGATAATATAGAATATAATGGACAATGAAATGATATTATTCATGAAAATGAAATGAAATGGGAGATGGTATGAAAAACATAAATATTATGACTAATCAGTAGTATAATAATATTATCTAAAATATTTTCTTTGGTGATTTTCTTGACCCATATAATTAGAGAATGATGGAGGTTCATGGTGATTATAGAGAAAAGAATTTTTAGTTTTACTCATGTAAATTATGTCGGAAGAGACATCAAGGAGAATGTTTTAATGGAATTGTAATATTATTCAGTTGTGTAAAATAAGGAAAAAAATACAATAATTGAAATGGAAAAGGTATTGTTAACAAAATGGACAAGGATAATAGTATTACAAAGACATCGAAAATGGTTAAATGTTTTAAATGTATAATGTACGAGAATTATTCAAATATCTAACATAATGTTAAATCGCATGAATAGAATCAGTATGGTCATATTTGTAGAATTTATGATGATGGTGATGAAGAGAATAAAAACTAAATATGAGAAGAATGGTGTTTTAAAGAGTAAAATGATGAATCTTAGTCAATGGTTTATGAATATGGTGTAATGATTACAACATTATCAAGAATATTTTTGTATACATAATAAAATGTAACCATGGAATTTTGAAACAACTATGGATAATTACACTATTTTTTCCATTATGTAATTGAAAGTATATATTAAATGTTACCAGTACCCATGAAAATTTATTCACATATTTTTGGAAGGAAAATTATATGTTCATAATGAAGGGATAAGGAGATAATGATATTTTTTATAGTATTAAAGATCTCATGATTGATATAATGATAAAGTGATATATTGAATTAATTAAATTGAATTTTTAGTATTTTTGGTTTGTGGAATGAATTAATTTTTATACAATTAATGTTTTTTATAATGTTCTATATCATTTAAATTTATTAATATTTTTAACCTAATGCATGATTATGGTATTCACATGTTCGTATTTTCAGAACCAGGAACTGCCAAATGAGATATGGGAGAATAACGTTAAATATATATAGTTCAACTTCATCTAATGTTTTCTATTTTCTGTTTTTTGAAGGATTGTGATGTTATCTATTTAAGGGTGGTATAGGATTTGTTACCATTGAGGTTTTTTAGATTAATGTATTATCTCACTATAGGTGGACATATGAATATTTGATCACAAATTCTATCCATTTTTTTGTTATAGATGGAATGACCTATCATTCTGTCAAGTGATCTCCTAACACTTCATTAATGACAAATTCAACTTGATTTCTATAAATGATAGATGAAATGTAATTTTTTCAGGGAATGACCAATAGTGAGATTGTACTAAAATTAGGTAACAATTTCACCAAATGTAAAAATTCATCAACCTTAGGACAAATATCTTGAAACCAAAAATTATATCATAGTAACCACTTTTCTAATGAATCACATGGTGTCATAAATCATCACATATTTATGGATTTATGGTAGCTAATGTTCTCCAAACTTCATTATCTATAACTATCCATCAGAACATTATGGTTATATTTCTCTTCCATATCTATGTTTTCACTTCCCACCTATCATCTCTTATGTGGAAACCTCGTGATAAATTACTTCATGAAATCATTTTGATTCTATCATTACTTTCTAAAATTATGTTTTAGTGTCATTTTTTATGATATGGGGGACATCAAATTAGTAAACCATTTATAACAATTATGAATTTCATGGAAGATATTAATTTTATGTGGGCTAGAATGTGACACCCAGATATTTTATGAGATAGATTATTTTATTTTATTTGATGTATTGTTTTGATATCTATACCAAGATTATCTTATACTATACACAACATCATATTAACTTGCATTATATGCAACACTATTCTTGGATTCTATGGCACACAATTTCATGTTCTTTTGATAGAATTCATTTCACACAACATTATGTATACATTTTTCTCATTATCTAAACTAACTATTTTTTTATGTTATAAACAATAGAAATGAAATCTTTCAATCCACACAAAACTAAATTGGCATATGATACACATAAGAGCGTCCATCCTTTATATCTTGTGTTGTACGAGATACCATGTTTCTCTAAAAAGATATTTTACTATAATATTTCTATTTAATGGGATATAAACTACCCATTATGAATAGTATTAACCACATTTTAAATTTTATATAACATTAAAATTCATCATATGCATTTTATAATATATTATACAAGAATAAAATCAATTTTTCGGATAAAATTTTATTCATAAAAATACAGTTTTACCACCTTTTGATGGAGAACACTTTTTAAATCTAAATTTTAACAATTTTATGTATTTTATTGTATAAAATGAATATATTATTTGGAATAAGGAAATAAAAATTTAACTAGGTTGATATATTTTACTTTCTGGTGGAATTCATATTTTGATGAATAGTGAGAAATGTTGAATTTTAATTCAAAACATCCTTTTTATCAAATTTATTTTTATACTTAGAATATCTTATTATTTAATTTAAAATTGTACATTGAATATATGTTTTTCATTTTTTGTAGTTTTGGTGATTGAAATTAATATCACTTCTAAATTGAACATAAACACATGTCAATCTTTTTATAGTTATTACTTTTTAAAACCCCACTTTTATGTATTGACAATAGGAGGTAATTTTAAATTAATTACTACAAATTATGTTTTTTTAATTTGTTAAAATGGATTCCATGTTTGAAATCATAATGTTAATATTGTGTAAATATATACCTTTTATTTTTCGACATGATGAATAGTAAATTTAGTAATTATTTTATTTACCATGGTTAAAGGTTATATCTGGTATATAAGGGTACACAATAATATTATAATAATATTAAAATATCAAACCAATTTTTACAACCTATTAGATGAGATATTTATAACCATGGTCATCAATGGGTATATTTTGGGATCCCATGTAACCACTTGGATGTGAAAATGACATTTTATAAGAATTAATTTAAAGTAAAGAGGAATATGACCTAAACTTATAACATCTTAAAAAACATAAAATGGGGATATACCTAAGATAAATTTAACAATAATTAATAATTTTAAGGGATAAAGGATTTCTTATATCGTGGTATTTTATTTATAATTTTTAGATAACATATAAATAAATTTATTTATGACACAATGATGATGTAGTGATTACCTTATTAATGAATGATTTAAATAAATGGGATTATAAATTTTGAATTTATTTTATTTTTAAACCTTTTATGTCGTCCATGAATATTATGGATGAGTATGAATTTCATTTCTAATAAAGTTTGTTTTCTTAATTAATTAAGTTGGTATGGATTTTTAAAATGTCAATACATGAATAGTATAAAAATTGACATATATGAGTTTTTAAAACATGTAATATTTTATTAAAAGATATATCAATCCTAAAAATCAATTGTTCAGCCAAATAATGTGGATAGTGATAAAAATTTCATAAATGATACAATATAGTTTCTCAGGTAGTTTTATATTTAATATATTGACCATGTGGTGTAAAAATAAAACATTAAATGGTATGAGTTAACTTATTTTACAAATGGTTATATCTGAAAGATAAGGTTAGTTATATGATATAAACATGTTAAAAAAATTGGTTGAGATTATTTTGACCCATACTCATCTTATCAACAAAATTAATCAATATTAAACTACTATAATGTGAAATATTTTTTATAATAAATTAATATTTCATGATTTTTCCTAAAGTGCCACTCTCCTCTCTTATAATAGGTAATCTTCATTTATCATTAACTCACACCACTAATATATTTTGATTCAGACAAACGTTGACTATTTCTCCTCCCAACCACCCTCAATTTATCTTAGATTCCTATTATTGTGAAAAGATCCATCATATGGATCTCTTTTGTTCAAATCAAAAGGAAACACCGGAAGAAGAGATAATTGGTTTACCTTTCATTCAACGTTGTTTTTTTAATCTACAACCTATTTATAATTTGATTCCATACTAACGTAATATATCAAGTATATTATATATAATGAGATTCTATTATAAATATGGGACATCTTTATACCTCCTTTTATCCATCATAATAATAACAATATCACCGGGAATGCATACATATGACTTACCATCTCCACATTGTGGAGTATTTTTTTATTTAAAAATAATTTATTAGGATGTGTATAATGATGAGTATAATGGATTTAAATAATTAATAGTACAATATAATTATTCTATATAATTTTTTTACCATCCAATTACATACCATTTTGTTAGTTCAGAAAGAATATAGTGATAACACAAGAGGTGGTGAATTGTGTTCTTTTAAAAATTTCACAATTTTTCTGATTCACATCAATAGTAGATACAGATGGTGACGTTTATATATAAGAGTATATGAAGCGGATATGAACAAAGAACAAACCAAACTAATTTATAGTGGGTTGGGTAATGATGATCCAATAGTATACTCCACCAATCACCCTCTAAGTGGGATTGGTAAATTCTACAAGTAAGCTCCTCGTATAATAAGGCGAATGCTCAACGGAGTGCATTAAGTTGAAACCCTTTCAAAAAATTATTTATAAAATAGTTCCTTCTATTTATTTTACTAAGAACTAATAAAATCAAATGTTAGTGTGAGAATTGGACACTCCACCATGACTGAATACTAAAATCAAAATCTCAAAATAGATAAGATATTTTTTGATGAGAAACAAATATACCTCACAATTACGACATCACACAACTGATAAAAGAAGGATATTTGGCTTCAGAATAAAATAAAAATTGGAAAAAAAAATTAAGAGATTCATTTGGAAAATAGATCTTCGATTTTAAGAACATAAACAAAAACAATGGATTTCTCTTCTAGAATAAAACATGTCTGTATCCAAAATGTAGTCCTTGTTTCTGAAATGCTTGATCGATGTAGCACTATAAACAATTTTCACCAGAAGAATTCACCAAATAATAATTTCACAGATATCTGAGAGGTAATCATCGATTCAATATGGTTTTCAGATGATAATTAGAAATATATATAATGATAAATGTCAAACAATGTTTTAGATCCTCAAAAAACACCTGATAAAATGAGTGATTTGAAATTCAAAAAATATATCTCATAGTAGTCGTAATCTTTCTCAATAATATGAGTAAACATATTTGTTTTAAATGTCTCTTTAAATCATTTAAAACAATCATTGAATTAGTAAAAAATCAAGTTTTAAATCAACCAGACATTACACGCAGAATGTTTCAAAGAGCTCCGATAACAACATAAATTCAAATTTCTAACGTTGAAAAGTAAAACGTAAGGTTTCATTACAAAATGAAAAAAATTTAGGGTTCAACATTATAATGTAGGGTTGATGTTCCATATATTTATCCATGTCAGCAATAATATCGGAATGTAACATTGATTATTCATTCATTCACTTTTCCCTAATGTAAGGATGAAAATAGAAGGTTGAATAAAAATATAAGGATGATGATATATACATTTGTACAGTACCATACTTAGGTAGAGTTTTTAACTATACATTTAATTTTTGTTAAATGTATGTTAATTATCCAAATGAAATGTTCCTAAAAAATACTTTCCTTCTAACATAAGGATGATTAACAATGCACATTGACCCTTCAAAATAAACATATAGTTTGTTCTATTCATTACATTCTATGATATATTGAATGAATATAATTTGCGTGAAATAAAAAATAGTGAATATTGCTTCTAGAATACACTTACGAATGTTCCAAACTCTCTAATGAATATTTCTTGCATATAATTATTTGAATAATATTTAAATATAAAAATTATAAATTTTCGTAAATATACTAAAAACTAAATCATTAGTATAATAATCAAGGGTATTTGTGAGCAGCAAAATAAATAATATATATACAGTACTGTATAGAAAATATATTCCCAACAACCTCCCCCTTCTTTATAATCATAATAACCAAGAATTAAAACTATAATATTTTCAATATAATTTATAATTTTATAAACCGTAAGATAAAATAATTTCAATATTATAGAATTATTTCTATAAAGAAAAATAATTTTTTCGATAAACGGAATATATTTAAATCTCTCCCCAAATAGTAAATTTCAATGAAATATTTTGGTTTATTGAAATACCTCAAATAAAATAAATGTTGTGTCAATCTAAATTTATCCTTTTATGTGATATCAAGATGGATGTATAAGTACATATTAAAACACAATTAATATTGAACATAATGAAAAGTCAAAATTATAAGTAAACATGGAATTGAATTTTGGCTAACATACAAAAATATTAATGAAGATAAAATTATAAAATATTACATATAGCCTGAAAATGAGGTTATTGAGAAATAATTTCAATAATATAGTAAATCTTCATAATAAAAAATGAAAAATTTTATTTTTATGATTTAAGGTGAAAATATCGATAAGGATTAGCTACGTTTGATTTTTTATGGCTTAAAATATTTCCCTTAGCTCAGACTTATTCAATCATGTATTCTTCATCAAAATATCTACCATCCTGGAGTCATTATTGTCATGTAGATTCTCTACTATGTTTACCTTTAGAAACTCATGAATATTTTCATCTTGATTCATGAAATAAACCGAATTTCCTAATAAATGACTCATCATCAATCTAATGCTAGGATCTTCTTGAGTAAAACGAACAATAAGAAATATCTAATTATACAATAAAACTGAAAAGAGAGAAATTTTGCATTGAAGGTCCACAATATGAGCATTCATGTCTATAATAAAATAATTAATGTCCTGAAATCAATAATAAAATCTTGACATGTAGAATAGGTAGGAGTAGATATAAAAGAAAGATTAATTAGACTGTTTACTGATTCAAACTGACTTCCCAATTACCCCATTAAACCTATAAAATCTACTTTCAAAATAGCTTCATATTTGATCTTTAAAATCTCATTTAACATGTCTCTCTTGAAGGCATCAAAATCTCTCCTAGAAATAGTTTTTTATTACTCTCCTGAATAGTTTTATTTTGTTTCCAATTTAATGCTCCTACATCAGAGTGGAATTATCTTAACTATAATTGTTGAATTTAATTACAATTTATTAAAATTGATGAGATACTGAATCGGATTTCCCCTAATCTGCATTCATATCCAGATTGGAAACCTCATTAGGCAGATGATCCTCGAATGTTTTCATTACATATTCGTCACATGAAAAAGACTGATTATATAAAACTATAGTATGTGAACCATAGATATGATCGGACTGTTCATGGTCTAATCTATATTCAAGAGTTAAATTTTTGTTATTGGTTCCTATAAAATCTCCCCTCTTTTAGAGCTCCTTGTTCTGTATCTTCGTGAAGTTTTTCAACTCAAATGCTCTCCTACACCTACTCAATCACCATATGTTTAATAGAAAGCTCTCTAGCTTGGATCTCCACTTAAATTTCCTATTCAGTAATAGTTTATGATATATGACATGATCCTGTTTCTTATCTAGAAAAAATATTTTCTCTTCAACATTAGGAGGAAATATGTTTCTTGTTTTCATGATAAGTCATTCATGACTATGTTCATCCTTGACATCTATGATAAATCAATGAATCCTCTATGTTTGATGATAAATTTAATCTCTTCACGATATAATTACAACCTCCTTTTGAAAACATTCTTGCTCCCCGATGTGAAAAGCCTACTGAGATTCATTCATCCACATCCCCAACAGGAATATTCATTCATTTTACATTACTCTAGAAAAAATTGAAACTTTCTTAATAATCCAACAATCATAACATTAATATGATTACATTTTACTTTGTCTTCAACTTGTCTAATCATGTGGTTCTTAAATAAGGTCCTTCATATTATCTTCCCATATGGATATAAATTCATTATTTCATATATTGAATAGTTGTAATGATGATACCAAAATAAATATCATGGAAAATTCAATATTATATCACTAAAAAAATAATATCCATTTGTGGGTAAATAATTTTCTCCATTTCAGCTATACTTTGAGTTATTCCTGTATAAACAAACTTCATCAAAATTTTATGGCCATCCTTTAATTCCAAAACAAAATTATTTCTTATCTTCATAGAATTGAATGGAAAATACATGATGTCATTAGAATAATATTACATATCACCAATCAGTTTAAGATCGTAGTAGAAAACGTCTTCAGGAGGGTTGTTCAAATTTTTTCATCCTCACTAGAGGAAATAGGTAAATCCCTTTCTTTAATATTAAAAAAATTCATATACTTTTAATTTTAGAAAATAAATTTTACACTCTTATAAAAATAATGAACCTCAACCTCATAATGAAATTCAATGTTTATTTCCATGTAAGCAGTCTAGAGTCCATCAAATGGACACACTTGATTCGGGAGAAAGTCATCATATATAAACATTCATGATCAACAACATTTTACTAAAGAATTTGTTTACCTGTTACTATCTGAGTTTTGGGTCACTTTCTTCTACTTCTTCAACACTCTTGGTTTTCCTCATTCCTAAAGAGTTGAAAATATTAGGATTCTGGCTTCTATGGTTTGGAAGAATGAACATAGATTGAGGTTTTGGGAAAACATTTATTTGGGTAAATGGTTGAAGTGGTAGAATAATGGTTTTTGATAGATGAAACATGTCCTAATTTCTCGTGTTGTAGAGTAATTAGAAAAACATTTTATAATTATCCAGAATAAGAAAAAATTAAAATAATATATATTAACTACAATATTGTATGAATAAAAAAAGATATTTATATTATAGTTGCAGAAATAAATAATGCATAAAATTAATTAAAATAAAATAAAAAGCAAATTAAATGAAAAAAATAATTTTTAATTAAATAAACCTATATCCACCAAATAAAATCAAATCAAGCAGTGGAAAGTGGTTTAATAAAATTTAAGCAAATTTATATTTATTGTTATCAAATTCTATTGATATATCCTTTTTAATAACATGATCTATTGGAAAATGATGTCTAATTTCAATTTTTTTTGTTTTGTAATGACTTATTGTATTTTTTGAAATTTTTATAGCACTCGTATTATCACATAAAATAGGATTATAATTAAAATTAAATCTAAAGTCAATTAGAATATTTTTCATCCACCACAATGGTACACACCAAATTCATGCATATACATAATCTACTTCAGCTATTGATAGTGCAACAAAGTTATCTTTTTTACAAGACCATGACACTAAATATTTTCATAAAAAGTTAATGGATCTTGAAATTATTTATCAAGAAAATCTAAAAACTAATATATATTCATCTCAACATGGAAATAAATTAAAATCAATTTTTATAAAGGATAGATTGAACATGTGTTCCTTTTGAATATATAAAAATCTTTTTTACAGTAGAAATATGGGATTCTTTTGGATTTATTTTAATTCTTGCACAAATAAATACTGAAAAAATAATATTTAATCTCCTAATTGTATTAAATAGTAAAATTCCTTCATACCACTATATAACTTGTTGTCCACTAGTTTTCCATTTTCATCGAAATAATGTTTAATATTAGTTCATATGGGAGTTAAATATATCATGTTGTTTTATATACTTATATATTTCAATTAATCATTTAAATATTTGCATTGATTTAATAAAATTCCATATTTTATTTTAAATTTGTAATCCTAAAATGAAATTTAATTCTCCCATCATGCTCATTTCAAATTCCTTTTTCATATGTTCTGAATAATCATTACAATGGTTTTAATTTTTTGATCTAAAAAATAACATCATCAAAATATATTTAAACTAATAATAAGTTAAAAAAATTAATTAAAAGTGTTGGGACTTCCAAACCAAAAGTAAAACCATTTTTCAAATTAAATGAACTTAATTTTTCATACATAGCTCTAATTGCTTGTTTAAGGCCATATAGAGCATTAGTAAGTATAAAAATAAATCTTTTTTTTGATAATTTTAAAAACCCGGAGGTTTCTCAACATAAAATTCCTCTATTAAATATACATTTAAAAGGCAGATTTTACATAGATCAGATATAATTTAAAATTCATATGAGATTCATATTCAAAAAATAATTCAAATTAATTCTAATATAGAAACATGAGAAAATGTCTCATCATTATATATACCTTCTTCCGGATTATACCAATTCTCTATATGTCAATCTTTGTTTCTAGTTATAATACCATTATCATCTTGTTTTTTTCCAAATGACCCATGTAGTTCCTAAAACTAGATAATTTTTTGGTATTTCCACTAATTTCAATACTTTTTTTCTAATAAATTGATTTAACTCTTCTTGTATTACTAATATCCAACAATAATCTTCTATGTATTCTTCAAACAACATAGTCTCTAGCTGATAGAGAAAAAAAAACAATTTGACTAGGTTTTCTATACATCATCTAGTTTTTATTCCGATGTCTAGATTTCTGATAATAGTTTCTAAAGGGAAATTCATTATGTTAATATACTTTTTATGAAGAGAACATTTAAATTCATCAGTATCATGGTCTTCTAAACTAGACTGAATTTTATTTATATTTTTAAAATTATATATCATGTTTCTAAATCTCATGATGTTAAAAGAATCATAATCATCATTTGTTTTTCATTCTCTTTATTAAAAATGTTACTTCCATAAAACATTACATTAATGGTTTCATTAAAAATTCTTGACTTTTTATAAAATATTATAAAATATTTAGAATTGTTATAATATCCAATGAAAATTCCATCATCAGCTTTTGGATCTTACATACAACTTTTATCCTTGGTGTTAAAGATATATACCTTTCATCCAAAAACCATAAAGTACATTACATTAGTCTTTCTTTTATTCCAATGTTCATAAAGAGTATTTTTTAAAATAGGTCAAATTAAAAATCTATTTGTCATATAGAATGTTGCGCTTTTATATTCTACCCAAAAGTAGGTTGAAAGAATATATTCATTTACATATTTCGAGCCATTTCATGAATATTTCTTCTTCTTCATTCAGAAATTCCAATTTTTGAGGTGTTTTTGTAAAAGATAAGGTGTGTATAATGCCAATATTTTAGAAACAAATTTAAATTCAATATTCTCAAACTCTACTCAATGATCACTAGTCATTGAAATTATCTTAAATCCTTTTTCATTTTCCATAGTTTTACATGAACTCTAACAAATTGAAGGATTATCATTTTTGAGTTTTTGAAAATATTCCCATGTGAAGATAAAATAATCATCAACTATTACATATATAAATAATTTACTAGACAATATTTGTATTCTTCTGATCAAAATAAATAAATATGAATATCTTCTAGGGGAAGTCAATTCAATTTTTTTTAACAAATTTGGATGAATATTTGTGTCTCTTTCTAATGTGACATGCATCACAAAATATATTACATTCAAATTTGAGACAAGGTAAATCTGAAAATAATTTTTTCTTAGATAACATTTGTAAAGAAAATATATTTCAATGTCCATTAATTTTATTCCAATTCATGACTCTTTTACATTAGCAATTAAATATATCCATTTCTATTTTCACATGGAATTTAAATCTAAATTGTAGACATTATCTATTCCAGGTGCACTATATTTAAGAAAATTGTCTTTTCAAAATAGGAATTAGTAGGAAAATCAATAGAGTATCCATCATCACAATGTTGATATATACATATCATATTGTTGTTCTAACCTGGTATATAGAGTACTTTATTAATTGACACATTATCTAGATTTTTAATTTTACGTAGCCCAATATTGTTTCCTTTAGAATTGTCTCCAAATGTGACTAGGCTTCAAAATAATTTAATCATAGATAAATAATTTGATGAATTTTCACTCATATGTCTTTAAAATCCACATTCAATATACCATATATCCTTTCCTCTAATGTTGTATGTTAGCTATATGGTCAAATTAATCAAAAAAAAATTTGGTACTAATATCCTTTTGAGTCTAGTTGTGTTATCTATCAAATATTAAGGAATCAAAAAAGATTTATTTTGTTCAACACCATTATAATTAGAAAAATATAAATCTTTTGAATAATGATCATTCTTGACATAAAAATTATTTGGTTATCTTAAACATCATCCATACGAATATTTTCCATTAATAGTACAATAAAAAAAATTTACAGTAGAAATGAATTTTGTGTTAGAACCCAGAACAAAATAGATTTTGTATTGTTTATTTTTTCACCATTATTACCAAAACCAATTTTTTCCATTTTAATTAAATATTTACCAGTAATATCATTTATTATATTCTCTCCTTTTATAAATATAAGAGCTGCAAATTTATAAGATTCTACTTCATCCTGTAGTTTTTTAATCATGTCATCATGGTCAGTACAATTATTAGTATATGGATTATATTTCATCATTAACTATTGATGTTGTTTATTTAATGTATACCTTTATCCTCAAATAGAATTATTAATGTTTTAAATTTTTTTCTTAAATAGGAAGTAATATCATTCTTTTAGCATTGTACTGTAGGAATCCATTTTATTATTTCAATAACAAGATTTAGAATCATATGAATAATATGGTTTTACATATCTTATTGATACTTAAATTACATATTATCTTTTATAATCGATTATTACATATTTGAACTACTGATTAATGAGCTGAGGGAGTATTTAGAAACACTTCACAGGGACCTCATAGTTTTTTTCCTTTTCCTCATAATTTGTATTCATCAGATATTTCTTTTCATTCTTTATCTTAACTACTTTCAGTTGTGGATAATCCAGTCTTATATGACCTAATTATTGACATTCATAACATCTCACTTGCCATTAGTCTCGCTAATCATTTATAAAAGTTATTCTTAATCCTCTATTCTTCCAAAATAATCTACTAAATTATCTAGCTAATTGATCCATCTCAATTATATAATCAGTTGAGTATGAATTTATTTCTTCTTGTTTTGTTTTTATGTTCTGCATTTGGGATGTAACTTTTAATTCATTCTTATAATTTTTCACTACGATATTATGATCTTCATCTTCTTCTTTAATTACATCCCCATTCATCATTAACATTCCAGTGAATTCTCTCATTGTTCGATTCATTACATGTGATGATTGGTGGATTTTTTTAGAAATTATATTCCATTTCATAGGAAGAACTCTTAGAAAATTCTAGGCTTGATATAGTTTATAGATATGCTCAACTTATGATGTTATACCATAATCAATTTTTTTAGTCTTCCTCTCAACTATGTGATAATCTCTCCATAAATCAATAAGAAAGTATAAAACAATAATTTCTCTATAGAATATCTCATTTTTCTATCATTGTTAGTACCATCATAGGCTAATGGAAATTTAAATTCATTGTTGAATTAATAATGGCTATGAAGGAAAATAATATCATTAATTTCATTTTATTTCAAATAATAATAAACCTCTATAGTAGAAGAAAATTTTTTATGTTTTTCAGGAATTGCATAAGGAGTACCCATCTTTGAGTATACACTATATCCACAATTGTTTATGTATATTATCATTCTAGAATTCCAGTATCCATAATTCTCATCATTGAAATATGGAGCATGAACCATTTACATTCGTTCCGTGAGATTCTAAATTAAAATAAATTATGTAGATCTTACTAATTTATCTTGTTAACGCTCTATTTAAAAGCTCAACCTCTAATTCCAAACTTTATGTGGGAAATACTATAGTGACAACACAAGAGGGGTTGAATTGCCTTGTTTTAAAAATATCAAAATTTTATCAATTCACATCATAAGTAGATAGTTATAGAAATATTTTTGTATGAGAGAATATGCAATGGATATGAACAGAGAACAAAGAAATGAAATTTATAGTTGTTCAGGACACAACGAAGCCTTAATCTACTACACCAATCTGTAGGATCGATATAATGATGTAGATTCTCAATATACAAGAGGGGGGTGAATTGTATACATTAAAATTTTATTTGGAATATTTAAAGTTAGTTATGAATAACTATGTTTCCCTTAAGAAAAGGAAAGGGATATGTTTAACATATTTAAACTTAATAAAATTCACAACACCTCTAATACTAAATAAAAACATGGAAAGAGATTCCGGAAGTAGGTTCCGGAAATATGGTTACAGATATTGAACCTTAACAAAAGATTACAAAATGAGATTCTACATTAAAGCATATAGAATCTAAATGAAACAGAGTACAAATAAGGAAGTATAAGGAAGTTATACTTTCCTTACAATACAATATGCAGCGGAATATAATCAAGTAGTAGAACAACAAGAAACTAGATATAAGTCTTTTTACCCAAAGAGAAGGGTATCCAACAACCTTGGATAATGGTCCCTTGATTTATAATTTCAAGCAAGTCTGTCTTACACATACCCTGGTAAGCCCTCGATACGAAGATCAGAGTCTCTTTCTTTCTATCCCCGCATCCCTCAACTTCAAGGTAGTTGGCAACCTCTGTCTTCCTTAGTAAGGAATCCCTCGAACTACAAGGTAGTCGACACCTCTGTCTTCCTATCCCCAGAAGTCCTCGAATGTAATCACCAATATTCAGAGTCGAACGAAGCATTGAGAGTTAATAATTTCCTCTCTCTCTCTCTAGAAATCACTTTAACCATGTAATCACATGAGTCAAAGATCAGTCAG
This sequence comes from Viscum album, assembly GCA_963277665.1. Lineage (NCBI taxonomy): Eukaryota > Viridiplantae > Streptophyta > Magnoliopsida > Santalales > Viscaceae > Viscum > Viscum album. Next base: position 374,312,933 of record OY728134.1, read on the forward strand.
CATTTTAGCAGACCTGAGCTCTTTCAAATGAGCTCCTATTTATAGGTAAGGTCAGCCTCCTTTCCAACAGTCATATTTTCCTTAAAAATCGGAGGGACCTATACACGTGTAACTAAACCAATGGTTTGTTTATAACAGAATGGACGACATCGTTTTATAACGAAACAAGTGTAACAGAATATACGACATCGTTTTAATTCTAACTCAAAATATCGAAGTGAATATTCGGAGGGAATGTTCGGAGTGAGAAAAAATATTAAAGATTATACAGATTATAACAACTTAAGCAAGATGAAAGTTCAGAGTCTAACCAAAAAAAATGTGGAGTCAAAATAAATTCAAAGTAAATAAAACAAAGATGATCAGATTCTGTTTAATAGGTGAATTCGGAATGAGAATTCGTCCTCAGAATTTGTAATGAGAATTCTTCATCAGAATTCGTAATGAGAATTCCTCATCAGAATTCGTAATGAGAATTCGGTGTCGAACATCATAAGGATTCGTATCCTAAATCTGGAATCGAACTATATCCGGAATTTGGAATGACTCATTATCACAGTTCTCATTCTGGATTTCGGAGTGAACCTTTATCACGGTTCTTATCCAGAATTCGGATCCTAAAACCGAATACTTCATATCAAAGTTTCAAGCAATTCCGAGAAAACAAAAATGAATCTGAATCTTATACTTAAGAAAAATATGGATGAAAATATGATAAGGATAATTTTTCTTACAAAAACGATTTTCCTTATAAAAGCAAGTTTCCTTATAAGAGCAATTTTCCTTATAAATGCAAATTTCCATATAAAAGATATTTTCCTTATAAATGAAATTTTCCTTATAAAAGCAATTTTCCTTAAAGATAAGGTGTTTGTGATTTTCAAAACAAGAAGGAATGGAAAAGTCATAAGGAAATCATTATTGAGTCAACAATCTCCCCCTTTTTGGAAAGCACAAACAACATTCCGAAAAAGAAATTCTAAGAAGAAAGAAAAACATTAAGGCTTATCTCCCTTGGCTTTAAGGATATTGATGAATACGACAAACTCCCCCATAGGCTTTGAAACTCTAGGGATCGTATTCTAGATTTCCGGAATGACTTTTCCTTTCGAATATGAGAGTCTTCTTTAATGAGAAACTCCCCCTTAAATAAACTCTTATTATAGTTTTTAAGGATCTTTTCCTTATCCCCCTTAGATAAACTCTTATTAGAGTTATTTTTCTTTAAAGATCTTTTCCTTCTCCCCCTTTGTGATTTTCAAAAAGAATTCGAGAGAATGGAAAAAATAACAAAGTACCTGAAAAATTAGTAACAATAACAAAAGAAACGGCAAGCACAATTTTCATTATGTTTGAAATCTCAACAACAAAGAATATTTTGATACAAAAAATGATCGGATATATCTATTTTGGATATTTCTCCTTTTCCATGGGACCTTTTAGAATAGACATTATCTTCTTTGAGTCTTTATGATCTTCTTCAGCTTGCTTCTCTAAGACCACTATTCTTGCCCTTTGATCTTCAATCATTTCTTCCTGGGCTTGAAGATTTTCTTCTTGAGCATTGCTCTTTTCTTCCTGAGCCATGATCTTTTCTTCTTGAGCCTTCAATTTTTCTTCAAACTCAATCAGATGATCCCTTTCAAACATCCAATTTTGAGAAACAGAATTCAGCTTCCCATTCAGATCTCTGACTTCTTGAATCCAGAAGTTCTTCTCATCCGTCAGCTTCTCCTCAAAGGAAGAAGTCAGCTCATTTATCTTCCAGTCCTCAGTCTCAAAAGCATCTTTAACATTGTCTTGAAATTCATCAAATAACCTCATCTCGTCCACAGTCTTCCTTGACCAACTCTTCATTCCCTTGCAAGATCTTTTATGAGCATCATATCCAACAAGAATAGATTTGAAATTAGCTTCCATCTCAACACACTTATCCATAACCATGGATACAGAGTCTGTTTTCTGATTTAAATCATGTTGGAGCATCTGGAATCTTGAGTCAATGCTTGAGAAGGTCGGAATAGAACCAACCAGCTTCTTTAAATATTGAACAACAAAGTCATTCCATAATGAAGATGACTCTGAATCCGAAACTTTCCTTGGAGAAGTTTCTTATTCAACTTGATCAAACTTTCTCTTTGAAGAACTACCAACTTCCTTTCTCTTCATGACTACTAAGCTCGGAGTATCAGCAACAAGTTGCCTTCCCTTGTCTATTTTCGGAATAGATTCATGTTCTGGAGTTCTCTTCTCACTATCAAAAACTTGGACAACATTGTCTTCCTCATCAACAACATTCTGTGTAGCAACCTCTACATTTTCCATCTGAGAAATATCTTTTAGAAGTTGTTTTCCTCTGCATGATAAGCTACTTCTTCTTCTCCTTTCTCTTCTTCCATTGCTGGAGTAATTAGCTTCGATGATTCAGCTTCTGAAGTTCGGAGCGATAAATGATTGGATGGTGCCGCCTTATAATCATCTACTTTCTTAAACACATCTCTGGTTTCACCACTTCCTTCAACAACATCATCATCTTCATCCACTTTCTAATTGTGCTCACCTTTTTCAATAGGCCTAGCTACTGCCTCTTCCGGAGAAAGAATGTGTCTTACTGGAGTCTCGGGTAGAGATTCCAGAGAAAAAGATCTCGGAATAGGGATATTTGTTGAAACAATATCATTAAACATTAACAAAGCCTGAGCTACCTCAGCCTCAGACAACTTCTTCTTGAGCTTCTTTTATTTTTCTTGTTTTTCTAGCTCATCCGCAGTTCTTTCCTTCAAATCTCTAGCTTTCGCAGGATCCAATCCAAACTGCGGATCCCCTTATTTCTTTTTCTCTTTATCTAATCTCCACTTCACAACTACCTCATCAAGATAGGCTTTCTTCTTTTTTGGTTTTGGAGGTGCGGATTGAACTTCCTTAGACTTAGGATCCTCTGCTTAAGCTACAAATTCCTTCAACTTTCTCTTACTTCCTTCAACTTTCTCTTCCTTACTATGAATCCATTTTCATCACATTTATTTCTGAAAACCCACTTTACCTCAATAACAGAAGTTTCCTTAGGTCTTTCAACCAAGGTCCAGACATTATTCCTTTCGAATTCATTTATTTCATCTTGCATGGCTTTGATCCAATCATCATCACCTAAAGCTTCATCAGTGCTTTTTGGTTCTAATTGGGAAAGAAATGCTAGATGTTAAACTTCAATTTTTAAGGAACTTCTAGTCCTTACAGGTTGATTTACATCACCAATGATACTATCACTAGGATGATTCTTATGAAACACCAAATTTGGGTTTTGTAAAACCAGTTCATCAACATAGGGTAGAAAGTCTCCTGGGGTAAATGTTTTAGAAGTATTTTCTTGAACAATTTCCTTATCAGAAGGCTCTTTTATCAAAGGATGACAATCAGTTTTTGTAAATACATCTGAGGATGTAGGTTTAGGTGGTTTAAAAACAAATGTATCTGTCTCATCAAATTTTACTTGTACTTTTTCTTCAACAGTACATGTATTTTTATTAAACACACTATAAGCCTTAGAAGTTGTGGAATATCCTAAGAAAATTTCTTCATCAAATTTTGGTGCGAGTTTATGTAGGTTATCTTTAGTATTTATAATAATTACTTTTCAACCAATAACCTTGAAGTAGGATAGTCTTGGTTTTCTACCATTCCATAATTCATAAAGAGTTTTATTAAGAAAAAGGTCTAATCAAAACTCGATTTATAGTATAACAATCAGTACTTATAGCTTTAGCCCAAAAATGTCTAGCAATTGATTATTCACCCAACATGGTTCTAGATATCTCTTGAAGAATTCTATTCCTTCTCTCAATGACACCATTTTGTTGAGGAGTTCTAGGTGATGAAAAATTGTGAGTAATACCTTTTCTACTACATAAATTTTCAAAATCAGAATTTTGAAATTCTCCTCCATGATCACTATGAATAGTTTTCAATGGAAGGTTTTAATCATTTTTAACTTGAGCTATAAATCTTTTGAAATAGGAAAAGGATTCAGACTTCTTTTCTAGAAAAGATACCCAAGTAAATCTAGTGTAATCATCAACCAGAACAAACACATAGTATTTGCCTCCAATACTTCAAGTTTGTGTTTGACCAAAAAGATCCATGTGCACTAACTGTAATGCATCAGTTGTTGAAACTTTACCGATTGATTTAAAACTAGATTTATGTGGCTTGCCATATTGACAAGGATCACAAACATTAGAAGAAACAAATCTATGCCCCAGTAGATCCTTAACTAGTTTCTTCTTAGAAAGTTTACATAAGTGTCTAAGGTTACAGTGTCCTAGCCTTCTATGCCATAACCAAGAATGATCTTCTATTTCACTACATCAAGGTAAATCTTGGCTTCTATGGTCTTCTATGTTTAAAGTGTAAACATTCTCTTGCCTATTTGCTGAGATAATAAATTCTTCCTTGGAATTTTGAACTAAGAACTTATCATTCCTAAAATTCACAAGGTAACATTAATCACATAACTGACTTATGCTAATGAGGTTGTGCTTAAGACCCTTAACAAAAAGATCATTTTAAATCAAGGTTTTACCAAGAAGAACAATATTACCAATACCAAAAATCTATCCCTTAGAATTATCTCCGAAAGATACCTTTTCTCCATTCGTTTTGATAATCTTTTCAAAATAGCTTTTGTTACCTGTCATGTGCCGGGAACATCCACTATACATGTAACTTGTATTGTTGCTGGTACTCTATTTATTTTCTTGAAATCAAGAATAGAATTAGACTTTCGTAATCCAAACATGCTTGGATTCGAGATTACCAGATAATAAAATTTTAGGAACCCACATCTTCTTAGAAAAGTATGCTTTGTGAAATCCTAAAGTTTGGGTTTTATTTAAGGAACAATTCTTTGCACAGTGATCACCACATTGACACTTGGTACAAAATCGGGCACATTGAGGAACAAAGTAATTGTTAATAATAACTAGTTTTGCATGGGTATAACCAAATTCAGATTTATTTCTTAAAGGTTGTATTTGGGAATACATTTTTTAAAAATTTTCTTTACCATGGGTAAAGTTTGATAAACACATCTTTAAGAAAAAATTTCGGACATGAGTTTTATAACCATGTTTTTATCTTCAAAATCATTAGTTGTAGAACTAGAGCTAGGCTAGAAAACATTTTTCTTAGAAATTACGTTTTCTAATTCTTTAGAAATTTTATTTTTCTCAGAACTTACTTCCTCATGATTTTTGGAAATAATTTCAAAATCAGCATTTTTCCTATCAAGATCTTTAGAATGATCTGATATCTCTTTTCTAAGAATATAATTCCTAAATTTTTCCTTATCAAGTTTTTTATTGAGTTTGGAATTTTCAATCTCAAAAAGTTCAGCAAACCTAGAGACTTATTCATAAGTAGGTAAAGTATTTTCTTTATTAGAATAGGTTTCATCATCAGTAGAGTTATAATACTTACTATCATTGGATTTTAAAGAAACATTGGTCATTGATTCAGCATTCCGTACCTTAGCCACAAAACAATGATTTTCAATAGGTAATCTGGCTATAAGACCATGATTCTTCTGTCCTCAAGATTCGTAATCAGAAGATTCATCTGAAGAGTCACCACCACTAGCACTCCAGGTGTCATTAGCATTCAGAACATTCTTATTTTTGGCTTTATAATACTTTTTTCTATTCCTGTCTGAATGTCATTATTTTCTTTCTTTCTTTTTGAGCAAAGGGCAGTCTGGTCTAATATGTCCAGCTCTCTTGCATTCATTACAAGTAACTTCTCGATATTTTTTATCTTTCCTATCCTTTTTCTTATACTAGGATTAGAAATTTCTCAGTCCAACTATCTTGTTCATCCTTCGAGCAAGATTTTCTAATTCATTTTCAGAGACTTCACTCTCACTAGATTCGGATTGGAAAATATCTTTCTTAGACTTGGATCTGGTTACTCTCTCAAGATTCTTTGCTTTCATCTGATTTGATGTTGTTGTAAAAAAAATAGTACAATTTCCATTCTTCTTCTTGAGGTTTTCAGCATCGCTCTTCATTCTAGTCTCATGTTGTAGAAGACTTCCAAATAACTCATCAAGAGAAAATTGAGTGACCTTCTTGTTTTCATCTATATTTATTCTTTTGGATTCCCACTCATTGGGAATAATATCAAATATCTTATCCACAAGTGCTTCATCATCTAAACCTTTCTCTCCCATAGACTGTAGGCTATTTACTATAGTCATAAATCTCTGTTGAACTTTACAGATTGGTTCACCATAAGGAATGTCAAAGCCATGATATTCAGCTCTAAGCATTGCTCTCCTAGCCTCAATCTCTTTAGAAGTTCCAAAGTGTGTAAACTCTAACATCTTACAGATACAATTAGTTGCTTCACATGGAGAAATTTGGCTGTATATATTTCTAGTTATTGAACATAGTAGTGTATTACGTACCATATAATTAAGTTGATACTCTTGCTTTTCCTAGTTAGTAAATGTTCTAACTTCCTTATCAGGAATCTTATAATCACCATTAAGCATAACAAAGTTGTCCACTTCAGTATTGATAACAAAATTCTTCATCCAATCTATCCTGTAATCATAATCATTACCATCAAATATTGGTGGTCGTGTAGGATTTAGATTATAAATTGAACCAACATTGACTCCTTCCATACTTAAAATAACTTTTGGCACACAAACTTGTTAGTAGAAAAAGTTTGTAATAACAAAGTTCGGAACGAGAAAGTTCAGAATGGAAAAGATCGGAATGGGAAAGTTCGGAATGGAAAAGTGAGCAAGAAAAACTTATTCGCGAGTATAAGTATTTCAGAGACCTCCTCTGATACCAATTGTAGGATCAAAATAATTATGTAGATGCTCAATATACAAGAGGGGGGTGAATTGTATACTTTAAAGAATTCCTTTGGAATATTTAATTTTAGTTATGAATAACTATGTTTTCCTTAAGCAAAGGAAAGGGATAAGTTTAACACAGTTAAACTTAAGCAAATTCACAACACCTCTACTACCAAATAAAAACTTGGAATGAGATTTCGAAAGTAGGTTCCGAAAATATGGTTCTGGATATTGAAACTTAACAAAAGATTACAAAATGAGATTCTACCTTAAAGCGTATAGAATCTAAATGAAATAGAGTACAAATAAGGAATTATAAGAAAGTTATACTTTCCTTACAATACAATATGAAGTGGAATATAAACAAGTAGTAGAACTGCAAGTAACAAGATATAAGTCTTTTAACACAAAGAGAGGGGTATCCAACAACCTTGGATAAAGGTCCCTTGATTTATACTTTCACGCAAGTCTGTCATACCCACACCAGGTTAATCCCTCGATACGAAGATCGGAGTCTCTGTATTGCTATCCCCGCAAGCCCTAAACTTCAAGGTAGTTGGGAACCTCTGTCTTCCTCAGCAAGGAAGCCCTCGAACTACAAGGTAGTCGGTACGTCTGTCTTCCTATCCCCAAAAGTCCTCGAATGTAATCACCAACATTCGGTGTTGCACGAAGCTTTGAGAGTTAATACGAGCCTCTCTCTCTAGAAATCACTTTAAGCATGTAATCACATGAGTCGAAGATCATTCAGCATTTTAGTAGCCCCGAGCTCTATCAAATGAGCTCCTATTTATAGGTAAGGTCGGCCTCCTTTCCAACGGTCATATTTTCCTTAAAAATCTGAGGGACCTGTACACCTGTAACTAAACCAACAGTTAGTTTATAATAGAATGGACGTCATCGTTTTATAAAGAAACAAGTGTAACAGAATGTACGACATCGTTTTAATTGTAACTCAAAAGTTCGGAGTGAATATTCAGAGTGAATGTTCGTAGTGAGAAAAATCTTGAAGAGTAGACAGATTATAAAAACTTAAGCATGATGAAAGATCGGAGTCTAACCAAAAAAAATTTGGAGTCAAAATAAATTCGGAGTGAATAAAACAAAGATGATCAGATTCTGTTTAACAGGTTAATTCGGAATGAGAATTCGTCATTAGAATTCGTAATGAGAATTCTTCATCAGAATTCGTAATGAGAATTCCTCATCAGAATTCATAATTTGAATTTGTTGTCGAACTTCATAAGGATTCATATCCTAAAACTGGAATTGAACTGTATCCAGAATTTGGAATGAAACATTATCACAGTTCTCATTCTAGATTTCGGAGTGAACCTTTATCACAGTTCTTATCCAGGATTCGGATCCTAAAACAAAATACTTCATATCAAAGTTTCAAGCAATTCCGAGAAAACAGAAATGAATCCGAATCTTATACTTAAGAAAAATATGGATGAAAATATGATAAGGATAATTTTTCTTACAAAAATGATTTTCCTTATAAAATAAATTTTCCTTATAAAAGCAATTTTCCTTATAAAAGCAATTTTCCTTATAAAAGAAATTTTCCATATAAAAGCAATTCTCCTTATAAAAGAATTTTTCCTTAAAGATAAGGTGTTTGTGGTTTTCAAAACAAGAACGAATGGAATATTCATATGTAAATCCTTATTGACTCAACACAATCACCCTCTCATCGGGCTTGTTGAATTTCACTAGTAAGGTCATGTTATCATAAAACCATTCCAAAAATGAGTTTAGGAAGTTATCACCCTTGAAAAAATTGACTTATAAAATAGAGCCTTATAGTTATTTTATAGGGAATCTGTAAAGCCAAATCTTATTGCAAGATGGTGACACTACTCAAAAACATAATATGATTAGTCAGAACTCAAAATAGTTAAGATGTAGTTTGATGATAAATAGATATAGCTCATAGTTACATCAACACAGTAATAATAAAAGAATGATCTTTGACATCAGATGAAAATAATCCTTGAAATATATTTGAAGATATCGATTTTTACAAGAGATCATTTATGTTATGAACCTAAAAATAGTGCATCACACTTATAGAACTAATCATGTTTATCTACAAAATGTAGTCCTTATTTATGGGATGTTTTATTATTGTAGCACTATAATAATTATTCATATGAAGAATTCACTAAATAATATTTTCACAGATATATGAGGGGTATTCACAGATCCGGAGGGTTTTTAGAATATATTTAGAGAGATACACAATGATAAATCTCAATCAGGGTTTTAGATCTACGAAAGATTCCTGATAAAATGAGGGAATTCAAATTCAAGAAGTACATCGTAGAGTAATCAGAACATGCCTCAAGAATAAGATTAATAATATTTTCTATAAACGTCTCTTTATATCATTTAAAATGAGATTTGAATTAGTTGAAAATAGAGCTTTAATTCACAAAGTCATTTTGAAAATATTGTTTCAATGAGTACAAATAAAGTCGTAAATTCAAATTCCCTAATGTTAAAAATAAAATATAATGATTATTCAATAAAAATCCAAAACAAATACATGGTTTAACTTCATAACATAGGGTTGATGAACCATATGTTTATCCACATCAGAAAATATCAATGAATGTAACATTGATTATTCATTCTTTCACTTTTCCAAATTGTAATATTTAAAAAGTAATGTTAAATAAAAAATTATGATTGATGATCCATATGTTTTTAAATTTTCATAATTTCACTGGTTTCGTTAACCATACTTTTTATTTATGAAAAACATAGAGTTATTATAGAAATTTAATGGTCCACAACCATAAATTCCTTAAAACGTTTGATTGATTAACCATATGTGTCAATCTTTCAACATAAACATATGGTTTGTTCCATGCGTTTCATTCTTTGATGTATTGAATTAATAGAATTTACAGTAAACAAAAAAAGGTGAAAAATAATTCTAGAATATGCTTAAGAGTGTTCCAAACACATTAACAATTATTTCTCGAAATTAAATATTAGAATATTATTTCATGATAAAAATTATAAATTTCTAAAAATATAATCAAAATAAAATCATTAGTATAACAAAAAATGGTATTTGTGAACATCAAAATCATTAATTTTTTTTATATTTTTATTGATAATATATATTCCCAACACATTTAACCATCATAGAATGATACTATCACTCGTGTGTATGTATGGTCTACCGTATCTATGGCGTGGTGTGATTTTTTCTCAATGAAAACCATTAAATTTTGATTATAAAATTTATATGATGAATGAAAATGATTATTATGAACATAATATTGCATAAAAAATAAATCTGATTCATATCAAACATGACTTATACGAAAAAATATGAATGGTATAATGAAGCAGTTAACACCCAAAATAATGGTAATATTGAAATGCAATTAAAAAATGACATAATTGGATTAAATAGGATCATATATGAAATCATATATATGGTTATGGTCAAACAATAATTTAATAACATTATATAAACATTATACAAGAGGTTAAAACAACCTCAACTAACAAAAGGTACAATGTAAGGGATTATATCATCTCAATATTATTTCTGCAGTACATAAACCTTATGCACCACCAATTTATTTTATTTGGTGTTTATGCTTCCCATAATTTTTTATTATTTATATTATGAAGGTTAAGATATATACATATGAATTTAATTTTATTTATTTTATGAGGCATATAATTCTACTAATTATAATTGTAAGGGATAATTTTTCATTGTAATTTTTATATGAGATTGTTTATATGTAAGTATTTAATAGGGATATATTTATCATCACTATTTATGTTTTCATAAATTTTTTCACAAAATGTTTAATATTATTCTATATATTATATTGTTATTTTTACACATTTTTGACTTTTCCTACGTGGGATGGATGTAATCGTTATTCTTTTTACCATAATAGGTACTTTTTGACATTTATGGAAAAAGTACCAGGATAATGTTTTTTTAACATATATGAAATGAATGTATTTTTACATTTTCATGACACCTTATTTCCATGATAAATCCTTTACATAATTTCATGTTTATATTAAACTAAATTTTTTTCATTTAAAATTTCTTGGAATTTTGAAAAAAATGGTTTTTCAAGAAGTATGTATATTCTCTTAAGAAATTAGATCAAGTGTTTTATCAAAATAATTTTCCATCTAAGAAAAAAAGGGTTATGTTTATATACCTATTAATACATTGATTTGATTTTGTTTATGACGAAATTATTTTTATAAACTGTTTCTATATTATAAGTATTATGTTATGATTATATTATATTTAAAAAACCATTTCATTTCATTTGTTCTATTATGATGACTAATTTATGTTTCGTGGTACATGTCAGAATGATTTAATTATGAGATGGGTGGGAACTATATCTGCATCTAATTCATTATGTAAGGACTTATATCTCATGAGATAGAAATGACTGAACAACAAGTAAATATGGTTTAGTAATACATGAATGTAATACCAAGTAAACTAGGATCAGTAACAGAATTTGTCTACTATGAGGTTCTTCGCATCAATTCCTTGGCTACAATGGAAATTATATTATGTTATCATTTGTTTTCCGCAAATACTTTTTTTATTCCAAATATATTTTATCATGGATAATTTTCCATTATGATACATGACTTATGTACTACAAGATTTATTTCATGACTGATTATTTTGATGTTTATACATTATGTTCATGTTTTTACATTGAAATGTGTTTTTTTTGTTTTATGTACTCCATATTTACCCTTAATTATTATTTGATCTCACCATTCTTATGTTTTTGATTCCCTAGTATATAAAGAAGGGTTTAGTGTAGGAAAAAAATTTGAAGATCTTTATGAGAGATGCTGATGATCATTCACAATTTTAGAAGATTATGTTCAAGGTTTCAAAATACACTAAACCAATATGACCATTGAGCATTTATTTTTGTCACGTATTATGTATTTTGAAAAAGTAATGTAATGTCCATGTATGTCAACCTTGGGTCTCTATAGATATCTTACCAGATGTATCTGTTTTTATTCCCGATTGTATGGTTTTAAAATCTGGAATGATGCTATCGACCATCTATTGGATCACATGTGGTTCGGGGGAAACAACATTTCCATCAACATATTATAACCTGGTCAAATTATTCCTATTATGTGTTATTATCTATATACATAATAGCCATCATAATTTTCACTATATAAAATATTAAGGGTTAACAACTTCAAATACTACCACATTAATTAACACAAATATTTTTTTCCAAAATGAACTTTTTAAATGTTCAACCGTTTTATCAAGAAAAATCTACAATTTTTTGAAACATAATTCATTTTTTAAATACCCCATTGTACTCCTATTTAAAGTAATACATCTACATGAAATTTCATAATTTTTTAAAAATGAAAAAAATATATCAATTCATTACTTTAAATGAGATTTAAAATCATAGCTGGATTCCATTCCTCTAATGCATGTCATACTCATCTCATTGGTTGACCCCTTAAATTTATATTTAAAAACAAATTTGTTTATCCAAAAAAATAATGTACCCATCTCTCTGGTAACGTTAAGTACAACAAAAATGGATAGCATTGTATTTTAATTCACTATATTTCATGTTATGAACACAAATGAACAAAACTGAAATTTTATCCAACATCCAATACTAAATGGTGTCCCCACCATTGAGTTTTGAAATCATTTCAACATAGTCTAAATCAGACATATACTCCGCATTATCCATATTTGATAAATTAGGAACAAGAGTATCTAGAAATAAAACAACTACTTAACCTTAGTATTAAGATTCCATGTTCATGTCTCCTAGTACCAACATCAACTAACACACATATGAAACCTCCATTGCCAACTAGGTCAAATACATTCTTCTCAATTCCTCTTCCACTTAATATCCCTTAATCATTGTATGTATCATGTTAGTTTTAATTTTCATAGATACTCAATTCATATTATTTAGCAGATGTATATGATATGACATTGTTCTTGAATACACATGTATATAATCCAAAACACCAACAAGGGAGAATATAAATACCACAAAAATATTTGAATCCACATCACTATAAATATCAATGGGGAACTCATAAGACTGAAAATGCATTGAAATATATTCACAAAGGACATATATCATTATGAAATCTATGTTTCAAAAAACCACCTTCCATAATCATAATTTATTTTATCATTATCACAAACCAATTTATGGAGAACCACTTAGCTCCCATCAATTAAGAAAAAAGTTCTTCATTGCAGAGTTGTGGATACTGATTCATTATTCTAACATGGTTTATATGATGATAATTTATATAAAACCATATAATTTTGTCTATCATTTTTTAGAACATAAATCATTGTTACCTATTGATACTTTCTATGATTAATGAGTCATATACTTTCTATATCAACATTTATTAATTTATCTCCCATAATACTATTGGTTACATAGGATAATATGGAAGGGAAATATGATTTTTCCCCATAGAGGGATAAATCATACATTCCAATTATCATAAATATGGTAACCATGATAAATTCTTGAGAACATCATCTAGAAACTAATCATCCACTGCTGGAAATATGCTCTTCTAGATTTCATCCCTTTAATTCATAGACAACACTACCCACTATTATGAGATCGTTCCAACTATTATTTCCAACAATCTCATTGAACCAATGGTGTCCAATGGCGCGTCACACAAGCATATCCTCATGCCATACTGAGAATACATCCTCTTTCTCATATATAGGAATACATGTGGTTGCGCACAAAAAAAACCATACGTCAAATCATAATCATTTCAATTTTTTGATACCACTATTTTTCCATTTTAAATTAAACTTTTCAAAATTTTAAAAAAACATCTTGGTGGAATATTTAAAAACAAGGAAGATATAAAATGGATTACAAGGGGTAATCTACTCTAGATGGGTGACTTGTCTATATGGTTGGCATCTATATGATAATCACACTACCATTGGGTGGAGTTAGATAGGAAAATTTACCCAAATAAATATGGATTTTATAGGCCTACAATATAACAGTAGCCACTTTTCACACTCCCATTTAATCTTCCAACCCTAAAAAATTACAATAATAATAGGACACTGACAAACCCAACCATCCCTTGGCGACGTGATGCTAAGAGTGGGCAAGGATTCATGTCATCCTTCATGTTCCTAATCCATAATCAATGAGGATCCTTATACTTATACCTTTAAATCCCCAAATATTGATGGGAGCACTTATAAGAAAGGTCCACTAATGATCCAATCATCTCTGATTCCATATTTTCAGTAATGAACATGCGCTAACCCAGAACTGGTCAACCAATCTAATCTGTGGAAAGGCCTGAGAGGTGTTCCTGATCCTCTTTAGATGGAAATATGTGAAAAGGGAATCATGTTTTATAATAGGAATGGTTTATACAAAATAAATAAACAACGGATAAAATAAAAAAACAAGGAAAATAATTAATATATGATTTTTAAAGAATTACATTATTTCTAATTTAAAATAAATATTATACAATCTAAAAATATATAATAATAAAAAACCAAAACTAAACATGAAACCCAATACACCTCTTTGTAACTGAGAGGGTCACTCTCCAATCCAAAATCAACTCTCTCACAATGAGATCAAACAGGAGTTGAAACCTGTAACAGAAACTAAAAATGAGAATACACCTTAAGAATGAGTAGTAAAACTCAGTATGTAGACTTGGATAATTCTATTTCCAATTAACAAACGTTATATAAGGAAACATTGATTTTTAGTTGGAATAAAATATAAAAAATATTGTTTTTCCACAAATTTCATTTTATATAATAAAAATCATTTATCCATTTCGACCACTATCATTGAAATATGATTCACTCATGGGGGAGAGTTAGCTTTTTAGACAGAAAAGGAAAAATAAAAAAATTATGGAAACGTTTATTTTTCAAGAAATTTTAAAAAAGAAATAAATTTTATTTCAAAAATCTGTCTTGTGACTGATTTAGCAAAAGCACACATTCAAAATTTACCAAAATAAAACCAATCCAAACACAAATTTTATGATTCCACACAATGGGGGAAAATCAATCTAATTGTAATAGTTTCTATGAAATAAGGGAAAACCTAGGAAATCAGAGGTTAACTAGGACATACTATACATGTGGATAATCCCAAAATAATGCCATACTAGATGACTTTGTTATGCATAAACAATAGATCATCACCCTACCCATCCTGATTGAGGGGCCCAATCACCTGACAATAATAAAAAAATACCCCCTCATATGGGATAGTAGTATGAAAATTAATATACACTATAGCAATGGATGATATCTAAATTCCTCTGTACTATTTTAGGTTCCCATGCAATGTTCATAAATGGGTGTTCCAACCAAGTTAAACATCAATCCATATATATTTCATCATCTATATAACACATACAGACGCCACCCTCTCCTTTTCTAGGAGTATTCCATTTCCATAAAATAATTATCATACAAGAGAGGTCCCATACCAAGGACACTACCATTTTATAGTCAACCAACAAGGCAATAATAACTCCCAAAAGGGGTTTTCCAAATGACAATTTCATAGGTTCCATACAGGCTTCCCTTAATTTCCATACATCAAATATATCCAAAATTAATCCACATAATCCATTTTAATTATCATAACAACTTAGATATCCCTTTTTATAAATCTATGCATAGTCCAAATTTAATCCCAAAACATTCCATTCATCAATTAAAATTTTAAAATTAATATATAAAACCGCACATCGAGTTCATCAAGTTATTTATTTCATTTTTCATAAAAAACCTGCTCTAAATTCATCCACACCTATGGTGACCATAGAAAGGATTAAAAAATATAAAAAATTCAAAAAAAAAATTCCAAAATCATTTTGACAAATCACTACAAAAAATATATCCAATTTCATACCAAACTAGTTTCTAAATCCATTTTGGGAAACAAAAATTAACATATTTTAACATAAAAATTATATGTATATATATGTATGTATATAAACAAAACATGAATTTAAAAATTATAAACCATTTGAAAAATAAAACATGAAAACTTCTCATATAAATGGCGTTCACAATTAAAAAGTTTGACACAGAATTTTCAAAAAAAATTGAACAGAACAAAAATTTTAACATAGATAAAATATTATAAAAACAATACATCACTAATTAAGAACATAGTATTGTCTGAAAAAAAAATAGTGAATTCATAAATTTAACGGTAAATTGTAATGATAGACTACCTCATATGATAAATAACTTCATGAAACTGATGTGGATTTTCACGACCTCCTCCCCACAAAGTGTACCACTAATGGGCCGACAATGTGAGAAAGTAGATAATAAACCCTGAGTCCCGCCTCCAGTAGGCCCTGGGTTGGACACTAGCACTGAGGGTATAGTAACACACAAAATGGGAAGCATTACCTTATAAGAGATCATATGCGGAAGAGAGGGATAAAATAGACAACAAATAACTCCTACTCAGATAGAAATATAAATGAAAACCCATGTACATATATGGAATTTCATGATAAATTACTACAACATAAAGAGATCAATGAATGTACCCAATGAAAGTAAAATAGAGGCAACTACAAGCCCGATCATCTCCTGAAACCCCAATCTAGTAAACAACCACATGATCTCCAACCTTATACATGTGACCTGAAAAATAGTTTATATATACAGACGGTGAGTATAATAGTATACTCAGTTGGATCCTCCCTGAAGCCTCTCAAGAAAAATTAAAGAAAGCATGATAAAGAACAGTGAATAAAACGTGGAACAAACTCTCCACCTAAACATGTATACTATGTTCCCAACCTCACAATGGAAACTCTCACCAAGTAATGCATACAAGTATATATTGTATAATAAATAATAACTAGTGTATCCTGAAACTATATCCCCACTGGTTTTCCACTTTTCCCCAACGTCGCACGTCCTTAGAATCTCTCTCCAAAATGGATTGCCCGCAATCACCTGGGAGAAGAGCCACAATATACACCTCGGGAAACAAAACTACCACGTCCAAGAAAGAAAGTAACCAGGTAGTATCTAGGAACCACCACAACTCACAAAACAAGTATCATACATTGGGTATTATTCCTCATGCCATTACATATTATACAACAGTAAGGATCCTCATGCCATCAAAACTTATACAAATTAAACCTATAGTATTACAAAGATTACTATATCCATAATATAAGTATGTGAATAACCACAAGCCATTATATCCCTCTACACACATATATGTGGAAAACTATTCACTCTTCCTACAAGAACAAGTACCAACCAATAGAAGAGTGCAGTGCCAAAGGGTGTAGTTAGCCATCCATCCTCCCACTAGAATATTGGGGAAAACACCCCATAGGGCTTAGAATCACTAGGGTGTCAGTTACCCTTACTGATAGGGTGGAGTATCATATAGAAACACAAAAAATACAGAATATACTATAACTCACAAACACACAATGGGTGTATCCTAGTCTACAACACATCTGCAGCTAACGTCTCTCAGATTATGGGTTGCTACTTCTAAGACTATGAATCATATAAGAACAAAACCTTTTAAAGGGATTTATTAGATTAATTACTCCTATTTTTATTTTTTTCACTTTACATTAATTAATTATTTAATCATTAAATAAGCATGAATAATTCCACATTAAATTTCATTAGCATCACACCCAAAGTCAAATGTTTTCTAAAAAATTACAACCTCATCATTATAATCCAGCTTCTCCATCCCCTTGAGTTAACATAATTTATTCAATTATTCATGATAGAAATACTTTCCTCACTCAGATGCATTCTAGAAAAAACATTTTATGTTACTAAACACAAGGGGGATCCACACGCTGAGTAGATGTACTAACCATCGAGCCTTTTTTTCTTATAACAAGATAAATACCCATCCTTACTTAGGAATCTAAACCTCAAAAGCTAGTGGAATACATGGTATGTATTCACCTCTTTCGAAAAAAGGGTATGTAGTCCAGCTGCCTTGACCAGTGGGGAAAAGTAAAGTAGATAAACAACTAATCAGAATCAGCAAGCATCTAACAATCACATCCATCTCATTCAATCATCCTTGGTGTCCTCCGCGACACCCACATGCATAAACCAATGCATCTCATCACTCTATGTGTCATCTGCTGCCACAACCAAAAGCCTCCATGCCCCCACATATCACCACAAACATCCAAGCTCACATCAAACCACAAGAAGCAGTAAAACAGAAATATTCAAAATTACACTCTAGGCCCTTAATGAAACAAGATGGTAACTCAGAACCCTACAAGAAGTTATCGTTTGACAACAACCATTTCGTTAATCAATCTAGTATTAACTGATTTATTATTCGTTTGTTCCAAATTCAGGAATCCTAACTAGTAAGCTATCAGAAATAAATAAAAATTCTTAATGCCCCAATTTTATTTACATCAAATTACATCCTGAACTAGATTTGTTTATATTCCTATTTATCATTAGCCAAACAATTATCAATTAATATCGGTTTACGTTCTTTACCGATTTCCTTCAAGAACAAGTATAAATATCACACTATCTAGAAAAAACAAGAGTCAATAACATATGATCGATATAAATTTATTTATATGGTTAGAATATTTATTATTTCAATTCCATTTTCATCCAGTGGGATAAAAACATTCTAATGTTATAGTTGCATGGAAAAAATAGAGACACAATGAATCCCCAAACTCAAACAGTTCTTGACATTCTTTATCCACACAATGGGTCACGATCCTCCTCTGGCACCAACTTCATCCACCTAAGGATGTCATGATATGACCACCCCAAACAAAACACATGAAACCTTCATCAAAAGAATAGATATTACATGCTATAGTATGGAAATGGGAAATAAGATAATTTGATCCCCAAAAGAATGACGATAAATCATACCATATATCGATGATTCATCAATACAGCTTGGTTGCATAAAAATAGAGAGGAACCAATATGAGGTGTAAAGACTGATTGTGCAACTACTATGGGAATAATTGAATGGATATAGTCTCTCATAGCCGAGAACAAAGAGGAAGAACAAGGGATGAAGATATCTTATCCCTTGTGATGATTTAATGCAGTGATGGTTTAAGATACACTTAATTCCCTATTAATCATGGATCTCATTAACCCACGCAGATTGACCATGGTAAAACATCCCAAGCCATTTATATATGATTTATGGCCATTGAATCTCCCTTAAGTGTCCTTAAAATATGACTTTAAATATATTTTACATCAAAGGAAATGTCAAATGGGGTGAAACTGTAGGAAGCTGGGAACATTGTACATCTACCTTTACTGTACACCTACTGTTACTATACACCTACCGTTATTTTACAGATACTATTAGATGATACAGTTAGACCTAACCATTCATGAAACAATATTCATGAATTCAAAAATTGGAAAAGGAACGAAAGTAGTAACTGTTAGAACCACACCGTTCTGGAAACACTATTAATAGAAATGAAAATATGGAAAAGGAAAGAAAATGTCACCATTAGAGATTACCGATCGAGGATACCATTATAGGTCACCAGTAAAACTATTCACTGATGGAACTGTTCACAAAATTACTCAAAAATTGGAAAATGAAAGAAAATGTAAATATTAGACGTTACCGATAGAGGTTACCGTTAGAGGTTACTGGTAGAATTTTTCACCGATGGAACTGTTCACATAATTTGAAATTTGGAAAATGAAAGAGAGGATGTCATTAGAGGTTACCGGTAGGGCTGTTCCCCAATGGAACTGTTCACAGAATTTGAAATATGGAAATGGAAAGAGAATGTCACCTTTAGACCACATCATTAGTGGAAACCAAGATACCATACCATTATAGGATACCAATAGACATCACCAATAGAGCACTGTTCACTAAACCTCACTAATAGAACACTATTCATTGAACCTCAGTGATATAAAACTATTCACATAATATAACACTGTTCACTAAATTGGAAATTTTTAAAAGTGTTGGGGATAAGTCACCTTGACCTCTCGGAAAACCTATAACACCACATATTCACTATGTATTGGACCAGATATTTCTATTCCATTACATCAGATACCTATCAAAACAATCTCGTCCTCAAGATTTCAATACCCAGCTAATGATAGAAAAAAAAAAGAAATGGGGTCCAAACAACCACCCATCGAGATACCTCTCAAAATAGAGCAAGATACAAAATCAATAAAAGAAAAATAATAAATTAAACATGAATGGTCTGGCCACAACTTGATCATAATTACATGAAACATAGTTAAACATCAAAAAACTCGGGTTATGATCATGTATCTATGACTCACGTACCCAGGTACTCTCCTCCATGACACTGTGTCACCACAAAACATGAACTAAAGGAATAGAACGCCCCTAAAATACCTTCTCCTTGAGGTCTTGGATCTCCAAAAATCGTTCCTCAATGGTTGCATCATCATCAAAATCGAACTCTCCCCAATCGATGATGTGAGAGTTATCATTATGATAATGACGAATCTATGATACCTTGAAAAAATCATGTATCCAACTCATCTATGGGTGTAAGTGCTACTTGATAGGACACAAATCAAAAATGAGATAATACCTCTAATGTACCCACAAACTGGGGAGAAATCATACTTCCACGACCCAACCATAACTGCCCACGATGGGGAGTCACCTTCAGAAACACATGATCCCCAACATTAAACAGTAATGGTCTTCTTCTTCGATCAACATATGATTTCAGAATATCTTGTGTTGTCTTAATCCTTTCACAAATCACCTGGACCATCTATGTTGTATTATCACTAGTTTCAGTCCGCTAATTGCTGACTCTCCGATCCTAGTCCATCATAATTGATAACGGCAAGTCCATCCATACATGGTTTCAAACAGTGCCATACCGATGGTGGAGTGAAAACTATTATTGTAAGAGAACTCCACCAAGGTTAAGTGACTCATCCATGAACCTCCAAAATCAACAACACAAGAGTGTAACACGTCTTCTAGAGTCTGGATGGTTTTCTCTGTCTGACCGTCCATTTGAAGATGAAATGTATTACTAAGGCACAGTTGAGAACCAAAAGCATGTATGAGACCTCTCCATGCCCTGCATGTAAAAACAGGATCTCGATCATAAATGATGTTCCTAGGGTATCCATGAAGCCTCACCACCAACTCTCGATACTACTTCGAAAAAAATTCTTCTAAACTTGACTCTTTGATTTCTATAAAGTGGGCCTATTTTTTGAAATAATCTGCTACCACACAAATAGAATCATGTCCTCCCTGAGATTGAGATAAAAAAATAAAAAATTACATTATGATGTCCTCCAACTTCCACTGAGAAATATCAAATGAATCGATCAGACCACCAGGAACACAGTGTTCGACCTTCACCTTCTGGAAAACCAAACATTGAGACACAAAATCTGAAATTTCATGCTTCATCCTTGGAAACCAAAACATGATCCTCAAGGTTAGAGACATATTTGACACACCATGATGAACCACTAAAATAAAAATATGAAACTCTCTGAGAACCATCTCATGCATCATCAACGGAAAAACAATCCTTCCATGATACAATTCACAGTGTTTTTCATCCCTAGTCCAACCATCAGTGGCCTCACCACAAAAAACTTGGTCTCTCAATACCTCCACCCTTAGATCTACCAACTAGGACTCTTCCACCTTTTGCACCAGGGATGACTATACCATCAGCTTAAAAATTCAACATCTACACCCAACTTCTCCCACATCAAGATATAATGTCGATAGTTCTTCTATTACTACCCAAGAATCCCCAGATTCATGCACAACATCACTATGTGACATTTGACACAGCACATTAGCTACAACATTCCCTTTTCTTAGTGTATATGATATTTTGAAGTTGTATTTCTGTAAGAACACCTACACTAATGATGTCGAAAGTTCAAGTCAAGCTGGGAGAAAACATACGTCAAACTCTTATGATCGGTGAATATCACAAAGCGCTCACCAATGAGGTAATATCACCACAACATCAGAGCAAACACCATGTCTTATAACTCAAAATCATGGTTGGTATAGTTGCTTTCATGGGGATGTAACTGCCAAGACCCATAACAAACAATTGACCACTACTGCATGAGAACATAGCCAATCCCCATATGTGAAGCATCACAGAAAACAAAAAACTGAACTCCCATTACTGGAAGATAATGTACTGGAGCACTTTCTAGAATCTCTTTTAGATACTCGAAAGATGTCTAGCACAGATCAGTCCATATGAATGCCTGATACTTCCTGGTCAAAGCTATTTGAGGAGTCTCAACTCATGAGAAATTTGCTATGAACCTCTTTTAGTAGCCTACGAGACCATGGAAACATCACACCACTGCCACTGTCTTGGGGGATTCCCAAGATAAAACTTATTATATCTTTGATATATCCATAGAATCACCATGTTGGGACACAACATGCCCAATGAAACAGAATTATTGAGCCCAAAACTCACACTTAGACAACTTCCCAAATATTTGATGTTGATGAATGAAACCTAAAAAGGCATGTAGTTTCTCTGCATGCACGTCCTTAAATGTGGAGTACAAAAGGATGTAGTCAATGAAAACAACAACGAACTTGTCAAGGAATTCATGGATCACAGCATTCATCAATCACATTATCATAGATGGAGCATTAATCATGCCAAATGACATAACAAAGAACTCATAATTCCCATTACGACAATGGAAAGCTGTGTTCAAGATATCCTCATCAATTACACACATCTGATGATATCCTGAATGCAAGTTGATCTTTAAGAACCAACATTAACCCTTTAGTTGATCAAAAAAATCATTGATCCGCCATAGAGGATAAATATTATTTATTTTCACATTGTTCAATCGATGATAATCGACACACACTAACAAATTTTCATCAGCCTTCTTCATGATAAAAACTGGTGCACCCCACGGTGACACACTTAGATGAACAAAACCACACTGTAACATACCATCCAGCTATATACGCAGCTCTGGTAACATATAAGTGTCAATCCATTATGGATACATAGATATAGGATACACTCCTAGTTATAACTTGATGCCATACTTGATCTCTTGTCGAGGGGGTAATTTTAGAACCTCTTCAATAAATACATCAATGTACTCTTCTACGACCCTAGGAAACGCCAAATTATGATGCTCTAAGGAACTCAGAATCATCTCAGCCATCATGGATGGTATGTACAGAACATGCCTATGACCCATCAGAGGGTCATGCTCGACAATAAACCCCATTGTCTCTCCATATGCATCGATGAACTCATGGCCTCCAGAAGAAATCCACGATTGCCTGTACTGAATACAAACAATACATTCCAAAGATGAAATCAAATGGTTGTATTCAAAACACAAGAAATCTCCCCTAGAGAGGTGATGCCCCAACACTAGCTCATAGTCTCTATATACTTCAAACATGTTAGATCGACCTCCAACTAGCGTATTAAACGCCAAAGGCATTGTAAGACTCTCTACTTCATGTCCAATAAATGGATAAGGTTAGGTGATATGAAGGAGTGTGTCACTCCTGAATCAAAAAAAATCATACACCATGGTAGAAAACAAGAAAAGGGTACCTCAAATGACAGCTCGCTCACCTAGAGTTGGCAATGTTAGGGCATGAAGCAGACCATAACCTCCTACACGACCCCTCTATCCCTAATGATGACCGCCACCACAGCCACATTCTGCTCTTTGAGGATGGGGAGCATCATGGTGTTTTCCTTTGCCTACATCATCTACCCTCTGCTGATCTAAAGCTGGTGCAACCTACTGCTATTGCCTTTATTGGGACTGCCACAACGGAGGAACCTGGAGCATAGCACATGGTGCATGATGACTACTCTGAAATGTAGGGCAATCTCGATGATTATTTCCATGAACACCTAAAGAATAACAAGAACCTGATTCCTTGGCATAGTCCTAAGAGTAGCTGCCTCTAGAGAAATGAGAAATGAAGGGCTAGGAACTACCCTCTACTGAATGAAAACTCTTTGGCCAGAAAAACGAGAACCCTGGACCACAGTTCTGCTTCATGAGGTATCATGACTATTCCCCTATCTTGATGATCTGGTCCTGCACAATGTCCTATCTACAACCTATACCCTAGCCAGCACCTCAAGATATTTTTTCAGCCAAAATGGGGTGACCTTGGGGTGGATCTCTAGACCCAAAGCCTCCTCAAAATGTCTCTCCATAGCCTCCATATCTGGCAACATAACCGAAGCATATCGTAAAAGATTCATGAATTGGATTCCAAACTCTGGAACACTATATCTCCCCTTTCGAAGGGTATGGAGCTCCTGGGTACTGGAAGCCTTCACATTCAAAGAATGAAATTTGACTCTAAACATTTCTCAGACCCACTCCCTTGAGATCGCTGACTCATCACGATCCCTAATGAATAAGAACCAACATTTCCACGCTACTGCACACAACATCATCACAAACAATGAAACCCAATGCTTCTTCCAAGCATGGATCAAAGTAATGCCAATCTCAACCTACTTTAACCAGTTTTCCTTGACTACATCTAAAATGGAGCCCCCGTACATCTGCAGACTGTGGTAGTGAAACTCTTGTTGTGTCTTCCTCCATGTGCCGTCATCATCGGCCACTACCCTACATCGATCTACTAGATCATCCTGGTGGACATTTTCTGTGAAAACCTGATGAGGATGTCGACCTGGAGCCATACATGTAAAATAACAATATTTTAGAGTTCCTACTCATGGGATATGGAAGAATCAACATTAATTAATTAATTATTTTCTTTTACTCATTTTAGGTTAACCTATCCCAGGTTCTACCCATTCAATCAGATCCACAAAGAATAATTATGCATGATACTTTCAAAGGTATCTACCATGCAAATTGTTCCACATTTTTAGTAGAAATTGTAAACTTAAAGGTCCATACATCAGATCATAGAGGGCCATAAACGCCTATTTCTCAGTCGGTATCTAGTTTTTACCTCACTTGATAAACATGAATGACATCATTTACCTACCAAACAATGTATCCTCACCTTTTAATAACTCCAAACTCCATCATATCCCTCATCCAGAGCATTAACACATCTCTATCATGATCCCCTCCACACAATGTGTACCCCTCCATGGCCGACAATGTGAGAAGGAAGATAATGAACCCCGAGTCCCACCTCTAGTAGGCCCTGGGATGGTGACAATAACCGAGGGAATAGTAACACAGGAAATAAAAGGCATTACCCTCTAATAGAACATACACAGAAGAGAAAGATAATATAGACATCGTCCAATAAAATCTCAGATATAAAAATAAATGAAAACCCAAGTACACATATGAAATGTCATGAAAAAGTACTACAAATGAAAGGGGAAAATAAGCAAGTACCCAAAGGATGTAAAAAAACAACAACCACAAGCCCGAACAGCTCCTGCAACCCAAAACTTGTAGACACCAGCCTGATCTCCAACATGCTACAAGTGACCTAAAAATAGTTTATATATACATAGGGTGAGTATAAATATATACTCAGTTGGATACTCCCTGAAGCCTCTGGTGCATATGTAAAGAAAGCATGCTAAAGAACAGTGAACAAGAAGTGAAACTAACTCGTCACCTAAATAGGTATACTAAGTTCCCTTCCTCACCATGGCTAATCTATCATAGTAAAGAATACAAGAATATATCGTATAATAAAAAATATCAATGGTACCCTACTACTACTTCCACACTGGTTTGCTGCTTTTCCACAATGCTGCACGTCCTGAAAATATCTATCCAAAAAGGCTTTCCCACAGACACCTGGGTGAAGCACCACAATATGCACCTCATGCAACAAAAACCACAACATCCATGCAAGAAAGTAAACAGGTAGTTTCCAGGAGACACCACATCTCGCTTAACGAGTATCATACATCAGGAATCATACCTCAAGCCATTACAACCCACACACAGTGTAAGGATCCTAATTCCATCACAACCTATACAAGTTACACACATTGTAGTTCATAGTATACTATATCCAGAATATATGTGTGTCAATAACCACAAGACATTATAGCACTCTACACACATATTTGGGGAAAACTAACCATTGTTCCTACCAGCACAAGTAACTACCAAGATACGATTATGAGGCCAAAGGGAGTAGTCAACTATCCATCCTCCCAATGGAATGTTGTAGAAAACACCCCATAGGGCTCATAATAATTGGGTTGCAGTTTCCCTTACTAATAGTGTGGGTTAGCAAATAGAACCTAAAAAAATACAGAATATACTATAACTCACAACCACACTATGTGCATAACCTAGTATTAGACACAACTATATTTAACATCACTTAGACTCCGGGCTGCTACTTCTAAGACTAGGAATCATATTAGCAAACAAAAATTTAATGATCAATATTAGATTAATTCCTACCCTTTTTATCACTTACACATTAAGTTAATTAATTCATTAAAAATTATTTAACCATGAAAAATCCACATTATATTTCGTTAGCATCACACCCAATGTCAAATATTCAATTAAAAATTACAACCTCATCATTACGTTCCAGAAACTCCATCCCCTTGGGATAACATCATTTTTTCAATTATTCATGATAGAAATAATTTCCCACATTTCCAGAATTCTAGAAAAAACATTATATTCTACTACAATCAAGGGGGATCAACACGGTGATTAGACATACTACTCGTCGATCCATTGATACTTTTATCATGAGTATATACCCATCCATCCTTAAGAAGCTAATCAAGGAAATCACGTGGCATACCCCATGTGTCTTCACCACTTTTAGAAGAAGGGTAAGTAAGACCAGCTGCCTTGATCAGTGGGGAAAAGTAATGTAAATAAACAACCAATAAAAATCATCAATCATCCAAAAATCACATCCATTCCATTCCATCATCTCGGGTGTCCTCCTGGACACCCACATGCATAAACCGATGCATCTCGCCACTCTATGTGTCCTCTGCTGCCAAAACCCAAAGCCTCCATGCCCACACATATCAACACAACCATCCATGATCACATTAAAACAATATTAGTAGTTAAACAATAATATTCACAATTAGGCTTTAGGCCCTAAAAACAATAGGGTAACATAGAACCCTACATGAAATTATCTTTTAAAAATCACCATTACTTTAATCTATTTTGGTTTAACCGATTTTTTATTTATAGGTTCAATATTATGGAAACCTAACTAGTAAGATATGAAAAAAAAAATTAACATCATTAGTACCCCAATTTTATTAACATCAAATTACGACATGTACCAGATTCATTTACATGACTCTTTATCAGTAGCCAAACAATTATCTATTAATCCTGGTTTATGTTCTCTACCGATTTCCATCAAGAACAAGCCTAAATATTACACTATCTAGAAAAAACAAGAGACAATAACATATGATCGATATCAATTTATTAATCTGGTTCAAATATTTATTATGTCAATTTTATTGTCATCTAGTGGGATAAAACATTCAAATGATAAAGTTGGATGAAAAAATATAGAAACAAAGAATCCCTTATCTTAAATAGTTTTTGACATTCTTTATCCATTCAACGAGTCACAATCCTCGTCTAGCGCCAACTGCATCAAGATGAGGATTCCACGGTACGACTGCACCAACAAAAACCTAGGAAAACTCCATCAGAAGGATAGATATTTCATTCTACATTATTAAAAGGAGAAACATGAGAAGATGATCTCCAAAATAATGACGATAATACAGACCTTATATCGAAGATATATCGATACAGCTTGGTTGCATGAAAACAGAGCGGAACCAATCTGAGGAGTAAAGTCTGATTGTGCAACTCCTATGGGAAGGATTGAATGGTTCTGGCATCTCATATCAAAGATCCAAGAGGAAGAAAACGGTAGGAAGATATATTTTCCCTCTTGAAGATTTAATTTCTTGACAGTTTATGATATGCTTATTTCCCCAATAAAAACGGATAAGATTAACCCACATGGTTTGAACACATTAAAACATCTTGATCTAATAATATAGGATTTATGGCCTTTGAACCAGCCTTAAGAGTCCTTAAAATAAAACTTTAAATGTATTTTATGTGAATAGAAATGACAAAAGTGGTGAAATGCTAGGATTATGGAAAAACTATACACCCACTATTATTGTACACCTACTGTTATAGGTTACTGATAAACCTCACTGTTCTTGAAACATTGTACACGTACCGTTATTGTACACATACCGTTAATGTACACCTACCGTTAATATACACCTAACATTAGAGGTTACCGATAGAACTCACCATTCTTAAAACACTGTACACCTACATTTACTGTACACCTACCGTTACTGTACACCTACAGTTTCTGTACACCTACTGTTACTGTACACATACCCTTACTGCACACCTACCATTATTTTACACCTACCTATAGATGTTACCATTAGACCTCACCATTCTGGAAACATTGTTCATGAACTCAAAAATTGGAAAAGGAATGAAAATGTCACCGTTAGAACCTGACCATTCTGGAAGCACTATTCACAGAACTCAAAATTTGGAAAAGTAAAAAAAAGGTAAATGTTAGAGGTTACCGATATAGGTTACCATTAGAGGTTACCGGTAGATCAGTTCACTGATGGAACTGTTCACAGAATTGGAAATTTGGAAAAGGAAAGAGATGTTATCGTTAAAGGTTACCAGTAGAACAGTTCACCAATAGAACTGTTCTTAGAAATGGAAATTTGGTAATGGAAGGAGATGGTCAGTTTTATAACTCATCTGTTGAGGTTACTGATAGACCTCACAGTTATATTTTTCCGATAGACCTCACCGTTAGAGTTTACTGATATACCTCACCATTATACGTTACTGATAAACCTCACCGATAGAACATTGTTCACTGAACCTCATCTATAGAACAATGTTCACTGAAATTCACTAATACAACATTGTCCAAAGATTTTGAAATTTGGAAAAAGTGTTGGTGATAAGTCACATTGACCTCCCAGAAAACCTCTAACTTCACATTTTCATAATGTAATGGACCAGAGAGGTCTGATCCATTATATGGATACTCAATTTCACCTAAACTTCACCAACTAGGTTCATGATGAAACCCCAAACATGAATGCAGAATAAAAAAAGTCACAACTGAACCCCCAAAATAAAATCCATAGCTACTGGAAACCAAAACCTCAAAAAAATCATTAAACCGAGGTAGAACGTAACATATGTGAAAGACATTGATGAAGAAGGAGTGTGCCTGTTAGGTAGCACACCAGATAGGGGAGTGGTGCTATTGGGTCACACCAAAAAGAGTTTCATTAGAGGACCCACATGTGAGATTGGGGTCGCAATGGGATGGGTGTTCCAAAGAGGGTTGGTTCACCGATAAGGGTCACAACATTAGGGGGTCACACTTGTAGTGGGTCGTGTCGGCACGGGGCCTAGCCGGCTACAGGCAATGAAAATTAGGGGGTCAAACCAGCTATAGGGAATACTGAAAATGGGTCACGTCAGCTAGTGGGCACATCGAAAAGGGGTCGGGCCTACTTGAAGGGGTGGAATAGGAGAAGAGTTTCAGGATGAGTGGGAGAGCAGATGTGGAGGTGCGCATAAGGAGGGGGTTCATCGAACATGGAAATACGACATGGGAGAGTGGTTTTACATGGGAAGAGGGGGGAAACCCTAACCAAAATAAAAAAATAATAAAAAATAATATAAATGTAATAAAAACAAATAACCTAATAATTATACTAATAAAAATAATAACATAATATTAAATATATTAATAAAAAAATCAGTACAAGTAATTTTCATTATAATAATAAAATAATGGTTAAAATATTAATAATTTTTATTTCATATTTAATGACAATAATGATGAAAATAATTTTAATACTTATAATAATTATTATTATATAAAATTATTATTGTTACCCACAATAATAATAATTATTATATCACAGGTTAAATATATTATTCTAATTTTTTTAACTTTTATATTATTTAATATATTATAATATTTATTATTTGAATACAGGGAAACCATGCATCTCGTACATGACACAAGCGAGTGTGTGAAAACTTTGTGGTAGCATCAACCAATTCCATATGAAGCTAGATGTATACATGGGATAACTTCATGGTTTCCACTAACCATGTGGTTCCCTCAAACTAGCCTAAATCCATGCTTCAACCAAATATATCAAAAAACATCATTCCCTTCTCTCTTATTTCTTGGGAGGAACAACCAAGATCCAGGTCCCAGCCTGAAGAAAGGAAAAATTAAAACGTGGGAGTTATAAATTAAGTATAATAGTTAATTATGTACTTGTAAATTTTCAAACTATCCATACAAAATATTTTATCAAATAAATTTAGCTCATGGATATGATAATATTATTTTTTATTAGCTCTATAAAAAATTATAAAAATTCACGATGAAGAAATGTGGGACATTCTCTTTGTCAAAGAGGTGTTTAAATAATTATCACTAATTAAGTCATATTAACTTTAAAACATAGAAAACAAACATGAGCATAAATATTGTAATTTAAATGACCGGTGTATAAAAAATCATTAAAAAGGGTATAATTGAAAATAATCATACCTCTCACTATAGATATTCCAACCTAATAATTAACAATCACCGACTAACCTCTATATAATTTCTCCATCATTGCATTTTTTCCCTATTTCCATGACAATACTACCCTTTATAAGTAGTCATGGTGTTCCTAGAATCACCATGGATAGTTTTGTTCTATTTGTGGGTCTCATTCAGATATCATCACCCCTTTGAAGCATATGACATCTGAGGCTCATGAGATGTTTCCAAACAACGAAACTCAGTGCATTAAGAAAAAAATACTTGAGATTCCCCATTTTGTTGTAATTAAAACATGATCTTGGTGGCCTCATATAATATTAATGGATGTAACTCAATGAACCACATTCAAAATATCCCATATTGCTCTTGGGACTTGGAGGAAGGTTCTTTATTCTTTTGGTATTAATCTAATTTCTTCGGCCTCTTTGAGAAGATTGTTTTCTCATCATCTTGAACTTTTCATTATATTTATCTCAAACTCTTGTGAAAAAATAGTACTTCAAATACATAGATATTATTCTATGAAAAATATCGTAAAAGTATTAGTCGGTTGCAGTTTTGATTCAATGATTTGGAAATCTTGCAAAAATATTTGCAACAATTATTGGCTCACCTATGGCACTGGTGAAACCTAATTCTCAACAGCATATTCTGACTGGTTCCTTGGATGCCTATTGGATGTCATACTCTATAAGCACAACAACTATCATATGTCTCACTATCTACGAGTTAAATTATTGATAATTACAAATTCTACTACATCATTTATCGCAACCTCAGTTTCATAAATCTCTTTTTCAATGTTAATCAATTTTTTAAAAGAAAATTCTGTTTGTTCTTTATATGCAATGTATTTTAAGAATAACAAACTATGATCTTTTGAAATTCAAAATTTTGAAAAAAAATTATATTTTTCAAAAATAAAAAAAATTCCTCAAAACATTACTCAATATGAGATTTCTATTTCTAGTGGGATGTCATTCCTCTAATTCATGTCATGATTATCTCAATGGATAAACCCATGATAATGAGATTAAATCAACTAAAAATGTCTACAATATAATCATGTACCAAACTCTCTTATCACATCATGTTCAACATCCAAAATTTCATTTACAATGTTATACATTATAAATATTACTTATTAAAAATTCAGATTGTATTTCCACAATAATAATTCAATGAAGTGGGAAATTAGATTACAAATTTATCCCACATATGGGATGAGAGAATGGAATTTTAAAGTGAAAATTTCCAACTGTTTACTATGTATTTTTATTTAAATTCAATAAAGAAAATCCAATGAACTAAATTTGATTAAAGGATGAATAATTTAAAAATTATGGAAATAAAAACAATTAGATATTTATTTTAATCATAAAAATTATTTAGATGAAATGAATTTTTACAATTATAATATAGTATTTTCACTATTCATCAATATAAAAAACATTATTAAAATACCAAAAAATCTCTCAAATAAAATATTGACATTAAACATATAAAAATGATTTTTATTAAGTCATATTGAAATTATAAGTGTCATAATTTATTTTATAATAAGTTCAACATTAATTGAGGACAATTATTCCAAGAAAAATAAAATAAAATATATTTTCATAAAACAAATTTTTTTATTATCTTATTCCTAAAAAATAAATCGAATGAAAATCGAAATTATTTATAAATTTCATTTAGATCATCAAATAGTTGTAATTAATTTAGTGTAATAAAATTTAATTCCTTTGGTGTATAATAACAGTTTTTAATAAAAACGATTACTTTATGCTATTTGATTTTTATATTAATTTCTATTTAATTGATAAAAAATGATTTCATATTATTTTTTAGTGAAACATATATTTTGATGAGTTAGTTAATAATATTTACAATGTTAAAATTCAATTCAATGAGAATTATTTATATTATACATTAATATTAATAGTATTCGAGAAAATATTGTCCTACATTAAGTTTAGACCATCAATGAAAGGCATTAGTTCATGTATTGTAAGAAAAAAAAAATTTATTCATGTATTGGAAGGTATATCACAGAATGAATTTACCTAAAATATTAAAATTATTGTAAATACTCATGATTTTATATTTCCTTCCATGATTTTGGTTGTTCTTCAAATATTCCATTTAAAATGATGTCCATGTTTCAAAATTTCCGAGTGTTACATTCTCCTTACATTAAAAAATATGTTCTAATAATATAAATATAATGTTGGTAATAAACAGTTTTATATTTGAAAATAATTTTATTCATAAACCCACTTCATTAATGGTATGAAAAATATCTTCTAATTGGATAAAATGAGATCTTAAAATTTCAAATATAACTAGGTTTCTATGTCATGGTAAATTAGTATAAATTAATGAAATAGACATGGAGTAAAAACATAAATAAATATAGTGAGTGATTTAGGTGATTGATCATAATAGAGTTAATCATAAATAGAATGATTTTTTTTAACATATTTCCCCATCTCATTATCTTGAGAGGGAGAAAGGTAATTATATTTCCTTAAGAGACATCCCTATGATGCCAAAGGATAACAATATATGTCAAAGGGCCTCAATGAATGTTGGGGTTGAATTTACAATTTAGAATAAATCCAAAAACCAAAAAAAATCTTTCTTAATGAACCACAATATGAATGATGATAACAATGAAAGACAACTCAACATTTAATTTATCAAAATCATATTCAAATTAAGTGCCTTGATGAAAGACTACAACATCATATTAATTAGTGAATGAAAAAGTAATAACCCTCCAAGATAACCAATATAATCCAAATATCAACAATATTTATACTCCTAATTCACCAATAAGACCATGTATCACAAGGTACTGATAAAGATGTGTGATACATTACCTTTTTCCATACCCTAGTGGACGAGATCTGCAAAAGAACCAAAGTACAAAAGAGG
Source organism: Viscum album (assembly GCA_963277665.1). Lineage (NCBI taxonomy): Eukaryota > Viridiplantae > Streptophyta > Magnoliopsida > Santalales > Viscaceae > Viscum > Viscum album. The sequence continues at coordinate 374,346,479 of OY728134.1, forward strand.
TTGGTGAGTAGAAAAAATCAGTAGATTTTCCCCAATGACATCCCAACTCACTCCACTATGATAAAACATATTAGTAATTTTTTAATAAAAATTGTTATATTAAACAATATATAGTATAGAATATATCAAAAATAAACAAAATAAAATGAATCCATTTTCTCAAAACAACATCATGTTCTGTAGAAAAAATCTAATGAATGTTTTAATAATCATTTAAAAAATTCTATTTTTTCATAAGTATTTCATTTTACATATCCACAAAACCAACATAAATGGATTCTATAATAGTGGGAAATTCATAACTCTTATTCATCCCAGATTGATGGTGGAGACATCATACACTTATTCGAACCAAATGATATTTTATGTGGTTGATCCCTAACCCTTATCCATCCCGTTCATGACGGTGGAGACTCCTGAACCAAATCTATTCTGAATGAACATAAAAACACACAACCACTATTCCAAAAACCCATAAAAAATAATTATTCAAAACCAATTCAAATGCTATAGAAATTTCAATGAAAATCTATTTTAGTTTCATGATACATTTATGGAAAACCAATTTATAAAACTATTTTCCAAGAATAATACATGGAAAATATTTAAAATGTATTATTTTAAAATAATCTCATAAAAAATATGCACAGCAATTTAACAATATCAAAAATAATCACTAAGGATGGATTCCCCGATATTTTCACAAGTATTTGAAAATAAATTTATAATAAAATAATAAATTTAAAATAAATAATTCATATACTAAATATAGGGGTCGAGAGTGAATCCACATTCATTATGTTTTCAATAGAAAATGTTAAACGAAGTTAAAAACATCAGTAAACTGGGATGAGTCTAAAATAACCAATCCTAGATCGCATCCATAGCTATATTCGAAGATAAATATATTCATATTTAAAATAAAAACAATAAATCTACCCACAATGGGTGTAGAACTAATAAAATGAGATATATGGGGAAGTAGATCTCCGAGAAATATAAATAATGATCAATAATGGTCACGTAATAAGAGTAATAAACTTTTAATCTCCAAGTGAATCCTTTGTATAACCTCATGGTTGATGGTAGAATCATCCTAGATTTTTTAGAATGAAAAATGCCTAGTTATGGAATCATTGGGGAAAAATAAATCCTTGATTGGAATGAATATTTTTGATCCACTATTTACAGATTTAATTGTTATCCCACAGATTCTATAGTTACACGGTTAGATAAATAGTATTCTAATAGTGACCTTTCATATTTCTTAAGGGAGACCTCACACAGTTCCCTCTCCTGTCTACCAAACCATGCACTACCCATTCCAAAGCTCACTCTTGAATATGTAGATAACAAAAAAATCCTTCTTGATTGCTTCTTCATTGTTGGGACAAATTGTGATATGCACAAGTGCCTTCCCTTTATCCCCAGAATCATTATTCACAATTTCCTAAACTTGTTTCATGGTTTACAAAAACTATTCACCACCTCGGTACAAGTAAAATATCCCCAAAATAGTTTAATAGTTCTCCAAAATCTCCCAATCATCACCCATGTAATTTATATACTTAAAAATAATAATTAATAGTTATATACTATAAATTGGGGGTACTACATTCTCCCAAACATTTATTTTTCAATCCACAAATTCTAGAAATCTATCAGTGTCTTGAATGTGTTTTAGCCATTCCCATTTCATCTCATTATCTCATTTCCATGTTTCTTTTAGAAATTTAACCATTCTCCACAAACACACACTAGACTGATGCTTTTCCATTCAATGATTTCTCTTTCCTATTCAGAATCCATAATAGGATATATACTAATGAAGTATCCGGATGTAGGTCAATGTGATCCCATCTGATAACATGATAATGATTTTGATGATACTTTTTTAACTGAGATATGTGGAACACGTTATAAACCACACTGAACCATGTTGTTAATGGAAATCGTTATTCCCCCTCTCCAACCTATTCTAGTATCTCAAAAGGGAATATGTATCTAGGGTATATCATTCCTAACATCCCAATGTGATGATGTCCAATATTTATAAATATATAAATGAAAACATGATCAATCAATGTGGATGACAACACTTTTCAATGATGAGCTGCATATGATTTCTGGAAACTCATATTCATCAACATTAGTTTCCTAATAAATTGAATCTTCTCCATTGTTTGTTAGACAAGTCTTATTCAAACTGGTGAAGTGTCACATATTTCAGCCAATAATAGTTAATAATGACAAGGATGCACATTAATATATTAATACTGAGCTATGTGTATCAATGCCTAGTAGGTGTTGTTGTGTGAGAAATACACTAAAAACACATGTTTTTCCCATGAGCCACCAAAATAAATTATAAAAGAACACAACATGTCTTCCAACCTCTGTATTTCATGCGTGGATTGTTTTTTCATCTATGGATATCATACTCATAGTCTTGTGAGTCACAAGGTATTTCGATAAGGTTATACAGAAATTAGATTTAAACATCAGATCATTTTCTGATAAGAGAAAGTATGGTTTTCCATAAATCTTTATCACTTCCCATATATATATTTTTGACAAGTCCTACACAATATTAGATTCATGAATAGGTTGAGATGATCATACATCATCCAAATGTCCACTATCACCCATATAAAATCAATTATCCAAATTGTTATTTGGATACATATGAAAAAATCCATAGTTATTTTATCCAATTTCTAAAGTGGGATAGTTAAGGATAGTAATACCCCTAATGGTCTCTAACTATCCTCCTTAACATGATGAAAATTTGTATTTTTGAAACAAACTCATCCACCTTTTTTATCATTCCAACCAACCAATTCTACATCTTCAATTACTTATAACTTTTCTATATTCCGTGATGGAAAACCAAAATTTATTTGTAGAAACCATGAAGGGTATTTTCATGGAAGTCCAAAAGGAGGACCATCCAATATTGAATCCAAAAAAAATGACCAGTCATCTATATTCATTCCCACAATAGTCTCCCCACCATTGAGTTTGAACACGTTGAAACAAATTATGAATCAGAACATTGTGCCCCTTTATCCAACATCACTAAATTTTGAACAAGATAAATTAGAATGAAAAAAACTACTTAACACCAGTCTTTAGAGTTCATGTTCATATCGTCTAAGACTAACTTTAATTTCCAAACATCAGGAGCCTCCTTTTCCATATAAGAATTAAATGTTCTACATAATTCCCATGTCACCATATTTCCCATAATCAATGAATATATCAATTCAATTTCAATATTTTGAGATATTCCATTCATCTAAATTATCAGGTGTATATGTTCAGCTATTGTTCTTGAATACACCAATATTTCATCCAAAACACAAAAATAGGAGAATCCAGATGACACTGAAATATCTAATTCAACAATTCCATAATGTAAATTTGGGAATTAAGAAAAACCCAAAATAAATTACCTTAAATTCATAATGGTGATAAATCCTAATGAAATGTGTCCTTGGAATATCCTCCTTCAAAAATCACAATTGATTATATCTTGATTGCAAGTCAACTTTTTTAAAACCACTAAGATCCTCTGATTTGATAAAACTATTCATTAAAGCATTGAAGTGGATAAAGAATCTCTATCATAACTTGGATAAGATTATGATAATCTTCAGAAAAACCTAGAGTTCCATTCGACATTTTTGACAAATGAAGCTAGTGTTTCCCATGGAAATTGTCATGGGTTAATGTCTCCTTTTATTTCCGAACTTTCTAAAAAAATTCATCTCCAATAATACTCTTTGTTTCATCTGATAAGAAGGAATAGAAATTGTACTGGTCCTCAGAATGGGATTAATCATAACGTTTACATCTCTTGTAGGTGGGAACCTAATAAATTTGTTGGAAACACATCTATAAATTGATCAATGTATACTAGAAAAATGTTCTAATAAATTCCATCCATTGATGTAAAATACAATGCTACCCACTAGTATGATATCTTTAAAACTCCTTGTTCCAATAGGGATATTTCATCTACCATTATGTTTTGGTCACCAAGAAAGAGATACATAATGCCATCTTCAGTTTTAAAAATTACCATCTGGGTATAACATATAATATAAGACATGTATACTATAATTGTATACATATTTAATATTATATAAAATAAATTCATCTCTAGCATAGAGATATCTCATTTCATCTCAGCACCATAAATAATTATAAATAATTATCTTAATAGAATAGTTTGACATTCGCTTTTTCCATGACCAGTTTAATGTTTTATCATATAAAGCATCATCTAAAATTTTAAAATCAGAAAAAAGCAGCATAATAAATTGTAATGGAATTAGGTGAACTAGTATCTTACATCACTTTTATATGGGTATTAGTCAAAATAATCACACCTATCACTATATATAGTCTATTAGGAGAATTCAAAATCACATTCATAGCTATATATTGTTGCATTATTGATGCACATTGTTTACTATTTCCCAGATGATACATACCTTAATGAGGATTAATAGTGTTCATAGAATAACCACAGATAGTTTTGTTTTACTGACATGTCTGATTTTTCTTTCCCCATCCCATCGAAGAATACGACTCCTTCGACTCATGAGAAGTTTCCTGATAACCTGACCCCAGAGCACTAATCAAAAGCACACAATATTACCCATTTTTTGAAATTTTTGCATTCACATGGTGGTGTTGTACACTCTCACATGATGTGACTCAATGAACTAGATTGAAAACATTTAGTATTGGTATAGGGTATTGGAAGAAGGTTACATAATGTTATTGTATAATTTCGATTTGTTCCACCTCTTTGAGAATAGTTGTGTCTCTTCTTATTTGTCTTATCATCATATTTAACTCCTCATATTTTTTAATAAAATCTCATTTAATCCAACTGTATCATAAATATGACAGATATCATAAAATTAGTATCTAGTTATTGTCTTGATTCAATGGTCTTATAATCACGAACGATTTATTACATCAACTATTAAATCTCACATGGATCGGTTGAGACCATAATCTCAATAATATCTTCGAACCAGTTCTTCTGCATATTGAATGATATTCTCTAGAGACATATCTATCGTCACAGGACTCACTGTCTATAATATGATATATTGAAAATTTTAAATTCAAACACATCAACTATCATAACATTGGTTTCAAAAATCCTCTTTTATCCCATTAAACATTTAAATAAAAACTCATGTTGTAATGGAAAATAATATGATTTTCCAAATTCCACAACATTTTTTTAAATTAATTCCTTGGAAATCAATTTCATCATTTTTAGAAAAAAAAATCTATCAAATCACTAATCAAAATTTGATATTCACTCATAGATGGAATTCATTACTCTAATGTATGTAATGATTATCTCATTGGATAAACCCATTACAATGAGAATAAAAATCCTATATGTTTCCCAAAAATACATATGTACCAAAATCCCTAGTAATATTATGTTCAATATAAATAGGTTAACTATGTATTTTTATGCACTACATTTCATGTCATGACCATCCCAATCCCTTCTACTTACCCACAAAATAAATATACCAAAAAAATAAAATCTAGGAATGAAAAACCTGATACCCACTTTTCATGAAATGAAATAACAATATGATACCATTTGTAACATCCCACCCCTTTACAAAGTTATAATTATCCACAATCAATTTAGGAATTATTGAGAAAGGTTTAGCTTCTCATTGATATTATAGAATCTCTTAAATCTATTATGGTGAATTTTTCTATCCATAAGCAGGATAGATGTTGTGAGGGATGGGGGATTCAATGGTTATGAGGATTTATATAGAGGGATTTTAGTGGTAGGAATATAATCAAATTTTCCCTGAAAAATTAGTTCAAGAGACTATGGTTCAGGCTAAGGCTATGGAGGTTTTCAAATTGAGGCATGATGACAAGACCGTGACAGAATATGCAAACCAAATTACCGATCATGTGCATCTTTCACTGGATATTATATCAAATGAGATGATGAAGACTCGATGGTTATAGATGGGTATTATATTTTTTATTTACCCCCAAGTTCTCATGATTAATCTATCTTCTTATGATGATGTGTTGTATTGGGAATCTATATTTGGGACTTCATCTCACCAGTAAGTAAGTATATACGAGAAGTTCTATTTCTCACAGAGTTATTTATATGAGTAACCATAAATTTAAGAGGAATAATTTTGAGTCTCATGGTGGATCATAGATACATGGTGTCTATGGACCTCTTGTATATCCTTTTGTAGTCCCTTTAAAATTCTTCATTTGTGTCAAGACATAGAATTCCAAGTGGGTTATAATAAGTCACCCAAGAAATTTGGATCCTGTGGTCATTCTAGACACATATAGAGAGTTGATTTTTTTATTTACTTGATTTAGTTCCATGGTATTATCTACACAAAATAGGAATTTTTAGTAATCATATGCTTCATGATATAAGGGATTTTGGCCATATAGAGCTAGAATGATACTTCCACGTGTAGTGTAAGAGTCTTCATATGATGTAGATACAAGTCCAACAGCTGTGACAGTTATGATCACAATACATTATTCAGTAGTGAATTATTTATTTAATACAAATGAATATCATTATATCATTTCAACTCACGATTTGAATATTCTAAATAATATTACAGAGAATTTATTTTATGGTATGTATATTACTACAACCATCGTAATAAAGAATATATACAGACATTGTTTAATTTATTTTGTTTTCTAATTATTTGATATTGAGCATAGCATAAAACTTATGTATATATAGTTGAAATATCTATATTTCATTTTGATGATAAGTTTGATTGTCTATAATAAATCCTAGAATTATTTTTATTTTTGATTGTTATTTTTTGTTTCCCAATTTGTTGTGTCTTTTTTTATGTGAGAATAGTACCCAAGATCAAATAGTGATAAAGCTTATTGTATAGATTTTTTGAATTCAGATTAGTGTATTCTTTTTATATGGAAAAATAATCCTTGAATAATGATCTTCTAACATTATTCATCTAGTTTTTAATTTTATTTCTTTTTGATTATTTATTTTCTGTTGGTAAGGGAGGTAATGGTTTTTATTGGTCTGATTCAATATACTCAACCAATATCTACACATTATTAACACATTTCATTAACATAAATGAATTTTATAAATACTCAATTACATAATATTTTATTGGAGGTATTTTTATGATATAGTTTGTCACATTTGTTGGTTAATGGTCATTTTTATAAAAAAATATAATTTAATAATTCACCTATGTGTGTATTACCAGATTCTTAATCAATTAAATTTAAACATAAGGAATATTTTTTCACATATTAATGATATTTTTTACTAGATGAATAGGGAAAAGTGGGTTTGGATGACCGATCATCGATTTAGTTATCACTAGTTGAGATTAAATTAATTTGACATTCATAAATACACTTTTTGGAAAAGGTATGCCTATTATGAGGATATTATATTTCAATTTTCTTGAACCAGTACTCCAAAAGTTTTAATTTCTTTTGTGAACATGATTTTACACAAGTATAGTTATATTTTCATGAGGACTTTGTTGGTGAAATCATGTTTTACTATATAACTAAGGAGGATCATTTGTGGTATTTCAATAAAATTCTCCAATTATTGATGAATCACTAAATTTAATCTAATAAATCCAAATGTAATCTCTATATTTAAAAATTAATGTTCTTGGTAAACATGGTCTCAGAACACATAATTTTAGTTTATCCTAACAAGGTGAAATCTATTATGACATGGGAACAACCACATGATTTTTGTGAGAATTTGATATTCTTATGTTTAGCTGGAAATTATTTCCATATTGTTTTGGATTTATAAATGATGGATTCTCCAATGACTAGTATATCTCAAAAGGAGTTAATATATTCTTTGGATGAGAAATAATAGAGTTATTTTGTTTAATTGAAAAATATTTTAACTTCTATGTATGTGTTTACACTTATAGAGTACATACAGTGCTATGAGTTCCTCTATGATGCATCGTGTTTTGGATTAGGTTGTATTCTTATACATAGTGATAATTTTGTTTCATATCGATCTTGTTATATTAAGACACAAATAAAAAAATATCTAAAACTTTAAATTAAACTAAAATTAGTTTTCAATTAACTTATGAATTGGTCGAATTGACTTTTTGGATAATGGGATATAATCTATTATTAACATAAGTTCATGAGTTATATCTTCTCTCAAAATAATTAAATCTCAATTTGAGGAATTGGGTCGATTACTTGTAATATTTTGATATTTTTTTCTAATATCATAGGGAGAGGGAATTTAATTTTTTTTGTATTTTTTAGGAATTCCCAGTGTAGTCTGTGATAGAATCATCTGATGAGTGGAACATAATGACTCTCTTCTATAGTGTCATATTTGAGTTTTGGAAATAGGGGATGAGGTTACCTTGGATATTCTTGAGTTGATATTTTTTCTTCTCAAGATATTTCATCCAGAATAGAATAATGATAAGGAATTCAATGGAATTAGAAACTATATTTGAGGGGGAGACTATTGTTGAGTGGTTGTTCTCTATGGAGGGTATCCAATGTTTTTGGGTCTGGTATGTTGTACCATTTAATATGAGCAATGAGGTAAAGGGGGATTCTATAATTCATGGTGGAAAGCCCACAAATGATCTATAAATATGTTTTATTTCATGTTTTGATAATTCCAGTGGTCGGGTATGAGACCAGACATTGTTTCTTTTGTTCCACACTGCTACAGTTCTTAATAGATTGTAGTTGATAATTAAAGACATTCATGTTTTCATCATCCACTTATAGTACAGACAATAAAGTGGTATTATATTTTTTAAAAATTTATTGTTGGGTTTCCACATGGCCATAGAAATAATAATTTGATATCTATTTTGATTGATTTTCATATTAAATCATATCCCATTATATACATTCATGATACAACCAACTTTGAGGAGATGAGAAATCTCTATATGGGAGAGATGTTTCATTTACCTATAGATTAATCTACAATTGTATCAAAAAAACCCTTTTTACTTATCTCTATTAGATATTCTTTCTAAAGGATCTAGGATCAAATGAATTATTGATTAGGTCATATCTTCTATAGAAGGATGGAAAATCGAGAGTGATATGAAAATTCATGAGGATGTTCTTCATGCAGGAATCCATGATTTTAGTTGAGTTTGGAAGGACTATTTGTGATTGGTTGAGTTTTTATACAACATTACTTACCAGCCAGAAATAAAAAAATTTCTTTTTTAGACCTTTTATATACATCATTGTAAATTTTCAATTTTTTAGTTAGAGATCAGTGGACGTTCCAAGGGTTGATAGATATTTGTTCAAGAGACAAGAAAAATTATTTTGTTTATTAATATAATTATGGTGATTAAACTTTTTAGGTACTAAACTTATGGTTTATTTTGGAATTGGCCATTAGTGTTTCTTTTGGGGGACCATGTGTTTTTTAAATTTTCAATGTATTTGGGTCATCAGATGATTGGGAGGTAAGGGAAGATAACTAAATTTTTCTGGTGTCTATTAAAGTTATTATGTAGGTGGGGAATGTTACATACCATTTTTCACTTATAACAATGTTGATGTTGATATATGAAATTTTCCATTTATCTCATCAATGAAATTATGTTCCTGATAAATGACATGTTTGAGGTTCGACTGATCCTCATGATGATTCTAATTTTTTCATTGTGAAGCATTTGATTTATATTATTGATTTTGAGACTATTTTACATAGTTGGAAGATGGTACCTTTGGTTCATTGATATGGTAGCATGTCTTTTATTCTCATTATATGTCAGATTTTGAGGTACCAATGACATAGAATTGGCCTCATGTAATTTATATATAAATTTTTTTAACAGATTTCCTAAGATAGATGATTTCATAGAGTGGAGGTTATAACACCCTATAATCATTCTTCCAGGTATGTTATACACATTTTTAATGGTATTCTTTTTTTGGATGGGTAATTTCAAGAAGGAATTGGGAGGATATTTATAATGATGAATAATGATATTATTTGGAATTTTAATCATCAACCATGTAGTTTTAGCAGCCTATTGGGGATTTAAATTCTATGTAATGGGGTTACATGATGTGTAAACATTGTTAGGAAGATTTCATGATTTCAATAGAAAACATTAATGAATACATTCTGTTTATCTTCTACAGACTGGGTATATATTATGAAATATATTTGTAATAAACTGAAATGGGGTTTAGATATATGTGGGACATAGAAATTACATGACATGTAATTGGGTTACACACCATCTAAAATTATGTGTTTTGGTATAACTTAGTCAGTTTTGGGAACAACATTATTTTTCTTATTAGGGATTCCTTTATATCTATTTGAATGATAATTTTCATATCTAAATCCCTCAAAATCACCCGTTTGGTGGTTTGATCATCATGTTGGTTCCATTCCATAAACTCCAGGTGAGAAATCTACTTGTATATTTTATCACACTCTCTCATTCACTCCAAATATTATTATAGATCGTATCATGAATGATGGATCTGATACCCATATTGGTGAGTATTCAATCTAGTTCGATTTTCTATGTCTTTTGTTCATTCATTCCTTTTTTTTGTATTTCCATTGTGTGTGTTGTGAATCTATGAAAATTTTATGTGGTTCCATTTTAGAATTGTCAATTTCTTAAACCATTATTATATTATTGATTGATATTAAGATCAAATAATTTTTTAGATACCAACTCTATAAAAATCAGAAATGAAATTTATTTGTTATGGTTTTTTGTAAAACTATGAAACTCTAATTGAATTAGACTTTTAGTATTATTTTATAATTTGTGAATTTAAAATTGAATTTTGAGTGAATTTGGATTCAATTTATTTTATTGAAAACTATGATTAGTTCACTTTTGAAAAGATATTAAATGATAAAAATAAAATATTTGGGACTGAAATGAAATTGGTATGTGGAATCTAAAAATTGTACAATTGTTATCTAAATTTATTTGATATAATTTTTTCATTTCTGTAGTGATTGACTTAGAACATTCAATCTAGATAGTTACTGGGGAATTTTTGATAAGAGGAATGTCGTGATAATTCATGAGAAGCTGATTGATGTTAAATACTCTAACAAAAAACCATGTTTAGATTACATTATCCCTGATAGAATATTTTTGTGCCCAATTTTTCATGTTCCATGGGGGAGTGTGTACAAATAAATATCATTATCACTAATTTGATATGCATAACGGATATATAAATAGGAACTATCATAACACATTGAAGATTAATATGTTTCTTATTTTGAGTTTTTTAATAAATATATTGTTGATATATAAGTATTTTAATCATTAATAATAATTTATCTAAATAGTATTATATAATATTAATATTTAAACTAAGATGAAACTTTTTACAATCATTCCATAATTAAAATAATAATTTATTTGAATTTTTTTATTAGACAGTCCTGATATTATTGACATTGATAGAATTATTTTTACCATAATTATAAAATATGTTTCTATAAACAGGTCATTAGGACATTGGTTTTACCTTGAGTATTTTTTGGTACTATTATGATGAACAACTTTTGTTTTTGATCTAGATGTTTAGATTCTAGTACTGTATCCCTTTAGATATTTTTGGCGATACAAATATGTGTATTCTTCCATATTCTATTCTAGTGAAATATTCGTTCCTACATTTTTTCTCATAAATCCTGGTGCTAGTTTCCATAAAATGTAGATTAGGAACTCCATTTGATATATATAAGTGCTATCTTGGGAATTTGGTTGCTGAGATATCTAGGTTCGTTGATGACAATTATAATTGCATTAATAATCACATCAACCCTAAATGTTACGTATTTCATTAGGCATATTTCTATAAAATTTAAATTACATAGTTATTAAAAAAAATTCCACTGAAATATAAATGTTCCATAAATTTCCCAAAAAATTCATCAATCATTGTAAATTATAATTACATAAAACCTAAAATAATTTCATAATTAATTATTATTATTTTAAATCATAAATACATTATCCCATGACCGTATCCATAAATTTTAGGTTCATAATTTACACTTTATTATAATATTTAAGAAAATCCTTAGATGTTTCTTTCTTTTTGTAACCCAAATACAGTTGGTAATTTTTTTTGAATTTAATTTTTTTAATCCAAATAATTGAATAATTAATCAATTTTATTTCCACATAGGTCATTCCCTAGTCTACGGTTTATCATAGGTCATAAATTGTCAATATCATGTCAAATCCTTCACAATGGTTTTAAAATAAAATGTTGATTAAATTAATCATATCAATTGGGATAGTCAGACCAGGTGTGCTGAAAGGACCATTATCATATACCGGATTATGCTCGAGTCAATCCTGGCACACACTCTTCATTGTTATTACCAGAAATTACAGATGTTTTAGAACAACATCCAATTTTACTATCTATAATGGGATGTATTTTAATGAAAAAACACATCATATCTACCTTACAAAAAATTTATAATGTTTTTCTATATTTTCCACCAATTTTAATATTATGGTTATGTTCTCGAATCTATGATTTTATAAATATATTTTCCACTGTTTCTACTAAAAATTACCTAATACACATTGTGAGGAAACCAACCCCAGAGGCACAAAACAATTTTTTAGTACCACTAAATTGGATAATATACATAATTGAAATCATATTGGAAAGGTAAAAAACATAATCACATGCCATTTAATAAATAAACACAGAATAAAATGAATCCATAGATAATGTAAATGAACGAATATCATGGATTATAATAATAACATAATTATATATGTATGAAATGATTAATTATTTGGCATAATTTCTCTGGAACATGAAAAACACTAATGTCATGATCTATAATACATACAATATGATACTATAAGTGGAAACCCATTTAATTTGTCCAATTTATTTCTCTCATAATTTGAAATTTTCATTATTATTTATTAAAAGTGTTATCAGAAAAAACACTAAAGGGAACTATCATTAAAAAACATTGTGTCAAGAAGGAAAAATTAGGACACATAAAAGTTCATTATTTGAAATATTTATTATCATACAAAAGGATGAATTAAATATAATCCTTAGAATTTAATGGATTTAAAAATAAGATGAAAAAATAAATTGAAATAATAAGTAAATTATGATTTTGAAGTAAGATGTAGAATTCATTATAATTATATAAGAAACAATGTTATCTGGTTATTATCTATATTTACAATCAGTATCTATACCGAATAATATTTTGGGGATGAATAGAAAAAAATATCTATAGATGAATAAGGTTATCTTCAAATTGAATATGTTATTATTGTATTGGATGATGTTGATTAATTTCTTACGTAATTACCTAAAAATACCCTAATCTCTGATGTTGAATTTTGAATTGATTTATTTCCCAATCTATAAATGATATAAAATAATACCTATAGAGTTATTGTGGTATAATTAGTGGGGATGAGGAAACAACTATACGATTTGAGTAATGATGTAATTATTCACCCTAATGTTTCACCATGTGGGTCCATGTTCCCGTCAATTAGATTAATGTTTGACCCATGATGTTGTGAGTTGTTTATATGAAATTCAATTCTATTAAAATGATGAAATTATATAATCTTACTAACATTAATGAGTTGTTTGATCAACTTCACAATTCCCCGTAATTTTTAAATATTTATCTACATTTTGTGAAACAATAATTGTGCGTAATTAATGAAGACATCAAAAACTCACCTTTGTGTATGTGGATTGGATGTTATGAGTTTATAATAATTCTTTTTGATTGACTAATACAACATTTAATTTTATGGATATATAAGATATTATATTCATAGAATATATTATTGATTTTTTATTGAGTTCATTTGATTATATTCTGTTATATTTTAAAATCCATTCTATCTTATAAGGAAGGAATTATTTGGGAAATTTAATAAGTGTCATTTTTAGCTTCAGGAATTTTGTATTCATGGTAATATTGATGAAAAAATGTACATCAATTAATTTGGTGTAGAAAAATGAAGACATTAAAAGTCCTCCTCCAATGAACATAAGTGATGTATATAGTTTCATTGGATAAAAATATTATTATAGGTAATTCATTTATAATGTTTTATAATTGGATTACCCATTTACCAGTATTACATGAAAATGGGTTATTCATGATTGGATGATGGAATATGGATAATGTTTTGATAAAATAATTAATATATTGTTCAATACAACGATTTTTACTAAAAATTTTGATGTGATGAATTTATTCTATATAGTGATGTATCTTATAATGAAATAGTTATTTTTTACTGAAAAATGATAAAATTATGGAATATTAATCATGTTTTTTGAAGACTCATTAAATCATCTCACCATCCAATGATTTTTAATTCACATCAATGATACTTGCATACAGTATATGGAGACACTATCTCTATGGTGAAAGAGTTCATATATACAAGGAAATAATATCCTGAAATACTTCATTTCATAGAGAGAGATCAATATGAGAAATGGTTGATTGGTCGAGGTTATCAATGATTATTAATTATCAATACACTACCACATATGAAAAGAAAATAATGTCGTGGATGGATTATCTAGGAAGGATAATAGAGTTATAACCAAAATGAGGATTAATAGGTCATTAATTTTAATAGTTTTGTAAATATGAATATGTGACTTAATAAAAAAGTGGATACATCAATAATTTTTCAAATGATTAAAGGAAAATATTTTATATATATGATAATTATAAAACCTGAGATGATTACCTTTAGAATAATATTAATGATATGAATGACAAGAAATTAATAAACAATAATTGTGATGATTGTGCCCAAAAATATCGACGAAGATTAATAATTACATCATAACTAAAAAAATCATATTTTGTGAAATATCATTTAGAAAATACATTTCTATACATAATTGTAGTAAAAACAAGAATAGGTATTTTCTGGAACATTTTTGTGGGATTACATGATGTCGTAAATTACTAATAATGTGCCTAAATGTTCGGTTATCAACAAGTAAATTCATTTTGGTTGCATCTTAGAGGTATTATGCATCGTTTTTTTTACAATGATTTAATGATATGAAATTAAAATTTATATTTTCATGGGACTACCAAATAAGACTAAATTATGAATAATATAATAGTTTTTACCAATTATTTTCAAACCAAATCTTTAGATTTATTCTCTATAAGAGAAGATTTACCAATTAAGAGCCACACAATTTTCTATATTAAAGAATTGATGAGACTTCATGGTGAACCCATTTTATATTTTTCTTATTGAGATAGAATTTTACATTGAAATTTTGGATGATTCATAATATGGATCATGACACTAAGATTTATATGAGGAATTATAATCATCCTAAAAATAATATATGATCTAAAATATTGATACAATCATTTGAAGACATATTTAAGTAATTGTCTCTCAAAATTTAGTGTGTATAGGATATATAACTACCTTTTGTAGTGTATTCCTCTAATAATTGATTTCATTAAAGTAATTTAATGGAATCATATGAAGTATTATATTGCAAGAGATGTCCCACTCTAACTTCTTGAGATGATATTGGTGATATGAACCTTTTATGCTAATAACATGTCAACGATACAGTGATGAATGCAATGGATATTATGGAAAAAAATTTGAATATAAATTTAGGAGAAACAGTAATGTCTAATATTATATAAACAATTTTGAATTCTATGATTGAGATTATATTTTTAGGATTTTATGTCCATGTAATTGTGGTATGTGGTTTGAATATAATGGTCAAATAAGCCCCATGTACATCAACTCCTCTAAAATTCATTAATTGTATGGATTTATTTATTATAATTTTTAAATATTCAAAATCCTATCAATAGTTTATGATATGTTCCATATATAATTTCTATTGATGTACATGCCAGATCCAATGAATTTTCTCACCTTTATAAAAATAGATTTTTACCAGGTCTATATTACTATGAGGATTCCATATATAATTGATATACAAGAGAGAAAATAGTAAGGGATTAGATCAAATATTATGTAAAGGTACTCCAAAGAAATAAAAAAGGGAGGAAGAAACATTGTAAACATATCATGTTTTAATGATGAACTACAATTATCTGTTTAGAAAGAAGTGACATGAATTTTTTAAGAATTTTTTTGGATGAGGGTAGAATATAACAAACAAATATTCTAGAATATATTTATTTTATAATATGGCTATTTATTTTTATATGTTTCAGTACAAGTTACAAAGCCATATCTTGTGTTTCATAGAGTAATGAATTTCTTTGATATATTGTCTTACACGCAAGACAATGTTTTGAATCATATTTTCAATATTATTATATAAATATTCAATTAATTCTCTAAAATTATTTTTTAATTTAAAAATGGAAGCAGATAACTTCTAAATAATTATGTTTGAATTAATTTGTTTATAATTAAATTAAAATTAAAATAAAAAACAAATTGAATATAGGAGAAATGTTTTTATAATGAATTCTTTAGGTTCTCAAAATGATATTTATCTTAATAATTTTAATTCATTAAAATTAATTAATGATATTAATTGAATATATATAATATATATTAAATAAAATATCTTTATTTTCATAAAATATATCTTATTGGAATAATATAAGATTAAATTCAATTTTCTTCATAAAAACATGTCTTTTTATAAAAGCTAGTTTTACCCCCTTTTAATGGTGCACTTGTTTTAATACCAAATGTTCTAAATTTTATAATTATTATTCTAAAAAATGATATCTATTTTGGAACATTTAATTTAAAATATATTTTATGGTGAATCCTTTATTTATTTTTGATAATTATCATGATTTGATAAATATTGAAAAGAATGAATTTAATTCAAACCTGACATTTCTTTAAAATAATTTATAATGTAAAATTTGATTATAAATTGGTTTTAATATTACATTAGATCAATTTTAAATATATTAATCAAATTTAAATCATTTGAATCAATTTAAGAGTAAATTTTCATAAAAATTCTTTAATAATATTGAACTTTTCACTTTTAAAACAAGATTTTTCATCACGTTAGTGAGGTAAATTTTAAATTAATTCATTCACATCTATTGGATGAGTTAGATAAAAATGATTTAATATTTTAAATAACCATAAAATAAAATTTTTAATATTTCAAAAATAATTATAATCTAAATTGATTATCAAAAACAATTAATGGTAATCATATCGATTAAGGTACAAATTAATTTACATAGTGGTTAATCGTAAATTATAAGGTGTGGAAATGAATAAAAAAGCATAAAAGACCCATTAAATGTAAATATTTCATCAATACCACCACTTTTTTTGAAAATGATTCATTATTGGAGGAACAAGAGGTATTTAGGACATCCCAATATAGTTTTCCTTTTTGTATTAACAGGAATTCTAATCATTGTCAAATATAAAAGATGACATATTCTACTCACTTATTCAAACATATCATTCCATTTAGAATATATATAAAAAACCGAATTAAACTATCATATTATCCCCCCATCATCCCAGAACCCTTATTTTGTTGTGAATTCAATATTAATAGTACATTATAGAAAACATTTTATGTGTACCCAAAGAAGAGGTAATGTTCTTCTAATAGTGCTTTTATTTTATTTACACATACACCACAATATAATATTTTAATATATAAACTATATATGGTCCATAGTATCATAAATATAGTAATATTTCCAAATTTTATGCCACAACTCTAAAACCACACCAACAACCATTAAATGGTTTATAAATAATCATTTGCATGTATAGTGGCATATCTCTTAGAAAACTAATGTCATTCATTTTTTCCATTACCACAATTCAAGTATGGCCATAATGATTGAAATGAATTTTATTTATTATATTTATTATATTTATTATATTTATTATATTTATTATATATTTATTCATTTTTTGTTATTATATAACACATACCATCATACTTTCCCTTTTTTGAATAGATAACACCATTTCACTGTATAGAAAACTACTGCCTCATGAGGCGATGTGATTCGTTCACACATTTCCTAAAATGTATTAAGTATCATTTTAATAATTTATAAATTATACATATGAAATAACGATTTTATTTGTAATGATTGTACATAATTATATATATATATATATATGTCATAGTAACATCATGGAATTGTGGTGAAAGGAAACTATGTTAGGGATAGTTCAAATAATCATTGAGGTTTAATTATAGAGGAATAAATCAGTATTTAACAATAATAACCAATATGGTATGGTAAATAATGGATGAAAAATTCTTTTTTAATAACATGTATTCTTGAATATATATTTAATATTTAATATGGAAATGTAAGTATATGAATAAAATTTAATTTTATCAACAAACATAGAATAATGGTCATCAATAGATTTTATATTAATTAAACTTTCACGGATAATAATAATTATTGAATCTAAGGACATGATTATTTATTGGATTTCATTTCTTAGGAACATGAATGCCACTATAATTATGGTATACCATGCATAAATATTAAATCTACAAGTTAAAACATGTTTAATTTGACTATCTCGTTTTCTTAATGAGACATCTAATAATCATTAAGGAGCTATATAATAGATGGTCCCAACCTGAAAGTACATGCCAAAATAATTCAATGTTTATCAAATAATAAATTTAGTTCATAAAAATATTTCCCAATAGAATATATTTATTGAGTAAATAGTATATATGTATCAATATATCCCCAAATAATAAAATAACACTCATAGAAAAACTATTTGTAAAACAATTATAAGGTATGGGAAATAGTTATATAGATAATATATAATGTGGATATATATGGAAAATTTAATGTTTTTCGATCAATAGAAAGTGAATAACTCAAGGGAAAGCTATTGACTATGAAAACTATTAATAAAAGTTAACATCTATACAATCCATATTCAAAATTATCATAATCCAAACAATAGAATAAGAAGAATAGAATAAATATTATTTATACCAGTGAGAGTAAGGATAAGGGTTGTATTTATTAATGATTGTAATTTCAACAAAACTATTTTGAAAAATATAATTTTATAAAAAGAAATTTTTTATAATTGAAATCATTATTGAAATACTTCTCTATAAAATAGTCTTTATAAATAAATCTTAAAAAATGTAAAATTTATAAGGAAGTATCAAAATAATGACAGCGCATACTTCAGTATTAGGTAAAAAAAGAATTAATTTTACACTATAAAAATATTTTAAACATACCTTATTATGAAAATGATAAAAATATTCCATTGAAAATATTTTGTAAAAAATAAAAATTGGTAACATTTCTTTTTAATAACACATTTTGAAGATGATTAATGAAATAAAATTGAAAATATTTTTTGAAAACATTGTTTTGGATGAAAGAATGTTTTCTACATAAGAAAAAACCAAAATTTAGTTTATTTTACAAAAAAATCTAAATCATTTTAGTTATTATAGAGTGAAAAACCATATTGTTACATGAAAATAATAGTGATTTACTGAGGAATATGAAAACAAAATGATTTGTTAAACCTGATCATGTATTTATTAGTATTGTAAATTATATTATAATCAATTAGGAATAATATTATATTGTGATGTATAGAATTTAAAAGATCATAACATTGAAATGGGAATCAATAAATGTTTCGATTAAGTGGATTCTTTATTTGATACAAATGAATATCATTCAATCATTTCAACTCATGATATGAATATTATAAATATATTACAGATTATTTATATTATTGTATGTATATTACTACAACCATCATAATGAAGAATAATTAGGGAAAATGTTTTATTTATTTATTTTCCTCATTATTTTATATCGAGCATACCATAAAATTTATAGATGCTGAGTTGAAATCTCTATATGTCATTTTGATGAGAAATTTGATTGTTTGTAATAAATCCTGGATTTATTTTTATCATTGATTGGTTTTTATGTTTCCCAATTTGATGTGTCTTATTTTAAGGTAGAATAGTACCCATGCTCAAATAGAGATAGACCTAATAGTATATATTTTTGGATGTCAGATCAATGTATTCTTTTGATCTATATAAATAATCCTTGAATGATGATCTTGCTACATTATTCATTTAGTTTCTTAATTTTTCCCGTTTTTAATTTTTATTTTCCATCAGTAACTGAGGTAATGAATTTTATTGATTTGATTCACCATAATCAACCAATATCTATACATTATTAACACATTTTTCTATCTTAAATGAATGTTATAGACACTCAATTATATAATATTTTGGTGAAGGTATTTTTATGTTAGAGATTGCCACATTTGTTGGTTCATGGTCTATTTTATATAAAATATAATTAAATGATTCACCTATGTGTGTATTAACAGATTCTTAATCAATAAAATTTAATGATAAGGTAAATGTTTCACATATTTATAATATTTTTGATTAGTTGAATAGCGAAATGTGGGTTTTGATGACAGATCATTGATTTATTTATCGGTAGTTGAGAAAAAATTAATTCTACATTCATAAATACACCTTTTGGAAAAGTTATTTATATTATCAGTATATTGTATTTCAAATTTCTCAAACCAA
This sequence comes from Viscum album, assembly GCA_963277665.1. Lineage (NCBI taxonomy): Eukaryota > Viridiplantae > Streptophyta > Magnoliopsida > Santalales > Viscaceae > Viscum > Viscum album. The sequence continues at coordinate 374,367,179 of OY728134.1, forward strand.
TAACCCCAATGTTTTAATTACTTTTATGAACATGATTTTACACAAGTATAGTTGTAATTGGATGTGGACTTTGTTGGTGAAATCATGTTTTACTATATAACTGAGGAGGATCATGTGTGGCATTTCAATAAAATAATATAATTATTGATAAATCACTAAATTTAATCTAATATATCCATATGTAATATCTATATTTAGAAATTAATGTTCTTGGTAAACCTGGTCTAATAACATATTGTTTTAGTTTATCCTAAAATGGTGATATCTATTATGACATGGGAACAACCACCTGAATTTTTTTGAGAATCAGATGTTATTGTGTTTATCTAGAAATTATTTCCATATTATAAAGGATTTATAAATTATGGATTCTCCGATGAGTAGTATTACACAAAAGTAATTAATATATTCATTGGATGAGAAATGATAGAGTTATTTTGTTGAATTGAACCTTATTTTAACTTCAATGTTGGTGTGGACTCTTCCAGAGCACATACAATGCTATGTATTCTACTATGATGGATCATGTTTGGGATTAGGTTGTAGTCTTATATAGTGATAATTTTTTTTCATATTTATCTAATTATATTAAGACAAATATAAAATTATCTAAAACATTAACATAAAATATATTCAGTTTTGAATTCAACTATGAATTGGTGATATTTACTCTTTGGAAAATGGTTTATAATGTGTTATTACCATAAGATCATGAGATATATCTTCACTGAAAAAAAATATCCATTTGAGAAATTGGGTATATTACTTTTGATATTTTTAAATCTGTATAATAGGGAGAGGTAATTTAATTTTTGATGAATTTTTTAGGAATTTCTAATGATGACTATGATAGAATCATATGATGAGTGCAACATGATGACTCTTTTTCTATAGTGTCATATTGGAGTTTCAGAAATAGGGGATGAGGTTACCTTGTATAGCCCTCGGTTGATATATTTTATTCTCATGAAATTTCATCTAGAATAGAATAATGATAATGAATTCAATAGAATTAGAAACTATCTTTGGGGCGTGGGAAACTATTGTTTAGGGGTTATTCTCCTAGAGGGTATCCTATGTTTTTGGGTCTGGTATTTTGTACCATTTTATATGAGGAATTATGTAATGGGGGATTCCATAATTCCTAGTGGGATGTCCACCAATGATCTATAAATATTTTTTATGTCAGGTTTCAATAATTCTAGTGGTTGTTTATGAGACCATACATTGTTGATTTTGTTCTACACTGCTATAATATTAAATAGATTGTAGTTGATAGTTATATAAATTCATGATTTCATCTTTCACTTCTAGTACAGACAAGGAAGCGGGATCATATTTCTATACCATTTATTGTTGGGTTTCACACATGTCCATAGAAATAATAATTTTATATCTATATTGATTGATATTATTGTTATATACTATCCCATTATATACATTAATGATACAACCACCTTTGAGGAGAAGATAAATCTCTGTGTGGGATATAATTTTCATTTACCTATAGATTAATCTACTATTGTATCAAAAAATCAACCACTTTTTACAAATCTCTCATAGATATTCCTTTTAAAGGATCAAGGATCAAATGTCTTATTGATTATGTCATATCTTCTTTAGAAGGATGGAAAATATAGAGTGACATAAAAATTCATGAGGATGTTCTTCATTCAAGCATCAGCAATTTTAGTGGAGTTTGGAAGGAATATTTCGGATTGGTTGAGTTTTTATATGACAATATTTCTAGTCTAAAATCAAAACAGATCATTTTTAGTCCTTTTATAGACATCATTTTAAATGTTCATTTTGTTGGTTATAGATCGGTGGATGTTCCATGGGTTGATAGATATGGGTTCGGGAGACAAAAAAAATTAATTCTTTTTAATATATGGATATTGATGATACTTTTCAGGCATTAAACTTATGATTTTTTTGGCATAAACCATTAGAGTTTATTGTGTGTGACCATGCATTTTTTAAATTTTCACTGTATTTGGGTCATCAGGTGATTGGAGGTAATGGATGTATACTCATTTTTTCCGGTGTCTGTTGACGTTATTGTGTTGGTGGGGAATGTTATATACCATTTTTCACTTATACCATAGTTGATGTTGATATATGAAATTTTCTATTTGTCTCATCAATGAAATTATGTTCCTGATCAGTCACATGTTTGTTGCTGGATTGATCCTCATGTTGATCCAAATTTTATCCTTACGAAGCATTCGATTTAGATTATTTATTTTGAGACCATTTTGCATGGTTGTAAGATGATATCATTGGTTCATTTTAATTTTAGAATTGCTTTTATTCTAATTATATGTTATATTTTGACGCGCCATTGAGATAGAATTGGCGTCATCTCTTTTATATGTAATATATTTTATCAGATTTCTAGACAAAAAAAGATTTAATAGAGGGAAGGTTATGACACCATATATAAATTCTATCAGGTATGTTATACAAATTTTAATGGTACTCCTTTTTTTGGTTGGGTAATTAAAAGAAGGAATTCAGAAGATATTTATAATGGTGAATAATAATATTATTTGGAATTTTAAGAATCAAACATGTAGCTTTAGAACCATATATGGGATTTAAATTAAGTGTAATTAGGTTACATTATGTGTATACATTTCTAGGAAGATTCCTTGAAGTCAATAGAAAACATTAAAGCATACGTTCTGAGTATAATTTAAACACTATATATATGTTATGAAATATATTTTTAATAAAAGTAAAAGGGGTTTAGACAAATGTGGGACATGGAAATTACATGACATGTAATTGGGTTACACTCCATCAAAAATTATGAGTGTTGGTTTAACGTCGTAATATTAGTGAACAATATTATTTTTCTCATTTGGGATTCCATTCTCTTTATCTAGAGGCTCTTCAAATGATAATTTTCATATCTAAATCCATCAAAATCATCTGTTTGATGGATTGATCATCATGTTGGTACCATTACATCACTCCAGGTGAGCAGTCTCCTTGTAGATTTTATCACTCTCTCATTCCCTGCAAATATTATAATATATTGTATAATAAATGATGGATCTGATCTCCATGTTGGTGAGTATTAAATATTGTATGAGTTTCTATGTCTTATGTTCATTCATTCATTTTATGGGATTTCCATTAGTGTGTTTTGAATCCAGGAAAATTGTATGTGGTTTTATTTTATATTGGTCAATTTATTAAACCATTCTTATATTGTTGATTGAAATTATGTTCAAATATTTTTTAAAATCCCAACACTATGAAAATTGGAAATGAAATTTATTTAGTATTTTTTTTTTTAAAACTACCAAACTCTAATGGAATTGGATATTTCAGATTATCTTATAATTTGTGGATTTAAAATTTAATTTTTAGGGAATATGGTTTCAATTGATTTGATTGAAAAAGTATGATTATTTATCTTTTGAAATGATAAGAAATGATAAAAATAAAATATTTTGGAATCAAATGAAATTGGCATGTGGAATCTAAATATAGGAAAATTGTTTTCTAAATTGATTTGAAATAATTTTTCAATTTCCAGAATGATTGAATGAGAACATGCAAGGCAAGAGAGATAGTATGGTATTTTGGATAAGAGGACTATAGAGATAACTCCCGAGAAATTGATTGATCATAAATAATCTAACAAAAAACCATTTTAGATTACATTATCTGTGATATAATATTTGTGTTCCCTATTTTTCATGTTCCATGGTGGAGTGTGAAAATAAATATCATGATCACTATTTTTAAATGCGTGATGAATATATAAATAGTAACTATCATAACACATGGATGGTGAACATGTTTCTTATAGTGATTTTTGTAATAAATATGTTGTTGATATAGAAGTATTTTAATCAGTCTTAATAATTTATATAAATAGTATTATATAATATTATTATTTTATATATAATGAAATTTTTTACAATCCTTAATAAATTAAAATCATGATTTTTTTGAATTTTTATTGATTATCCAGTCTGGATTTTATTGAAAATGATTGCATGCTTTTACCATAATTATTAAAAAGGGTTTTGTAATTTGGTCATGATGACATTTGTTTCACCTTCAGTATTTTTTGGTACTATAATGATGAATATTTATTGGTAATCATATAGTTGTTTGGATTCTATTACTATCTCCCTTTATATATTTTTGGCCATACAAATTTGTGTATGTTTCCATCTTCTATGCCTGTGAAATATTTGGTACTATTCATTTTTTCATAATTCCTGGTGCTAGTTTCCAACCCATGCAGATCAGGAACTCCGTTTGATATATGTTAGTGCTATCTTGGGTATCTAATTAATATGCTATCTATGATGGATAATGACAATTAGAATTTCATTAATAATCACATCAACATGAAATTTTAAAAATACTATTACGAATATTTCTATAATATTTAAAACAAATAGTCATTAAATGTATTTTCCAATAAAATATTTATGTTCCATAAATTTCCCCAAAAATTCATCAATCTTCGTGAATTATAATTACTTAAAACCTAAAATAATTTCTAAATTCATTAATCTTATTTTAATTATTAAAATAATTATCCCATGACCGTATCCATAAATCTTATGTTCCTAATTTACACTTTAATATAATATTTAACAATGTCCTTAGATGTTTCTTTCTTTTTGTAACCCAAAAACCATTGGTAAAAAAAATTATAATTTAATTTTTTAGAATCCAAATACTTGAATAATTCATCCATTTTATTTCCACATAAGTCATTTCATTGTCTACAGTTTATCCGAGGTTATACATTGTCGATATCATGTCAAATACTTCAAAATGGTTTGTAAAGAAAATGTTAATTATCTTAATCATTTCAATTGGGACAGTCAGACCCGTTGCGTTGTAAGGACCGTTATCATATACCCAGTTATGCTCAAGTAAATAGTGATGTGCACTTTTCAGTGTAATTACCCATAATTACATATGTTATATAACAACATCCACTTTTCCTGTCTAAAATGGGATTATTTTAAGGAAGAAACACATAATATCCACCTAAAATAAAAATTATAATGTTATTCTATATTTTACATCAATTTCAATATTATGGTTATGTTCCCTAATATATGCTTTTTTAAATATATTTTCCATGGTTTCTACTAAACATTACCTAATACCCACTGTGAGGATCCCAACCCCAGAGGCACAAATCAATTTTCTAACACCACTAAATTGTAAAATATATATAATTAAAATCACATAGGAAAGGTGAAAACATAATCACATGCCATTTAATTAATAAACATATAATAAAATGAATCTATAGAAAATTTGAATTAAAATATATCGTGGATAATTATTAATAACATAATTATATATGTAATAAATGATTAATTATTAGACATTATTTCTCTAGAAAATGAAAAACACTAATTTCATGATCTATCATACACACAATATAATATTACAAGTAGAAACCCATTTAATTTGGCCTATTGATTTCTCTCATGATACCTATTGATGAATCTAGGAAATATATAAAGTCTAGGCCTTAATAATCAATAAATTCCAAACATATTTTTAATATATATAATAATTGATTTTATTAATGAATGATATTCCCTGACATCAAATATCTATATTGATAAAAATTTATACATTTAAACATATTTATTCAATTAATCAATTAACTATAAAATTAAACTATATTTATAATAATGGTATTTTTTTTGAATTTATCTTATCCATGTTTAGTAATAAAGAAATTATTTTGAAAGATAAATTTAATTTGTTACTTGATAGTGAATAACTCCGTGGTATATTAATGGCTTTAATAAAATTACATGAAGTAAATGTAAATACTATCCTATTTCAAAATATTCATCTTCTATCCTGGGAAAAAAATTAATTTTATTAATACATAATATACCACCTAGAATACTAAAAAGAGTTATTTTTATAGATCAATTAAAATGAAAAATATATATTTAAAAATATTACAGAGGAAAATTTCATTATCATTTTGAAAAATGTTTTAAAAAATAACATTCTATGAAAATTACAATTAAATTTTTTTCGTTAAAATGATATTCTTAATATATTAAATGTTTAATCAACGAAATTATAGTGGGAACATTAGGCATATGATTAAATAGTTCTATGCATCTTGAAAAAGTAGAAGGAATTATCTAAATAAGAAATATTTAATGGAACCAATGTGAGGAATATGCCATCTAAGAATTATGAATAAGGTAATGTTTCAATTATGACTAAGAAAATGAATCATTTTTTAACATTTTAAATATTTTTAAATAACCTCTCTGGGATATTTTTGAAGCTATTTGGGGTATGATATAGGTGAATTATGAGAGGCCACAATGACTGAAAATGTAAATGAATGAATGCATACATTGTTATTCAATGTTACATCTGAGTGGAGGTGGGGAAACATAATAGAATTCCACAAGAAGTAAAGGAATATACCAATGAAGGGTCCAAGAGGCAATGTCCATGATTATGTAATTACTATAACTGAGGTATAAGTACACAATATTTTGAGATAATATACATTAATACTATATTAAAATTTAATAAAATGTATTATTTGAATATTGATCGTCAATATATTTTATATAGACCCATTTTTTAAAATATTTTTAAACATCCCTTCTTTTTTAATAAAAGAGTTATCAAAATATATTCTTAATGGAAGTATCATTAAAAGAAATATGTGTCGAGAAGAACCAATTAAGACAAAAAAAGGTTCTTTATTTGAAACATTTATTATCATACAAAGATATGAATTCAATATAATCCATATTATGTAATGGATTTAAAAGTACGATCTAAAAATAAAAATAAATAATAAGTTAATTTGGATTTTGATGGAACATATAGAATTCCTTATAATTATATAAGAAACGTCATTATATGATTATTATCTATATTCACAATAATTATATGTACTGAATAGTTTTTAGGGGTATGAAGAGAAAAAATATCTATAGATCAATACGGTTATCTTCAAATTGAATATGTTGTCATTATATAAGAAGAGGGTGATTAATTTCTTACAGAATTGCCTTGAAATACCATAATATCTGATGTTTTATTTTCAATTGATTTAATTACCAATGTAAGAATGATATTAATGTTTCCCTATATAATTATTCTTGTATATTTATTGGGGTTGAGGACAAAACTAGAGGATTTGAGTAATGATGGATTTATTCACACTAATATTTCAGCATGTGGGTCCATGTTCCCATCAATTAGAAACAATTTTGACCCATGAGGTTGTCAGATGTTTATAAGAAATTCAATTCTATTACAATGAATAAAATATCTCATCTTACTCACATTAATGAGTTGTTTGATGAACATCACAATGCCCTATATTTTTTAAATATTTATTTTCATTTTGGGAATAAATAATTTTTTGTAATTAATGAATACATCACAAACACAACCATTCTCAGCGAGGTTTGGATATTATTAGTTTAGAATATTGTTTTTTATTGACTTATACATCATCTAATATTATAGATCTAAGTGATATTAAATTCAAGAAATATCTTGTTGATTTTTATGGAGTGCATTGATTTTATTCTGTTATATTATAAAAACCATTCAATCTTATAAGGAATTAATTATATGGGAAGTTTAATAACTATTATTTTTAGCTTCAAGAATTTTATATTCATCATAATATTGTCTAAAAATGTACCTCAATTAATTTGGTGTAGAAAAATGAAGACATTGAAAGTCCTAATCCAATGAATAAAAGTTATGTATATAGTTTCTTTGGATTGGAAGTATTTTATATTTAATTAATTTATAATTTTTTATATTTGGACTACCCATTTACCAATATTACATGAAAATGGGTTATTCATGATTGGATGATGGAACATGGAAAATGTTTTCATAAAATAATAATGATATTGTTTAATAAAATAAATTTTACTATAAATTTTGAAGTGATGAATTTGATAAATATAGTGATGTATCATAGAATGGAAATAATTATTTTCTAATAAAAAATGATTATGTAATGGAATATTAATCAAGGATGTTGAAGACTCATTAAATCAACTAACAAACTCATGATTTGGAGTTCACATCTATGATATTTTCTTACAGTATTTGGAGACACTATCTCTATGGTGAAAGAGGTCATATATACATGGATAATAATATCCTGAAATACTTCTTTTCATAGAGAGAGATCAATATATGAAAAGGTTGAAGGATCAAGGTTATCAATGATTATTAATTATGAATACACTACCACCTTTGAAAAGAAAATAATGTAGGGGATGGATTGACTAGGAAGGATAATAGACTTATCACCAAAATGATGATTGATAGGTCACTAATGTTCATAGTTCTAGAAAATATTTATATGTGACATAACAAGGAAGTGGATAGATCAATAATTTTTCAAATGATTGAAGGAAAATCATTATAATAGATTATAATAATAAAATGTGAGATGATTACCTTTATAATAATATGAAAAATGTGAATGAAAAGAAATTAATAAACAATAATTGTGATGATGTTGCCCTAAAATATCGACAAGGAATAATTGTTACATTATAATTTAAAAACAATGAAATCTTTTGAAATATCATAAAGATAATACTTTTCAATACATCTAGGTAGTAAAAAAAAAGTACCGGTATTTTCTAGAACATTGTTTGTGGGATAACATGATTTAGTAAATTACTAATTATGTGTCCAAATGTTCAGCTATCAACAAGTAAATTCAATTTGGTTGCATCTCAGAGGTATTATGCACCATTTTATTATTACTAGGTGTCAATGATATGAAATCACAATGGATATTTTCTTGGGACTATCAAATACTCATAGAATGAATAATATAATTGTGTTTACCAATTATTTTTGAACCAAATCATTATATTTATTCTCTATATGAGATGATTTACCACTTAAGAGCCTCACAAGGTTCTATATTAATGAATTTTTGAGATTTCATTGTGAACCCATATTATATTTTACTTATTAAGATACCATTTTACGTTGAAATTTTGGAAGATTTTAAAGATGAATCATGATACTAAGATTTATATAAGGAATTCGTATCATCCTAAAACTAATGGATGCTCTGAAATATTGATACAATCATTTGAAGACATATTTATGTAATTGTCGCTCAAAATTTTCTATGTGTAAGATATATAACAACCTTTGGTGTTGTATTCCTGTAATAATTGATTTCATTCAAGTATTCTAATGGAATCATTTGAAGTATTATATTAAAAAAGATGTCCCACTGCATCTTCTTAGGATAATATTGGTGATATGAAACATTTATACTAAGAATTTGTCAAATATTCATTGATTATTGTAAAGTATATTATAGATCACTTAATAGAATCTAAATTTAGGAGTAAGATTAATGTCAAATACTATATAAACAATTTTGAATTCTATGTGGGAGATTATATTTTCATGATTTTTAGTCCTTGTAACAGTGTTATAAGGTTTGAATATAATGGTGAAATTAGCCCCATGTACCTCAACACCTCTGAAATTCATGAATGTGTTGGATTTATTTATTATAATTTAAAAATATCGAAAAACCTATAAATAGTATATGATAAGTTCAATATAAAATTTCTATGGATGTACATTCCATATCCAATGCATTATCTCACCTCTATTTAAAAATATTTTAACCAGGTCTATATTACTATGAAGAATCCACATTGAATCGATATATCAGATAGAAAATATAGAGATATTATATGAATTTTCTAGTAAAGACAATATATATGTATAAAAAAGGGGGGATGAAACATGGAACTATATCATGTTGTAATGAAGAACAACAATCATCTATTTAGAAGGTAGTGAAATGAATTTTTTATGAATTTCATTGTATGAGGGTTGAATTTATCAAATCAATATACTAGAATATATTTATTTTAGAATAAGGTTAATTATTTTTTTATGATTCTGTACAAGATACAAAGACAAATCTTGTGTTTCATAATGTAATGAGTTTCTTCAAAATATTGTCTTACATGCAAGACAATGTTTTACAACATATTATTATTATTATTATATAAATGTTCAATTAAGTCCGGAAAATAATTTTTAATTTTATGAATAGAATCAAATAACATATAAAAAATTATGTTTGAATTAAATTTTTATCAATTAATTGAAATGAAAATAAAAAGGAAATTTAATATAGGTGAATTGATTTTATGAAAAAATTATTTATGTTCTCAAATTATATTTATCTTAATAGTTTTAATTAATTAATAATAGTTAATGATATTAATTGAATATAAATAATATATATTTAATAAAATTTCTGGATATTAATAAAATATATCTTATTGGAATAATATAAGATCATATTCAATTTTTTTCATAAAAAACATGTCTTTTTATCAGAGGTAGTTTTAACCCCTTTTAATAGCACGCTTGGTTTAAAACCAAATTTTCCAAATATTATAATATTATCTTTGAAAAATAATATCTATTTTGGGACTTTTAATTTAAAATCTATCTTGGGTTATTTTTTTTATGTTTTTGTGATAATTATCATGTTTTGATAAATATTGAAAATAATGAATTTAATTCAAACCTGACATTTCATTAAAATATTTTATAATGTTAAATTTGATTATAAATTGGGTTTAAAGTTACATTAGATCAATATTAAATATATTAATCCAATTTACATCATTTGAATCAATTTTAGAGTAAATTTTGTTAAAAGAATTTAATAATATTGAACGTTTCACATTTAAAACCTGATTTGTTATCACGTTACTGGGATAAATTTTATATTAATTCGTCCACATCTATTGGAAGTGTTAGATAAAAAGAATTTCATATTTTAAATAACTTTAAAAATATTTCTAATATTTCAAATCTAATTATTATCTAAATTGATTATCCAAAACACTTAATGGTAATCATATCGATTAAGGTGTGAATTAGTTTACAGAGTGGATAATCGTAAATTATATGGTGTGGAAATGATCCAAAAATCATAAAAAACCCTTTGGATGTAAATATTTCATCAATAACCCCACATGTTTCAAAAACGATTCATTATTGGAGGCACATGAATTATTTAGGATTTCCCAATACAGTTTTCCTTTTGGTATTTACATGAATTTTAATCATCATAATCTATAAAAGGGGACACATTCCATTCACATATTAAAAAATATCCTGCCATTTAAAATAATTATAAAATACCAAATTAAACTATCATTTTATCCCCCAATCATCCCATAAACCATATTTTTTTGGTGAATTCAATATTATTAATACATTAGAGAAAAGATTTTGTGGGTATCCAAAGAAGTGGTAATTTTTTTCTAATAGTGCTTTTATTTTATTTCCACATCCAGCAGAATTATATATTTTTAAATATTGACTACATATGATCATCAGTATCATAAATACAGTAATATTTCAATATTTTATACGAAAAATATAAAACCACACCAACATCCATAAAATGTTTTATATATAATCATTCGTGGGAATAGTGGCCAATCACCTCGCAAACTACTGTCATTCATTTTTTCCATTACCATAATTCATGGATGGCCATAATGATGGAAATGTATTTTATTTATTATATTAGTTATATTTATTATATATTTATTAATTTTTTGTTTTTATATATCATATACTATCATACATTCCCTTTTTTGAATATGATGACATCATGCACGTGTGTAGAAATATACCACCTCATAAAGCGATGTGATTTATTCACACATTACCTGAAATGAATTAAGTATCATTTTAATAATGATAAGTTATACAAATGAAATTATGATGATATTTTAGTGATAATAAATAATTATATATATATCAGTCATAGTAAACATCATGGAATAGTGGTGAAAAAAATTGGTTGGGGTATGTTCAAATGATCAGTTTGGGTTAATTATAGAAGAATAAATCAGTATATAACAATAATAACCAATATTGTATGGTAAATAATGGAAAAAAATTCACTTTTAATAACATGACTTCTTCAATAGATATGTCATTAATAATTATGGAAATGTAAATATATGAATAAAAAAAATTATCAATAAACATAAAATAATGATCATCTATAGATTTTATCTTAATTAAAATTTCATTGATAATAATTTTTATTGTTACTAAAGACATGATTATTTACGTGGAGGCCGATTTTGGTGGAGTACGGAAAAACCGGCTACACATCATTTACATTACAAATACACGCCGTGTACTTTTCTTTTTTTCTCTAAATGAACTAGGGTGATGCATGATGCACAAAAACACCTCCTTCTAGGGGTCGTTCATCCGAGAGTGATCTGTACGGAAAAATCTTCAAAGATCTCTTGTCTTTTCTTCCGTTCTCCGATTCGAGCATAGTCAAATGTGATGGAATCACACCTGTAAGATCTTCTTTCTTCATGAGATTTTTTTTTATTCCTCTCCATTTCCGAGTTATCATTGGTTGAACGTTTTGTGCATTTTCTCAGATCTATGAAATTCTAAGGGGAATCAATCGTTGTGGTTCACAGATATCGATCTCCTAGGATCGAGGTAGTTTGTTTGTGCCTTTATGTTTAAAGTTGATGAGTATTATGTGTAAATTTCACAAATTCCCTTGGGTGGGGAATTGTGGGTTTCTTATTTTGCCCATGTTGTTTGATTGCATTGCTTGATTTCTGTAGTACAGGATTATGATTGTGAGTAGAGTAGTTTATTTTGTTCTCAGGTCTCTTTTCCATGCTTGTTTTTCTTTTTGGTGTTTTCCATTTTCCATGACTAGTTGTAGGATAGTGGAACTATTGCAGTTTGTTACAGTTGAGCATTAGACTGATAGACATGTAGTTCTTGAAGTTTACTTGGATGATTTATGCACACTTAGAATGTTTACTTCCGCACAGGACTGTGAGTACCTAGTGTAGCAGACCATAAAGAGAATGGACGTAATTGTTTCTCCAGAATGTCTTTTAAATAAAATGCGAGACCACAAGGGGAATTGAAGATGATTGCTTTCTCAGAGAGTCTGTAGTTCCTCGACGCATGCCACAAGGGGAATGAGACATTGAGTTCTTCCCCAGAGAGCCTTTAGTATGATACGAGACTATAGGTGGAATTGATGGTGAGTGCCGCCTCAGAGAGTCTATTTAATTTCATAGATGAACCAGAGGGATGAGACTGTATGTGCCTCTTATGGTTTGCTAGTACTTATTGGATGATCCATAGGGGTTAGGCTGTGAGAGCCACCCTGAGGGTTACATGTTTCCTTTTGATGCTGACTGTTTATTTGTGTACTATTTCTGTTAGAACTGTGGATTGTAGGTGTTTGTGCTTTCTTGTTTACTTATTCTTGTTTTATTTACTGCCATGTACTCATTGTATATTAGGCACAATTATTTGGGTTATTGCCTACTGGGATTGTATCTCACACCCTATTTGTGCCATGTTTTTGGGGCCAAGCAGACTATGTTGTTGCATGCGTAGAGAAGGGAAGGCGCCCTTCTACTTCAGGTTCATGATTGCACTGGAGTTTGAGAGCATGGGACCGAGTCGTGGCTTGTGATGCTGAGGAGTTTACTTTGATTTCATTTTCACTTTGTTTTCAGTTGTACTTCATCATTATGGTTTGTTTACTACTTTCCATAGACGAATGTACCATGATGCATCATCATTTCTTTATACATTGTTTCCGCTGTTCGGTTTAGTTGTTGTATGTTGTTTATGGTTGTTCTTCCACTATATACACTACCGACTAAGGGCATAGTTTCCCCATTGAGTCACCAAGGCCCTCGATGCTAGTTGACAGCCTATAGAATTCGGGGAAACGTGTTTGAGGTCATGTGGCGAACCGAGTACAGGGCACCAGTGGAGGGGCTCCAGATTCGGGATGTTACAAAGTGGTATCAGAGGAGTTATTTTCTCTTTCATTACTATTTGGAGACCTTAGCCAGGGATATGAGATATTCGGTACTTTCTATTAAGCTGGGCTCGGGGGTAGCTAACACGTGTACATGGAAAATCCATACTACCTCTTTAATTGTAGTTTCTGGTTTTGAGATTTTATGGTTGATCTGATTTCACCTAGAGTGATTCACATGACGTGTTCTATTATTGTTTTGATATTTCATTTCTATTTATACCACAACCCGATGAGATTAGGGTATTCCATCTCATGCAACATATATGAACTTGTATAATCACATGCCATGCATTCGTACCATGTTATCTAGGGTGCATTAGAGATGCATTCTGTTGTGATAAACTTCATGTAGATTATGCATGCTGTTGGGATATATGCTTGATAGATCCCCTATTGATATGTTAGAGATCTAATTGTTTTCTCTTGTATGTTACTGTAGGATATGCCATGCTTTGATTTGTGGGGAGTATGGGCCCTCACGAATTGGAATTTGGCACCTCTTTGCCATGTTTTTAGTGTTTCTGGGGTTCTATGCAGATTTGGAGCTTCTTCCCAGAAAAAACCAGAATAAATGATGTGTACATTTTGGATACATGCTGTGTAGTTTTCAGGCCATGTCACTGACCATGTGAGCATAGCATGGTGTCGTGAGAGTAACTTTCGAAACATGTCGTGTATGGTAAGCACACATCGTGTAGTAATGAGACATGTACCCGGCCGTGTCACTAAAAACACGGGTCGGGGAAGCTCAAGTAGCACACGTTGTGTTGTAATGAACATGCCATGTAATCCCTTCTAGGTTCTCGGTCATGTCACGAATAGTACAGGTCGGCGTGACCTTCTCTCAGACATTCCATGTTGCTTTTGGAGTACTTCGTGTAGTCTTCCCAAGTACCCCTCCGTGTCACGGACAACAAAAGACGATGTCACCTTGCATATACACACCGTGTTTGTTCGGATCACGCCGTGTAAGGTTCAGCCATGTAGACGGCCATGTGTTTAACAACACGGGCCACGATGCCTTGTCCACTACATTCTGTGTCCGCATTGATCATGTCGTGTAGTCTTAGTTGACGAAAACCGTGTGGGTTTGCCGTGTAAGGGACTCAGGTAGAGGATCAGTTTTCTTGTACACACCGTGTTTGGGGTCAAACACACCGTGTAGTTTGATGAGTACACAACTAGCTGGACAGGAGTACACACCCATGTTAGTGTCTTAAGAAGACATGTCATGTAGCTTTTATACAGGCCGTGTAGTAATGTTTTGTAAACTGTGTGTTTTCCATCCCAGGTTTCTGTTTTGTACTCTTGTGTTCTCTGTCCTTGTTTTCCTGATCTAAGGTTTACTTTTGATCTTTCAGAGCTATTCCCTTGAGGCTTCCTATGGTCATACGTCTATCATCATGCAATGATCAGATGCGAGACAATGTTGATCAAGGACATCCTATTGATCCTCCAGTCGGGCTGGCCTTGGCACATGCTGTTATACCAGATGCAGGCACTGATGCTCAGTTCAGTGAAGGTTTCATGAGGACGATTCAGGCCATCTAGGGAGCGCCGCCTCCTACAACGACTATGGCAGATTTGACGTTGGTTTTCCTGCAGCAGCATCCTACCACTTTATCAGGGGAAGGAGGACTTCAAGCTACAGTGTCATGGCTGGAATCCATGCTGACTATTTTCAAGCATCTAGAGACGCCTCAAGAGAGGCGGGTCAAACATGCTACCTACATGATACAAGACACTTCCTGTAGGTGGTGGGACATGATCTCACAAGCGCATCAGCAGCAGGCTATGGCTTGGGAGGAGTTCAAGCGTGTGTTCTATGACTAGTTCTACCCAGAGACCCCGAGGGCTGACCGAGCATGGGAGTTCATGAGCGTAGATTAGGGTACTCATTCTGTCATGGAGTATTCCTCTCGCTTCACCGAGATGAAGCATTTCACACCTCTCCGGGATGGAAGTGGGTGTTCATAACAAGGAAGTTTTAGGATGGTCTTATGAGGGAGATCCACTCACAGGTAATCATCTCCCAGTTAACATCCATCACTTCCATCGTCATGTCGGCACTGATTGTGGAGCGCAATCTGAGATACTCTAGAGCTGCGAACTGGGGTTGTTCTGCATCCAGAGTTAGTATTCCTCTAGATGACAGTAAGAAGCACCGTAGAGAGTCTAGGAGTGGTTACCCAAGGAATCATGATGCATCGTCAGGCAGCCAGGTGACATGCTACCAGGGCGGCCGGTCAGGGCACATGAGGCCGCAATGCTAGAGGGACCCCTTGGAGTTCTGATCTTGCAGCAAGATGGGTTACCTTCAGCGTTTATGCATGGTTTTCTCACCAGCAGCTCGTGGCCGAGGTTCTTCCATGACTCCTCATTCAGGAATAACACCACCATTTTCTCACCTATCGGGGAACTGGAAATCTTCCAGCCATTCGGGCCGAGGCGGAGGTCGAGGCCATGGCGGTCAGCCACCACTCTCTCAGCACCATCATGGTGGATCAGCTCAGAGTGGTTAGCTAGGGGCGCAGGGCCATGGTACATGCCAATATTTCACCGTGGAGCAGACTTATTAGAAGTAGGATCTCGACCCTTCTACAGTTTGAGGTATGATTTTAGTAGCCTCAGTTTTATATTCAGCTCTTTTTGATACTAGTGCTACGCATAGTTTTATCTCTATTGTTGTTTTGGAGAGCGTTGGGCTATGTGTCTTTTCTTATGCCGACTCGTTGACCCTAGACACACCTTTGGGGACGAGGACATATAGTGTACTCAATTGTAGATAGTTCCCTCTAGAGATTGCAGGGTATCATTTCTTATGGGATCTCTATGTCATAGAGATTACAGGATATGATGTTATCCTCGGAATAGACTGCTTGGTTCCCTACAAGGCAATCGTTGACTGTTACTGCTGCAGAGTGAGTTTTCTCTCACTAGAAGGTGAATCTTTTCTTCATAATGGCTAATGGGATGTTCAGGTGAGTCAAGCAGGACTCGAGCATCATGGGCTAGGAAGGGAGACAACCTAGATTGCTAGTCTTTATTTCGATGACTAGGGGACTTCATAGTTTGACTTTCCTCCATTGGTGGATCATTTTAGGGATGTCTTTCCAGAGGACATTTTGTGTTTTCCTCCAAAGCATGAGGTAAACTTTTCTCTCGAGCTCCAGCCAGGAGCAGCACCAGTGTCTATTCCTCAATATAGCATGGCTACACCTGAGTTGCAGGAGTTTAACAAGTAGTTGGAGGAGTTGCAGGAAAAGGGTTTCATCTGACCCAATACATCTCCTTGGGGTTCGCCTGTCATGTTTCTGAAGAAGGACGATGGTACCCTTAGGCTTCCTCTAGATTATCAAAAGATGAACCAATTGATGGTCACGAACCGATATCCCTTGCCGAGGATCGATGAACTTTTTGGTCAGCTTCGAGGATCCTAGGTGTTCTTGAAGATCTATTTGAGATCCGGTTATCATCCATTGCTTGTTAGACCATCAGATATACCTCTGACAACCTTCAGGATCAGGTATAGTCTATACGAGTATATAGTTTTGTCGTTCGGTCTCACGAATGCACCGGAAGTGTAACACCCTGAGATTTTATAAAAAATATTCTTTTTAATTTCATTAATGTCTTGTGTTGTATGCTACACCAAAAGGAGCTTGCACAACACGCATCATTGACTTTCCTTTCATTACACGCAATCACGAACTTCTTTGATAGCATGTGTAGTAAGCAATACCGAGTTTCACTAAACAACGATATGCTATTAAAATATTATTAAAACTAGCCGTTATGAATAGTAATAACCACTTTTTGAAATTTTGTAAATTTTATTTTTCAAAATGGATTTCATTTTTGTATTTGAAATATCGAAATTAGCTTAGTGTGAAATTTTGGTAATTTTCGGATAACTTTCATATTTTGATGAATAGTGGAAATTACTAAATTTTAATTAAAAACAACTTTTTCAATCGAAATAATTAATAGTGATAAATTATTAATTTTAGTGGTTTTAAATTATATTTAGAATATATTTTTACAATTTAATACAATAATGGTCATTGGATGTAATTTCACATTTAAACCACTTATAAACAAGTTTCAATCTTTTGATATTTATTATCTCTTAAAAACACGCTATTTGTTTTAACGATGGGAATTAATTTTTAAATTAGTTAATGTAACTGATATGTTTTGAATTTGGTAAAATAGACATCATTTTTGAGTTCATAATATCAAATATAGCTTAGGCCGAATTTTTGGCATTTTTTCTGAAAACTTTCAATTTTTGATGAATAGTGAAACCACTAAGTGGTAGTTAAAAAAACTGAATTGTTCATAAAACTTAATTTTACCGCTTCTGTGAGAGGAATTTAGATAATCCGAGAGACACGGATAATATCAAGGACTAAAATGTGGTTCAATGAGATGAAAATAATTTTTGATGAATTGTAACTTTTTAATTTTTTTTACCACGATTAAAAGTAAATAGGGTAATTAAGGGTAAAGATGATATTATTATTACCCTAACACATGTCCTAATTATATTGGATAAGTTTAATTCGACCGAAAACAATATTAGGAATAAAATATGACCATTTAGGCCCACTTGGATTAGATTAGGACATTTATTATTAATTTGTTAAAAGAAGGGTTAAAAGGGTTAAAATCAAAGATTATTTAATAAAACATTTTTAATATGGGGTTTTACATAAGATAAATTCTACTATAAATATTCATTTGAAAGCTAAAAAGATTTCCTACATAATGGTATTTTATTTGTAATTTTTAGACATTAAATAATTTAATTTATTTATGACACAATGATGATGCAGTAATTATCTTATTAATGAAATATTTATATAATTGATGTTATAAACACAAAAAATAAATGAAATTTGAGACTTTTTATGAATTCAACTAATTTTATAGGTTACTATGATGTATTATTGTTGATTTAATCAACTTGTTTAGAACATATAATTCTGTTATGACTTTCAAAAAAATCATATATTAAATAGTTTCAAAATTGACACAAAATAGTTTTTAAATCAAATATTATATTATTAATTGTTATTTTATTCCTAAAAATCTAAGGATCGGCCAAATGACTTAGATAAGGATATATATATTAATAATAAACTATTTGGGGTTCGTTTGGCATGTTATAGTAAGTGTATTAACCATATAGTGTAAGAAAACAAAAAGACACGGTAAAAGTTAAATTATTTAACTTAGAGTTAAATCTAATTGATAAGGGTAAAATAATAACCTAAACATGTCTAAATACTATTGGTTGATAGTATTTCGACCCATCCCCTCTTTACCTTCGAAATAAGACCCTTTGGAACCATTATAAACCGATTTTGACTTTAATATAAAATAATATTTTGAGATATTTATAAGGTGCCCCTCTCCTCCCTTATAAAAGGGCACCTCCTCCCCCTCCTCCTCACACTAATTTGAGCAGTCAAGCTCGGAAAAACCCTGCAAAAATCCCTTCTCTGATTCCCTAGAATAATCCTAGAGGTCGTGGTCTTCTTCAAAGACCAATCTTAGTTCCCTAAGTGGAGGATTCAAAGAGGCGTTTAAAAGAAGAGTTAATATCCATTACCGATCTTTTCAATTTCCTTCTTCTTCATCTTCTTCTTATTTAGTTGTTTCATGATAAAGTAATAACATAAGTATTACTTACATACTGATATGTAATTATAAATATGAAACAACCCTAATTCACCTTCTATCCATCCTACGGAAAAATGAAATCACCGCGCGTGCGTACGTACGGAATATCGTCTCCACGCCATGGTGTAATCTATTTTCCACCATCACCTTACAAGGATGTGTATAATGGTGTAATGAGTAACTATATATAATTATTATAAATTTATATTGATACTGAAATAGTATAAATACACTTAAATACAATTCCACGATCATAGGGATGATATCATCGCTCGTGCGTACGTACGGAATACTGTCTCCACGATGTGATGCGACTCGTTCTACATGATCATCATTACATAGTAATTATATTAATTAATTGAATGAATAAATATGATATATGTTACACTAATTCCATTATTTATATAAGGTATCTATAACCTTAAAATAAGAATAAGAATTTATTCGGCAAAACACGCATAAGAACAAAAGGCAATAAAGACCCGAGTAACAAGTAACAATAAAATATTACTAATAAGAAGCTAAGAATATGACCATATATGATATCATATCAATATGTATGATTCTGCAATAAGTCAATAACAGTATTTAAACCATTATACAGGAGTTTCGGACACGTACAAAGCAAATCGGACCTAAGGTAAGGGAAATATTACAATCTCATTTTTATCCGAGATTGATTATACTTTAGTATTTACTGGGGTGTATTTTATCATCCACATCCATGTTTCCTCAATATGTAATATTATTTCCATCCACATAAAAAATTTTAAATCCTATTTTACCCTTCGGAGAGTTTTTAGTAAAAGATATGAAAGAAATCTTTTGTCGTTTTTCGTACAAGGTACTTTTTTGACTTTTCCGACAAAAGTACGAAGAATGTTTTTTTTACTTATACGGCATGAATGGATTTTTAAAACATTATTTCCAAGAAGCTTACTTTACAAGTTTTTAAGTTTATTTTTAATCAAATTCATTTAGTTTAGAATTGTACGACATGTTATGAAAGAAAAAGTGTTTTTGAAGAAGAAATGATATTTTCTTCAAGAATGGAGTTCAAGTGTTTTATCAAAATTATTTTCCATCTAAGATAATAATGGTTTTTGTTTCTATCCCTAGTATTACATTGATTTTATTATGTTGTGATGTAATTATATTTATGAATTCCTTTATCTTATATGAATTGTTTTATCATGTCACGATGTTTAAGATTCCAATTTTTATTACATGGGTTATGCTATGATGTATGGTTTATGATATTGGGGCACACATAAGAATGGTATCATTAAGAGATGGGTGGGACCTATATCTCCCTCCAATGCATTGGGTAAAGATTTTATTTCTCATGAGATAGGCATGGCTGGAACGGTAGGTTATACTGGTTCAGTGAAATAGGACTGAAACGAGGGAGAATCGGTTCAGAAAGGGACTTTGTCCACTATTATAGTCTTGGAAATGAGTCTTGATTAACAAAAAATGATTCTCTATGATTGTGAGTGTATGCCACAAAGTTTCATGTTTTATGTTATGATTATTGGGGTTTACATTTCACTACTATGATTTATCCCATGTTATGAAATTATGATCTCTTTTGCATGTTAAGATTTCCAAAAGTTATGTTCTTATGTATATGATGTGAATGAAATTTATTTTGTTTACCCTTACTGGGCATTTGAGCTCACCCTTTTATGTTTACTTTTCCCCAGGATATAAAGAAAGGTTTTAGGTATAAAAAAAAGGAAGATCTTTATGGGAGATGTTGAAGATCATTCACCAGGATTAGAAGATTATATTCCGAGTTTCCAAAGACACTAAACTATTGCGATCCTTGTGTGTGTGTTTTTGTTATGTAATAAGTATTCCGCAAAAGTAATGTAAAGTCTATGTATGTCAGGCTTCAGGTCTCTACAGTTGGTATCAGAGGAAAGGTTTAGTCAACCTTTGGAAACTAGGATGCGAAAGCGTTAGTGAGATCCCTAGAGATATTTCTAAGGTATTTCTAGGGATATCCCTAAGGATAATTATACGTATAAGATACAGTCCTATAACTACGGTAAAGATCATAGAATTTAAACTAAGAAGTTAGATATTGAGGATACTCCCCCTTTATAATGTTGTTTTCCCTAGCATGATTTTTGCCTCTCACACTATTCTTTTTGGGTTTTAGACGATGGCTGGAACCCGAAGTAACCGTGTTGATCAATGAAATGGACAATGCAATGATTTTCCTCCTGAACAAACAAATGTTATGGGAGATGTAGTGCAAAATCTTATTGCTATACTTACACAAGCTATGAATCATTCTGGACTTCCAAATGAGCAGAGAAGGGAACAATATTCTATTGAGTCTTTCATGAGGCAACGTCCACCTTCATTCAGTGGGACCTCCGATCCACTTGTTGTTGAACAATGGATCAGTACCACTGAGAAGATATTTTCAGTTTTTCAATGTTCTGAACATGATAAAGTCATCTTAGCAGTATATCGTTTGGAAGGTGAAGCTGATCAATGGTGGAATCTTATCAAGAATATGAGGCCAAGAGATGAAATTGAGTCCATGGAATGGGACGAGTTCAAGAACTTGTTTTTCAGTAAGTACTTCCCTCGTATTCTTCGAACAAAGATGGAAAAGGAGTTTCTTGAGCTGATGCAGAAGAATGATGAATCTGTTGGTATATACGAAGCGAATTTTTCAAGACATGCAAGGTATGCATCTAGCATTATCATCCAACCTGAAAGTAAAGTTGATCGATTTTTCAGTGGCTTAAAACCAAGTCTTCGAAGGGAATTATCTATAAGAGACTTCAGTAGCTATGAAGAAATTGTGCATTGTTCTATCCAGGTAGAAATGGAAGTTGGTGTTACATATCTATCTTATGGTTTTGATAAGAAACGAAAGATGGAGTTCAAGGAGAAATCTCAGATTAGTGGCGAAAAGAAGAAGAATTTTTCCTTATGCTCCATGTGTGGAAAGAAGAATGGTGGAGATTGTCTAAAAGGGACTAGAAAATGTTTTAAGTGTAGAAAAGAAGGTCATCGAGCAGCTGAGTGTCAAAGTAATGGAAAAAGGGTTTGTAATGATGTGAATAAAGAAAAGACTGCAGAGAATTCACCACTAACACTTCAATGTTTCAAGTGCAAGGAGATGGGACATTATGCCAATAAATGCCCTAATCCAAGGGTTAGTGATGATCAACATGAGCAACCAATTAAAGCAAAGGACAAAGGGAAGTCACATGCAATCACTATTGGAGATGTTGAATATGACAACAATGTGGTGGAATGATTAAGTTTTTATGTAATGGGATTCCAAAATAGTGTTGTATATAGTATCGTGGAATATTGGAATATTTATGTATTGGTCTATTGTGGTTTTCAATAATTTTATGGTACCAGTAACCATGGAAAGTGATTGAGATATTTTTGGAAAAAGAATGATATGCGCATAATGAAGGGAAACGAGAAAATGAAATATTTGATAGTATTCATGAGCTCATGATTGATATAAGGACTAAGTGATATCCTGGTTTGAGTATATAGAATTTTGAGGATTTTGGTATGTGGAAAGTGTTAACTTTTAACTTCATTCATGTTTTCACAAAGGTTCAATGGGTATTCAAGAGAGTACATGATTAAGTCCTTTGAATGTTTGGAATGTGACCAACAAGACATGTCTTATGATATATGGGGATCAACGATGGTATTAAATCTCTGGTAATCGTTTTCACTATATTATGAGAGTGTATTGAAGTATTATGGATAAGACTAAATATTGTAATGGATTATGTTGGACATAAGTTAGGATAAAATGTTTTTCGATATTATTGATGGGATGTTATAGTAATATAGCTTTAGAAAAGGGAAAAACTGCAGGACGGGCGACAGCCCATCGCGTCGGACAAGGCTGTGGGAATCGAACCAGCAACCGAAGTGCGACTGGCCTTTATTTCCTACCACTGGCCTACAGGATGTCCCTGTTTAGAAGAAACTAGTTTTATTATATTAAGCAGTATGATATATGAAGTATAAGTCCATTTTAGGAACCATATATGATTAATCTCACTATATAATGACTTATGTATATTTAATAACTTTTGCTAACCTTTTGTTTGAGACAGATGGAATGACCCGTCATTGTATCACATGATTTGCTAACACTTCACGAATAAAAAAATCAACTTCATTTATTTAAGATATGAAATAGAAATTGTTCAAGGCACGAACAACATTGAGATTGTACCAAAATAATGTAAGTATTTATTCTTATTCAAATTCTTCAACTTTAGGGAAACGATCTTGAAAACCAAAAAATTTGTCCTAGTGCTCTTATATCTGATTAATCAGATGGTACCTTAGATCCTCACAAATTTATGGATTTTTGATTGTTGGATTTTCCATAGCCATGTTTCTACCACTCTCCCTCAGAAGATGAGGGTTAGATATTTCTTCCATATCCATATTTTCACCTTTGTGGAAACCCAGTGATTAGTTTATTTGGGTAACCATTACGTTTCATACATTAATTTTTATTGATTGGTTTTGGTATTCCTTTTTACGATGTGGGTTTCTATTAAAGAAACTTTCAAGTAGTAAACCATTTATAACCCCGACGAATTTCGAGGGCAATATTCATTTTAAGGGGGGTAGAATGTAACACCCTGAGATTTTATAAAAAATATTCTTTTTAATTTCATTTATGTCTTGTGTTGTACACTACACCAAAAGGATCTTTCACAACACGCATCCTTGAATTGCCTTTCATTACACGCAATCGCGAACTTCCTTGATAGCGTGTGTAGTACGCAATACCGTGTTTCACTAAACAACGATATGCTATTAAAATATTATTAAAACTAGCCGTTATGAATAGTAATAACCACTTTTTGAAATTTTGTAAATTTTATTTTTCAAAATGGATTTCATTTTTGGATTCGTAATATCAAAATTATCTTAGTGTGAAATTTTGGTAATTTTCGGATAACTTTCATATTTTGATGAATAGTGGAAATTAATAAATTTTAATTAAAAACAACTTTTTCAATCGAAATAATTAATAGTGATAAATTATTAATTTCAGTGTTTTTAAAGTATATTTAGAATATATTTTTACAATTTAATACAATAATGGTCATTGGATGCAATTTCACATTTAAACCACTTATAAACAAGTTTCAATCTTTTGATATTTATTATCTCTTAAAAACAGGCTATTTGTTTTAACGATGGGAATTAATTTTTAAATTATTTAATGCAACTGATATGTTTAAAATTTGGTAAAATATACATCATTTTTTAGTTCCTAATATCAAATATAGATTAGTCCTAATTTTTGGTATTTTTCTGAAAACTTTCAATTTTTGATGAATAGTGAAACCACTAAGTGACAGTTAAAAAAACTGAATTGTTCATAAAACTTAATTTTACCGCTTCTGTGAGTGGAATTTCGAAAATCCGAGAGACACGGTTAATATCAAGGACTAAAATGTGGTTCAATGAGATGAAAATAATTTTTGATGAATAATAACTTTTTACTTTTTTTACCACGGTTAAAAGTAAATAGGGTAATTAAGGGTAAAGATGGTATTATTATTACCCTAAAACATGTCCTAATTCTATTGGATAAGTTTAATTCGACCAAAAAAACATAGGAATAAAATATGACCATTTAGGCCCACATGGATTAGATTAGGACATTTATTATTAATTTATTTAAAAAAGGGTTAAAAGAGTTAAAATCAATGTTTATTTACTACAACATTTTTAATATGGGGTTATACATAAGATAAATTCGACTATAAATATTCATTAGAAAGATAAAAAGATTTCCTACATAATGGAATTTTATTTGTAATTTTTAGACAATAAATAATTTAATTTATATATGACTCAATGATGATGCAGTAATTATCTTATTAATGAAATATTGACATAATTTATGTTATAGACACCGAAACAAATGCAATTTGAGACTTTTTATGAATTAAACTAATTTTATAGGTTACTATGATATATTATTGTTGATGTAATCAACTTGGTTAGAACATATAATTCTGTTATGACTTTCACAAAAATCATATATCAAATAGTGTCAAAATTTACACAAAATAGTTTTTAAATAAAATATTATATTATTAATTGTTATTTTATTCCTAAAAATATAAGGTTCGGCCAAATGACATAGATAAGGATATATATATTAATAATAAACAATTTTGGGTTCGTTTGGCATGTTATTGTAAGTGTGTTAACCATATAGTGTAAGAAAACAAAAAGACACGATAAAAGTTAAATTATTTAACATAGAGTTAAATCTAATTGATAAGGTTAAAATAATAACCTAAACTTGTCTAAATCCTATTGGATGATAGGATTTAGTCCCCTACCCACTTTACCTTCGAAATAAGACCCTTAGGAACAATTATAATCTGATTTTTACTTTAATATAAAATAATATTTTGAGATATTCCTAAGGTTCCCCTCTCCTCCCTTATAAAAGGGCACATCCTCCCCCTCCTCCTCACATAAATTAGAGCACTCAAGATCGGCCAAACCCTGAAAAAATCCCTTCTCTGCTTCCCTAGAATAATCCTAGAGGTCCTGGTCTTCTTCAAAGACCAATCTTAGTTCCCTAAGTGGAGGATTCAAAGAGGCGTTTAAAAGAAGAGTTAATATCCATTACCGATCTTTTCAATTTCTTTCTTCTTCAACTTCTTCTTCTTTAGTTGTTTCATGCTAAAGTAATAACATAAGTATTACTTACATACTGATATGTTATTATAAATATGAAACAACCCTAATTCACCTTCTATCCATCCTACAGAAAAATGAAATCACCGCACGTGCGTACGTACGGAATACCGTCTCCAAGCCATGGTGTAATCTATTTTCCACCATCAAATTACAAGGATGGGTATAATGGTGTAATGAGTAACTACATATAATTATTTTAAAGTTATATTGATACTGAAATAGTATAAATACACTTAAATACAATTCCACGATCATAGGGACGATATCATCGCTCGTGCATACGTACGGAATACCGTCTCCACGATGTGATGCGACTCGTTCTACATGATCATCATTAAATAGTAATTATATAAATGAATTGAATGAATAAATATGATATATGTTACACTAATATAATTCTTTATATAAGGTATCTATAACCTTAAAAGAAGAATAAGAATTTATTCGGCAAAACACGCATAAGAACAAAAGGAAATAAAGACCCGAGTAACAAGTAACATTGAAATATTACTAATAAGAAGCTAAGAATATGACCATATATGATATCATATCAATATGTATGATTCTTTAATAAGTCAATAACATTATTTAAACCATTATACAGGATCTTCGGACACGTACAAAGTAAATCGGACCTAAGGTAAGGGAAATATTACAATCTCATTTTTATCCGAGATTGTTTATACTTTAGTATTTACTGGGGTGTATTTTATCATCCACATCCATGTTTCCTCAATATGTAATATTATTTCCATCCACCTACAATTTTTTAAATCGTATTTTACCCTTCGGAGAGTTTTTAGTAAAATATATGAAAGGAATCTTTTGTCGTTTTTCGTACAGGGTATTTTTTCACTTTTCCGACAAAAGTACGAAGAATGTTTTTTTTACTTATATGGCATGAATGGATTTTTAAAACATTATTTCCAAGAATCTTACTTTAAATGTTTTTATGTTTATTTTTAATCAACATCTTTTAGTTTAGAATTGTACGACATGTTAAGAATGGAAAAGTGTTTTTGAAGCAGAAAGGATATTTTCCTCAAGAATGGAGTTCAAGTGTTTTATCAAAATTATTTTCCATCTAAGATAAAAAAGGTTTTTGTTTCTATCCCTATTATTACATTGATTTTATTATGTTGTGATTGAATTATATTTATGAATTCCTTTATCTTATATGAATTGTTTTATGATGTCACGATGTTTAAGATTCCAATTTTTATTACATGGGTTATGCTATGATGTATGGTTTATGATATTGGGGAACATATAAGAATGGTATCATTAAGAGATGGGTGGGACCTATATATCCCTCCAATGCATTGGTTAAAGATTTTATTTCTCATGATATAGACATGGCTGGAACGGTAGGTTATACCAGTTCAGTGAAACAGGACTGAAACGAGGGCGGCTCGGTTCAGAAAGGGATATTGTCCACTAAGATAGTCTTGGCAATGAGTCTTGATTAACAAGAAATGATTCTCTATGATTGTGTGTGTATGCCACAATGTTTCATGTTTTATGTTATGATTATTGGGGTTTACCATTCACTACTATGATTTATCCCATGTTATGAAATTATGATTTCTTTTGCAGGTTAAGATTTCCAAAAGTTATGTTCTTATGTATATGATGTGAATGAAATTTATTTTGTTTACCCTTACTGAGCATTTGAGCTCACCCTTTTATGTTTACATTTCCCCAGGATATAAAGAAAGGTTTTAGGTATAAAAAAAGGCAGATCTTTATGGGAGATGTTGAAGATCATTCACCAGGATTAGAAGATTTTATTCCAAGTTTCCAAAGACACTAAACTATTACGATCCTTGTGTGTGTGTTTTTGTTATGTAATAAGTATTCTGCAAAAGTAATGTAAAGTCTATGTACATCAGGCTTCAGGTCTCTATAGTTGGTATCAGAGGAATGGTTCAGTCAACCTTTGGAAACTAGGATGCGAAAGCGTTATGAGATCCCTAGAGATATTTCTAAGGTATGTCTAGGGATGTCCCTAAGTTTAATTATACGTAGAAGATACAGTCCTAGAACTACGGTAACGATCATGGAATTTAACCTAAGAAGTTAGATATTGAGGATACACGCCCTTTATAATGTTGTTTTCCCTAGCCTGATTTTTTCCTCTCATGCTATTCTTTTTGGGTTTTAGATGATGGCTGAAACCCGAAGGAATCGTGTTGATCAATGAAATGGACAATGCAATGATTGTCCTCCTGAACAAAAAAATGTTATGGGATATGGAGTGAAAAATATTATTGCTATACTTACAAAAACTATGAATCATTCTGGACTTCCAAATGAGCGAAGAAGGGAACAATATTCTATTGAGTCTTTCATGAGGCAACGTCCACCTTCATTCAATGGGACTTCTGATCCACTTGTTGCTGAACAATGGATCAGTACCACTGAAACGATATTTTCAGTTCATCAATGTTCTGAACAAGATAAAGTCATCTTAGCAGTATATCGTTTGGGAGGTGAAGCTGATCAATGGTGGAATCTTATCAAGAATATGAGGCCAAGAGATGAAATTGAGTCCATGGAATGGGATGAGTTCAAGAACATGTTTTCTAGTAAGTACTTCCCTCGTATTCTTCGAACAAATATGGAAAAAGAGTTTCTTGAGATGAAGCAGAAGGATGATGAATCTGTTGGTATATACGAAGCGAATTTTACAAGAGTTGCAAGGTATGCATCTGGCATTATCATCCAACCTGAAAGTAAAGTTGATCGATTTTTCAGTGGCTTAAAACCAAGTCTTAGAAGGGAATTAGCTATAAGAGAATTCAGTAGCTATAAAGAAATTGTGCGTTGTGCTATCAAGGTAGAAATGGAAGTTGGTGTTACATATCCATCTCATGGTTTTGACAAGAAACAAAAGATGGAGTTCAAGGAGAAATCTCAGAATAATGGCGAAAAGAAGATGAATGTTTCCTTATGCTCAAAGTGTGGAAAGAAGCATGGTGGAGATTGTCTTAAAGGGACTAGAAAATGATTTAAGTGTGGAAAAGAAGGTCATCAAGTAGCTGAGTGTCGAAGTAATGGAAAAAGGGTTTCTAATGATGTGAATAAAGAAAATACTGCAGAGAACGCACCACTAAATCTTCAATGTTTCAAGTGCAAGGAGATGGGACATTATGCCAATAAATTCCCTAATACAAGGGCTAGTGATGATCAACATGAGCAACCACTTATGGCAAAGGACAAAGGGAAGTCACATGCAATCACTATTGGCGATTTTGAATATGACAACGATGTGGGGGAATGATTAAGTGTTTATGTAATGGGATTCCAAAATAGTGTTGTATATAGTATCGTGGAATATTGGAATATTTATGTTTTGGTCTATTGTGGTTTCCAATAATATTATGATACCAGTAACCATGGAAAGTGATTGAGATATTTTTGGAAAAAGAATGATATGCGCATAATGAAGGGAAAACGAAAAAATGAAATATTTGACAGTATTCATGAGGTCATGATTGATATAAGGACTAAGTGATATCCTAGTTTGAGTATATTGAATTTTGAGGATTTTGGTATGTGGAAAGTGTTAACTTTTAACTACATTCATGTTTTCACTAAGGTTCAATGGGTATTCAAGAGAGTACATGATTAAGGCCTTTGAATGTTTGGAATGTGACCAATAAGTCATATCTTATGATATATGGGGATCAATAATGGTATTAAATCTCTGGTAATCGTTTTCACTATATTATGAGAGTGTATTGAAGTATTATGGATATGCCTAAAGATTGTAATGGATTATGTTGGACATAAGTTAGGATAAAATGTTTTTCGATATTATTGATGGGGTGTTATAGTAATATAGCTTTAGAAAAAGGACAACCTGCAGGACAGGCGACAACCCATCGCATCGGACAAGGCTATGGGAATCGAACCTGCAACCAAAGTGCGACTGGCCTTTATCGCCTACCACTGGCCTACAGGAAGTTCCTATTTAGTATAAACTAGTTTTATTATATTAAGCAGTATGATATATGAAGTACAAGTCCATTTTAGGAACCATGTATTATTAATCTCACTATATAATGACTTATGTATATTTAATAACTTTTGCAAACCTTTTGTTTGAGACAGATGGAATGACCCGTCATTCTATCATATGATCTGCTAACACTTCACGAATAACAAATTCAACTTCATTTATTTAAGAGATGTAATAGAAATTGTTCAAGGCACGAACAACAGTGAGATTGTACCAAAATAAAGTAAGTATTTATTCTTATTCAAATTCTTCAACTTTAGGGAAACGATCTTGAAAACCAAAATTGTTGTCCTAGTGCTCTTATATCTGATTAATCAGATGGTACCTTAGATGGTCACAAATTTATGGATTTGTGATTGTTGGCTTTTCCATAGCCATGTTCACTGCCACTCTCCCTCAGAACATGATGGTTAGATTTTTCTTCCATATCCATATTTTCACTTATGTGGAAACCCAGTGATTAGTTTATTTGGGTAACCATTACGTTTCATACTTTTGTTTTTAATGATTGGTTTTGGTATTCCTTTTTACGATGTGGGTTTATATTAAAGAAACTTTCAAGTAGTAAACCATTTATAACCCCGATGAATTTTGAGGGCGAAATTCATTTAGGGGGGTAGAATTTAACACCCTGAAATTTTATAAAAAATATTCTTTTTAATTTCATTTATGTCTTGTGTTGTACGCTACACCAAAAGGATCTTGCACAACACGCATCCATGACTTGCCTTTCATTACACGCAATCGCGAACTTCCTTGATAGCGTGTGTAGTACGCAATACCGAGTTTCACTAAACAACGATATGCTATTAAAATATTATTAAAACTAGCCATTATGAATAGTAATAACCACTTTTTGAAATTTTGTATATTTTATTTTCAAAATGGATTTCATTTTTGGATTCGGAATATCGAAATTAGCTTAGTGTGAAATTTTGGTAATTTTCGGATAACTTTCATATTTTGATGAATAGTGGAAATTACTAAATTTTAATTAAAAACAACTTTTTCAATCGAAATAATAAATAGTGATAAATTATTAATTTTAGTGGTTTTAAAGTATATTTAGAATATATTTTTACAATTTAATACAATAATGGTCATTGGATGTAATTTCACATTTAAACCACTTATAAACAAGTTTCAATCTTTTGATATTTATTATCTCTTAAAAACACGCTATTTGTTTTAACGACGGGAATTAATTTTTAAATTAGTTATTTCAACTGATATGTTTTGAATTTGGTAAAATAGACATCATTTTTGAGTTCATAATATCAAATATATCTTAATCCTAATTTTTGGTATTTTTCTGAAAACATTCAATTTTTGATGAATAGTGAAACCACTAAGTGATAGTTAAAAAAACTGAATTGTTCATAAAACTTAATTTTACCGCTTCTGTGAGTGGAATTTCAAAAATCCGAGAGACACGGTTAATATCAAGGAATAAAATGTGGTTCAATGAGATAAAAATAATTTTTGGTGAATAGTAAATTTTTACTTTTTTTAACCACGGTTAAAAGTAAATAGGGTAATTAAGGGTAAAGATGATATTATTATTACCCTAACACATGTCCTAATTCTATTGGATAAGTGTAATTTGACCAAAAACAAACTTAGGAATAAAATATGACCATTTAGGCCCAGTTGGATTAGATTAGGACATTTATTATTAATTTATTTAAAGAAGGGTTAAAAGAGTTAAAATCAAAGTTTATTTACTAAAAAAATTTAATATGGGGTTATACATAAGATAAATTCGACTATAAATATTCATTAGAAAGATAAAATGATTTAATACATAATGGAATTTTATTTATAATTTTTAGACATTAAATAATTTAATTTATATATGAGACAACGATGATGCAGTAATTATCTTATTAATGAAATATTGACATAATTGATGTTATAAACACGAAAATAAAATAAATTTGAGACTTTTTATGAATTCAACTAATTTTATAGGTTACTATGATATATTATTGTCGATTTAATCAACTGGGGTAGAACATATAAATCTGTTATGACTTTCACAAAAATCATATATCAAATAGTGTCAAAATTGACACAAAATAGTTTTTAAAACAAATTTTATATTATTAATTGTTATTTTATTCTTAAAAAATATAAGGTTCGGCCAAATGACATATATAGGGATATATATATTAATAATAAACTGTTTGGGGTTCTTTTGGCAGGTTATAGTAAGTTTATTAACCATACAGTGTAAGAAAACAAAAAGACACGGTAAAAGTTAAATTATTTAACATAGAGTTAAATCTAATTGATAAGGTTAAAATAATAACCTAAACTTCTCTAAATCCAATTGGTTGATAGGATTTCGACCCATCCCCACTTTACCTTCTAAATAAGACCCCTTGGAACCATTATAAACCGATTTTGACTTTAATATAAAATAATATTTTGAGATATTCCTAAGGTGCCCCTCTCCTCCCTTATAAAAGGGCACCTCCTCCCCCTCCTCCTCACACCAATTTGAGCACTCAAGCTCGGCCAACCCCTGCCAAAATCCCTTCTCCACTTCCCTAGAATAATTCTAGAGGTCCTGGTCTTCTTCAAAGACCAATCTCAGTTCCCTAAGTGGAGGATTCAAAGAGGCGTTTAAAAGAATAGGTAATATCCATTACCGATCTTTTCAATTTCTTTCTTCTTCAACTTATTCTTCTTTAGTTGTTTAATGATAAAGTAATAACATCAGTATTACATACATACTGATATGTTATTATAAATATGAAACAACCCTAATTCACCTTCTATCCATCCTACGGAAAAATGAAATCACCGCGCGTGCGTACATACGGAATACCGTCTCCACGCCGTGGTGTAACCTATTTTCCACCATCACCTTACAAGGATGGGTATAATGTTGTAATGAGTAACTATATATAATTATTATAAAGTGATATTGATACTGAAATAGTATAAATACACTTAAATACAATTCGACGATCATAGGGACGATATCATCGCTCGTGCGTACGTACGGAATACCGTCTCCACGATGTGATGCGACTCATTCTACATGATCATCATTACATAGTAATTATATAAATTAATTTAATGAATAAATATGATATATGTTACACTAATAACATTCTTTATATAAGGTATCTATAACCTTAAAAGAAGAATAAGAATTTATTCAGCAAAACACGCATAAGAACAAAAGGCAATAAAGACCTGAGTAACAAGTAACAATGAAATATTACTAATAAGAAGCTAAGAATATGACCATATATGATATCATATCAATATGTATGATTCTTTAACCAGTAAATAACATTATTTAAACCATTATACAGGAGCTTCAAACACGTACAAAGAAAATCGGACCTAAGGTAAGGGAAATATTACAATCCCATTTTTATCCGAGATTGTTTATACTTTAGTATTTACTGGGGTGTATTTTATCATCCACATCCATGTTACCTCAATATGTAATATTATTTCCATCCAACTAAAATTTTCTAAATCTTATTTTACCCTTCGGTGAGTTTTTAGTAAAAGATATGAAAGAAATCTTTTGTCGTTTTTCATACAAGGTACTTTTTTAACTTTTCCGAAAAAAGTACAAAGAATCTTTTTTTTACTTATACGGCATGAATGGATTTTTAAAACATTATTTCCAAGAAGATTCCTTTACAAGTTTTTATGTTTATTTTTATTCAACTTCTTTTAGTTTAGAATTTTACGACATTTTAAGAAAGGAAAAGTGTTTTTGAAGCAGAAAGGATATTTTCCTCAAGAATGGAGTTCAAGTGTTTTATCAAAATTATTTTCCATCTAAGATAATAAAGGTTTTTGTTTATATCCCTATTATTACATTTATTTGATTATGTTGTGATGGAATTATATTTATGAATTCCATTATCTTATATGAATTGTTTTAAGATGTCACGATGTTTAAGATTCCAATTTTTATTACATGGGTTATGCTATGATGTATGGTTTATGATTTTGTGGAACACATAAGAATTGTATCATTAAGAGATTGGTGGGACCTATATCTCCCTCCAATGCATTGGGTAAACATTTTATATCTCATGAGATATACATGGCTGGAACGGTAGGTTATACCGGTTCAGTGAAACAGGACTGAAACGAGTGCGAATCGGTTCAAAAAGGGACTTTGTCCACTAAGATAGTCTTGGCAATGAGTCTTGACTAACAAAAATGATTCTCTATGATTGTGTGTGTATTACACAATGTTTCATGTTTTATGTTATCATTATTGGGGTTTACCTTTCACTACTATGATTTATCCCATGTTATGAAATTATGATTTCTTTTGCAGGTTAAGATTTCCAAAAGTTATGTTCTTATGTATATGATGTGAATGACATTTATTTTGTTTACCCTTACTGAACATTTGAGCTCACCCTTTTATGTTTACTTTTCCACAGGATATAAATGAAGGTTTTAGGTATAAAAAAAGGAAGATATTTATGGGAGATGTTGAAGATCTTTCACCAGGATTAGAAGATTATAT
Organism: Viscum album; assembly: GCA_963277665.1. Taxonomy (NCBI): domain Eukaryota; kingdom Viridiplantae; phylum Streptophyta; class Magnoliopsida; order Santalales; family Viscaceae; genus Viscum; species Viscum album. Next base: position 374,402,084 of record OY728134.1, read on the forward strand.
TCTGAGTTTCCAAAGACACCTAACTATTACGATCCTTGTGTGTGTGTTTTTGTTATGTAATAAGTATTCCGCAAAAGTAATGTACAGTCTATGTACGTCAGGGTTCAGGTCTCAACAGGAAGTTTTCATTGCACTGATGAACTGTGTTTTCCATCCATACTTGGACTCTTTCTTCGTGGTCTTCGTGGATGATATCTTGGTGTACTATCACAGTCGACACGATGATGCTGCCCATCTAGATATCGATTTGAGTAAACTGAGGGAGAGTCATCATTATGCTATACTCTCGAATTTCCACTTCTGTATGGATCATATATACTTCATGGGTTAATTCATCTTAGAGTAAGAGTATCTGTGGACCTAGAGAAAGTGAGAGCTATAGTTTCCTTAGAGAAGCCGAGGAACGTCTTTGAGGTATAGAGTTTTCTAGGGCTAGATGGATAATACAAACACTTCATTCAAGACATTTATCATCTTAAATCACCTATGACAGGTATGACCATGAAGGGGGTGAAGTTCATATGTTCAGATTCTTGTGAGTCATCCTTTCAGGAGATGAAAGGGAGGTTGACGTCAGCACCAATACTAGTCTTTCTTGAGCCAGGAAAGAGCTATACTATAACATCCTAGGTAAATAAAGAATAAATCATTTTCATATTTATTAATATTTACAAATTAAATATTAATTTTACTTTAAATGGGTTTCTATTTTCGATAGCGTACCCTATACGCAACAACGAGTTTCTTTGAAATCTTACATTGCACACTAGTAATAAAAAAGTATTATTTTAAATAGTAGTTAACACATAGCTGATTTATTGGAGGGAATGAATATAAATTACTAGAATATGTTTATATATGTTTTTTAAATGTTATTACATTTATCCAGTAAAGTAAAAGTCTTTAAATATGAAAATAATTCAATTTTAGGCATAGATACACAAATATTCACTAAAGGTCCACTTATCGCCTTTTGAGGGAGAACCATCATAAAATATATTTTTTTTCACTCTAATACATTAAATTGGACCAAATAAAATTCTTCTTTAGAATCAGGACATCAATATTTACTTTGTGTAAATTTTTGGTATTTTTTCAATAAAGTTCATTTTTTAATGAATAGTGAAAAATGTTGTATTTTAATTTTAAAACACTTTTTAATCTAATTTATTTATATGATTAGATTATCTTTTGAATTTGTTTTAAAGTGAAATTAGAATATATTTTTACCATTAAATACAATAGTGGTTGTTGGAATTAATTTCACCTTGAAATTTGACTTAAACTAGTGTCAATCATTTGATACATATTGTCTCATAAAAACTCGATTTTTGTATTGACAGCGGAAATTAATTATTAAATTAATTAAATTAACATATATGTTTTTTATTTCGTATAATAGACATCATTTTTGAATTCGGAATACCAAATATATCTTAAGGTGAATTTTTGGTATTTTTCTGAAAAACTTCAATTTTTGATGAATAGTAAAACCACTAAGTGGTACTAAAAAAAGTTGATTTTTTGTTTAAATTAAATTTTACCACCTTTGCCTTTTGAATTTGAAAAATACAAAATACATGTTTGTCATTATGAAGTAAAATTTAGTTCAATGGGATTAAAATAATTTCATGGTGAATAGTAACTTTTAAATTTTTAATCGCGATTAGAGGTAATTAGTGTAGTTTAAGGTAAAAATAATGTTTTAATAATATCAAATGACCTTGACACGTGTCCTACTAATATTTTATGTGTCATGGAGGACCAAGAATACCCATGGGTCGTTTTTTGGGACCCCATGGAGCCACTTGGGTAAGATAATGACATTAATTACTTTTATTTAAAGTAAAAGTAAAAAATGAGACAAACATGTATTGTTTTAATAAAACAGTTTTTACATGGGGTAATACAAGTCATATTTTAATCTATAAATTTTCATTTAAAATCTAAAACTATTTCATACATAATGATATTTATTTAATAATTTTTAGATATTAAATAAATTAAATATTTATGACACCATGATGATCCAGCGATTACCTCATTATTTAACGATTTAAATAAAATGAAATTATAATGTAAAATATAATACCTACACATATCAAAAACCTATGGGATGGGTGGATTTAGAAAAATTATAACTTTATCCTCGAAATCTATAATTTTGGGACTTTTTAAATCCATAAATCATTTTATAATAAAGTAACCTTTTATAACTTTTCCAGATTGCCCCTCCTCTCCTCTTATAAAAGGCACCCACCACATCCATATTATCCACACCTATCAAGCATTTTTCATGTCCAAACCCTATCAATTTTGTCTCTCCACATACCTATCTTACTCCTTGAAGCCTCACATTGGGCATAATTCTTCCCAAGGAAGCCTTTGAGCTCAAATCAAAAAGATTTACCCGTTTTATAGTTAGTGTTTTCTATTGTGTTCTTATTTTCTATTTTGCTACTCCAATCCCCTTAACTAATTTTATTATTTTATTTTGTAATAACAGCAGTATCTTAAATATACTAGGATGTTTTTATAAGATCTATTCGAGCTACACTTACACACACCTAAATCTAATGGTTAAAGAACATACTGTTTCTATGGATGGCGAATTTCTACCTCACGAAACGATGATTGTTCAACACTCATATAACACCATCAAAGTTGGACATTAAGATGTAACTATATTTATATATGATATATAATATGTTTATGTTTTACTTAAACTTCTGTATTTTTCATTTATTTCATACCTTTATGGTTTCCATTATGGGTAAACATGATAAATTCATTTTAGGAAGTGAGGACTACTGCCCCCTCAAAGTGATTTGATTCATTAATGCAGTATGTCAAACATATAAAGGATAGAATTAATGATATTATATATGATATTATACTGGAATTATAATATACCTTTATTTCATTATTATTCCATTCCATAAAATATGAAATAGAAATGAAAGTAGCGTTCATGCGTACGTATGGCTTACCGTCTCCATGAACATTGAATTTCATTTCGTACCTCTAAAAGTTATGTAATATTATAAATTCATGTATATACTAGATATATATGATATCTACATCATGAGTATAACTATGGATATAATGGATACATGAACAACTTGTAATTATAAAGAGTTTATTTTAGACTCAAGTACCAATGATCGTTAAAACGACCATTATTAACTTAAATAACTACATAGTGTTCATGAAATGGTAATAATTGATATAAAAGGATTAATTAACTTGAAAAGGGTTATAAAGCATGTAGAAATTAACCCATGTTTATTATTCGGGACGTTAAAGAACGTTCGAGTCATGTTGGACCAGAGGAATGGGACTTATTCTCAATCTCTATTCATTGAGGCATATTTTGTTTTATACACAGCATTCTTTTATACGGTGTATAAACCCCTTTGACTTTTACATTTAACTGAATTGAATATTTTTTATACAAAGCGTTTTACTAAACGACAAAAGCAAATGTTTTTGGTGTACGTATACGGTGACAACGACTTCTCTGCCTCCGTGACCACTATTTGAGTTTCGACTTCCTCTACAAGCCGTACATTTTTTAAAAGAAAAATAAATACCATGTTTTTATTTTCTTTTATTTTGGTATTTATCATGGGTTTCGTAATGTTTTTATTATATCAATCGGTTGTATTGATATCTTGTGATTGAAATTTGGAAATGTTATGTTTCTTTTATGTTTGTTTTATGTGATATGATTATGTTATGGTTCTTGGGAATTATTATGAAGACTGTTGGTTTCGTGATAAAATATGGGCGGGTGATCCCTATATAGCTATCCAATGCATTGGGTAATGTGAAGGAGTTAAACGTTAAGGTTTCTCCGAAGAGATTTAGGTAATATACTGTGATGGGTATTCCAAATGTAACCAAGAGGTTTACTCCCTATGTAAGAATGTTATGAATGCCTCAAGTTACCTTTATATCTTATGATTTCTATGTTTAATTCATGTTTTGATAAAGTATGATTAAGTGCTTATGGCTTATGAGTAAAGTATGATTTCATTGATTCTTATGTATACATGTACTCACGTTTTCTTTCCATATTTTTATATCCCATACTGAGCTTTTTATGCTCATCTCATGTTTTTGAAATGTTTTTCACAGGTCAAGGGAAAGGTACATGATATGATGATAGTTTCAAAGATGTGTCAAGAAATAATACATGTTTTATTTTAAATATGTTTCTGTTGATGGAAAAAATTAATACTATCTTTTATTGTAACCACTTTGTTTAAATGTGGGATGTAATGAATGTAGTATGATCTAATTATCTAAAACTCTAAAACTGAAAAGATCCTCAAGGTGTATTCTTGAATTATCTCAAGATTAAGTAATGTTTAAGGCTGGGCCTTATAGTTGGTATCAGAGGTTGGTTTAGACAACATTAGGGGCTAGAAAAATGTTAAATTATAAATTAATTTATGGTATGATTGAAATGATATATCATTTGAAGATTAGCATGTTGCTTCTCCTAAGATATTTATGTGTTAAGAATGGGTTTTCATAGAGGGAAAAGAACCGATTTTCTGGGAAGGCATACATAGGGAAATGACCTTTCAAATAAGTATCCTAAGATGGTTAGAATCAGAACTAAATAGTTTGTTGCAGTAATGGATTAGTTGACTCAGGTGAAAAATGTTGGTTGTTTTTATTGATGATATTTTTTGTGTTTTCTAAATGTAAATAGGAGCATAAAAGGCGTTTAAGGGTTATCTTGCAAACCTTAAAAAAAAACTATATAGGAAATTCAGCCGGTGTGAGTTTTGGTTGCAAAAAAATTCTTTCCTTGGTCATATTGTTTCTAAAGATGGGATAACTGTTGATCCGGAAAAAACTAATGTTGTTGAAGAATGGGCAAGACCCACAAATGTAACCGAGTTTCGTTGCTTCCTTGGTTAATCAGGCTATTACCGAAGGTTTGTTGAAAATTTTTCACGGTTATCTAGTCCAATAACTAAGATAACTCGAAAGGGTATTAAGTTTATCTAGACAAAACAATTTGATGATTGTTTTCTGGAGTTGATAATAATATTGGTGAATGCTCTAGATTTGGCACTTCCTTCCAGGAATGGTGAGTTTGTTTGCTACAGTGATGCTTCATTGAAAGGACTTGGTTGCATCCTAATGCAGACTGATAAGGTAATTTTTTATGCTTCACGACAGTTGAAAACACATGAGGTAAATTACCCTACACATGATTTGGAATTAGCTACTATTTTTTTCGCTTTAAAAATTTGGAGACATCATTTGTATGGTGAAAAGTGTCAAATATATACTGATCAAAAAATTTTAAAGTATATATTCACTCATAATGAATTGAACATGAGACATGGTTGATGGCTAGAACTAATCAAGGATTATTATTGTGCAATTCATTACCATCCGAGAAAAGAAAATAAAATGGCTGATGCTTTGAGTCAAAAAATTAATGCTTCATTAATCATGCTTCATTTGGAACGAGATCCTTTGGTTTTTTATTTGATAAACATTGGCATAGAATTTGTTACTGCACGAAGTTCTTATGTTTTGTATCAGGTGTTAGTGAGATCATCTATATCAGACAGAATTATGCAAATGCAGAAGAATGACAGTGGGTTGTAGAAGAAGTTAGAGCTGGTTTAGAAGGGTAAGTTTCCGGAATTCAACATTGATAATGATTTTGTTTTGAGATTTTGGAAGAGATTGAGCATGCCTTGTGATTCACAGTTGAAGAGAGAGTTGTTATGTGAATCTCATAGTTCTCCGTTTTCAGTTCATCCATGCAGTACTAAGATGTATAGAGATCTTCGAGAGTATTAATGGTGGGAAGAAATAAAAAGGGATATTTCAGATTTTACTATGAAGTGTTTGACATGTCAACAGGTTAAAGCAGAGTGGCAGTTACTAAAAGGGATGCTTCAGCCTTTACCAGTACCAGAAAGGAAATGAGAGAATATATCCATGGACTTCGTTGTGGGATTGCCAAAGACACCTCGAGGTAATAATGCAATATGTGTTATTGTGGACCGCTTGACTAAATATTCTCATTACCTTGTTATACGAGATACTTTTTTCCTAGATCAACTGTCCCGTTCTTATCTTAAATATATAGTCATGTTAAATGGAGTTCCTCTTTCCATTGTATCTGACTGTGATCCTAGGTTCACATATAACTTTTGGAAGGGCCTTCAGAAGAGGTTGGGTATGGAATTAAATTTTAGTACAGATTTTCATCCTCAATAAGATGGGCAGTTAGAATGATCAATTCAGATATTGGAGGATAAGCTACGTGCTTGTTCGATAGATTATCAGGGAAGTTGGGACCAACATCTTTCTTTGGTTGAATTTTCATACAATAAAAGTTTTCATTCCAGTATACAAATGGAACCGTTTGAGGCATTATATGGGAAGCGGTGTCGAACACCAGATTTTAGGGATGATGTGGGTGAAAGGATGCTGATGGATCCAGAATTGTTAGATGAGATGGTAGAAAAAGTTAAGTCGTTTCAGAAACACATGATAACACCTTAGAGCAGGCATACGAGTTATGTGGATAACCGAAGGAAGGATCTATCGTTCGAGGTAGGTGATCATGTTTTTCTCAAAGTTTCACCGTGGAAAAGTGTGATGTGATTCAGTATGAAAGGAATGCAGAGTCCAATGTTCATTGGACCATATAAAATTCTGGAGAAAATTGGATCAGTTTCATATTGAGTGGATTTACCTCCATGTTTCTCTCAGGTACACAATGTCATTCAAGTTTCAATGTTAAGGAAGTACATGCCAGATCCATCTCCTGTTTTGAGCCTAGTGGTAGTTCAGTTTGAAGAGAATCTCTATTATGAAGAACAAATAGTCCAGATTATTTACCATAGAGGGAAAGTGTTTTGGAATAAGGTAATTAACCAGGTAAAGGGTTTGTGGAAAAACCATATGGTTGAAGTGGCGACATTGGAATCTGAAAATGCTATAAAGGATAAATACCCCCACTTATTTTGATAAGTGAATATAATTGTTAGGATGCAATTCCAAAAAGGTAGGAGGGATGTAACATCCCAGGTAAATAAAGAATAAATAATTATCATATTTATTAATATTTACAAATTAAATATTAATTTTACTTTAAAGGGGTTTCTTTGATCGATAGTGCACCCGATACACAACAAAGAGTTTCTTTGAAATCTTACGTTGCACACTAGTAATAAAACAATATTATTTTAAATAGTATTTAACATGTAGCCGTTGTATTGGTGGTAATTAATAGAAATAACTAATATATGGTTCTATATGTTTGTTAAATGATTTTACGTTTATCAAATAAAAGATAAAGGCTTAAAATACGAAAAAATTCAATTTATGGCATAGGTTCTCTAATATTCACTAAAGGTCCACTCATCACCTTTGATGGAGAACCGTAATTAAATAATATTTTGGTCACTATTATAAATTATATTGGACCAAATAAAATTCGTCTTTAGTATCGGGACATCAAAATTTACTTTGTGTAAAATTTTGGTATTTTTAGGATAAAGATTATTTTTTAATAAATAGTGAAAAATGATGTATTTTAATTCAAAACCTATTTTTAATCTAATTTATTTATCTTATTAGATTATATTTTGAATTAGTTTTAAAGTGAAATTAGAATATATTTTTACCATTTAATCCAATAGTTTTCTTTGGAATTAATTTCACCTTGAAATTGGACTTAAACTAGTGTCAATCTTTTGATTCATATTGTTTCATAAAAACAAGTTTTTTGTTTTGAAAGCAGGAATTAATTATTACATTAATTAATGTGACTTATATGTTTTTAATTTTGTAAAATATACTTTATTTTTGAATTTTTAATATCAATTATAGCTTATGGTGATGTTTTGGTATTTTTCTGAAAAGCTTCAATTTTTGATGAATAGTGAAACGACTAAGTGGTACTTAAAAAAACTGATTTTTTTTTAAATTAAATTTTACCACCTCTGTGTTTTTAATTTCAAAAATCAGACATACATGGTTGTCATTAAGAAGTAAAATTTTATTCACTGGTATTAAAATATTTTTTGGTGATTAGTAACTTTTATGTTTTTAATCGCGATTAGATGTAATAGTGTAGTTTAAGGTAAAAATAATGTTTTAATAATATTAAATGACCTTGACACATGTCCTACCCATAATGGATGTGTCATCGCCGACCAATACAACCCAAGGGTCGATTTTTGGGTCCCCATGGAGCCACTTGGGTATGATAATGACATTAATGCCTTTTATTTAAAGTAAAAGTAAAAATGACACAACTATGTATTGTTTTAATAAAACAATTTTTACATGAGGTTATATAATTCAGATTTTGGACTATAAATAGTAATTTTAAATGTAAAAACATTTCCCAAATCATGATATTTTTTTTATAATTTTTAGACATTAAATAAATTAAATTATTTATGACACCATGATGATGCATCGATTACCTCATTATTTAACGATTTAAATAAAATGAAAGGATAATGTATAATATAAGTCCTACAAATGTAAAAAACCTATTGGATGGGTGGATTTATAACTATTATCTCCATATCCTCGAAATATATAATTTTTGGACCTTTTAAATCTGAAAATCATTTTATAATATAATAACCTTTTATGACTTTCCAAGAGTCCCCTCCTCTCCTCTTATAAAAGGCCCCCACCTCTACAACCTTACCCACACCTATAAAGCGTTTGGGTTGGAAAACCCATTTTCATTTTGTCTCTTAATATCCCTCTCTTACTCATATAATCCTCACTTTGGGCAGAAGTATTTCCAAGGAAGCCTTTGAGCTCAAATAAAAAAGAGTTACTCGTTTCAAAGGTAGTGTTTTTTCTTGTTTTCTTATGCTTTATTTTGCTTCTCCAACCCGCTAAACTCTTTTTATTATTTTCTTTTGTAAAAAAACAAGTATCTTCAATATACTAAAATGTTGTTATAAGAAGTATTCGAGCTACAATTACACACCCCTACATCTATTTGTTAAAGAACATACTGTTTCGTGGATGGCGAATTTCTGGATCAGGAAACGATGACAGTTCAACGCTCATATAAAACCTTAAAAGGTGGACATTAAGATGTCACTATATTTATATATGATATATATTATGTTTCTATTTTACTTAAGCTTCTGTATTTTTCATCTATGGAATACTGTTATGGTTTCCATTATCGGTAAACATGATATCTTTATTTTTGGAAGTGCGGACTACCGCCCCCTCAAAGTGATTTGATTCGTTAATTCCATATGTGGGATGTATAAAAGATGTAATTAATGATATTATATATGATATTATACTGGAATTATAATATACCTTTATATCATTATTATTACATTCCATAAAATACGAAGTATAAATGAAAGTAGCGTTCATGCATATGTACGGCTTACCGTCTCCATGAACAGTGCCTTTCATTTCTTATCTCTAAACGTTATGTCATATTATAAATTCATATATATACTAAATATATATGATATATATGATATATACATCATGAGTATAACTCTGGATATAATTGATACATGATCAAATTGTAATTATAAAGAGATTATTTTTGACTCGAGTACCAATGATCGTTAAAATGACCTTTATTAACTTAAATGATTACATAGTATTCGTGACATGGATATAAGTGATATAAAAGGAATAATGAACATGAAAAATGTTCTTAAGAAAGTAGAAATTAAATCAAGTTTATTATTTAGGACGTTAAAGAATGATCGAGTCAAGTCGGACCCGAGGTATGGGACTTCATCTCAATCTCAATTCATTGAGGCATATTTTGTTTTATACACAACTTTATTTTATATGGTGTATAAACCCCTTTGACTTTTACATTTATCGAAAAGGAATATTTTTTATACAAAGTGTTTTACTAAATAACAAAAGGGAATGTTTTCATCATACGTATGCGGCGACAACGACTTCTCGGCCGTCGTGACCATTATTTGAGTTTCGGCTTCCTCTATAGGCCATACCTTTTTTATAAAATAAAAATGAATACCATGTTTCACTTTTATTTTAATTTTTTATTTAAAATGGTTTAAATAATATTTTTATTATATCAATGTGTTGTATTTATATCTTCTGATTAAAATGTGGAAATGTTATGTTTCCTTTATGTATGTTTTATGTGATATGATTATGTTATGGGTCTTGGGCATTATTATGAAGACAGGGGGTTCCGTGATAAACTTACGGTGGGTGAGCCCGATATAGCTCTCCAATTCATTGGGTAACATGAAGGAGTAGAACGTTAACATTTCCCTGAAGAGATTTTGGGAATATACATTGATGGGTATTCCAAACGTAACAATGATGGTTACTCCCTTTGTAAGAATGTTATAAATACCTCAAGTTACCATTATGTCTTATGATTTATATGTTTTATTCATGTTTTTATGAAGTATTCTTAAGTGATTATGCCTTATGAGTAATGTATGATTTCATTCATTCTTATGTATACATGTACTCATGTTTTCTTTCCATATTTTTATATCCCTTACTGATCTTTTTATGCTCATCCCAAGTTGTAGAAATGTTTTTCACAGGTCTAGGGAAAGGTACATGATATGATGATAGTGTCAAGGAAGTGTCAAGAAAGAATCCATGTTTTATTTTAAATATTTTTATATTGATGGGAAAAAATGAATACTATATTTTATTGTAACCACTTTTATTAAATGTGTGATGTAATGCATGTTTTTTAATATAATTATCTAAAACTATAGAACTGAAAAGATCCTCATGGTGTATTCTTGAAATATCTTAAGATTAAGTAAAGTTTAAGGTTGGGGCCTTATATATACACTCTACTGTAATTCGTTAGGAATCAGACTAGGATTTGTGCTTATTTAATGAGATGTAGGCATTGAGTACAAGTCTCGGTTGTTGAGGACACATGAGAGGAACTATCCTACGGAAAATCTGGATTTGGAAGTTGTTGTCCATTCCCTACTCTGTTGGAGACACTACCTGCTGGGAGAGCACTTTGTTGTCTTCACCGACCACAAGAGTCTCACGTATATCTTCACTCATCGAGATCTGAATCTAAGAAAATATATGTGGGTCAAGTATCATCAATCTTTTGACTTCGCGGTTGCCTATACACAAGGAATGGGAAACACTATGGTAGATGCGTGGAGCAGGAGAACTCAAGTTCAGGCGGTTCAGGAGGCCAGCAGTGAGTGGAAGCTCATGGCTCTGTTCTTTGAGATGCATATGGAGGTGCACGATAGACAAAGACAGACTTTCATTTCTTCTGTAGTTGTTACACTTACACTTCTTAATCGGGTACAGATGAGGCAGCTATCAGACACAGAAGGCTTAGTCCTACGAGAGAGTGTGTCAGGAGGGGACCCTATTCCTAATGGAAAGTGGGTGATAATGAGATATGGCATTTCTAGAGGCGCGTATGGTGCCAACGGACATACACGAGGAGCTGATGCAGGACATTAATTCCTCAGTTTGGGCAGTTAATCCTTCTGTCACCATGATGTATCGAGAACTTCATCACCAGTACAGGTGGCCATGTATGTAGAAAGATGATGATGGTTTCGTCATTAGATATTCTTCTTGTCAATAGGTGAAAGTAGAGCATCAGCGACTAGATGGCCTTTTACAGTAGTTAACCATTCCGGAGTTGAAGTGGAATGATGTATCCATGGACTTCATGTTAGGGTTTCCATGCTCGCCTCGAGGAATTGATGCTTTTTGGGTTGTCGTCAATAGGATCACGAAGGATGCTTACTTCTTACTGATCAAGGATACATTCAGTGTCGATGATCAGGGAAAACTTTACATCCGAGAGATCATTAGTCTACATGGAGTTCCACACTCTATTGTTTCAGATAGGGATGTGATCTTTACATCTCAGTTCTTGCAAGGACTTCTGAAGGCCTTTGGTAAACATGTACTTTTTAGTACAGCATACCTTAACTATACTAATGGTCAGTCTGAGTGCACGATCAAGGTGCTTGAGGATATGCTCCAAGCATTCATTCTAGACATTGGTGGTTCTTAGGAGAAGCATATCCCTATGGTGGAGTTCTCATACAAGAATAGTTTCCAAGTGACCATTCAGATTGTGCTATACGAGGCTTTATACGGTAGGCCATGCCAATCACCCTTGTGATGGATGGAGGCAGGAGAGGCTGCCTTGCTGGGACCTTGTCTCGTTCAATAGACGTCAGAGTAGATAGAGAAAATTTAGAAGAGGATGGCTATATCACAGTCTCGATGGAAGTTTTATGCTGACCAGCAAAGACGACCTCTGGAGTTGGAGGTCAGGGATCAGGATTTCCTACGTGTCGCACCGAGTTTGGGAAACAAGATGATTTAGAGACATGGTATGATTGCACCGCATTACGTTGATCCGTTTGAGGTAATTGAGAAAGTGGGGCTGGTAGGCTATCAGTTTCAGCTACCTCAGAGGTACTGTTCCATGCTCGAAATCTTCCTCGTCTCTTAGATTTGACGTTACTTTTACGACCTGTCTCATGTCTTTCAGCCTGAGGAAGTTGAACTTGAAGTGGATGCATCATTCAAGGAGAATCCTATTAGGGTTTCCAATCGCAGTACGAAGTTTATCCGTGGGTGGTATGTTCCTCTGGTACGGTTGATATGGAAGCACAGGTGAGTATAGGACGAGACCAAGGAGAGGTAGGCTGATGTACGATCACAGTGGACAGAGCTATATGGGGATTCTTCTTCAACGCTATGTTAGGGTAATTCAGGGAAAAATTTCTTTAAGGGGGAACGTTTCTAAGAACCCGGGTCTTCGTTTCAGATATGTTTTTCATTTTTCAGGTGTTTTTAAGAAAAATGATATTTTTGAATGTTTTTGATATACACGCCATGTACTTTCTGAGTACACACTGTGTACTTTTCTCCAGCTCAAAGCCATGTGTTGGCCATACCACAGCCACACACATGTTGTGTAGGGGTGATGTGGAGGCCGATTTTGGTAGAGTATGGAAAAAACCTCTACACGTTATGTTCTTTAAAAATACAAGCAGTGTACTTTTCTTTTGTTCACTAAACGTACTATGGTCGCACCTATGGCACAGAAACACCTCCTTCTCGGTCTCGTTCATCTGAGAGCGACCCGTATGGTTGAATCATCGACGAGCTCTCGTATCTTTATCTGTTCTCTAATTCGAGCACAGTCGAATGCGTTGGAATTTTAGCGGTAAGATCGTCAATCTACTTGAGCTTCATTTTATAATTCCCCCCAGTTTCCGAGTTATTGTGGGTTGAGAATTTTGTGCGTTTTCTCAGATCTACGACTTTATAAGGGGAATCAATCATCGTGGTTCATATATATCGATCTCCTAGGATTTTGGTATGTGGTTTGTTTCTTTCTGTTGAATGTTGATGAGTATTTTGTGCAAATTCCACAAATTCCCATGGGTGTGGAATTGTGGGTTTCCTGTTTTTCCCCTGCTATTTTCCAGCATTACTTGGTTGTTGTAATAGAGGTTTATGGTTGTGAGTAGAGTAGTTTATTTTGTTCTCAGGTCACATTGCCATGCTTGTTTTTTCATTTTTCTTTTTCCAGTTTCCATGCCTAGTTTTAAGATAGTGTAAATGTTGTTTTTTATTGCTGTTGAGCCTTAGACTGATAGCCAAGTAGTTCTTGGGGTTTACTTGGACGATGTACTCATGCTGAGCATGTTTATTTCCACACCGGATTGTTTGTACCAAGTGTAGCATACCATAGGAAGAATTGACGTAAATAATTCTCCAGAGTGTCTTTTAAATAGGATGTGAGACCACAGGGGGAATTGACGATGAGTGCTTCCTCATAGAGTCTGTTGTTCGTCGACGCGGGACAGAGGGGGATTGAGACATTGAGTGCCTCCCCAGAGAGCCTTTACTACGTCACAAGACTATAGGGGAAATTTTTGGTGAGTTCATCCTCAGAGAGTCTATTTAATTTCATAGCTGAACCAAAGGAGTGAGACTGTGTGTGCCTCCGAAAGGGTTTCTAGTACTGATTGGTTGAACCATAGGGGTTAGGCTGTGAGAGCTACCCAGAGGGTTACCTGTTTCATTTTTTTGCTAACTGTTTACTTGGGTACTGTTTTTTTTTTTGAACTGTGGATGGTAACTGTTTCTTCTTTCATGTTTACAAGATCTTGTTTTATTTACTGCCATGTACTCATTTACTATTAGGAACAGATATTTGGGTGATTTCCTACTGGGATTGTATCTCACACCCTATTTGGGCCATGTTTTTGGTCCCATGAAGACTATATTGTTGCAGGTGTAGAAAAGGGAATGCACCCCTCTATTTTAGGTTCTTGATTGCACTAGAGTTGGAGAGCATGGGACAGAGTCGTGGCTTGCGATGCTGAGGAGTTTATTTTTTTCGTTTGCACATTTTTTCAGTTGTACTACAGCACGTTGGTTTGTTTGCTTCTTTCCATAGACATATCTACCATGATGCATCATCATTACATTATACATTGTTTCCATTCAGTTCAATTGTTGTATGATTTTTATGGTTGTCTGTCCGTTGTATACTTTACCGAATGAGGGAATAGTTTCCCCATCGACTCACCAAGGCCCTCACTACTAGTCGACAACATCTAGCATTCAGGGAAACCTTCTTTAGGTCATGTGGAAAACTGGGTATAGGGAACCAGTGGAGGGGCTCTAGATTCAGGATGTTACAATGGAGCTATATAATGGATGGTCCCAACTTAAAACTACATGAACAATTAATTCAACTTTTATCAAATAATAAATTTAATTAATAACAAATTTTCCCTATCAAATATATATATTGAGTAAATAATATAGATGTATCAATATTTCCACATATAATAAAATATCACTCAATGAAATAACTATTTCTAAAAATAGTATATGATATGGTAAATAGTTATATAGATGATATATGATGTAGTTATATTTAGAAAATTTAATGTTTAAGGATCAATTGAATGTGAATAACTCAATAGAATGCTAATGACTATGAAAATTATTATTTGGAGATAACTTCCATACAATCCATATTCAAAATTATCATAATTCAAACTATAGAATAAGAAGAATGGAATAAATACGATTTATACCCATGACAGTATGGACAAGGGTTATTTTCATTAATGAATATAATTTCTATAAAAACATTTTGAAAAATTATAATTTTATAAAGAAAATATTTTAATTTTCGAAAAAACTATGGATATATTTCTCATTAAAATGTACTTTTTAAATAAATATTTATAAAATGTAAAATTTACAAGGAAGTATCAAAAAATTGACACCGCGTACTTATGTATAAGGTAAAAATGAATTAATTTTACACTATAAAAATATTTTAAACGTACCGTATTATGAAAATGTTAAAAAGATTCCTTTGAAAATATATTGTACAAAATAAAAGTAGGTAATATTTATTTTTAATTACCCATATTAATGAAGAGTAAACAAAAAATTTGAAAACATTTTTTAATACATGGTTTTTGATGAAAGGATGTTTTCTAAATAAGAAAATAACTAAATTTATTTTATTTTTTTAAAAATCTAAATCATTTTACATACTATAGAGTGAAAATGGTTTTGCTACTTGAAAATAATATTGATTGACTGGGGAAAATGTAAACCAAATGATTTGTTAAACCTGATCATGTTTTTATAAGGATTGTAAATTCTATTGTAATTAATAAGGAGTAATATTATATTGTGATGTAATGAATTTTGAAGATCATAACATTAAAATGGGTATCAAAAAATGTCTCGATTAAGTGTATAAATGTTAAACCCACATAAAACAAGTGAAAATTAATTAAAAGTAGTCAAATGTGATTACAGACATAATGTATAATGACCCAACATTTTTTAAATGATATTTGTTTCTTTAGAAAATATTTTCATATTATATTTTACCCAAAAATTAACATTTCATTAATAATAACTAATAGAATACTCAATTAAAAAACTAATTAAAATTCAATAAATATAAAAATTGAAAAAAAATATAGAAGCCAAAAAAGGGAAAACATGAATCACTCAAATCCATTAAAATCATCTATGACAAGACTAACACTAATAAAAAGAAAACATTTATTACTAAAACAATCAAAATATAATAAAATTATATATTTATCTTCATGAGAAATAGTAATTAAATTTTACTTAAATAATGATTCTTTATTTATAGAATATAATAGGGATTTTATTTTTTATTTTTTTTACCATTCAATGACTATTTTTCAATTATGGTCCTTGGTTAATATAACTAGAAGAAACTTTTACCATTGTCAAATATATACAATGATAATAATTCTTTTGTTATAATTATTTTTTATATATAGTGATGGAAAGGATAATTAATGAAGAGTGGAGAAGTGACGACCTTAACATGAAAAGTCATGCCATTAGAAATTCTTTAGATAGAATATTGGAGGGAGTAGTGTAACCGGGGTTCACCCATGACCAAGACTGTGCCAAGAATCAATGAATGATGCAAGGAATAAATTTATTAGTGGAGAAGTTAAAGTTAGAAAATATTACCACACAATTGATGTTAGATGATCCATCCGAGGAATGAATCACCACAATACACCATACCCTAAGGTCACATTCATGTGTTATTAGCGTTCAAGCTTCTAGGAAATAGTTATATTATATAAAATTAGTTTTCAAAAATAATTATTTTATTCAATTATTTACTTTATAAGTATAATTTTTCACAATAGTATATAAGTTTATTTGATAATAAATTGATACATTGAATTTATAGACCCAAATTATACTTTTCATAAATGATATAAAATTTTATCATAAAAATTTATATTCTGAATAATTTTTATTTTAATTAAATATTACAACTAAAAGAATATTATTTAAATATAAATTATAATATACTTTTATTATAAACTATGGTATTTTTATGTGTTAAAATTTGATTATTCCTTACAATCCAATACTTGTAAAATAAATAATGTTGTTTATATTTAAATGTTAAAATTATCATATTCAAAAAATTACTATGATAAAATAAACATTTTATTTGAAATCAGAACATAAAAATTTGGTTTTCATCAATTTATGTGAATTTTTTATAATAAATTATTATTATGTGAATAATACATATACAGTTTGGGGTTTTTATTATGTTTAATGAATTCATGACTATTTTAAAATGAATTAATAATTCATTTCAAATAACCTATTTCCTAAAATTTCATATCTTATTAATATAACATATTTAAACATATCTTAATCAATTTCAAAACCTATATGTAAATTTTATATGTTAAAAATATAATCATTAACTTAAAAAACATTTTTATGTGAAACATTAATTTTTTATGGAAAGAATTAATTAAAATGGTGATCAGTTATTACGAATTAATAACTAAATGTGTCCTCAATTTCAAAAACCATTCAAAAACCCCTTGGTTATGCTAACATTATTTCATATACCATAACCAAGATTTCTATGGACTATATTTAGAAATTATTAAACCAATAATATAGTTTTTCTAAAACAAATATGAAACCATTTCACCAATACCATTAACTCCTAATTAATCCTCTATGATTTTCCAGTGAGTTTTCGTCCCAATGAGCTCCCAAATGTATCCTCATTCCCCCAAGGTTCCATTCCTCAGTATCTATGAATAACACATCATGGTAATGCAATATTATTTTCATTATCTAAAATTCAAAATAATATTTTTCTAAATATTGATGAAAATTTATGGTTGCAATATTTTAATACACTTTTTATCATAACTATAATTCCAAATTATATCCTATCAAAAACATAACCTCTGCCCCTCTCAATTTCTCGTTGTTTAACACCACAATTGGTACCCATATTATTGCTGAATTTACATCTGAAATTTCTATCCAATCTTATTAAATTATATATTATATCCTTTTTTGAATACCCAAACCACATTATTTTATAAGAGTATTTATATATTTTTGAAAATGATTTATTTTATTTTGGTATTTACAACTATGAAAACTAAAATGGGTTTTCATTGGAAAAAGAAGACATAATGAGATTGTATTTATACCCTTTTTTATAACACTATTTTGATCATAAACTGTCTCTAAATATATCCATAGATTATTAATGGACATATTTATTATGATATATGTGGTTCACATAAAATATATATATATGAATGGTGTGAACTGATATAATTCTGATGTATTGGGCTCAAAACTTAATCTCTATAGATGATATTTTTTATGAATCCCTAAGGAATAACCATAGTAATTTTATTTTATGAAATCACAGTGAGATATTTTTTTCATGTACTTATGAATGTATCATTTTTATGTTGTGGGAACATTTTTATGTTCTGGTTATTGTTTATTTAATTATGATATACAACATGATCTCTTGTTATAGTTGTATTGTTATGCATTTAAATTTTATTGATATTCCTCATGATACATGCTTAATATTTCACATTCATATTCCCTAAATGGGACTAATGGTCACAATATTCCATTGATGTATGACCCTGGGTTATGAGATATAATATAATTAACTTCAGAAGATCCATGAAGAGTCATTTCATGTTGATTAGAGGAATGTTTTATTTTATCTTGTATTGTGTTCCTAATTTTCATGAAACAAAACATTAAAATATCTTTTTTTTCTTCCATACAATGAAATGATTATATAAAAAAAGGAAAGATTCCATATTTAGAAAAATTGAATATTTAGTTATTAATGGGAATTAAGAATATAAATCCCTATAATTCTCCCTAATGAAATGTTTATATTTATAATATATCCAAGTATTATTGTGATGTATTATGTATGTGGATTTTAAGACAATAAATCACCATCTAGATGAGAACAAGTGGTTGTTGATCTCATATATATTTATCCTTTAGAAACAAATAGAAAAACCATAATGATATAGACTCCTTCAGGAAATGGTTCACGGCATCTTTCCTTGTTTCACTCCTAGTTTGACACACCTATTGGCAATTTTTGACTAATCATATACCTCTTTTGAACCACTATAAATAATATATAGAAAATTTAATTATTATCAAAGAATTAAATATTTAATAATGGGACCTTACGACATAAAATCAGATTATATTTATAATATTATTAAATGAAACAGGTTTCCCAATATGGATTTAAACTTTTAGGAAATTGTGACAATCTAGAGGTATCGTGAAAAGGAAGATAGAAATTGGAAATGCGATGACAACCATTAAATGGAAGATGGAATGTAAATTCAATTTTTAATTATGAATCAACTATATTTTATTATGAATAATAATTTTTATAATGTTGATTTCATATATTCAGCTAAAAATTATTATTGATCCAACAATTCCTCAACAAAAACTTTTTTGATGTGGATATAATAACCCATTGATTATAGAAAAACGGATTAAATCTATAAAATGTTTATTTTTGTACACTAATATTCAAAATATAAAGAATTCAATCTGTTATTGTACCTATTAGAAGGATAATCTGATCAGAAGTACAATCATATTCAAAACACAAATTGATAAAAGGAGGTTGATGTAATGGAGTGGGAAGATATCACACGAATATTTTTAAATATATATTCTCCCAAATCTATGTAAAGAAAAAAATAAGGAATTACTCAAGATAAATCAAAAGGAAAATGAATATGTGGTAAACTATGAGATGAACCTTACATTATTTTTTGGATAAACATAAATCATTGTTATTGATTGTAATGGAAAGCTGATAGTTTTTTAGGTGGACTTAGACACTATATGCAGAAGATTTTTTATAATAAATAATATGAAATCCGTGAAGAGATAGTGCGTATGGATATAATATTTGAATTGGATATTATAGAAATTATTTCATAAAATAGGTTGAATTATACGATTATAGTTTTGGTTTCAAACTCATATTGGATCTTTGATCACATAAGAGGTGGAATAAAAGTGAGACTTCCCAAATGAAAAAAATATGAGAATAATATTATGGGTAACTACTTTATTATGAATTTAAAATGCTAAAAATTTGTAAGATATTTTCATATAGCACGGACCATTCATTGTGTGGTAAAGCCTAAACATCTCAAAACTGAGGACAAAGGTAATATGATGAATGCCTAAAAATAAGATCAATTATTCAGGTGTGGATAGTTGGGGAAAATTTCAAATCTATACCCAAACAAAATATAATGTATGGGAATAATAATCAACATTACCATAGGCCATGGGAGTATGTTCAATCATTTTTTATCATGGAAGCTAATGTAGATGATCAATAAGATGTGGTGGTAGGTACACATTTTACTCACTAAAATAGGGAGTTTTTTTATTTTGGTTATATGTATTCCATTATTTCATTCATTATTTAAATTAATATATAATCAATCTCATTGCTGTTAGAATTAATTATTTCAATAAATAATCCTTGAATTATTTTCCAAGAATCAATAGTGTACTCAATTTTTATAATAAACATTGGTGGTCAAAATATCATCACAAATATAGTAGTAATTTCAAAGGTAGAATTCAACTCAATTGAAGGGTTAGAGAGGCCATTATTGTTTAATTTTATGATCTACAAAAGAATTAAGGGAATACCATTAGTCTAGAATAAGAATCCTATATAAGTTTTTAGAGGAGAGACATCTTGGTCTGAAATTTTTCTAGAAGAACCTCTAATATCCCAATTTATAAAGACAATTACCGAAGTGGCAGAAGTATGTGAAAACATAATAATGGAAAATGTACTCCTAATTAATTAATTCATTTAAATATCTCATGATTATTTAAAAATAATTCCCCTAGAAAGATAGGTCTATTTATCAAATGAACTCATACATATAACCGTACTTATATCATGTAACCCATATAGAATGCCAAATGTGTAGTTAGAGGAATTTATAAAAAACATAAAAAGCCATTAAAGAATGGATTTATCTGACATATTATATAGCATTATGGAGAACCAATTATCATTGAGGAGAAGAATAATGTATCAATACCATTATACATTGATAAACAGATAAAAAATTGGATGCTATTTAAGAACAAGAATCATCTTCCAAGAATTGATGATATATTATACCAGCATCTTGGTGATCAATTCATATCTATGATTGATTGTTTGCCTATATATCATAAATTGACGGTGATGAAAATATATATTCTTGATTACACCTTCCAAAAAAGATTGTTATTATGATTTTGTTGTTATTCAATTTAACTTGAATAGATATCTACATGTATTTATGGGTTTTAAGAATATAGTCTTTAAGGACTACCTTGTATAATTTATGAAAGTCTTTATTGATTATATTATGATATTTTAAAAAATTATGATGTGTATGAGGATAATATAATAGTTATATTTACAACTTTATGGAAGGAGTTATTATTTGGAAATTTAGAGAATGTGAGTTTTGGTTAAAAAAGATTCATTATTGGTGAAAATTTTTACTAGTGAATGAATCATAGTTGATCCTTCCATGAAGAATGTTTGTGGAAGAGTGGCCTCACCCTATTACATTAACTATTATTCATAGATTCTATTTATTATCATAATATTATAGTGTCTTTGTGAGAAATTGATCACTCCTTTCTAATACACTACCCATGTGGGCATGAAAAGGTGTTATGTTTATTGAGATAACTATTTGTGGAAAAGGTATTGAAGAACTGAATATGTGATTGCTTATTGAACTTTTTCCACTCCACCCACTATTTGAGACATTCTTGTTATTTATAGAGATAAATATATAAAATGGATTGGTTGAGTCATAATAAAATTTGGAATGGTGATTGTTAATGAATATCCACAGTTAAGTCCTCATGAGTATAATTATCCAATAAATGACCTTGAGTTAGATGTAATAATTTTTTTATCCGAATATATATAGTCATTATATTTATTAGGAGAAATTTTATATATACATGGACCCCCAATGATTGATTTATATATTAAAAATAATGGAATTGAACATGAAACAATGTACATGGTTAGATCTTCGAAAATACTACAAATGTTTAATTCAATATCCCACTAGAAAATAAATTAAATTCATGGATTCATTATGTTTAAAACCCCATTTTTTTAGAAATGAAGAGGATTCAAGGAGAACCACTAATCAAATACCAAGTGAAATTTTAAATGGGAATCATAAGGGAATCGACATCACCAATACTATCTTAAATGATATCTGAAGCTTTATTAATATAGAATAACAAGAGATAAACAAGAATATATCTTGTCATTCTAAATATGATATAGGCTATGAATATTGTAATGTTTAATGATTTCAATATTAATCAATAATTTGTATATAATATTGGTTCACTTTTATGTGTCCCATATATTGTAGAGAAAACAAATGAACTAGAAGATGAAGATCATGTCTATAGATTTTTCATACATGATGGAATCAATAAAATTTATATAGACCATCATGATCATTAATGGTTGGATAATATGAAAAGTTATATTACTTACTAATCTACATGATTGTTTGTGTGTCAATATGTAAAGGTGGAGAAAACATTCTTAAAGGGTATTATAACCACTAACCACACTGGCATAGATGTTGGACAATATCACTATATAATTTTTCATTTGGATACCACAAATATCTAAAAGTAACAATGTGATATGGGTTATAGGGGATACACTTTATAAGATTTCTCAATTTGAAACTATTGGTTAATATTTATTTACTGAACAACATGTCATGATATACACAGTGCATGTGGTGAGGATGTGTTGGTGACAAATTCTATTATATATGATCTTGATAGAATGGTCAAAACTATATTCTGTAGAAGTAATCAACACACTCAATATAGTAAATTTAATTTCAATATTTAAAATCACCTTTTTAACTGATGTAAAATCATAATAAACTATTCATACACTTAATGATATGACGAGAACATGCTATATGTAACATAAATGGAATATACATCAATGACTCCAATTAGATGTGTTATTATACAACAATATTATCCACTATAGTATAAAAATGGAAACATATGATTCTCTATATTATAGGTGGTATATTGATCCTACTCATTGAGTTGAAGTTAGTGAGATTATGATGATTCAGCCAGATCTTATGCAAGAGATGAAAAATGTTTTGCTCTATCCAAAAAATATAAAACATTATCACTCTATGAATTTGATCAATGTTGGTAATCATAAATGTGACATTGTTTTTTAGGATGGATAAATATATTTCCATTGAATATCACCTTGTATGATAGTCTTGTGTTTTGGGATGACTGTGATTATTAGTCGGTGGTACATTTTACCCTATGAAATTCATTATCATGTAGGAGTTGTGGAATACACTCTAGAAATTACATGAAATCAGGATCGGGTTTATGAAGTATTCTAGATATCATTCCTGAGGGATTTCCTACTTGATCCCTCAAATGTGCATATTTTGTAGGTGGTACAACTAGATAATGACCTATCATATGTGGAGCATCTAGTGGTGATCATTGAACATTGATAAAATTTGTAGTTAAACTTAAGAACACACCTTATGAATGTTTAACAGTTAAAAAATATATTAAAGTAGGAGAAATTGGAACCATATGAAATAATAATGTAGTTGTACTCTTACCTCTTCATAAACAAGAAGATGTGTGGATTGTTTTGTAAGAATGTAATGAACCATGATTTTTTAAATTTTTCGTCCATTACCAAATGTTTGTTATATTATATTATACAGAAAAACAATTTTTAATTTTTAATTATAAATAAATAAGTCAGATAAGAAAAAAAATATATAGAACATGACAAAAATTAGAAATCCAAAATGGAAATTTTGTATAACTCGAATCCATTATAATCATATCCCCCCACAACCAACACTATCTTAATTAAATATAATATTATTAAACTAATAAAAAATATATAAATTAATAATTTTTAACCATTGGATAAATGGTTTTGAGTATTTAGTGAAATAATGAAGTGGGATTCATTTAATACAAAGTGAAAAATAACAGTCATGTGTTTACTGTTATATGATCATTGGTCAAGCCTAACCATTGGTCAATATAATATTTTACCAATTTGACTGTTGAAAACAATACCAATTTGTTATAATTAAACAGATGTAATTAATATTTATAAGTAGTGATGATAATGAGGAATTAATTCATAAAGTACAAGCAATGGCATCATCAATCAGACACTTGTTTTTGAATCCAATTTGTCAGAATATAAGTAGCAATCCTAGCTTTAACATGTGAATCTGTAATGAAAATTAATTTTGGATAAGTTCTAGTTAGTTGCAATTAACACTTTGTTGATATTTTCTGAGAAACCCCAATAATATATCATCATCTCACACCTTACTATTATGTTTTAGGAGGGAGTTATAAGGGGTTAATTTTCAAGGACATCTTAACGTAATGTTAAATTAATTTTTAAAAATAAAATTTTTATTCCAACAATTCAATTTTTTAAATAATTTTACTTAATAAAATATTTTATTAATTGATATAAATTAAATAAATTGATATTTCAAAAAAATAAATTTTGATAAAAATTTGTAAAAAAATAATGTATTCTGAATAATATTTAATTTAATAAAATTTTATGTTAAAACCATATTATTTAAAAATTAATTATTTAATAGTTTTATTATTTCCCTAGATATTTGTAACCGTTAGAAATTTAGCAGTTCTTTAAAAATATGTTTTTTAATAAATAAGTATTTATATGTTTAATAGTTAAAATTTTTATATTTAGAGAATTATTCTGATAAATTAAATATCATGTTTTTAATAAGAAAGTAAAAATTAGGTTACAATTATATTGTTAGAATATATAAGAATATGATAATTTTCGATATTTTAAAAAACAAATGTTTTGTATTTTTAGTTTGATTAATGATGTAATAATTAATTAACCACACACCACAACCTAAAATTTGATATTTATATAATATCAAATATTTTAATAGCTTTTAATCAATTTACAAACATATAAGTAAATTCTAAAGTCTATAATTTAAACACTGCCTATAAACAGATTACTTTGTGGAAATATTACACTTCCATAAAAAATTATATAATAAATGATGTCTAGTTCTTGTGAAATAAAATAAAATATAATTTTTTCCTAATTGTAAAAACCCATGGGTAATCTAATGGTTTATTATTTTTCACTAACTATATTTCCAACGAATATATATGGGAATTATTAAACAAATCCTTAACATTTTCAATAAATAACATCCCCTTTAAACTATCCTTATAAATCACAATCAATATCCTACCAATTTCAGGGGATTTTAACACCATATGACTCTTTACATGGTTTCCTCAATTCCCCTAGGTTCCATTCCTAAATATCCATGACTAACTCATTATTGTAATGGAATTAATATTATTTTCTGTTCAATTCAAGAAATTTTTTAATATATCTTTTAAATTTCATAGTTACTCTATATAATTATATATTTTATCATAGCCTTATATCTATATTATTATTATTTTCATTCATAGACCCTTTTTCCCCCTCATTTTACCCATTTATAAACCCACATTTTATACTCGTCATGATTCCTAATTTACTCATCAAATTTATCTCTATACTCAATAAATTTTCTTTTATATTACTTCTCTGAATACCCAACCCAAAATATTTTATTTCAATGTTGTTTAGGGAGAGGTAAAATTTATTTACATTGTTTGTGGATTTAAACATAAGAAACAAACATTCCATTTTGGTGGGATAAAATGAAGTAATAATCATATCTTTATGATATATTTTTTGAAATTATTTTGATAAGAAACCCATCACTTATTTCTTCACACGTTATTTCAACAATTATTTATTATGATTAATGTGTCTCACATAAATTTAAGACATATGAAGGGTGCACGCTGGTAGTGATCTAATGTATTAGGTAAAGAATTTAATCTCTATATATTACATGTTTTGTAATACATTGGAAATAACTATCTTAATTTTAATATATGAATCCCTGGTAAAAACAATAGTGACATTATAATGAATGTCTCAATTAAATGTTGTATCCACATTTCCATTTTAATGGATCATGTTATTTTAATTATCATATTTTTTGTTATCTATTTTTCAAACTATATTATAATCCCTACTATTCTTATTGATATTCATCATGATCACATGAGAAATAATTATCTTTCATATTTCCATAATTATATAATTCTCAACAATTTCCATGGATGTATTTCCTTATGTTATGAGATGTATTAAGTACAACAGATGATGAACAAATGAATAATCATGTCAATTGTATTTCAATAAAGATTAATGTTTTAATATTTATATTATTGATTTCCTAGAAGCATTACTCCAAATTTTAATAATTTTTTTCAATGAAATTCATTTTTTTGTAATAAAAATCTAGTATTAGATGTCATCATATAATATTAATGATAAAAAGGATGTAATATAACAAAATGAAGAGGAATGGAGCTATGAAATGAATTACCACTTTATATATCTTAATTCAAATAACATCAGATGAAATAAATAAAATTTAAACATGAAAAAATCATGAATAATTATTTATTTAGGATATTAAATGTCACATATGATTTATATACATCTTATAAAGGACAAAAAATTCATTACATAATAATATACCTCAATAGAATAAACATGAGATGGAATCCCTTTTAATATGATTCATTTGTTTAGAATGCCACCAAAAATCATATATAATGTATTTATGAATTTTAATAAGCTACAAAATAACCCTATTAAAATTTATAATATCATATATGACAATTTTATATAATTGTATCATTATTTTTTAATAATCAGTAATTAATTTCAATTTTTGGGGTGTTAATCGCATAATTTTTTAGTCTATTTGAGTAGTAAATTTTTTCTATCAGATATATCATGAATTTATCATATACATAATTAAAATAATGATATAAATATAATAAATAATCTATAAATATTTATTTATAGAAATGTATAAAATATAGTGATTAGTTATGAAATGCACTATTCATAGAGATGGTATGTCATATGTATGCTTGAGCACAACTTCTATTTTTATGTCATATTAAAGAAATATGTTAAAATGATATATATTTTTATTATCAATTATGTATTATAATTATATCATATATATATCATATTTTAATAATAAACTACATTAATATTTTCCATGTAATGTTTGAATGATACACATCGCTTCGGGTGGTGGCAGTTTGCCGTACACAAGAATGATGGTATAGTATTCCCATATAATGGAATGTATGATGTTATTTGTTATATATTAATTCATGAAGCATAATTAAATCAGTAATGTAATAAATATCACAATTTATCAGTATTTCCTTAATTATTCTCAACCAATAATAGTGGAAATGGAAAACTGGATGACATGGTTCACGAGGCAGTAGTTTACCACAAAAACGAACGCTGATTTTGTAATCCATTTGACAAAAGTGTATGAAATTTAAGGTAATACGTATAATAATATAAAAATATAAGTATATTTAAGATGATGATGTTATTATCTATAAAAAACATAAAAATAATTGAATGAGTTGGGGGAGGAAAATATAATTATAATTATTATACTAAAATATTAAACTTTTTTTAGGTATCCTCCTTATGATTTCACTTATTTCATATTAAGATTTCATTATACCCAAAATAATCTCTCTAGGATGATATGAGGGATGTTTTCAAGTGAATTGGGAATGTATTTTCTGACCCAATGTTGTCTGTAATTGTGAATAATTGGGGAGAGAAAGTGTACATTTATAGGTGTGGAGAGGAGACACTTGACATTTAAAAAATAAGGTAGGTGTACCAACATTTCCTTCCTAACAAGAGACATCCATAATAAACCTAATTAATTCAATTAATGGTTATGGTCTAAATATTTCCCTAAAATTATTATTGGAAATTGTTTACGGTCATTATTACTTTTTATACGTGAATATTAACAAACAAGTAAACTTGTTTTTTCATTAATCACTTTAATTAATTTTTACTACCTTTACTAATATTTTTGGAAAATATTTATTTTTACAAAATTATAAATTATAAATTATTACTAATCCAAACAAGGAACCCATTTTCCCTATTATAATTCGCATTATTGGAAAAAATAATTAAATCTCATCATGTAGACATGTAAAGAATAATGGGTTTTAAAGTGATAAGGTAGTAAATATTTCAGCTTTATTATAACTAAATTGGATTTTATATTTATTTCAATTAAATAAATCTAAAAAATTCATGTTTAATTTTACTATTATGACATTACAATTAATTCAAAATACATGTTATCATTAAAATTATTTAGAGAATAAGTCAGTTTTGAATTTATTTTTTATTTTTCCTTATGATGAAAAATTTAAAATTTTCATAAAAATACGAAAAAGTTACCTTATCAATATTTTTATATTAATATTTTTATATTTTATTTTATTATTAATTGTTTAAACTCGTTAATGTTTCATAATTAATTTCCCAAATAGATCCGATATTAAACAACATCTATACTACCATTAGAAAAATACAACATTATATGCATAAAATAGAATTTTATTATATTATGCCTAAAAAATATATTAGTTTGTGGTGAGAAAATTTGAAAAAACATAATTTCACTAATATAATTAAATATTCATAAATAATTTAAATTATTAAGATAAAATTAAAATGGTGCAATTTTTTTTTCTAAAAACATTTTATATATATTAAATTTATTTTCATATCCATTTATAATTAATTGGTAACCAATAAATTCAACCATAAATTTTTATAAGATAATTAATTATATTTATAACATAAAATTAAAAATATAGGGGATAATTTTAATTTTAAATAAAAAAAACATTATATCATTTAGCATATACTTACAGATCATTCATAGTAGACTTCATGGAACTATGGGGAATGTAAAAAAAATAAGTGTGAGAACAAATAATTTGTAGGTATTATGTTTACAGAAAAGAAATACGGAATAAATAAGCATAATAATTAGATAATTTTAAATAATATATATCTTGTTCCATTTAATCTACAACTAAGAAAGAAGTGCATAAATAGTATAGAACATAAATAACTTAAAACACATGCTATTTAAATAACATGACTACTGTGAAAAAATATTGAAGAATCATTGTGGAAATTAAAATAACTAAAAATACATCCCACATAATAAATAAATTGTGAATTAAATTCATATGTTTATATTTTAAAATGAAAATATCATGGATAATAATAATATAATTATGAATGTAGGAAATGATTAAATATTCTACATCTTATCTAAGGAACAAGAAAACCACTACTATAAAAATATAACAACAATATATATTAAAAATTAATGTTTAAACCCATTTAATTTGGGGAAATAATTTTTCTCAATATAAAATTTGAGGAATTCATAGACTATATAAATTTCAGCCCTAGCCATCACACTATGTCCAAATTATAACTAATATATCAGATAAGCGATTTAATTAACAAAAAATGTTCGTGATCAAATATATGTATTGAGTAAACAAAATTGATGGTTTAAAATTACAATAGATACTAAAATAGATTTAAATGTAAACACAACAGTAAAAAGGTTATATGGATTATGATATATTCATTTCTATGATTAATTGTGTGTATATTTTGGTGAAAGTTATGGTTTATTGATCACTGGAGAGAGAATAAATCAAGGGAATGTCAATGACTACAAAAATGATTCAAGTATGTGAATATAAAAACTATAAATTTTACTAATAATAAAAATACATCTCTTGAATTAAAAAGGATAGTATTGAAATAATGTATACCCATTATATAATGAATTATGTCTTTAAGCAATGATTATAAGAATTAAAATAAAAATATCATTAAAAAATTATTGAGGGAAGTTTCCATTACCTTTGTAAAAAAATGAAAATTATATTCATTGACAAAATATTTATTAAATATAATTTTCTTTAAAAAGATATTTTCCAATTTTGATGTAATCATTAATTAAATGATTATCTGCAATTAAACACATGTTAATAAAATATTTATATTGCATTGTAAAAATGATAAAAAAAAATTTCCTTATTAGGAAGGAAATATAAAGATTCCTATGAAAAATAATTCAACGAAAAAACATGATAAAAATAATTTTTAATAATTTTTTTTTGAAAATGTTAAATAACACATTTTTATATTTTTTTAAATCATGTTTTTGGAAGAAAAGAGGTTCCCAGTCGAAGAGATAAAAGAATTAGTTGTTTTCATGATAATATTTTGTATATATTTTAAATACCTAAGTGTTTAAAATTGTAATATTACAAGAAAATAATCATGTATAACCAGAGTATATGAATCAAAAGGGTTACTGACACAATTCTCAAATAAGATCCATATATTTAAATTCTATTGTATACAATCTAAAATAAAATTAGATTGTAAAGTAAAATCAGGGAAAGATCATAATGTTTAATATAGAATCAAAAAATGTATCAATTATGTGTATCATCTATAAATTTAAATTATAATTGTAAATATTGCATATATATTTAGCAGTCTCAAAAAAAATTAAAATATTAACCAGATTATGCAGTAATATAACCCGATGAAAATAAATTGATTTAGGAAATTATTTATCACTTGGTAACTCTTAACTGAATTCCTCATAGATGAAGTAATTAATATTCAAACATAGTCAAACAATAAAATTTATTTGTTCATGATATTACATGTCAAATGGGCATTATATACTCTAAATAAAATAATATAGGTGCATAACATTACAATTTGTCTCAAAGAATTGAAATTGAGATAAAATCACTAACCAAACACATAATTTTGGATGAACAATAATTAATATATTTTATAATGGTGTAATTAATGTAATTAACAAACAAAAAAACCATATTAAATTTATAATATCATATATGACTATTTTATAATATAATATATCCTATAAATAATTTTTCATTGTGTTATCTTTTTTGGTGATAATTTTCTATTATTAAAGTACATTTTGACTTATTAATTTTTCCTCATATTTAGAAAATGGTTTAATCATCTCTAAAATTTAAATAATAATTAATATTTTGTATATATTAAATATTTTTATATTTTTCTTATTACAGAAAATATAGTGATAGGAAAACAAATACAATGTTTAAGGATATAGTAGCTCGTACCTACGCATGAACACTAATACCATTTTACTATTATATTAAATAATTAAAAGTAAATGATATATAAGTATGTATTAAATATATTAATATTTTTATTTCAAAAATATAACATATATTTATTATACACATCCTCAATACATTCCATGTCAACTATGAACGAACTAGATCGCTTCATAAGGTGGTAGTTCACCACAGACACGAAACACATTATCATATTCTCACACACATTAATGTGTTATGTTTTGTGTTATATGACAATTAATGAATCAAAAATAATTATTTATTATCATATATAACATATATAAAAATATTTCTATCATTATTTCCATGCATTAATGGTGGTATTGGAAAACCGTAGGACAGATTCGTGAGGTGGATGTCTTCTTAACAAATTAATGATGATTTCGAAATACATTTGACACTAGTGTGTGAATATTTGTCTCATAATCTTAACATTACTACAAATAGGTATACTTATGATAATAAGGATTTAATATATGAATGATATACTAGGAATTGATGTTTATTTAAGAAAAATTAAAAAACAAATATTTTTTTAATAACGGTAACCCGTCTTCCGGTATTTCGTTTTGGTTTTCAACAATGTAATTTTAAGGTTGGATTTCTGCCCCAAAGTATTAATGATTAATGAGAAGAAATTTTATAATTTATCTACATAGGAATTTTATAAAACAATTGGTTTTGGAGGTATTAATTCATGGGAGATGGGGTGGCCATTTATAGGAGGGGGACATGAGACAATTGGTAATATTAAAAATAAATATAGGTATAAGAACGTTTTTACCACAAATCTCCAATAAAATGATCCAAAATAAATTATATAATTGATAATGTTTAAATATTTTCATCCACTCGGTTTTGGAAAGGTTTATTTGAATTTTTTCTATTATGATTATGGTTTCATCACTTAGTAAACATGTTTTCCACTTTATTGTTGTGATGATTTTAATCAATTTCAAAAATCACATTTCTAAAAAACATATAAAAATTATTATAAATAAAAAATTATTATTATTAAATATATTTATTAAATTTATTTTAAATAAATATAACACCATTTTAATAATTTAATTTAAAATATCTCCCACATACGTGATATGGAAGCATAGTTTTAAGGAGAATAAGTTAAAAACATTGAAGTGGTTTTATATGAAATATCAATGTAAAATGTATTAAAATAAATTAATTGGATTAATATGTATATTTTTTACTAATTATAAATTTAAACCAATTTAAAATATAATTTTACAATATGAATAATTTATATAACAAACAATTTTAAATAAATATTCAATATATTTTTATATTCATCGAAAAAAGGAAAAATCTTGAAATAAAACATACAAATAACCCTTATTATATTTTTAAAAAATAATTTTAAAAAAATATATTATTATTCTCTTATTTATTGATACATTGTTTTAAAATAACAACATAGTTAAAAAGACGTAAAACTACCCTTTAGAAAAATAAATTGTTTTTATACATAAAATATGATTTTAATAATTATATTCTATACAAATCTAATAAGAAGAATTTACAATTGAATGTTGAATTTGTAATATAAATATTTTCTTTATAATATTTATCAAAATTGGATTTGTTAATTTATTGAATGAAAATGCATTTTTTCATAGAAAAATAATTTTTCATAAAAGGAATTTATTTTTTTCATTTTTTTTAATTACAGTTTTAATTATTTGGTTAAATAATAATTCATTAATAAACATGAAGAAACAATTTTTCATAATTTGTTAAATTGAATTCATGACCTCCATTTTAATGGCTAGGTGACAAGTATTATATTATTATAATAATATGAAACATTACATTTAGACTCAATGTTTCATGTAACAAAAGATAATCTTAGTATTGCGTGTAACAAAATATAATATTAATATATGATATTATACATAAAAAAGTGTTTCTTATACGGCAATATGAAATCAGTGTTGTGTGTATCACAATGTTAACTTGGTGTTTCATATAATGAAATTATAACTTCGTCTAGCGTGAAATGAAATCCTTCAAAGAATTTTAATTCGGTAGAAAGAAACTAATTAATAAAAACTCCATGTGTAATAGTCTACAGACATTAATATACATTTATAACTAAAAAATCAACTGCAATATCAAAATTTAAATAAATGTATATTCCTCCCATTGAAACCAATATAGTTTTTTTATTGATTTTGTATTTCAGCCTCGAAACACCCAATGACTCCGTATCTAATGAATGATGGACCTTCTTTCCAAAGTCAGGCGTTCACTTAATTGTCTAAACAACGACTCATAAGGACTGACATTGGTCGAGAGGATGGAATGTTGGGCACAACACACCCTTTTGGGGGGGGAACTGTTTCATGTTCCAGGACAATCTTATTGATTTAAGATGTATTCATATGGTTGTGAATCATTGGTTTATACCCAAACAATGTATCCACAGATTTAAACCTGGTCGGAAAGGTCATCTGGACGTAGGGATTTCGAAATCATATAGGCCTGAGGTTTACTATCCCTCGTTGGCTTAATGACCCCGACGAGTCTGGACTCATTGAGACGGTGCTAGGAGCAGCTCGGTGAACCGATGTGAAGACAGTCGGATCGACCTGTTGTTGGGTTTGAACCTTTGGGAGGCTTCCTACGTACCTTGTCTAGGAGAAAGGGATGAAAGTCCAACTAGTTCAGATAGGTGTCGGGGAACCAGCATGAAGATGAAATGGGTGGTCCGATGGGTGGTGGGCTTTAACCTCATGGAGGCTTCCAACGTACCCTACCTAGGAGGCATGGATCAAAGTCCACTTAGTTCGCATTGGCTTGGGGATTACACTATGGGGTAGCCCAGAATGATGGATTGGGGCATACACTCTATGGAGGCCCATAAGATGATGTCATGGTCGATGCTTACTCTAAGCCCACGTGAGTCATGCTCAGTGTGAGAAACAAGAGGCAACAGAGAACAGAGGATCACGTCGCGAAAGGTGCGTCCGTGAGAAGTGGAGTGGGCTTATGCATGAGAGTGGACCATTAATTTTGGGCTTACTCCTAAGTGGTCTCCCATAGTAATGGATTGGGGATTACACTCTGAGGAGTCCCATAAGGTCAAGGCTTACTCCGAGATGGACTCGTGGGGTGACAAAGAACAACGGGAGAGGGAACGGGGCGCTCCTGTGCCCATATCCTCTCTTGCAGTGCATGAGGGCTTCCTTCTAATCGATATTTTACCATCTCTGAGGAACCCTAAACAAGTGGAGGGGCAGAAGGGGGATTCTTGAGCTCAGACTCCACATTACCATGTAAATGTGAACCAAGGAATGCTTCAGGAAATTCCTCAAAGGTCAGGGCAACCCCTTCGCCTCAACATACCGTGGGTATGTGAACTCAAAATGCCATACTGATGAGCCTGAATGATACACCATGCGGATCTGGTGGTTCTGGTGGAGGCCCCGGCTCAGGGCCAATGAATAGGTCAATGAGGGAGTCATAGAGGACTTGGATGGATCATAGAGATTTTATCTGGCTCGGGATATAGTAACAACAAAGTATTTCGTGTGCCACCGAGAGGTATGGGTGGAGGCGCCCTTCGCGTGGGGATGTACCACGCAACTGGAGAAGCCGTCCATGAACCAGGGTGGTACTCGGACTTATTCGTTTCTAGCGAACAAGGGTGGTTCGCGGCTTCGTTTTTGATCCACGAACCAGGGTGGTTCGCGGAGGGTTCTAGGCAGATAGTGGTGGGCAAGGGCGGTGCCTTTCTGAGGCTCGTCGGTCAAGGCTTCACCCACATAGGAGGGTTCTACGCGGTGTGATGGATTGGAATTGAGGCATAAGCTCCCTAGTCCTTAGGGAAGTCATCTATGGAGGGGGTATGTTCACGATTCTCATATTTCTGTTTCGTTAGGTTTGCAGTTCACCATGTTATTATGTGTTTTCCAATTCCTCGTTAATTTCTATACCTGTAGTGGTTTGTGGATGGGAATTTCGCTGTTTGAGAAATCTAAATCCTTCCTTCAACTGATCTCCTTCAGAATCACTGATCCCTCCGAATCCAATTCCTATTCTCTAACCACTATTTCGTTCCCCCTGGACTCCTTTTATAAACTGAGGAATGGGATGTATATATGGCTATGTGGCCCTTTTTGGGTAGGCCCATAACCAAATACATAGTTTACAACCGACTTGGTCAATCCGCGATTTTCAGTGGGTATTGAACCCCCCCCCCTCAGCAAATCATAATCAGGGGGGGCCACGCAATCATGGAGGGATCCTCCTACATTTCACGAACAACAGTGGGTGCAGCGTGAACCGGTCGATGCGGTCCACGGTTGGGGTGATTCATGACGGTGAACTGGACTGGCGCACATCCTGCCTCGCGACCACAGAGGCTCTCTGCCTCCATTTCGCGAATGACAATGGTTCACGGAGGGGGTGCTTTGCGGGGCATGGCCACATTGCATTTCCATGGGACCAGTTTGCGGACCGGTCCTTTTTGGGTCCCTTATTTGATTCTTTTCCCCAACTCATTGGGGGATTTTGGTAGATGCTCCTTTGCGGATTTTTCAGCACCCTACAAATGCCCCAATCTGAATGGGTCCCAATCGGAATGAATAGGAGGCCATTACGATGCAAAGTGGTCCTAAAACTGAGATGGTTTGTGATAGAGAGGTGGTACGAGTAGTTGACCATGCCAATAAATACGGGGAGCCGTTCATTTTCCCTTTATGGAATTCCTCGCAAATCCTGAGATCCTTCACCTCCGTGTGTTGGATCCTTTGTGAAGTGCCTCGTCCGCGAACAGACTACAACCCCCATGAACCATTCAATCATCATGGTTGCCTTCACTCGCGATCCAACTTCCCAACTACGAATCATTACTCTTAACTAATTAAAAAGTAAGTGATGACGGGCTGCGAAGGAACTTGATTTGCGGTTTCGATGATCTGCGGAATAAAATAAATGTCTGGGTCTTCAGAACATAATCACTTAAACTCTGTATTGAAATTCCACGGAGCGACTTGGTTTATGGATTCCTGGCCAATGCTCCGCAGGCCAGGGTTTCACAGACATATTTTGCTAATGGTTGGTTCGCGGGATGATTTCATCACGAACCATCCTCCAAGACTTCCTTTCGGATTTTTCTTATGAAGTCTCCTTAACCATATATCTGGTTATTTTTTTCCAGTTTT
Source organism: Viscum album (assembly GCA_963277665.1). Lineage (NCBI taxonomy): Eukaryota > Viridiplantae > Streptophyta > Magnoliopsida > Santalales > Viscaceae > Viscum > Viscum album. Next base: position 374,438,485 of record OY728134.1, read on the forward strand.
TTATTCCGAACTAAAATATTGTTGGCTATCATTGTGCAGGGAGAAAATATGGGTCCCCATCATTCTGTACCGTGTCCTGCTGTAGAGCTTCTCCCAATTGGCTCAGAGAGACGTTCAACTATGATTCACAGGGCGGAGGGCGTCAAAGAAGACCTCAGTCGGTCCATAATTCCTGATAATGGTGTATTGATGAACCGTATCTCTCCTGATCATCTGAGTCATCCACTATCTAAATGGATCATGCTCTATGGCTTAGGTCTTCAGGAAGACATTCATATCCCCCCTACTTTCTCATATCCCCCTTCTCCTTTACTGAAAGTGTCGTCAAAATTCATTCAGGCATACCATAACCAATCTGAGGAGATAATATCTTATTCTGGTCCGAAATTTTTAGGGGTTATGAGGGGACCCACTGTGATAGGTGCAGTCAAGACTTTTCTCAGAAAGATGTCCTTAAGGAATACCCTTATATTATCAACATTTCTCGAAGGGATCCTGATGTAGGGTGGGTTCATTGGTGGGATCCTAGGTCTGGCGGGCTCTTCTCAAATGATTGGTCCTGGGCTTTCTAGGTCCATCATCATTTTCGAGAGACTCCTGAATCACTGGAACAGTCAATATATATTCCGTAGTGTGGGCTTCCCAATTCTCTATTTACCAACCATCTCCGATCATGCCCTACATTTTCAGCCATGGGTGTTCAAGTACTAATACTTTTCACCTTTCCCACGGTGAAGTTGGCATTATTATGTGGGACATCTACCAGATAGGAGGACTACCAATTACTGGCGAGATGTATGAAATTTTTTTGCCCACTCCCAATGCACAGAACGACGTCGAACAAGTGAGTTTGTTAGCAAGGTATCTTCTGGTCATGGGGGAGCAGTTACTGGGTCAGGCCTTGCGTGCCGGATCTTTTATTCCCAATGGTACCTGGATAGGGTTATTTCTGAACACTTCTGGTCCAGTTCCATTGATCAATCACCCCAGGACACATCCTTCATAGCATTCATGAACCTTCCCAGGTTCCTACTGGACGGTTCTGGAGGCGGGCGATGACATTTCATGGGGTTACAAGGAGCACCCTATTGTGTCGCCTATGCTCCGGTTGGCCGATCAGTTTGCTAGGATATTTATCGGATGACTATTTCCTTCCTGGCATGTTAACCTAGGTTTTCGGGCCTGCACATTGATGATGTCGAATAAGTTAGCATAGGGCCGCCTGGTGAATTTATATGTGCCCACTTGGCCTGTATCTATGATCTACTGAGCAGAATGCATGTGGTTGGGTCCCCCTACATTCTGAGCGGGCCATTTCAATTTTTGTGTAGGTGGCGGCCAGATCATTATCACTGTTATGAGTATCGTCAAAACAAGGCCATATCGCTTCCTACATTTCAGCCTACCTTACTGGATATAGTCGGAGTTCTCTTGAATTCCCTCAACTCTAGTGAAGTCCTCGAGCTTTTCATCGACTTCTCCCAGTTCATCTTCACTCTCTACCCCACCCCATCTGGCATTGTTTCCCCCAGAATTTTGGGATGACCTCGTAGATTGAAGAGCCGCTGAGGGCATTTTATGCATTGTCATACAATGGTGTCCTCGGGTCGATAATGTTAAACTTCCAATGCCCATGAATGATTATAAAAAACCGTGATTTCTCACAGTGCAATGTTCGACACGTGGGGATAATGGTGTCTGGGTATACAAGAAACATCTTCACTGCAATAGTCTATTGAGTCAATGTATGCTTGCCCTGGATTAATGTTTGTTGATATAGGTCTCTATGTGAACCTCTGAACGACACTTAGGCTAGCCATATATAGATACCCTGGAAACACCTGTATTTGAAAAGGGGAATGAAATTGTAAACCACATATCCATAAACATCTAGATCATGAGGTATGGTATGGGGGATCTGAGGCCAGTAATCGTACGAAGCTAGGAAGAGTTTCTCCTGTGTAAATATTGCCTACGGTAGATGATCTAGGGGCAATCAATATGCAGATCCGCTGAGGGCATGGGATTCCTAGGCAGGAAAAGGTGTCCACAGGTCGATGACTTTCCACTTCTAATTTCCATGAGTGGTTATGAAGATCCATAATTATCCTGGTCCTGGAGTATAATGTGTCTAGAGGATGCATCAAACTTCTCAAGGAGTATATCCATCTCGTATCACCATGTGTGTTGGGTGGTTCACGATGAAGTTCGTGCTATTTAACGTCATGCGATGAGGATGAAGTCCATGAAGTTTAACATTATACGGTGATGACGAAGTCCATGAAGTTTAATGTCATGCAGTGAGGATGTAGTATACACCCTGTGCAAGTATGGTCCGTACACGGGGGAAGGGGAATTTTTCACATTATTGTTCATTTAGTTTAATATTGTGCGGCAAGGACATGAAGTACACCCTGTGCCGGTCTGGTACTCACACAGGGGGAAAGGGGATTTTTTTGGTTTATTTAGGGCGTTGGGCCAGGACTAGGAAACTTTGCATCGCTACGTGTCCTTTGAGGATATGAATCAATCTTTATGTAGTTCTCTGGAAGAAGTAAACCCTATGCAGGTCTGGTCTATAGACGGGGGAATGAAGGCATTTTTTTATCTTTTATTTATGGGGCTGGGCCACGACTTGGGATCCTGGCATCGCAACGTATCCTGCGAGGGCATGAATCATTCCGTACTTAGTTCTCTAGAAGAAGTGCACCCCTTGCAGGTCTGGTCCATACACAGGGGAAAGATGGCATTTTTTTTAATCTCTAATTTAGGGGGTCGGGCCTGGATTAGGGATCCTAGCGTCGCTACGTATCCTACGAGGGAAGGAATCAAGCCATACGTAGTTCTTTGGAATTTGTGCAGTTTTATCGTCATGCGGTGAGGACATGAAACCCCTAGTTTATGGTCATAGAGTATGGACAATTCGGGGAATGTCCATTTAATGTCATGTTGTTCGGAAAATGAATACACTCCATACAGGTCTGGCTCGTACATGGCGGGAAGGGATCATTCATGACTCTTATTATCCGTGTAGTTTAGCATCGTGCTGTAAGGATAGACTCCATGCAATTTAACATCATGCAGGGAGGACGTGAATAAACCCCGTTAAAGTCTAGTCCGTAGACTGGGGAATCTACATTTTTTGTGTTTTTTCTTTTTTAGGTGGTGGGCCAGGGTGTGGAATTCTGACCTCACTACGTATCCTACGAGGGCAGGAATAAAGCCTCACGTAGTTCTCTGAAATACGATACTCCCCGTGCAGGTCTGGTCCATACACAAGGGAAGAGGGAATTTTTAAATCTTTTTATCGGTGAATTTTAACATCATGCGGTGAGGAAAAAATACTCTATGCGTAACATCCCGACCCCAGTTACCCAGAGTCTGTGCATTATTGCCTAGAATTGGCATGATCATAATGATCAGGTCTTAAAAGACCGATTAGTTTAGTAGTTTTGGAAACACTAGATACATTCATAAGTCTTACATTACATCATAATGTACAACGAAACTAAAAAACATCTTGTTTTCATATCCCCTCATACTATCTCTACAGGTCATTCATAATATACTTCATCACATCCTGGAAAAATTAAAACATTGAAAGGGGTGAGCTCAGATTCTTAGCAAGGATAACAATATAGAGGTAGCTTTCATAAATAAACATAAACATTTAAGGCATTGTATAACTAAAAAAAGCCTTTTAAACGTGAACTTATACATAATATGGCAAAAGTAAAATGAGTTAATTCCATTTACTTATTCACATGGATATTCTACTGGTCTAATAATCACATTCAATATCAATAAACACTTTCATAATTATGGAATGCATAATGCCACAATATCATAACCATGTTTCCAAGGCCTCGTGCCAAGACAACAAATAATATTTTGTCAGGGCCTCTTTCCAAGACAATAGTTTGTCTCATGATACATGCTGATGCATCAAGGAGCTGTAGCGGGCTGCACCCGTCACTTATTAAGTCCAATTAATTCTTCATATGAAAATGTTTTAACATATCATAAACCATAACATAATCGAATCACATAAAACATGCATAAATTAAAAATAAAATTTCTACATTTCAATCAAAAAATATCAATACAAAACATTGATATAAAAAAAACTTTTTCAAAACCATTTTCAATACCAAAATAAAAAAAAATTAAAACTTGGTATTTATTTTTTATGTTAAAAAAATTTATGGCATGTAGAGGAAGCCGAAACATAAAATAATGGTCACGGTGGCGGAGAATTCATTGTCGCCACATACGTACGACAAGATAAACATTCCTTTTTTTCATTTAGAAAATCTCTTTAAATAAAAAAGATTCCTTTTGAATAAACATAACAGCCAAAGGGTTTTATACACCGTATATAAACATTTGTGTATACAACAAAATATGCCTCGATGAATGGAGACTGAGACGAAGTCCCTTATAATGATCATTTTAAAATGAAATAGATATATAATGTGTATTCACTATAAGTACACATAAATAATGGATAAATATAAGATAGAACATAATAATATCATGACATAATTTGAATGTAGGATATTAACCCAAAGAACGGAAATCGGGTTAAGAAGTTCTCTTACCTCGTGTCTGATATCACTCGACCGTTATTTAATCTCCTAAATAATAAAAAATAGTTAATATATACTTGATTATGAACCTATTTAATGTTCATTATCCCTTTAATATCACTTATTACAATGTTACAAAAATTATGTAGTCATTTAAGTTAATAACGGTCGTTTTGTCGATCTTTGGTACTTGAGTCAACAATAAACTTCTTATAACTACAAGTTGTTTATGTAGTAGAATATCCATTATCTACTGAATTATATTCATGTTTTAGATATAATATATATCATATATATCCAGTATATACATCCATTCATAATATTACGTAACATTTAGAGTTATGAAATGAAATGCACCGTTCATGGAGACGGTAAGTCGTACGTACACATGAACACTACTTTAATTTCTATTTCATATTTAATGGAATGAAATCATAATGAAATAAAGGTGTATTATAATTCCAGAATAATATAATATATAATATCATTTACTCCATCCTTTAAACGTCCCACATATGTCGTTAATGATTCAAATCACTTTGAGGGGGCGGTAGACCGCACTTCCTAAAATGAAATTATCGCATTCATCCATAATGGAAATCATCAAGATATGACAGAAATGATAAATAGAGAAGCATAAGGAAAATAAAAACATAATATATATATCATATATGAAAATAGTGTCTTCAAAATTGCCACAATTAGAGGTGTTAAAAGAATATTGAACAATCATCGTTTCGTGAGGCAGTATTTCGCCACCCACAGAAACATTATGTACTTTAACAATTAGACGAAGGTGTGTGTAAGTGTAAATAAAATCCTTCTCGTAAAAACATCATAGTATATTGAAGATACTGGTTTTTTACAAAATAAAGGAATAAAAAGAGTTTAAGGGGTAATATATGCAAAATAAAACAATATATCATAAGAGAAGACATTACCTTAAAATCGGGTAACTCATTTTTATTTGAGACAAAGGATTCCTTGGGAATACATCTTCCCAAAGTGAGGATTCTAGGAGAAATATAGGGATTTTGGGAGAATATTTGTGCATATTTTGGCTGAGACAAATGGATTTTATGGTATGAATAAGGTGGTATATGTGAGGGAATTTTATAAGAGGAGAGGAGGGGCACTCTTGGAAGCTCAGGAAATGTTACATTATTATAAACTGCTTTTCGGATTCCAAAGGTCAAAAAAATATGTATTTCAAGGATAAGGTGATAAGGGTTTGAAATATACTCATCCAATAGGTTCTTGACAAGTGTACGTTATAGATTTTACATTATCTTTTCATTTTATTTAAATCGTAAATTAATGAGGTAATCGATGCATCATCATTGTGTAATAAAAAATTTAATTTATTTAAAGTATAAAAATAAAAAAATTACTATGATTTAGGAAATATTATTATCTTTCAAATGAATATATATATTCTAAATTTTAACTTATATAATCCCATTTAATAATTATTTTAGTAAAATAACACATTTTTGTGACAATTTTATTTTTACTTTAAATAAAAAGTTATTAATGTGATTTTCATACCCAAGTGGCTCCATGGGGTCCCCAAGTGGACCCATGGATTTTCATGGTCGTTAATGACTTATAAAATAAGGTTAGGACAAGTGTAAGGGTATTTTCATATTTTTATAATATCATTTTTAATTACCTTTAATCGCAATTAATTAAACTTAAATGTTACTATTCACCAAATAATTATTTTAATCCCATTAAAAAACATTTTAATTCCTTATGATAACCATTTATGTCGGACTTTTGAAAATCAAATCACAGAGGTGTTAATGTTTAATTTAAATGAAAAAACTGTTTTTTAACTACCACTTAGTGGTTTCACTATTCATCAAAAATTGATATTCTTCAGAACAATGCCAAAATTTCACCCTAAGCTATATTTGATATCCCGAATTCAAAAATGATGTATATTTTAAAAAATTCCAAACATATGAGTTTCATTAATTAATTTTATAATATTTCACGCTGTCACGACAAATATCGTGTTTCTAAGAAACAATATATATCAAAAGATTGACAATTGTTTATGACCAATTTCAAAGTGAAATTAATTATAATGAACACAATTGGATAAAATGGTAAAAATATATTCTAATTTTACTTTAAAACCACTCAATAGTATAATTTATCACTATAAATTATTTTGATTAAAAAAGATGTTTTTAATTATTTTTCACTATTCATAAAAAAATTGGGATGTTCTCAGAATAATACCATAAATTCAACATATGTTAATTTAGATTTTTCAAATTCAAAAATGAAGTCCATTTTGAAATATAATATATATATAATTTCAAAAATTGGGTATTACTATTCATAATGGGTATTTTGATTGTTTGTGGTGTGTTAGAATCTCAAACTTGCGTACAATGCAAGATATTACATTATTGAAAGAGAAGCGTATCATGGAAGCTCAGGGTGTTACATTCTCCCCTCCTTCAATAAATTGCATCCTCGCAAATTGAATTTTTTTCTTTGAAAATAAATGGTTGAAAATAGAAAATACCTTTGTGGAAAACCCATATCGAAAATAGGGTTAATAAAAATATAAATTTAATAGAATGAAAGAGAAGTACAAAGGTCATCCGAGATAGCCCATACTATGATTCTATGAAAATATGGATATGGAGGAGAAAAAAACCATCATGGTATAATGGAGAGTTGTAGAAAATAGGATTAGGAGAATGTTCAACTACAAGAAAACAACAAACTTGTGATTGGTTAAACGATCTTTGATTCCCCGGTAGGAAAAGTTAATCAAAATAGTTTTTGTTTTATGTTACATTTCGTAAAGTTGAGGAATTTATTCCGGGGATTTACTAAGAACGTATGGAAATATATATACTTGTCATGTAGAATTTAATTCTTTAATAAATTTTTACCTCAAACCCATCTTTCACTTAAAAATATAATTGAAATCAAAAATATTATATTGAACGTAATCGTACAAGGTTCCAAATATCAACACATACCATTTAGATTAGGAAAACTATTTGTAATAACAGGTACTTCATGTGGGCTAGTGGTAGGTAATAAAGGCCTGTCGCACTATGGTTGTGGATTCGATTCTTGCAGCTTTGTCCGATGTGATGGGTTATCCCCCAACCTACAGGTTATCCATTTCCTAAGACTATAGTATTATAATATTCCAAAAATAATCTTAAGAAATGATTTAACCATAAAAAATACTATCCAAAGTGAAACATAATCCATTCCAACCTTTATAGTTATCCAAAATGCCTTTTTTTAAACTTTCTCTAAAAGGTCTCTAAATCCCAAAATCAATTGTAACATTAGATTCCCCAATAAAAGTCAAGTTTCCCTTATTGTCACTTAGTAAAAATGTGATTACCTACATCATATCAAAATAAAAATTACTACAGTACAATCTTTATATATATCACATTATTCTTATAACGAGAATATAATCCTTGAATCCAAAAGCACTAATACATTAATTATTCCTCTTCAACTGTAGTAACAACATAAGATTGGCCTTGATCCCTTGGAATTTTCTAATGTATGTTTCCTTGTGTATTAGGACATTCATTTGCATAATGCCCCATTTCCCTACAATTGTAGCACTCAACATTGATATCCACTTCTTTCCCTTGCAATCACAAGCCTAGTGACCTTTTTCTCCACATTTATAACAAACTCTCATTCCTTTTAGGCCTGTACTGGGGTGATTATTTCCAAAATTATCGCATAATGGAAAATCCTTGTTTCCCTTTTTCCCTTTATCTGTCTCTTGTTCCACCATTTTCTTCTTGTCTTGCTTTACTTTGTTGTCATAATACTTAGAGAATTCCTTTTCTGTCTTGATAGCACATAAGACTATATCTTCGTATATTGAGAAATATTTTTATACTAAAGCTAGACGGAGAAACAGTTTTAACCCATCAAGGAAACGATCGATCTTACTTCTTGTGTTACGTATATAATCTACATCATGCTTCGCTAATTGTGTAAAGTTAGACTCGTACTTTGTGACATTCTCATCCTCCTTCTGCATCAAACTCAGAAATTGTCTTTCCATTTCTGCTCGATGGTCACGAGGAAAGTATTTTTCTATGAAAAGATCTTTGAACTCCCTCCATTCCATATTAGATACTTCTTCATCTTCTTTTTTGTTTTGAATCAGTTTCCACCATTGATTGACATCTCTAGTGATGTGGTAAACTGCCATGATTACCTTCTCTCTTTCGCTACTCCACAAGGCGTGGAATATTTTCTCCAAGGAGTTTATCCATTGCTCAAATACTAATGGATTTGTACCCCCATTAAATGATGGTGGTTGTTTCCTCATGAAGTGGTCTAACATTGATCCCCCATGTTGTGGATCAGAGTGCTCCATACGAGTAAGGTTATTATTCATAACCTGAGTGAGTTTTCCTAGTATGGTGATAAGTTGTTCAGTAACAGTTGTATCTCCAGCTCCACAATAATTATCTTGAGCAGGAGGGAAATCCCTACATGGAATGCATGCATTTATACACTTCCCATTCCTCCAACTAGGCACCATTTCTAATAAATGTCTTAAACTAGATTAGTTTATGAATCAAAATACATAATTCCATACTTGTAAAACTCTTAACATAAATTTAACTATTTATGGATATAATCCATAATAATAATAAAAAATGTTTTATTTGACGATGTATATACTCATAAACCCTTCATAATTGTTTTTAAAGAAAATGATAATTATCCTTAGCATATCCCCCGGGAGTGTCATAACCATGAGTGCAGCAAGGCCCATTTTTCTGCAGAAGTTCCAATTCGAGTCTAGCTCAAAGTGGTTTTTTCATGTTTTACCCCTAGGTACATTTGTGCCAGAGCCACCTCTACCTGGTCGTATACAAACATGGATTTATTGCTCAGAAAACTCAAAAAATCATTATAATACCAAAATTCTAATTAGTTCTTCTATACTAATCATCAAAGTCTATATTTGGGCTATGTGCTCTAATCAGAGTTTATCAAAATATAGCTTCCAAGATTAGTACTAAACTGCCTCTGATACCAACTGAAATGCCCCGACCCCAGTTACCTGGAGTCTGTACGTTATTGGTTAACATTGGCATGATCACAAAGATCATGTCTCAAAAGACCTATTACTTTAGTAGTCTTGGAAACACTAGATACATTCATAAGTATTACATGACATCATAAAGTAAAACAAAACTAAAAAAATGATGTCTTCATATCCCGTCATACTATTCATGAAGTTCATCCATAATATACTACATCAAATCATGGAAAAATTATAACATTGAAAGGGGTGAGCTCATATTCTTAGTAAGGATAACAATATAGCAGAATCTTTCATAAATAAACATAAACATTTAAGGCAATGTATAACTAAAACAAAAGCCTTTTAAACCTGAACATAAACATAATATGGCAAACTTAAAATGAGATAATTCCATTTACTTATTCACATGGATATTCTACTCGTCTAATAATCACATGGAATATCAATAACCACTTTCATAATGATGGAATGCATACTACCAGACTATCATCACCATGTAGCCAATGCCTCTTGCCAAGACTACAAATAAGATTTTGTCAAGGCCTTGTTCCAAGATACTAGTTTGTCTCATGAGACCTACTAATGCATCTAGGAGGTATAGAGGTCTCCACCCATCACTTATTAAGTCCAATTCATTTCTCATTTGAACATGTTTTAATATATCATAAACCATAACGTAATCTTATCACATAAAAAATGCATAAAAGAAACATAACATTTCCACATTTCAATCACAAGATATCAGTACAACCCATTGATATAATAAAAACTTTATCAAAACGATTTTAAATACCAAAATAAAAGATAATTAAAACTTGGTATTTATATTTCATTTTAAAAAAAGTTATGGCTTGTAGAGGAAGCTAAAACTCAAATAATGGTCATGGCGGCGGAGAAGTCATTGTTGCCGCATAAGTATGACAAGAAAAACATTCCTTTTTTTCATTTATTAAAACTCTTCATATAAAAAATATTCCTTTTGAATAAACGTAAGAGTCAAAAGGGTTTATACACTGTATAAAAGAAATTTCTGTATAAAACAAAATATGCCTCAATGAATGGAGATTGAGATGAAGTCCCATATAAAGATCATTTTAAAATAAAATATATATATTATGTGTATTAACTATAATTACACATAAATAAACTTAAAATAAAATATATAACATAATAATATCATGACATAATTTGAAAGTAGGAGATTAACCCAAAGAACATAAATCGGGTTAAGAAGTTCCCTTACCTCGTGTCTGACTTCACTCGATCATTCTTTAATCTATTGAATAATAAACTAGACTTAATCTATACTTTATTAAGAACGTTTTTCATGTTAATTATATCTTTATATCACTTATTATAATGTTACAAAAATTATGTAGGCATTTAAGTTAATAACGGTCGTTTTGTCGATCTTTGGTACTTGAGTCAACAATAAACTTTTTATAATTACAAGTTGTTTATGTGGTAGACTATCCATAATCTACAGAATTATATTCATGATGTAGATATCATATATATCATATATATCCATTATATACATTCATTCATAATATTAAATATCATTTAGATGTATGAAATGAAATGCACCGTTCATGGAGACGGTAAGCCGTATATACGCATGAACGCTACTTTCATTTCTATTTCATATTTAATGGAATGAAATTATAATGATATAAATATGTATTATAAATCCAGTATAATATGACATATAATATCATTTACTCCATCATTTATATTTCCCACAAATGGCGTTAACGATTCAAATCATTTTGAGGGGGCGGTAGTCCGCACTTCCTAAAATGAAATGTTCGCATTCATATATAATGGAAACCAAAAAGATATACCATAGATGAGAAATACAGAAGCATAAGGAAGACATAAAAATAATATATATATCATATATGAAAATATTTTCATCAAAATGGTCACCATTAGATGTGTTAAAATAATATTGAACAATAATCGTTTCATGAGGCAATATTTCACCACACACAGAAACAGTATGTACTCTAACCATTAGACGAAGGTTTGAGTAAGTGTAAATAAAATACTTCTCATAAAAACATCATATTATATTGAAGATACATGTTTTTTTACAAAATAAAGGATTAAAATTATTTTTATGGGTTGGAGAAGCAAAATAAAATAAAATAATATAAGAGAAGACATTACCTTAAATCGGGTAACACTTTTTGATTTGAGCCAAAGGCTTACTTGGGAAGACTTCTACCCAAAGTGAGGATTCTAGGAGTAATAGATAGATGTTGAGAGATTATTTTTGAAGAGTTTCATAGAGCCAAATGTATTTGAATGTATGAATAAGGTGGTATAGGTGGGGGCCTTTTATTAGAGGAGAGGAGGGGCACTCTTGGAAACTCATAAAATGTTACATTATTTTGAAATTCTTTTCGAATTCAAAAGGTCAAAAAAATATGTATTTCGAGAATAAGGTGATATGAGTTTGATATATACTCATCCAATGGGTTTTTTACATGTGTATGTCTTAGAGTTTACATTTTATTTTCATTTTATTTAAATCATTAATTAATGAGGTAATCACTGCATCATCATTGTGTAATAAACAATTTAATTTATTTAATGTCTAAAAATTATAAATAAATTACCATGATGTAGGAAATCTTTTTAAATTTCAAATGAATATTTATAGTCAAAAATTTAACTTATATAACCCCATTTAATAATTATTGTATTAAAACAACACATGTTTGTGACAATTTTATTTTTACATTAAATAACAAGTTATTAATGTTATTTTCTTACCCAAGTGGCTCCATGGGGTCCCCTAGTTTACCCATGGATTGTCTTGGTCATTCATGGCTCATACAATAATGTTATCCCAAGTGTAAGGGTATTTTCATATTTTTATAATATTATTTTTACCTTAAATTTCACTAATTAGCTTTAATCTGAATTAATTAAACATAAAAGTTACTATTCACCAAAACCATATTTTTATTCCATTGAACCAAATTTTACTTCCTAATGACAACCATGTATGTCAGATTTTTGAAAATCAAATCACATAAGTGGTAATGATTCATTTAAATGAAAACTCAGTTTTTTAACTTCCACTTTGTGGTTTCACTGTTATTCAAAATTTGGTGTTTTTCAGAACAATGCCAAAATTTCACCATAAGATATAATTGATATCCCAAATTCAAGAATAATGTCTATTTATCAAAATTCAAAACAAATAAGTTTCATTACTTAATTTTATAATTAATTCATGTTGTCACGACAAATAGCGTGTTTTTAAGAAACAATATATATCAAAAGATTGACAATTGTTTATGTCCAATTTCAAAGTGAAATTAATTATATTTAACACAATTGGATAAAATGGTAAAAATATATACTAATTATAATTTAAAACCGCTCAATAGTATAATTTATTTATATAAATTATTTTGATTTAAAAAGTTGTTTTTAATTATTTTTCAATATTCATAACAAATTTGAACTTCTCAGAAAAATACCATAAATTCAACATAGGATAATTTTGATATCTCAAATTCAAAAATGAAGTTCATTTTGAAATATAAAATATATATAATTTCAAAAAGTGGTTATTACTATTCATAATGGCTATTTTGATTGGTCACGGTGTGTTATAATCTCAAACCTAGTACAATGCATGTTATTGAATTACTGAAAGAGAAGCGTATCGTGGAAGATCATGTTGTTACACTAAGTTAAAGGTCATATTGTTTGTGTCATTGGGTTCTTGGTAGTTTAATTTCACGCAGCTCAGACAATGAATACACCCCATGCAGGTCTGGCCCGTACACGGGGGAAAGGGTTCATTCTTGACACTTATTATCCGTGCAGTTTAGCGTGGTGCAGTAAGGGTGTTCTCCATGCAGTTTAACGTCATGCATTGAGGATTTGAATACACCTCGGGCATGTTTGGTCCATACACGGGGGAATGGACATTATTTTGTTTTTATTCTTTTTGAGGTGGTTGGGCCAGGGTGTGGAATTCGGGTGTCACTATGTATCCTGCGAGGGTAGGAATGATTCGTCAAATAGCTATCTGAATGATGATACTCACTGTGCAGGTCTGGTCTGTACACATGAGAAGAGGTCATTTTTAAATGACCATGTCTGTGACGTTTAATGTCATGCGGCGAGGACGAAATACTCTTAGTTTAAGGTAATAGAGTTTGGACTGTTGGGTACGTGTTAGTTTAATGTCATGCAGCTTGGAAAATGAGTATATCCCATTTTTTTTAATCCGTGCAGTTTATCATCGTGTGGTAAGGAAGAATGTTTCTTGGTCTCTATGCAAAATAATTCTTTAGAAATCTCACATTGGTAGAAGCCATGGTGAATTTCCCATCCAGGGAGATCAGGGAATATGCTCCATTGGAGTAGACCTTGTGTACAACATATGGTCCCTCCCACATGGGCTCCAGCTTTGGAGGCTTCTTTCCAGGTATCGTTGGGGTCCCGAGGACCCACACTAATTCTCCTTCCAAGAATGACAGGATGTGAACCTTTTTGTTGAAGGCTCATGCGATCTGGTTCAGGTACACTTCCAAGTGGTGCAAAGTGGGCAGCCACTTCTCATATAGCTGCTCCAATTCACCAAGCTACTTTTATGACAGCTCATCATCAGATAATTGATCACAGATGGATACATGGTGTGAGGGATGTTGGAGTTCAAAGGGCAAGACCGCCTCTGTGCTATACACCAATGAGTACAGGGTAGACTGAGTAGCGGTGTGGATTTTGGTTCGATAAGCCCAAAATTCATGGAGGAGTTTCTCTAGCCATGAATTCTTGTCATTGTCCACCATTTTCTGTAGAATGTTGGACCGGGACTCGTGGAAAGCATCTATCTGTCCGTTGGATACTGCATGGTAGTGGGATGAGTGGTTGGCCTTGATACCATACACATGGTGTAGATTTTCCAATTCAGCAGAGTTGAAATTGGTGCTGTTGTCCATCAATATGGTATGAGGGACCCCAAATCTTGTTATGATATTGGTCTTCACAAAGATGACAACATTTATTTCCCCGATCTCCTTGAGGGGTATGGCTTCTTCCCATTTGGAAAAGAATTCAGTTGTCTTGAGGATATACGCCAGTTGTTTGGTCATAGCGAGAGGGTATGGTCCTACGACGTCTATCCCCTAGATGGAAAACAATCATGAGTACATAGCATGATGATGTAACTCCTGGGATTGGTGTATGAAGTTGTCATGAATCAGGCATGAGTGGAATTTCTCTGTAAAACGCTAGCAGTCTCGTGCCACTGTAGGCCAGTAGTACCCAAGACTTCAAACCTAATAGAATTGCTTGGTCCCTGGTTGATGTGCTCCACAAGCTCTTATATGTAGTTCAATCATTATGGCAGCAGTTTCTTCTTCATAAATGCATTTTAGGAGCACTCCTTTGAGGCCTTGTTTGTAGATGACCTCTTCCTGACCCACGCCGCCATATAGTACAAATTTTATTGCCCCTCATATGTATTTTCTCTTATTCAGCCCTGTCTGATGGAAGTTCTCCACGGTGAACGTAGTTTGAAATGGTGGTCATCCAGCCTATGGAAGGAGAATATTTCTCGGGGACAGGACTAACTTCATGGATTTCATCATTCATAGCTTGTACAAATGGAAATACCATTCAGCTATGAGTAATGATGATGACTGTTTCATCCCGGTCTGGGTCGGCTAGGGTTATGGATGCATTGGCAAATGCATCCGCCTGATTGTTTTGGGATTGGGGAATATAATTCAATGTAGGTTCTGTGGAGAACATAGCCATTAGACCTCAGACATTGTCAAATAGGGGGATCAACTCATCCTTTTTAATAGAATAGTCAACACTGACTTTCTTGATGACTAGCTCTGTGTCACCTTTTACCTTATGGTGATGTACTTGTGCCTGGAGTGCAAGTTCCAAGCCTACAATGGGAGCATGATATTCCGCTCTATTTTTTGTACATCCCTCTGACAGGAGGAAGGAATATAGAAAAACTGCATTTTATAGGGACACGAGTATTATCCATAGGCCCACATTGTTGAATCTGGGAACCTCCATCCTCTTCTCATTGGGGCTTCAGGATGCACCATCAAAGTACATTTCCCATTCTGGGAACACCTATTGAACTGAGAAGATATCATCATCAGGTTGGTTAGATTCTGGTGTAGTAGTCCCTGTTGAAGAGTGTCATTCCATATAGTCTACTAATGCCTGGCCCTTGAAGGATTTTTGAGGAACAAACATGATGTCGAACTGTTGCAGGATGACCGCCCATCGAGATAGGCGTCTAGTTACCATCAGGCAACTGAGGATGTAGCTAAGCAGTTTACTCCATGAGATCAAATAGACATTATGATGTTGTAGATAGTGTCGCAACTTTTGAACTATAAAGACCAAGGCCGAATAGCTCTTCTTGATATTTGTTTATCGATTCATAGCGTCAATTATGGTTCAACTGAGGTAATAGAGACTGTTTTCACAGCCCACGTCAGTCATTGGTGCGAGGAAGGCTCCTCGTGTTTTCTCTAGGGATGTCACATATAGAATTAGGGGTATTCCTTTGACCGGGGACATGAGCACCGGTGGGATAAATAGGTACTTTTCCATGTTTTCGAACGCCTCTTGGAAGTCATCCATCCAATGGTACGTGACCCCCTTCTTCATTAACCTGGTGAAGGGAGAACATTTTCCTGCAAGGTTGGCCATGAACTGCCTAATATAGGCTAGGTTTCCTTTAAATCCCCTAAGCTCTGAGAGATTTCAAGGAGGTGGCAGGCTTAGGATAGCCTTCGTCTTCTTAGTGTAGATTTCGATGCCACGATGGTGTACGACGAATCCAAGGAATTTCCCAGATATAACCCAAAAGGCGCATTTCAAGGGGTTCATCTTCAATCTATGTTGTTGGAGTTTGTTAAAGATAGTGTCAAGGTCTGATAGGTGATCCGAGCACTATTTAGACATGACCACTAGGTCATCGACGTAACATTTAATGAATTTCCCCAGGAATAACTTAATAATATGATGCATGGAACGCTGATACGTGGCGCCAGCATTCTTGAGACCAAAGGGCATGACCCTATAACAGAATAACCCTTGAGGGGCCCTAAATGTAGTGGTTTCTTCATATTCTTAGGCCATCCCGATTTGATTATATCAATAATAGCCGTCCAGGAAGGAGAGAGCCTCATACTCGGCCGTGGCGTCAATTAACAACTCGGTGATTAGAACCGGGAAGTCATCGTTCGGACAATGCCGATTAAGGTCTCTGAAGTCGATGCAGACATAGATTTGTCTGTTCTTTTTCTTGATAGGGATGATATTGGCCAACCAAATGGGGTGTTAGACCTCCCTGATGAAGCCTTCCTTATTGAGCTTTTCTAATTCAGCCTCTATCTTTGCAGCATGTGAGGGGTGTTTCATTCTAGTGGCATGTTTGTAGCCCCGGTGGTCTTTTGGAAGACCCAGGTGGTGCATCGCCACTCCGGGATCAAGTACCAGAATTTATGTATAATTATAGGTGAAAACATCCTGATATTTCCTTAAAAAGGAGGTATATACATCGTGTTCCTTGGAAGAAAAGTATGCACTAATTAGAGTGGGCCTCGGGTCTTCCTTAGTACCCAGGTTTATTTCCCTGAGTTCATCCACAGTGGTGGAGATAAATTCCAAAATGCAAGAGGTTCATCCATGAGATCATTCCCCTCTTCTTCTTGCAAATCCTAATTTTTTTGGTCCGACGAGGAGATATTTTCTGACATTAGTTCTTGGGATTCCGGAGGCAAGGTGTCGTGAGCATCCATGCTCGAGCTTTCGCCCCCTGATTGAGGGTCAACGAACGTTACCACATTTTCACAATTCGATGTTACGGCTGAAGTCATGAGGACATTCGAGTGCATGTCCGGACTTGAACTCCTACCTTCCATGTGGTTGATGGGCAGGACATAGTCTCTGCCAAACCGCCTGAGGGGGTAATCAGGAACCATTTCCAGGACATTTGGAGCGGGGATCCATTCGAAACCATCGACCAAGGGATTATTTTTCTTTTGCTCGTAAATCTCTGCGTCAATGTAATGTGTCTCAGAGAGATCAAAAAGGGTCTTGGTGGCATGCAACATCCTGCTTTGTCTATTTAAGCATTACTTGATACAATGGTGGTAGGATGAAGGAATGACCATGTGCTTATGGAGTCATGGCCTTCCCTGTAGGGCATTGAATGCTGGGCTCTGCCGGACCACCAGAAATTCCATGTACGCTATTAGGTCACCAAAATGGGTATTTAGCTTACTCTGTCCCATTGTTTTCTGTTCGCTCTTTTCATAACCCAATAGAGTTGTGGCTGAGAGAATTAGACCATCCTCACTATTTCCCAACATACGGAGTGTCCAAAGGGGAAGGAGTTGAACTCTAGAGCCATTATCTATAAAGAATTTTTGGATCTCAATACCATTCAGTGTTCCAGACACATATAGTGGTCTGATGTGTCCTTGCATGCTAGCATAATTGTCCTGATCAGTGAAGGAAATCATCGCATTGCACTCATCTAGGTCAGTCTCCGTCCAGTAAACCACGGCGGTAGCAACCTCAGATTGAAATTTCTGGGTATTGATCAAAGCTTCGATAAGAACCTCCCTAAGGTCGGATGACAAACCCAGGGCATCTAGGATTAATAACATGGCTGGTACTGACGCCATTTACTTAAGGATGTCGTATTTTTGCTCCAGCGGTCAACGCTTCTCTGTTGGCCGGGGAATATTAGCGGGAGCATTGGGAGATGGAGCATTTGACTAGGAGGGACCGACCGCGAGGATAGATGTCGAAGGTGTTCCCACGTTTTGAGGAATTGGCCCGACTAGTCTGTTTGTGAGCACTATGAGGTCAGACACTTGTTCCTCATCTGGTGGGCATCGTAGAACTATAGGGCTAGAGTGGCTGCTTGTGGAGGTGAAGGGGCGTTCCTTCTACTACTGAGTCTACTGAAGGGCTCTCCCACGGGTTTCCGCGATATTAACGGTTTGGCCTAGGGTCCAACCATAAGGTTGGTTTTGGACGCTGCTGAACCTACCCTGGTATCCCCTACCTCTGTGATTCCTCATCCCACCTCCCCATGCGGGGAACTCGGGTTCGTAACCACACCCTTCATCAGGGAATGATTCCATAAGATGGATGTCATTAATAGAACACAAATTGGCTCTTCATCTTCTGACATGTCAACATGGTCGTTTGTCCCTGATTGTGTCATTTTGAGGGTCAGTTCCCATGGCACCATGTTTTAGGTCATAAAGTCTGCTAGGGTCAGGA
Organism: Viscum album; assembly: GCA_963277665.1. NCBI lineage: Eukaryota > Viridiplantae > Streptophyta > Magnoliopsida > Santalales > Viscaceae > Viscum > Viscum album. The sequence continues at coordinate 374,457,454 of OY728134.1, forward strand.
CTAACATTGGCCCCATTGCAGATTTCTCCTCTTGTGATTGATTCCTCCTCCACAGATTACGCCCGAATGAACGGCTCATGGAGGGTTGTGAGGTCGATTTTGTCAGCTATGCGGCTCTAGGGGCTATTTTTGGCAACACCAGCTGCTGTAGTAGATCTTGGAGTATGCACTAGGCTTGGTTGATAGTATTATGAATCATCCAGTTATCAAATTTTTGCCCCTTCTTGCTATTGACATTCTGCCACCCCTCCTCTTTGTCGGAGTCGGTGGTATAGATACAGGCCACATGTGCTGGGGGTGTTCCCAACTCAACTTGTCCGGAGTCTACCATCCTCTGCAAGATGAATTGGAAGTTGATGCATTATCAGATATTGTTCCCCAACATCCGATGGTAAGGGAAGTAATATGGCCTGTCATCGCGGCCGACTTCTTCAGGTTTCCTTGGCTATTGGAGGCGGGGAAAGTTGTAGTTCATGGCTGCAATGAAGTATCAATGGACTTGATCATCTCATAACGAGTATACTTTTTGACTTCATTCTTCAAACTAGTTCCGCTTTGGTCCTATCTAATCGTCCTGTTTAGGTTGGGGCATCCGCTAATATGTAGGGGGGCCGTGGCGATTAGGTGGAGGCCTGAGCGGTGGAGCACGGACAGGGTTCATCATGAGTTTGACAGTGGACGCTTCAGCTCTAGGGGCTCTTTTTGCATGGACTGTGAGGCTATTCGGGACAATGAATTTGTCAATTGTATGGAGTCCTCAATTCTCTGGGCAATGGTCGAGAGATGGCTGAAGCCAGTGGAGCACTCCACTGGTAAGAGCAGTGTTCGCAGCTCATCTATAAAATTACCAATGCATATGGCTAGCATCTCATCATGAGGAATTGGCCTATTCAGGGAATAGGTCAGACCTTTCCATCTGGAGATGAAATTTGATACCATCTCATTCTCCCTCTACTTGCAGTTCATGAGATCGCAGACCATTGTTTTAGGAAGCATTGAGTTGAAGTGGAATAGGAACTATTGACAGAGATCCTCTTAGCTTTTGATTGATTGGGCTGGCAGACTCGTATACTAGAAGAAGGTAGATCCATGTAGGGTCTGTACGAAGCATCTGAGTTTCAATACTTCTTGTTGTTCCGGAGTTCCAATCATAGGGTCGCAATAGGATGCGTAGTGCATCAGATGCTGTTTTAGATCGCCTGATCCATTGAAGATGAGGAATACAGGGCTCCCAAAATTTGGTGGAGGTGGTGTGTTGGTCACCCAATTTGGGTTGGGTTTTCGCTCTGGCTGTATTTGAGAACATCGTCCTTCCATCGCTTCTAATCGAGATGTTAGTGCCTCGATGGTGTCGGTGAGTCCCTGGTTTACTTCCTGTTGGGACCAATCCTAGGCAGGCGTAGCCCGAGGCACTGCCCGAGAATCCAGATTGGTCGACACCAAGGGAGCGTGTTCCGCTTGTGGCACCTTTGGAGGGTTCAGGTATACTTGCTCTGGTTGCTTCCTGAGTGGAGGGAAGTCATGGTATTCATCCGAATATACGTTTCAATAGTTGGACGGGCCGGGAACCTCGTTGGATGGGAGGCTTGGCCGTGTTTTGTTTTTCGAGTCCAACATTATTAATTGAGGTGCACTTGATGGGAGTTCATGATGTGGTTCCTCTTGGGAGGCACTTTCAATAAGGCGGTTCCTCTAGAGTAGCTCGACGTTAATCTGCCACAATTCTTTCATCTCCTCTTCTGGTCGAGTGAATCTCTCTTTGAGCGTGAGTGGCTCGTTTTTATCAATTGAAGGGGACGAGTTATGGGTAAATTTTGCCTTATTATTTTCCTTGTTTTATGCTCACTGGGAAGGCGGATGGAGGTTAGCTAAAGGGGCGTCCTTATTTAAAGCTATCATCTAGTTCTGGGTGTGCACAACAGATGGTTCGTTGTGAGTCGCAGCAAGTCCGGAACAATCATCTCCCGATCCATCCTGATTTGCAGTATATCTAGTGTCACCAGTGATGTTAACCTCTTTGATGTTGAGAGATGAAAATCACAGGGCCGATACGATGTCATCCTCCAAACAGGAATAGGATCTCCCACGTCTTCTGCATGCCTTCCCTTTTGTGTCCTGGGATTGCCTTCAATCTTCTTGATGAAGGGTGACACAGAGAGTTCAATGATGTGACCTCACAGTGCGCCTTCCTCTCGGAGGGGATGATGATTCAAATGATGAGATAGGACGAGAACATCCTCTTCTGACTATCCTCCCTAGATGAGAGAAAATCGATTCTCATGGGGGAGGTTGTGGTTGAGGGGGTAATAATGCACCCAGCCCTGAGGGCTGGTGTCAGCTCCGTTCCATATACATTGAGTCTTTTCCAAGTATTATTGCTCTTACGGTGGCATTTTTTGTTAGAAATTCCCCCAGACCTATAGGATGGGGATGACCCTGGAAGGCAGAAGTGGCTGCTGTTATTGCGACACGCCTGATCTCACGTTTCCACATCCTGGGGTGAACTGGATTTGGTGTCGAATTCACCTGTGGATCAATCCATTCTAGGGAGGTAGAAAAATATCGTTGATTGACCTCTCTTATACGAGAGGCCTGCTGTATGCTCTCAGTGGCCTGATTCGGTGGATTTATACTTGCATGTTTCGGTCAAGCCTGACGCTTCTGGGACTTACTCAAGACCTGACTCTATCAGGTGTGTTGCCTTTCCTGAACAGGGGGACCACTCGACTGCCGTCTCGATGTGACAAAGTTGAAAGATACTATGAAGAATGGGTTTTTTCTTGGTGGGTAAAAGAGTGAAATGTAGAGCTATGTGTTCCCTCCATCCCTTGATATGGACTCCCATTGGAGCATCACGGATGAGGCGGTTCAGCTCGTGTAGTTCACAGAGGCAAGCTGCCTCCATATTCCCTTTACACCTCTCAGGGTGCTATGGTCATGCCTTAGGAAGGAATTCCAGGTCAATATGACACAGGAGGTCACCTATCATCTTTACGTGGTCTGCATACCCTTCATAGGGCTGGAAACTCGATTTCATCCTGTGGAGGGTCATCCATATATTATGAAGGATGTCGTCTATGCATTCTTCCGACAACTCCCTGGGTGTGTCGTATTGAGAGGTGGCAGTGGTCCAAAACATAACTGGTGTATCATTCATGGCCAATTATTTTCTCAGGAGTAGCATATCGGCATACTCCTCCACCAGTGATTCCTCTACATGTTCCGCCCTACTAAGGATCTCACTATAGTCAGAGTCTGTGGGACCAGTAGGTATCGAATTGCCTTGTGGGCGATTCTGAGGTGGTTTAGAAGATGAAAATGGCCCTGGAACGACTCCTAATCGAAGAAGGGTGTCACTAAAGACAATCCAGGAATCTGACATGCTCGATCCCATCCTACGGAGTGCCTCGAAATACGAGGGCCTTTCGGTGATTGCATCGGCAGGGGGAGGGCCTTCCGGTCAAAATAATAAGTCATCGCAGGGAGGACCTCTACAATTTCGGCCGTAATGGCAAGGAATACCGTTACTGCTTGATGCTTTACTGCATAGAGTAATTTTGAAGTGCACACCCTGGGGTGGACCTCCAATGCATGTCACAGAAAGGGCAGTACCTTCTGTCTGTGTAGCATCATTACGGGGAGGACCTTCACAAAAACTGCCATCATGGTAAGGATGAACATCATGGATTGACGTTCGACGTGATTCCGGGGGAGGACCTTCAGGACACGACGTCACAAGGGGAGGACCTTCTTTTTTTTAGGGCCATTGTGGGGAGGACCTTCTTAATGGTGGTCGTGGTTGCGAGGACTACCATTACAGCTACGAAAATGTTGAGGACTACCATTACTGCTTCCACAGGAAGAATATATGTAGGATACCTCAAGGGGAGGGCCTCCAGAATGTACCTCAATGAGGGGAGGGCCTTCTCGTGGGCTGACATCTTTATGGGGATGACCTCTATTATCTGGGTGGTGAGGACTAACACCATGATTTGATGCCCGACTACGCGGAGTATCGTTGCAGCGTAACCCCTGTGGAGGACCTTAAGGGCAGGCCACGACAAGGGGAGGACTTTCTTGTCGTGATGAGACATCACTACGGGGAGGGCCATCGTAGTTGCGACCATGATAGTGAGGACTACCATCACAAGTTGTGGTCCCGCTACATGGAGAGTGTTTTCAGTGTATACCCCAGGAAGGACCTTTAGGGTGGACCCGAGCATGTGGAGGACCTTCTTGCTGCTCGATCTTTTGGACACATGGAGAGCTTCTATAACTCACATAAATAGAGAAGCTCTCTTGAACAATCATTATATGCTCGCGGGGGAGGCCCACATGGGTGCCCTGTAGAGGACCATCAGAGTTGTTGGTAGCAACATTGTAGGGAGGACCTTCACAACTGCTACTGCCACTCCCATAATATTGTATTGGAGGGGCAGGGTTCTAAGCCTTTGATGTAGTATTAGTGGCGTCAGGAACCCTAGCTTCAAGTAGAGCAGAGTCATGAACTCCCCCTTTATTTTCCGACTGCATTTGGCGTCTTCGAGGCGCTTTCCAGTAGGTAGCCGAGACCGTCTGATGTTGACAATGGTCATCACCTCTTTTGGGTCCCAGTCTAATTGGGTCATGTGATGCTGCCGGGATATGCAGACGAACTTCCTGGATTTTAGCTGGGATATATGCGTGCTCGGGCGCATCCACCGTGAAGGACGGGTGTCCCCCAGTTGGAACGAGTGAAGCTACTCGATTTGGTTACCCTTGCGCCGCAGAATATTGCCAGTGACCCTCTTGGGAAGAAGTAGGGATGTAGATCTTCTCCGAGGAAGATATCTCATCACTTAGATGAGTTGCCTCAATTGGGGAGATGAGCTCATGGGCCCGATTCCTTTCTGTTGCTACTGATGCAATTACATTCTAGCAAGTCTGCAATATACGATCTGGGATTGATACCTGCTCCTCCATCATTGCCAGGATATGTAGAGAGACATCTTTGGCTGGAACAAGTATGAATGCACATTCCAGTATTTGAGTAGGAATATCATGCTCTGGTCCTCCAGTGGTCAGTGGGTACTGACAATTCTCCTTTGTTGGTGTAGGTGAATGAATATGCCCCTGTACTGGGATACACTGGTTTATCTCTCCGATTTCCGCCACATCTGGGTGGCGGAATTTACTTTCATCTGAAGGGAGTTGGACCAGAATATTTTAGATTCCCACTATATTTAGTCAGTGGCCTTTGATGGTGGGGAGATGTCCCAACTTAAGATTTCCTGCCACATCTGGGTGGAGGGTTTTGTTGATCACCACCATATCAGGATGTCGGGCGTCAGATGCAACTGCCAGGAGCTGGTCCTACAGGTGTCGGGTATCCACCATGTCATGATGGTGGGCTTCATGACCCCGGGTAGGTAGAGGTTCCTTCCATGTAAGGAACATCATGCGTGAGAGACAGGCTTCATTGAGATCGGCGGGGATGTGTGCTGGCTCGTTTGATGCCTCCATGTTTGGATGGAGGGCTTAGGAGGAGCGAACAGGTTTAGGTACCTATTCGTGGTATGTCTCTGTGGCTGGGAAGCGGAGCTCCTCCTTAGAGACCAGGGTGATGACCGGTCCCCGATTGTACGTCTGCCACCATCGTCGGGCGGTCCGTGGGGCCGGAGCTCAGGGATCGTGGACCTGATTCATCGGGGAGACATCCCCCTCAATGTGAGGATGTTGGGTCATGGCGTGATCATGATGACATCTACCGTTGAAGGCCTTAGAGCAGAACCACCGTTCGGTGGGAACGAAGTCCTCAGTGTCAACCTCACCCACCTCCCTAAGATAAGGGAGGTACGCATTGTCCCGTTCCATTGATAGACTCCCGAAACGTTTAGATACAACGACATGCGCTGTCTGGATATGCCTTTGCGGCCGCTACTGGGATGGCGACCGGTGAGTTCTGATGGATTGGAGGGCATTCATGGCCTCCTCCACCGTTGGGAGAGTACCGTTCACATGGTACCCTCGGATCAGTGTGTCCAAAACCCAGCACTGAAGACACTGGGTGGGTGGAGGGGTCTTCCATAGGTGAGGATGTCTTGTCCACTCATTGTAGGATTCATACACTTGTGAGTTCATTCGGTATGCCATTGGATTGAAGGGTGTTTTGAATGTTGTATTAAAAAACATTTTAGAAAATACAAGCAGCAAAACCATCAAAGCAACATCTCATAATCCCATGTGTAAATAATTACCTTGCTTGGCCCTCTTTTAGATAATGAGGGGGAAAAAGGTGGGATTAGGTTATCTTCATCATGTTTGGTTAAGTATTCACATCAGTATCACCATTTTTTGTTTCGTTGGTTTTGGTTTTCGACCACGAAACACCCAACGGCTCTGTATCCAATGATTGTTGGACCGTCTTTCCAAAGGCAGGTGTTCCCCGAATGGTCTGAACAACGACTCTTAAAAACTCACATTGGTCAAGAGTATGGGAATTAAAACTCATCACACCATTTTTAGGGGGGAATTGCTGCCTGTTTCGGGACTCTCGTATAGATTTAAGACGTATACATATATTCGCGAATCTTTATTTTATACCCAAACATAGTATCCACGGATTTAACCCTGGTGGGAAATAGTCATCTAGATGCTGGGAATTCGGAATCATTTAGGCCAGAGGATTACCATCCCTCATTGGATTAGTGACCCCATAGAGTATGGACTCATTGAGACGGTGCTAGGAGCAGGTCAGTGAACTAATGTGAAGACAGTTGGATCAACCAGTTGTCGGGCTTGAACCTCTTGGTGTATTCCTACATACCCTGTCTAGGAGATAGTGATCAATGTCCATGTAGTTCAGATAGGTTTCGCGGAACTGACGTTAAGATGGACCGGGTGGTCTGATGGGTGGTGGGCTTGAACCTCATGGAGGCTTCCTACGTACACTGCCTAGGAGGCAAGGATCAAAGTCCGCGGAGTTTGCATTGGCTTGGGGCTTATGCTCTAGGGGATCCCGGAATGATGGATTATGACTTACACTCTGAGGAGGCCCATAAGGGTATTTCATGGTCGATGCTTACTCTAATCCCACTTGTGTCAAGCATAGTGTGAGAAACAAGAGGTTGCAGGGACCAGAGGATCACGTCAGGAAAGGTGAGTCCGTGAGATGTGGAGTGGGGCTTATGAATGATAGTGGACAATTAAGTCGGGTCTTACTGCTATGTGGACACCCATGGAGATGGATTGGGGCTTACATTCTGAGGAGGCCCATAAGTTCGGGGCTTACTAGGAGATGGTTTCCTGGGGTGTCAAAGCCATGCGATAGAGGGAAATGAGGTGCTCATGTGCCCATCTCATCTCTTGTTGTGCATGAGGGCTTCCTTATAATGGCTATTTTACTATCTTTGAGGAACCCTCAACAAGTGGAGGGGCAAAAAGGGGATTCCCGAGCTCAGACTCCACATTACCCTGGGAATGTGAACCCAGGAATGCTTCAGGAATCTAATCAAGGATCAGGGAAACCCATTCACATTTACATATCGTGGGTATCTGAACTTAAAATTGCGAGCTGATGTGCCTGAAAGTTACACCACTCAGATATGGTGGATCTGGTGGAGGCCTTGGGTCGAGGCCAAAGAATAGGCCAATGAGGGATTCATGGGGGACTTTACTAGATCGGATGGATTTTATCTAACTCAGTAAATTTGAACACAAAAGTATTAGGCGAGCCACCGAATGGTATGGGTAGTGGCGCCCTTCACGTGGGGAAGTGGCATGGAGCTGGAGAAGCCGTCCACGAAATAGGGTGGTCCGCAGACTGATTGGAGTCCCGCGAACCAGGGTGGTTCGGGACTTCGTGGATGATTCGTGAACCAGGGTGGTTCGCGGAGTGTTCCGGGCAAGCATCATCGGCCAAGGTCAGCTCCAGTCGGAGGCTCGTCGGTCAGGGCTTTGCCCTCACAGGACAGTGCTACGTAGTGCAACAGATGTGAAAAGAGGAAGAATCTCCCATTTCCATAGGGATGTCATCCATAGAGGGGGTATGGATCACTGTTCTCTTATTTTTTGTTTTGTTAGGTTCGTGATTCAACAAGTTATTATACGTTTTCCAATTCCTTATTAATTCATATAACTGTTGTGTTTGGTGGATGGGAATTTTTTTGTTTGAAAAATAAAAATCCTTCCTTCAACCGATCTCCTTCCAAATCAATGATCCCTACGAATCCAATTCCAATTATCCAACCTCTCTTTCTACCCCCCATGGCCTCTTTTTATAGAATGGTGAAAGGGTTGTATCAATGGTTACATGGCACCTTTTGCGGAGGCTCATAACCAAATACCTGGTTTATAGCCGAATTTGTAAATTCGCGATTCGCGACGGGTATTGAACGCTCCCCCCCCCTCCACGAATCAAACTCAGGGAGTGACCCGCAGTAGCAGAGGGTTCCACCTCCATTTCGTGAGTGATAGTGGGTGTCGCTTGAACCGGTCGACGCAGTCCGCGGTTGGGGCAGTTCATGATAGTGAACTACACTGGCACTCATCCTGCCTCACGACCACGGAGGCTCTCTGCCTCTATTTTGAAAATGACAATGGTTCGCGGAGGGGGAATGTCGTGGGACCTGGCCACGTTGCGTTTCCATGGGACCGGTTTGAGGACCGGTCATGTTTATGTACCTTCTTTGATTATTTTACCCAATACATTGGGGGATTTGGGTAGAATCTTTTTTAAGATTTTTCAGGACCCTACAATCGTTCAAATAAATATATAAACAACCTTTAAAAAGAAATGTTGGAAACATAACACTTACGTATATAAACTCAAAACTAGGTTTCCATGTATGATAACATAGATGGTATGTAATTATTCATATATTAAATAAAATGGTAAATAATTATAGAGATGAGTAAAGTTAACTGATCACAAAAAATTAAGTGATCTAGATAATGTTTATAAACACAAAAATGTAACCCAAATAGGTATGAAGATTTCATTGATATCATCACATATATTGGTAACAAAAAATATTTATTCAATGACCCTTTTAAAAAAGTTGAATAATTTAAATGGGAATATATACATACATGATTTCATTAAATTTCATAAGCTTATTCTAACTGTATGGTTTTTACTTGAACAATTTTATATCTTATCCTTAATATATGAAATAATGTAGAATTTTTTATCCCTGAAATACAGAGGGATCGTAATCCCCATATATTAAAATAAAATTCATTCTTAATGTATTTAGATATCATTATAACCAAATAATTATCAGAAGTTATTCATATATATATACCAATGATAAATTAATCCATTAATATATTAAATATCATATGATGTTCAATATAAACCATTCAATAAATTGTTAACCATTTAACCCTTCAAAAATTATGATTTTATAATGATGGTCGATTAATTACAATAACCCAATATAACATTTATAATAAAAATATCATTAAGAACCTCTTAATAGATACAATCCAAATTTGTTATTATCATGGTCATATATTTTCATAAATATGTATAATATTTAAAATTACTATAAATTTCTCATAAAATATGCTTAATATTAATAATGTCCCTTAACATAAAACATAGATATTGGGTTCTTCCTAAACTTGATCTATTATGAAACGTAAAATTATAAACACTTGATGGAATTAATAACAATTATGTTAATATTAAATAGTTAAATATATACATACAAATGTTAAATCAACTTTTAGTCATTATATAATATCTTATGTAATACAAAAAAATATTTTGAAGCTTCTGTGCATCCCTATATTGATTGAATTTGTGATTTACTTAGTCTAGAATCCATAAAGATAATCACAAGAAATTTCACTATTGGATGAAAAATATTATTTCCTTAGGAAACTCATTCATAAAAAAACATTCATAAAATTCCTATCTATGTAATGTATAATAAGTGATCCCTATTGATCTAGGTTCAAATAATCCACTATGATGGAATAAGGTTTATAATTATTCTGAATCATTATATGTGGTTTTGGATTGTCATCCTCACTAGTACATCAATTTTAAAACTTATTAGAATATTTCCCAAATACCATTCAATTGAAGCACTTAATTGTGGTAGATGTATTAAGTTGATATTTCTCATTATTAATATCATTAACTAACATTTCCCTAAAACATCATCATTCAAAAAAATCAATGAACAAACTTTCCACACATAAATCATTCAATATTCCCATTAATAAAATTCCCTCCATTGTTATTCCCATACAATAATAAAACATAAAACCTCATGCTCTTCCCTTCATAGTTCTTAAATTTTATTTTGAATTTAAATTTTCACTATTTATAAAAACTAGGAGTCTGATATGTAACACCACATTCCAATTACATTTTAAAATCACGTAAAAAACATTACCATCAAATATCGACCCTTATGGATAACAGCCTTAAAATATTTTTTTAGGACACTCAAAAACCAATAAATCTTTTCTCTTGATGAATGATAATAATGAATGAGTAACACAAATGTATTGATAAATCTTCGTCATAGGTAAAAATAAATTTACCATCCATATACTTAATCTCTAATAATTACCCTTTAATATAAATAAAAATAATATTGTAAACGTTCTTATTGAAATATATGTTCTTGAACTTTTCACAATTTATGGAGTAAATGTCATTTCCTAACTTCATATACATGATTATATTCCACCATTGATGCACCTAACCTTTCAGATGGTATAAAAACAAATTACCAATTTTTTTTTCTGAACTCTAAGGAAAAAGAATCCATCTAATGGTACTGATCCATTTCATATACACTAATTGAAAAATGGAATCATTAAAATAAGGTGGGATCTGCCTCATGATGTACTAATAGAGATATTTCGCTATATTTTTCTATTTGGATGTTAACCAAAATTCATTTCATGAAAATGTTTTTTTATCATACCAAATTTTTTTTGATTTCATATATAATAAAAATTGGATCCTATTTAAGATAACATTTCCTTTTACATTTATTTTCTCATTATCATGTTTCCTTTAGTTCACATCCAATAACTAAAGAAAAAACGTTTCAACAATATTACTAACAGTAAAGAACAACATAATCATTAAAAATAACTAATGGTATTTCAAAATAATAACTCCATTTTAATTAATCAAGGAATACTTGATTTTATATATTGAAATTCACAATCACTATTTATTTAAATATTTTATAATAGTTTAATAAGTGATTCTAAATTCCTAAACTATATCCCCCATAAGTTTCATACCATTTGTTCTCCAAGGCCTGTTTTAAGAGCTATACCCTATTCTATTAACTATGGAGAAAATTTTATACATGGGGATGTTCATTGATTATATTGGAAAATAATTTATTACAATAATGTACATGTATCATCAAACAGAAATTGATATTTATTTTGACCATTTTGATGGAGCCCAATATTTTTTAAAGAATGAATATCATTATAGGTATCACCAATTTGGAGTACAAAAGGAATAAATTTTGAATACATGATTTGGAATTAGTTATAGTAATTAAACTATCTATGTAGTGAAATTTTTATTGAATGATACACCCTATGTTTTCATTGATCTATGTAATATATTATTCAAGGAATATCTTGATGATTTTATTTTGGTATTCATTAATGATATTGTTGTATAATATTAATTAAATGAGGAAAATTATAATAACATGTTTTACATTATAAATACTCATAGGATAAATCAATTATATGTTAAATTTATTAATTGTGATTTATAGGTTCGTGATTTTTATTTTTGAAGACATATTTTCTCCAAAAATGGATTAATTGTTGACCATATGAAGACGAATGCTATCATAGAATGTATTACTCCAAATATCACAACCTAGGTATACTGATTCACTAAATTTTAAAGGTACTATCGAAAATTAATTCCATTTTTGGTATGATTGGATCATCAGTTATCCAAGAATACCAGAAAATGATTTATGTTTTATTGGATGAAGACATATGATGATTGTTTTGATGAAGTAAATAAGAGATATTTCATTGATCTGATTTAGACTCTACGATTTGGATGTGGAGTGTTTATTATATATAGTGATTCATCTATATCAACAATTTACTTATTCATAATGAAAAATGAAAATAAACATTCATATTCATCATGAAATTTGATATTTCATCAATATATCAACACAACCCAAGATCTTGAGCTTACAACTATGATACCTTATTGAAGATATAGAGAAATTGTATCTATGGTTAATGATGTGAAAAATTCAAGGATCATAAATTCCTAAAATACATATTTTCATTGAAATAATTCAATATGAAAAGGTGAAAATTGTTTGGCCAACTAAATGATTATTATTTTTCAAAACAATACCCCCAAGAATAGAAAAAATATGTATAGGTTGCATTTATTTGGAATTATATTTAATTTATGACACAAATGATGATTGAGAGAGATCATATGTATATGGATCAAGTAAAAAAGGATATGTGAGTTTCTAAGAAAGGGGATACATAATTCTTTTTCCAATTGTTTCTATATATTATTTATTAAAGGAGATAATTAATTCTTATTCTCATGATGATAACATTCAGAATTAAATTAACGATTTGAATGGTAGGAATATAAATGACGGTTTTTTGTGATAAATGTTTCCCAGAATATTGATGTAAATTGTGGGTTCCTTCTATCACAGAACTCAGAATTAATTTTTTAGAAGGTTCTTGTAGATCAAAATTCTATATACATCATAGTAGTATGAAAATGATTTTGAATTTTATGGAACATTTATTGATGGATTATATTAATTTGGATGTTTCTTATTATGTGTTAAAAAATTTTGTTTCTCAACAAGTTAACGTGTGGATGTATAATATTGTATGATTCATAAATCCTCATCATATTCATGTGTATAAATGATATATTATTACTTTTTTATTTTTCATTAGACCATTAAATACTCCTATAATGAATGATACAATATGGGATATCGTTGACCGCCTTTCCAAATCTTCACCATTTGTCACTATAAGAGAATATATTCCTCTTGAGTTCCTCATATGGATCTATATTAATGAATTTCAGATGCATCATGACACATGTCTATCAATTGTTTCTGATCGAGATCCTTAATTTATATCAAAATTATGGAAGTATCTTCAAAAGTCTCTGGATAAAGATATTCATTTGAGAAGTGCATTCCATCATTTGATTGATGTATAGTCTAGAGGAATGACTCAAACAATGAGAGACATGTTGAGTTTAGGATCACATGACTTTAAAGGAATTTGAGATCTTTATTTACAATTTTTACTGTTTTACATGAAAGATATATTCTATTCAAGTATTCAAATAGTGTCGTATGATGAATTATAATGTAAGAGATGTTGTGCCTCAACTTTGTGTGATGAAGATGGTGGATGTAAAATTGTAGAACCATAATCTATTAATGAATCAAATAAAGGGAAAGTATATTCATTTCAAAATGAATTAATCTCAATGTAAGAAAGTGATTTTTTTGTGACAGTCAGAGGAATTATTTCGAATCCAATGTGAGGGATAATTGATTCCTAAAGGAATATTTACGGAAGGGTGTTATAAGAATTTATAAGACAAGAATCCATATTCCATGTACATTAAAATCATTGAAATTTATGAATAAACTTGATTTTTTATCATCCTTTAGAATTTATAACAAACCCAATAAAAGAGCAAGATGTATTTAATATATAATTTCTATTGAAATACATGCCTCATTCTATGCATGTTCTCACCTATGAGGAAAATTTAGTTGGAACATGATCAATGATACTATGAAGAACCCGTTAAGAATATGGATACTAGTGAGAATGTATTTATGAATTAGAAAACACTTATAGTAATGTTACATTGGTAGAGTCAATAAATGGAGAAATTAATATGGAAACCAAAGGATATTAGGAAGAAGAAATTCTCTTATCTGTTTAGAATATGACACCCAATATTTTTGAGGATTGTTTTTATATTAAGGAATAATATAACACATCATGAAAATAAAATATATTCCTTTGAGGAGAAATTTTTTTTATTGGTTTTAATTCACAAAAGAGGGAGTTATATTTCATTACACTCAAAAATTACAATATTTTATAGCTTTTGTTGCATGAGAGACTGATTTTTACCCAATACAATTAATATTATCATTTAAAATGGAAATTATCTCATTGATATTAAATTGGAGGTTATAAATATGATTATCTAAATTATGAAAATATATGGGTGAACTCCTTAATTATCCATTAATTAACATGAAATTAATTACCAATTGAATATGAAGGGAATTTTTTTATAAAGAACTATTTTTATATGCCCAATGGTAATTTATCATAATGAATTTAATTAATTATTAATAGTGAATAATAAATATTATATAATATATTTAATAAAAAAATCATTCATTAAATATATTTCATATGAATAATATAGGATGAAATACAATTTTACACATAATAATCTATAATTTCTTTAAAATGGGTTTTCCACTATTTAAAACAAAAGTACTAATAAAAATACATTTTCTAGCAATAATAAATTATATTTGAAAAAACATATTTTATTTTGGAAATTTTTTATTTAATCATTTGGTAAGGGTCTTTTTTTTATTTTTCATATATTTTTTATTTTTTGATGTTTTGGGAAAATACAAAATTTCTTTGAAAATTGTCATTTCATTTAAATAATTTATAATATTAAGTTATATTTTAATTTGGTTGTAAATATAAATGAGATTAATAATAAATTTATTAAAACAATTTTGGTCATTTTACTGAATTTCCATGTTTATATTGATATAAATCTATTTCAATATTTTGACAATTTTACATTTAAAATAGCCTTTTACCTCATTTATATGGGATAAATATTTTTATTAATAATTCTTCTTATATGATTTGAATTTTGGAAAATTTATTCAATATTTTTAATCTAAATATCATATAAAATCTAATATCATATGTTTATTTTTTCACCATGGTGATCATAAAAAATAATAAATGTTAATCATAGTGATTATGGTAAAAATAAGTTTACCTAGTGGTTAATGTTAAAAGATATTGTGTGAAAATGACCAAAAAATGTCCATAAAACATTTTATATCCATTTTTATATCATATATGACATTTTCTAGAATGTTATTTGTTATTTCAATCAATTATTTAAGGTATATCTACCATCTAAATTTAATTTTCTATTTTTAATAATATCAATCCCCCAATACTATAAAAGAGAACTCACTACAGTAACATATTCAAAACTCCCATGTTTTTTATCTCAAAATACATATACCCACATCCCTTTAAAAAATTAATTAAATAATCTAGATACCCCAATATATGTATGAATATTTATTTGGAATGAATTAGAGAATACCTAATGAGGATATACAAAGAAGAAGTAATGTTATTCTGTATTATTTTTTATTTTATTTACTTCCATTACTACATAAAATTTTATTATGTCAACATTATATAATAAAAATAGTTTACTTAATACAATGAGGAAGATTTTGGTAATTTTTATATCCTAAAATTACTCACACTAACATCAAACTGGTTATGAAATTATCGTTCCGGTGTATGGGGACAACAACCTATCGATCCAATGTCGTTCACTTTTTTTCATTACCATCATTCATAGATGGGGATATTGATGGTCATACTATTTATATATGATATTTATTATTTATGTATGTATGTATTTTTTACCAATTAGTATAAAACACAAATATTCAAACTTATCATTTTGTAGTAATATTTCAATCTCGTTCATGTGTACGGTGGACTATTGCTCCATAAATTTATGTAATTCATTCACACATTACATAAAATGTATTGAAGATGGTTTTAATAAAATATATTATATATAAAACATAAATATTATACAATATTTATCGTTTATATACATATATATATCATTTAATTTTATTTATTTTAATTTGATATTATAATGGAATATTTTTTCATGCATATATAAGGCCTACCTTCTCAATAAATGATATATTTCATTCCATAATTTACAATTTAATTTATTAATATATATAAATATATATTGAATATATATGATATTTATATAATGATTTACATTATGGGGAATATATAATATGGACTGACTTATGAGGAACAAAAATAATTAATTCAAATCATAATAAAAAAAGGAAATCAACACTCAAATAAATGAAAATAATTAAATATTATTAAGAAATGAGAGATACGATTTATAAAATAATTACATACAATTTCATAAATATTAATATTTTCCATGTTTAATTAAATAACACTCCTAAAACAATATTGTAATATTTTAAATACCATTCAACAAAAATAAAGTGTACGTTAAAGGATTTAATATCAATTTACATTCCATTAACTTTTATTTATTATTATGAACCAATGGAACATTATTGGATGTATATAAATTCCCTTTCTAGGAATAATTTATAATAAATAATTAATCATGGTATTTAATTTTTAAATTTTATATTAAGTCATCCAATGGGATTTATCGTAAAAATTAAAATGTTGTAAAACTTATTGAAGAATCTCGATTTATTTAGTGATTGTTACCCTTCTCTTGAAATAATAAATTTAATGTCATCATAATTCTTTGGATATTAAATTTCACATAGATATAAATATAATTCATTATAAATGTGACTATTTCGTAATAATTATATTATTCTGACATACTATGTTCTATTTAATATTTATTCTTTTAACTAGGGAAATTTTGATAAATTTGTATCATTAATATTATATGGATATTTTGTAAGGAATATTTTTCATCAACAAAATTTATTATTAATGATATAAGGAATGAATTGTACATGAAGCTGTGGGTGTTTTCTAAACTATATATAGATCTTCAATGGATCTATAGGTCACACTAGACAAGTCATTAGTCTAAATTAAATCTTTTTCTACCCTTAGTAGTATATTGTGTGTTGGATTTACAATGAGAGTAGATACATTCATGTGTCTATGATATTATTTACAAAAAATAATAATTTATTTCATTTATATTCTTGTTATTATTATTGTCCATTATATTTTATATTTTGTCATTACTGATGAAAGAAATAGTTTCACAGTTTTTTTTAATTGCATGTGATTCATTAGTTTAACATAACATATTGTTTATTCCCTATCTAGTTATTTATAATAAATTTATGCCTATTTAACTATTTACTATATTAATTAACATTATTGATTCCTGATATCTTCCATTATACATAACCCTTATTGAGAATTTTAATATACAATTAGTTGTTTTCAATTCCAGATGACATGATGAGGATTTCTTGCAATGAGTTTCAAATATGCTGATATTTTAAATTATTAGATTTTATTTTTAATTTTCCTCTCCTAGTCTAAAATTTTTATCATGTATTTATTATGGTTTTCAAAAATGATTAAATATTTTGCGGTTTGGGATTTTAATCTTGTGTTTATGCTAATATAAGAAAGTAAAGCCCTGTCTCTAGGCTACCAAGTTTGGGTTCCATAAATTAATATGTATTCATTTTATAATAATTTTATTATATTTTTCAATGAACTAAATACTTTGTTATATTAATTTACTCGCAACAATAATATTCTTTTATAGCATGTGTTACACATAATACCATGTATATCCAAATAAAATTAATATTAATATTTAAATTTTAAATTTTACCGTATACATTAAATTCAATATTACGAATATGATTATATACATTATAAATATTTATGTTTTAGTTCATTTCAAAATTTAATTAAAATGAAAAAAACTAATTGAATATAAATGAAATTATTTAAGGATGAACTTTTTTATGCACCCAAATGATATTTACTATAATAAATTAAATACTTTTCTTTTATTAAATGATCATTATGATAATGATAAATTATATATAAAATTTAATATCTGTAAATTCATCAAATACATTTTATATGAATAAAATAAGAAGAAACTAAATATGAGGCGTAAAAGTAATACTTTTCGAAAATGAAATTTTCACAACTTTTAAGGGAACAATTTTTAAAAAATATTAAAAAATTTTATATGTTTTATTCAACAATCAACCATATTATTGAAATAAAAAATGACATTATGTTAAATTCATGATATGTATTGGAAAATTTTATCTTTCAGATGAATGGTTAAAATAATGAATTTAATTGAAAATAAATTTTTAATCAAAATAATACATAATGATAAATTATATAATGAATTGGTTTAATGGTTAAATTATATTAATTTTATAACTATTAATCCAATATACATTATTAGAATCAATATGATTATGTATTTTAAATTTAAAAAATTTAAAAAAATTGACAATTTTCACATTATAACCCCTCATTATTATCACATATCTATGATTAGTTATAAATTATATTATTCCAATTTTGTTGGTTGGATTTTAAAAAATTTATGAAATTCTGATTATAATCAATATATATACATTATAATGGTGTGAAAATAATTTTTTACAATATTTATTTGTGAAACAATTGACTGTTAATCACTTTGATGTAGGTAAAAAAGAGTTTACATAGTGGTTAATCATAAATCAAAGTATAGGGAAATGAACCATATATTATCCAAATATCATATGAAGATAACATATCGACCATATCCCTTATATGGATAAATTTTTTTAATTATTTCATGAAAATGAGTTAGGAGTTTCCTCCAAATAGTGTCCACATTTTTGTATTTTAAAAAATTACACACCTTGTAAACAAACGGGTACTAACTCCACTCAATTTATCACTCCTCCCAAGACATTTTTTCCTCCATAAGCATCCCAATTTAAATACAATGTTACCTTAACTGATCCTAGTATCATTTTTTTATCTTAAATTCATCTCTGGAAATTTTCTTGATAATCTTAGTGAAGAAACACGAAAAAGAAGAAATTTTCATGAAAAAGTGATTTTAATTTTATTCCTTATCCACCTACACAAATTATTCAAATATCATTATGATATAAGATATTATTATATTAAATATACATAGATGTGGGTTTTTAAATGTATTATAAAAAACCACACACACATTCATGAAAGAGGTTATGAAATCAGTATTTCTGTGTATGAAGGATTATCACCTTGTGAAACAATGTTGATTATTTTTTACATTTACACATTTAAATGTTTGAAATAATAATGGAAATAATATTTATATATGATAAGGATGGTAATTATTATGTATTAATTTTATGGAATTATAATTTAACACATACATTCATACCTTCCATTTTGGGGAATGTATTAAAATTGATCATGTGTATGGTGGACTAGTACCCCACGAAGTGATGTTATTTGTAAACACATTAAATTAAATGTATCATGGATGATATTTAAAAAATGTAATATATATGAATAAGTGGATAATTTAAATAATTTATATATATTCTACTTACCTTAATTTAATTCAATAAAATATGGAAATGGAAAAATCCATTCATTGTATTTACACCATAATGTATCCCTGAATGGTTTATTTCATTTCATATCATCAAATTTTAAGGATTATTATAAATAAAAACATTATTAATATAAATCATATTAATATTTTGATTTAAAATTTTTAATGATAAAATCATGATCGACGTAAATCAATCAAAAAATAATAAAGTAAAAACATAACAAAAAAAGCCATTAAAACAAAAAATAATGATAATAATGAAAAATTATTATCAAAACTATGATAAGATTATATAAAATAATAATATATGAAATTATAACTATTAATATGGTTCATTTTTACGTTAATTACATGATTAATACTATTATAAATGATATTATATAACATTTTACCAAAAGGAAGTATAAGGTTAGGGATTTTGTCTCAATTAACATTATTTAGTGACATTTTTTATCTATAATTCAATTTAATATGATTTATATACTAACCAATGAAATATAATATCATGAATATGTCATTATTCATGCAGTTTGTAGTTTTTTTAATTATTTTTTGTAAGGGTATTTGTTTTAAAAATTATCAAGTGGTATGAGTTATTAGACACTCTCAACTTATTTTGTGATTGTTATAATTAACTTGAAATAATCAATTAAATGTGAATTTTTTTTTGAAATTAAATTAGACTTAAAAAAAATATTTCATAATAGATATTTTTATTTTCTAAACCTTATAGAATTTTAACATGCGGTTCTTTCTTTGAATTATATTTTATTAACTTGGGAAATATTGAATACTACATATCTTTTACCCAATATATAAATTTCATAACAAATAGTTTTCATTGATTAAATTTAATATTATTGAAATTAGGAAATATTTGGACATGAGGTAATGGGCGGGTCCTTACATTAGATATCGCCTAAATGAATTAATAGTTCTCATGAGATAAATTGGGAATTTAGTAATTTTTTTATACGTGTTATTTTTTCATTGAAATTATATATTGATTCATCTCGTTATATTTTTATTTATTAAATTTCATTTGATTCAGTTGTTTACATTTCAGTATATGTAACTACTAATTCACATATTTATGTAGAGTATTTGTTTATTTAGCTACCATGAAATGTTTATTGTTATTATTTATTCATTATATCATCCATTGTAATTAATCCTAACTTATAATTTTATCTCACATGTATTTTTATTCAATTCACATGGATATTAACATTTTCTCTTGGAATATGTTTTATGGATGCAAATATTTTAAATGCTATGTATTGTGATTAATTTATATTCCAAATTTAAATTTTATTAATTTATATAATATAGTTTAAAAAAATCTACAATTGTTCTGTCCATTGGGATTTTAATCATATAGAAATGCGAGTGTAATAATTTATGCCACAATATTAGGGTTGAAGGGGTTGAGGCCATTAGAATTTGTAACAGAGATTGTCTAGTAGAAACCATGGGAGGTATATTTATAAAAAATAAATTAGGGAATATAATCCAATGATATAATTTTATTATAGTTATAGAAGAACATTGTATACTTTTTCTATGATATATATTATGTGTGTCTTCCAAGTATTACATCCTTCTTTGGATAATACATGTAAATGTGGTCCTAGAACAAATGTGCGAAGGTCTAACAACTCAAAAAGGGTATTTTAGTCATGAATATATTGTAACATGGTATATGTAAATGGCCCTTACATTTCACAATTTTTGACACTCATGGGGGTATGGTCAGTATAATAAAAATTGTCATTTCAAACCATTATTAAGGATTTTAAGTTAATATTATCCCCAAAGAATCAAATGTTTATTAGTGTCATATTAATAATGTCTAAATATTAAAAAATATCTCACTATAAGATATTTTTTAACTAATAATTATGATTCAATATTCATAATTTTATGAGGAAATCCACATCATGACATCATTGGAAATTGAACTAGGATGAAATAATTGTGTTAATTATATTGATAAAAGTATATATTCCCCTACTATATGAACAAATTAAGATGGTATGAGAATGGAAGTAATTATTTTTGTATTATGTAAGTTTAATTAGGTTATGAAAAATAACTTTTTATATATGGAGAACTCTATTGTACATCAAGGATTTCATTTGATAGACCACTTTATGTGATAAAATTTTCCTTTATTGAGTGTGAATATAAATCCATTTGTAGTAGATAAATGTATAAAATCTTTGGAGATTAAATTTGTAGCCAAGAAAGTGGTGAAATTTAAATGAGTAAACCTGTGGTCATTTAACCATAATACTACCGAGGAATAGGATATCGAATTCTTGGAACAGAAATCATTTAAGGAGACCTTTTTTGGATAAATATTTCTCTCCTAAAAAACTGATAAGAAGAGATAGATCCATATCTATCAAAAAAAGAAATAATAAATTATCTCACATTATGAGGATACCTTTCCAATTTTATCTAATTAATCCATATATTACATACAGAACACATATTTCTTGATTTATAACTTTTTTAGGGATACATCAATTCTCTAAAGGGCCTTGGTCTTTAAAAAAATTTCATCATATGATTAAATATTTTTATTAACAGAAAAATGGACAATTAATTATTTAATTATATTATATTCTAGGAAAATAATGGGAATATGAGTCTATATATGCACAATGAAAAAAGTAATGTTTCAAAAAAGAATAAGAAACTACAATGTTTCCAGCTTCTGAAAACTGTAGAATGAAGAACCCTGGGAAATGTTGGATGGTATTATGAGTATTATATAATATCATATAGAAATATATACAATAATTATAATTCATGGTAATTTATGGAAAAACTATATTATATTGTTTCACCTATTGGGATGTGGGTACGATGAAAATTAATTCCCAAAGAATAATGGTAATCTATCAAACAAGAGGACAAGGAGTGATGACCAAGCATATGGTATGGAAATAGCTCATGTTGATGTACCCAACTGTGTAGCAGCATGTAAATTAATCTTATATTCAAATTTATTCAATGATTTAAATTATTATATATCGTCACACTATTTTATAACTACCATGTTTTCTATGAAATGTATAAATTTCTAATTTTATTTAATTAAGGGGTTTTTATTCAAAACTCTAAAGGGGTGTATCACTCAAAAAAAGAGGTCTATGGAATTCAATATTATGGAAAATAAATTTTTATTTTTTATGACCCTATTATAATACATGTATTTTAATTTGATATAATATTATGCATGGACATGCTTTTAAAATATAATTAGAAAATTTGTTGCTATAAGATTGAAATTATGATATGTAAGGATGTTATCAAATTCCATATCATCATAGCATAAAAATAATCATTTTATTCATATCTAGATCCACCATAAAAAGTTCGACAAAATTACATTCAGGGGGAAGAATAGGTATAAAAATAATTGGACGAAGACTGTAATCATTAAATCAAGGATATACTTATATTATTTGAATACATTGATGTATTTATTTGGTAATTACCGTACATCCCATAGATCTTGAATATGAAATTCACATACGCATAATCTATGATGGATGAATAATATCAAATCCTCCAAAATAATAACCATTGTATTATTATATTATATGTTCAAACTATAAAATTATTTGGGTAATAAGGGATTAATTCTACATAATTTTTCTTCATAGAGATCCCCTTTTCTAATTATTATAAATAAAGACCGATACATGAGGCTACGAATAGATTACATTGAAATTATTTCTATTAGAATAAAAAATATAATCTCTAACCCAATTATATGAATTATGTTATAATGCTCATGAATCGTAATATCATTCCTATAATGATATTTATTAAGGAATAACAAATTTCTTGTAATGAATGATGAAATTCTAAACATAGCCTTTTAAATAAAGTATGGGCATTAAAATTTTACTATAATACTATTTTTATTCACTAATAAACCCATTGTTTTATGTATCAATTGTAAAATTAAATCATGGAATATCATGATGATATTATTGAGTAATTTATTAATGATATTGTTCTACACTATATACTATTATAATATAATGAAAATCACTTTCACATCAATTTTAAGACTCATAATTGTAAATAATTATATGAGAAATTTATTAACTGTGATTTTTGGAATTAAGATGTTCCATTCCATGGATTTATTTTCCCAATAAAAGGATTCACAATTGATCATTCATAGAAAAGTATATTCCTAGAAAGTCCTAACGAACTATCATAATTGAGTTAGGTAGTTTCATTTGGTATTGAGTTTATTATTGGTTGTTATTTTAATATTTTTCTCTATTAAATAAAAAATTAAATTGGAATTACAAGAAAATTGATTATGTTTTATTGGAAAAATTAATGTAAAGCAATTTTTTGTGTAAAAATTCAGAGATTTAATAATAATTCAATTTTGAATTAATATCTCCATATTATGGAGTTTTTATATATAGTGATTCATCTATGAATGGAATTGGTTGTTCCATAACAAAAAATTATAATGTTTCTTCATATTCATCTAGGAAGTTAATGTATCATAAATAGAAATACAGGACCAAATATCCTGATATAAAAACAATGGTATTTTCTTTTGAAGATGTGAAGATATTATATATATTTCGAATGATGTGATATATTCACAGGTCATAATATCCTTCAATATATCTTATCATGAAAATTTATCAAATGAAACAAATTTTAGTGCTTCAGAAACTCAATAATAATTATTTCCCAATAACATGATCAACCAAGAAAATAAAATATTATAGTAGGTGAATTATTTAGGAAGTATCATGGAATTATAAACCAAATGAGGATTGAGATGAATTATATGGACTTTAAGAAATTAAAGATGTATATAAGAGTTATTAAGGAATGAGAGATGAAAAAAAACCTTAAAATCATTGTAAAACCATATTAGGTATTGAAGATAAATAATTATAAATTTGATGATGAGAACTTTCCTAAGAATATTAAATCTATAAATTATGGGAAACTAATAGATTACATTTTGAAGATTGTGTCGAACAATTTTGGAGTATTTTATTGTGTTACAATGATAACATAAATAAAAATTAAATTGATGGATGTTATTAATAGATAAAATTTATCTATACACCATGGTAGTATAAATTTTTTAGGGATTTCAAGGAACATTTATTGTGGGATAACGTGAATTGTGAAATTTCTGATTATGAGTCTATAAATTTGGTTTTTCAACAAGTCAATGATGTGATTTATATCTAATTAGTATACATGCATACTATTATTATTACTATATATAAATGGGACTATATTACATTCAAAATTAGTATAGACTCGTTTTTTACATGAAAAATGATCAAATATTTAATCATATTTTTTAGAGCCAATAACTAAGATGACCTATGATTCAGATACCTTGTGTGTCATGAATTTATTTTATAAAAATTGTAAATAAATATTATATTTCATATATGTATTTCCCTAATTATTAGGGGATAAATTTTAAATGGAACAAAAAAATAACATGTGAAAATGTTTTCAAGGTCGAAAAATTTTGTTTACCCTAAGAACGACCTAAAATTGGTTGTTATGTGGAGTTAAGATATCACTCTCGTTGGTGTTACATTTAGTGGATACATTAATTGATTAAATTATTTTTTATTTTTTATTTATATAATTGAAATTTTGATAATAATATTATGGTATAAAATAATATAGTAAGATTTTCATAAACCTTAGTGGGATTTTAGAGCTCAATCACCTCATTTCATTGGTGAATGAGATCAGATGATAACAAAAAGCTAGATTGGAGAATATTAGAGAACAAAAAATTCCTTGAATTTCATCGATCATTATATTGTGCATTCCATGAAAAAAACCGATTCAATATCTTGGTATTAGTCATCAATTTTTGGTTTAAGCACACATTTATTAAATTGATTGAGTGGATCAAGCCCCTTCTCATGATTTGTGACTACTGTGGCCTAATAATGTGTCGTATTACCGATAAAATTGTGTTATTCAATTATAATCTAAGAGTAATTATCCTAATATTTGATCATTTTATTTGAACTCCTGTAAATAAAAATAAATATTTATTATTTTTCCTATCTTCACACTAATTTATAAGTGACAATCATTGGTTTCAACCCATTGTCACTGTTCGACATTGCAGGGCGTTACTGATCCAATCGGACCCTAAGACATGATGAACTGAAAAAATGAGTAACATATTATAGATCCAATGATATAACAAGGATAATTTATATTTTTTGATCATCTTGTGGTTGATCAGTAGACCAAATCATCATTAATTGAAGAAGTTTGGGATTGCATGTTTGTGTGTCTATACATGCGTGTTCGAGAAATAGGGTTTTCGTCAACAAGAGGGCCTAAATAAACTGGATGATAAAAAATCCCTTTTTTTGGAATGAAGTCTGAAATCAAAATAAAATATTAGATTTGGTGGTCCAATTACAAATAATAATTTTTTTTTAAATTTCCCTACAACACGCCATGTAGTGCGAAGAACACACAACATGTCAATCCCTTGCTGGGGTGAGTTGGATTTCTAGATTATAAAATGATGGTATTGTGTGGATTCATCGTAATTGACTTTTAACTGATCCTTGTATAGAAAATATGTGTGGTGAGCCACATAGGCGGGACCCCATGTGAGAGTACACATCTAGTAATGCATCCTTGTACCAATGAAAATCGACACATTGTAAAGTACATGAACTCAACCAAGAGCACGAGGGATGTAGGGTCGAAATAATGATTGTAGATGCTCAATAAAAAAAGAGTGGTGATGAATTATATACATAAGGATTTCTTTGGATCCTTTAATGTTTTGTTAAACAAGGTAATGCTAACATTCACAAAACCTCTTAAATAAACCTTTTCTAATTTCTTTAAAGAAGGATTCTACCTTAAAGCATATAGAATCTGTAATATAATCAGAGTAACAGAATTATAATGTTTAAGAAAGTAATAGTTTCTAATTTTAACAAACGTTCAAAGACAGCAGTGGAAGATAAATTACTTGTAAAATTAAACAAGTAACAATAAATTTCATTTAACCCAAAGAGAAGGGTACTGAACAAACATGGATAAAGATTCCTTGATTTATAATTTCAATAAATCATTTCTTACCCAAACCCTGGTAAGCCCTCAATTCGAAGATCCGGATCAGTCTTGTTGTACACACAAGACCTCAATTAAGAAGAAAATCAGAACCTCTGTCTTCCAAACTTGGAATCCCACTATCAGCACGATCGAAGTCCGAACAAAGCAATTCTAAAAATGTTTTTCACGCCTGAACATGTAGTTTATGACATCTGCATGAAGCACTGAGAGTTACAAGAGCCTCTCTATCTAAGAATCACTTCACAACTTTTACAGTTGAAGTCTATTATCTAATATTAAGTACTTTTCTCTTTCAAATGGGCTTCAATAAATAGTCAAAACTTCCCAACGGTCGGCTCCTCTCCAACTATCATATATTTATTAAATTTCAGAGGGATCTGGACATGTGGAAAACATAAAACAAGTTATATTTCAATAGAATGTATGACATAATTTTAAGTAACCAAAACGTTGTTATGTTAATTACATTTTTTAAGAATAAGATGTCCTAGAATTTGATATCATTTGAAAAATACATTTAGAAATTATAGCATTATCAAGAAAACCCTAATACTAAAAAAGAAAGAAAACTGATTCTCAAGAGTATCATTATCAAGAAAACGGATTCAAAAGGACAAGTAACATTTATTCACTTATACACTGGAATTGGAAACATAAAACTGAATCACATATACACCGGAATCAGAATCATAAAACCGACTCACATATACACTGGAATCAGAATCATTAAACTGACTCACATAAACACCAGATTAGGAATCATAAAACTAAATCACAAATTGTAATTACAGATCTGTACGTATAACATAATGAAAATTCGAGATCTTAAGAAAAATTCATAACATAAAAAATATATTCAGAACATAAGAAAATGTGTTTCTGATTTTCAAAACATAAAACCATATGGAGTGGATAGGTCATAAGATATCCTTACTGACTCAACAATCTCCCCCTGTTTGGAAAGCACAATCAACTTTTCTAAGGAAATATTGACATAGATAAAAAAGTTTAAAATACTTATCTCCCCCTTTTAAAAGAAAATTATAGTGAATATGACTAACTCAATCATAGGGTATGTTTCCCAAGGAACATATTCTAGATCTTTAGAATCTTATTTTCTATATTAAGTAAATATCCCTTCTTAAACTAAATCATTCCCATACATAGAAATTTTTCATTCTTACCATACCCCCCTTAAAAAATTTATCCTCCTTTGATATATTCATTAAATTCTTCTTTTAAATATATTCTCCCCCATTTTGATTTTTAAAAATAGTGGAAAACGGAATAAAGAAGTATAAGATGTATCTGTAAGTTTAATCATGCATATCATCGAAAACAAAAAAATGATATGCAAGAATTTTTTTAATAAAAAATTATAAATAAGTATTATATAACAACAAAACATTGGAATGTAATGAAAATCGTCCTTCCTTCATCTTGTCAGACAATATCTTCTTTATCAACAATTTGAGTTTCATTACATCCTTATGATATTCTTCAAATGTCTTTAGTTACAACTACTGATATTGATTATTATTTTCAAAAGCCAATATCCTATCTTCTTGAACATCCACCTTTACCTCTAATTTTTCTCTGACTTTCTACTCACTATTAACAGAATTGTAATCATAATTTAGTTGACTAGCTTTCTCATAAACTGATACCTTGACCTTGTTGAATTCAGTTTCACATGTATTAAATGCTCCATTTGTTGAATCCATGATGTCACCAAACTGTCGTAACTCTTCCTTGATAGTTTTGGCATGGTTAAAAATATTCTTACAAGGCACCTTCTAAGAATTGTAATCAATCAAAAGATTACTGAATTCTACTTCTTGCAAGACAAACATGTCTATAAGCATATCGGTGGATTTCATCTTTTGATTCTGGGTCTCTTACATCATTTGACTTTGGGAATCTATGTTTTCCAGAACTGGAATGGTACTTACCAAATTTATTAAATATATATTGACAAAAAAATTTCAATAGATGAAGAGGGATCATATCCTGGAACATATTTTCCTTTCTCGACTCCTTTTGGAGTTAAGTAATATATTCTCTCTGTTCTATTAGAGGACTTCTAATGTGATTCCTTATCAGATGAGGAAACCAAAACATTCTTTCCATTAACAGGGTCTCGAGCTAGAGATTTTTCATCTGAAACATGAATAACATTTAGATCTCCCTGTTTATCTTCTTTTTCTTCAAACCCAAGATATATAGATACCCTTTGTCCCCATTTTTCTTGAAATTCGTCCTCTTCTTCACATTTTTGTTCAACATGTTATATCTCTACTCCTTATTCTAGTTCCAATTCAACTTCTTCTTCATCTTCAACATCAACCTCTTTTACAACATCAATTTCTTCCTCAAGTTCTTCTATAACTTGTTCTTCAACTTGTTCTTCTAAAACAGATTTAGAAACTAATGTCGAAGGATTTTTAACATAATCATCCACTTCCATTAAAAATTCATCAGAATGTTCTTGGATTATCTGATATTATACTTCATGCACAAGTTTTGATAAAGATAGAACTTTATAAGATTTTTGTATTTTGGAGTGGCCACCAGTTTCTTATGAAAAAATAGAGGTTCCAGTACTTATTGATATTTCATTTCTATATCTTTCAGAAGATACTGACAAACTTGTGCTTCCATGGATTTCATATTCAAAATATTCAACTTCTTTTCATACTCATGATTTTCAGCGTGCTTTATTTTTAAGGCCTTAGGCTCTACCAGATTTAGTCCAATAGAAGGGTCTACTTCCTTTCTAGTGGATGACATTTCTCTGCACTTTTCAACAGTTCAATTTGAATAAGATTTCAGTTTCATTCCTGGAGGAGGAGCTGATACAGGGAAAGTAACAACTGGTACTAGCAAGCTTTGTTCATCATGATTCCTTTATTTAGGTACCGACTTCGAAGATTATGAAACATCAACGTTGTTCTGGACAACCATTTCATCAATTATTTTAGATTCATGAATAATATCTACATTCATCCTCCTTAGAGATTAATCATTGAGCAAAAAAATCATAAATTGATTCAAAACTGAATGGTAAGGAACATTCAACTCATGAAGACATGTAATAATTATCTTGTAGATATTTATTGTATACCTAAGGATCTAGGATCTTTTTGTTCCTCTTTTAATTGCTTGGATAGTGATAAAGATATACTTCACCATGTTGATCTTCCTAAGGTTGACAAGAAATTCGTAGAGATAGATATCACAAGTCATCAAAGAATCATTATCTCCCATTATTTGAATATGAAATCCTTGAATATAGATAGCTACCATCTTGTTATTTTTTGAAAGATTCATAATAATTAGTTTCATAACAAATTTAAGACCATGAAAATCCATAGCATTGTATTTTTCTAAAAAAAACCTTTTTTCTTAGGATGTTTTTTGAGGGAATAGAAGAGATTCCACTTTATATGGAATATTAAGGAACATTTTATGCCTTATTTTAGGGGACATTATATGTATTTTCATAACATTTGAATTTAAACAAATTCTTACCATCCTTCTAGAAGAATGAAACTAATTCATAGAAATTGATAAAGAGATCAGGATAAACAACATCCTGATATTTTTCCATACCAACACAAACACTTTCCCATCCATTTGTTCATATCAATCTAGAAATAAGGGTGTAATTATTTTCAAAGAAGTTGGGTCACACCAATTATTCCCAGATGATTGAACAATCCTTTATCTCATTGCTAGGAGTCATCTAATCTGTTGAGGATTCCAGAGTAAATCGGGAGAAAGAGAAGAAATAGGATTAGAAAGATAATTTTTATGGAAAAAGAACATTGTCACATAGATCATTAATGATGGTGTGATACTTAAAAATGAGGGACCCCATATATATACATAGCTAATACTTTTCAACATCCATAAGAGAAATAGAGGGATGAAAATAAGCTGAACTAAACTGAAGGTTGAGGATGATTTAAAAAAATGAATTTCAATCTTTCGAAGAAAGTTACAGAAGAATTTAAAATTTTTTGAAATACCAACAAGTTAAATCATAATATAAAGAGTAGGAAATATTATATTTTGGAATACTTGGATAGATATATCGTTATTATAGTATATTTTCATGGGTGTTTTAAATTCTGATATTTTTAGTACGAAATTTATTAATTCCGAGATTTTTAATACCGAGATTTTTTATACCATGTTTTAAAATACCAATATTTTCAATAACAAGATTTTCATTACTAATATTTTCGAAATAGTGATTTTCAATACTGATATTTTAAAATTAAAAAATTTATGGAAAATAAAAGTTTCTTAAAGAATCAATAAGGATTTAAGAATAATTATTGAAGAAAGAATAAGAAGGAAAAAAAACAAGCATATGTACTCCACCTGAATTAAAGAGTAGTTTAATATTAGGAGATTATTTAAACATGAAGTATATATGAATGATTAACTTACTGAAACCATCCCAAGCATCTGTTTAATATATTAAAATCTATCAGAAGGTAATGTTTATGTAAAAATAATAGCATGTTGTTCTGGTGTTCCATTGAATTGAAGAACTATATCTCTTTTTAGTATGCGATCTCTAAGAATGTGATGTCTAATATCTATGTGCTTTGCATGAGAGTGATGTGTAGGGTTTTTACAAAGGGAAATGGATGTTCAGTTATCACACATAATTTATGTTTTAGTAAAATTTATACCATAATCTGTGACTGTGTGTTGCATCCACAACACTTGAACACAACAACTTTTAGCTGCTATATATTCATCTTCTACAGTGGAATGTGATACAAAAAGATGTTTATTACAAGGCCATGAATGTAAAGAATCTCCTAATAAATTAAATGTTTCAGATGAACTCATTATATCAATTTTATAACCACTATTGTCATCATCCATGAATGTTTTATGTTCAAAAAATATTTGGAGGAATTTAATAGTCCCAAATCTAATTTTCCATTTAAATACAAGAAAATACTTTTTATGAATTTTAAATGAGATTAAATTGGATTTTCTTGAAATATTGCACTTAATAATACAGTGAACATTAAGTTAGGTTGACTTGCAGTTATGTTAAGTAATCTTCCTATCATCCCTCTATAAAATGTTTGATCTATAAGTTTTCTTAATTCATAGATATCAAGATAATTAAAGGTTCTAATAAGAGTACTTATACACTTAGTATTGTCATAACTGAACTACATAATATGATTTATGATATTCATATGTTGATATATGTAAGTTCACCCTGGTTTTTGTGATATTTGAAAACAAATAAAAAATGTTAACTAACCCATCATACTTATCTCAAACTCAGATTTCATAAGATTCGCAAAGGAATCAGTTAATGATGGATGAGTTGATATGAAGATTATGTCATCAAGAAAAATTTCAACAATCCAAAAATCATTATTTTTTTAATGAATAGTTTTGGATCAATAGTTCCCTTAACATAGTTATTTTAACGAAAAAATCCTGAAATTCTCTTATACCAAGCTCTAGGATCTTGTTTAAGTCCATAAAGAGCTTTTGTAAGTTTATAAACATTATTAGGATATTTTCTATCTTCAATGCTAGGGGTTGATCTGTATAGACATCCTCCTGTACATAACTGTTATGAAAATCACACATAACATCCATTTGATAGAGTATTAAATTATATAATACTGAAAAGCATTGAAGAATAAAAATAGATTCAAGTCTTGATATAAGAGAATAGGCTTTTTCATAGTCTATGGATTCTTATTAGTTATAGCCTTTTCGAACTAATCTTGCTTTATTTCTAACAATAACTCAATTTTCATTGCATTTGTTTCTAAAAACCCATTTTACTCCAATAACAGAAGTTTCCTTAGGTTTCTCAACCAATTTACAAACATAATTCCTTATGAATTCTTTGATTTCATCTTGCATAGCCTATATAGAATCTTCATCACCAAAGGATTCATTAGGAGTCATTGGATCAAATTAGGATAGGAATTCAACATGTCCATATTCATTTCTTAAATATATTGTAGTCCTTACTGGTTGATTAACATTTAAAATGATATTATTATAGGTATCATTCCTAAGTAAAAACTTAATAAGGTTTTCTAAAACATGTTCATCAACCTAAGGTAGACAATCGTCAGGTGTAAATAATTTAGAGATATTTTTAATGAACATTTCAATTGACTAAATAATATTTCATCAATGATTCGTGATCAGTTATTGAAAATTTATCAAAAAAAAAGATTCAGGTTGTTTGAAAACAAATGGATTAGTTTCATCAAAATTAACATGTACAGTTTCTTCCATAGTCCAATTGTTTTTATTAAAAACTCTGTATGCCTTAGAGATTTTAGAGTATCCTATGTAAATTCCTTCATCTTATTTTGGTGAAAATTAATGTAAGTTATCTTTGGTATTTATGATAAATACATTGCAACAAAAAACATTGAAGTAGGAAAATTTTGGTTTTTGACCAATCCAGAATTCATAAGAAGATTTATTAAGAAAAGGTATTATTAAAAGTAGATTTATAGTATCACAATCAATACTTACCTCTTCATCCCAAAAAAGATTAACTATTGTGTATTCACTCAACCCGGTTCTTGTCATCTCATTAAGAATGTGATTTATTCTTTAGACAAATCCATTTTGTCGAGGATTTCATGGAGGTGAGAAGTTGTGAGTTATCACTTTTTTACTACAAAGAGATTTAAAATCAGAATTTTCAAACTCTCCACCATGATCACTTTGAATAGTTATCAGCGATATGATTTTTTAAATTTTAACATGATCTATAAATATTTTAAAATATTAAAAATCTTCAGATTTCATTACGAGAAAATAGTCATAAGTAAATCTAGTGTCATCATCAACTAAGACAAACATGTAGTATTTCCCTCCAATGCTTCCAGTTTTTTTGACCAAATAATTCGATGTGGATTAACTATAGGGCATTAGAAGTTGTAACATCACTAATAGACATAAACATAAATTTATGTTGCTTTTCATATTGATAATGATCACATACTTTTGAAGAATTAAACTTAGGTTCAGGTAGATCCTAAACAAGTTCTTTCTTAGAGAGTTTAATATGATTCTTTAGACTATAGTGTCCTAGTCTTCTATGCCAAATCAATGATAGATCTTTAAATGCACAAAGTCAAGGTAGATATTTACTTCTAAGGTCGTCTATATTTAACATGTATACATTCTAATGTCAAAGGGCAGTGAGAATAAACTCATCTATGGAATTTTGAACAAAACATTTATCATTTCTAAAATTCAAAAGGTGTCCTTTATAAAATAATTGTCTTGTGCTTATGATGTTGTGAGTAATGAATTTTACAAAAATAAAATTTGAAATAAGAACTTTTACAATATGAATAATGTTTCTTATACTTGCAATTTCTCTTTAAGAGTTATCACCAATAGTT
The DNA here is from genome assembly GCA_963277665.1 of Viscum album. Taxonomy (NCBI): domain Eukaryota; kingdom Viridiplantae; phylum Streptophyta; class Magnoliopsida; order Santalales; family Viscaceae; genus Viscum; species Viscum album. Next base: position 374,491,465 of record OY728134.1, read on the forward strand.
ACTTTTCCACCTTTTGTTTTTTAATGTCTTCTTGAAATAGTTTTTTCTACTAGTCATGTTCCAGGAACATCCACTATCCATGTACCATAGGTTGTTGGTACTTCCTTCATTTTCCTGAAAAAAAAAGAGTTATGCTTTTGGAAAAAAACATTATTAGATCCAGAATTATTGATAATAAATGCTTAGTTAACCAATTTTGTTTAGAAAAATATTCTTTGTAAAACCAAAGGAATTGCACTTTATTCATTGAATAGTTTTTCATCGAATGCCCATCACATTGGAATTTAGAACAAAAAGGGTCTATAGAAAGACCAAAAAAATTATTTTTAAAAATAGTAATTTATTGAGATAACCTAATCCTTAATTAATACCATGAGGTCTGATATGAGATGACATCATGTCAAAATTTTCCTTACTAGAAGTGAAATTTTCAAGAAGTTTCTTCGAGGAAAACATTTCAGATTTTAACTTTAGGACTAAATTATTATCCTCAAGAATAATAGATATTGATTTAAGTATATCCTCTAAAACATTTTTTTTTCAAAACACAGATATTTAAGATCCTTAGAAAGTTTTTCCTACTCAGAATTAACTTCCTCATGTTTCGTAGAATGAATTTTTAAAACATCATTTTTTTCATCAGGGGCTTTTGAAAGATCTAAAGTTTCTTTTATTAAAATAGCTTCTCTATAGTTTATTTTATCATGTTTCATAGAAACATTACATTTAACTTTTCTAACTACCTAAAAAATATAAAACATCCTCATATGAAAGAAAAATCTTTAACATTATCTGATGAAGTAGATTCTACATCTGAATAAAAACCTTATACAAGAAAATTTTCATTTAATGACATATTGGTTAAGGATTCAGCAGTTCGTACCTTAGCCATAAGATAATGATTTTGAAATGAAGCTCTCGCTGTTAGACCAATTTTCTTTTTCCTAGAAGATTCATATTCTGAAGACTCATTAGATGAATCTCCACCACTAGCACTCCAAGTTTCATTGTCTTTCAAGACATTATTAAGATTTGATCTATAGAACTAATTCATGTTTTTTTCAGAATTTATGTCTTTCATGTCTCTCTTCTTGAGAAAGGGGAAATCATGTCTAATTTGACCGGTTAATCTACATTCATATCATGTTAATTCTAAATCTTTAATAGTTTTTCCATCATTCTTCTTGTAAATATAATTATAGTTATTCTATCCAACAATCTTGTTCATCCTCCGAGAAAGGTTGGCTAACTCATTTTCTGAGTCTTCACTTTCAATAGATTCAGACTGAATAACAACATTCATAGATTTTGATCTTGTAATTCACTCAAGTGTCTTGGAATTCATATGATTTTAAGTAGTTGTAAAAGAAACACCTCCATTTCAATTATTCTTTTTAATATTATCACCATCTCTCTTCATTCTAGTTTCATGATGAAGAAGAGTTCCAAATAGTTCATCAAGAGAAATTTGTGTAACATTCCTATTCTCATCTATAGATGTACTCTGGGATTCCCATTCATTAGGGATGTTGTCAATAATTTTGACTACAAGAGATTAATAATCTAATCCTTTCTCACCAATGGATTGAAAGATAATGACATTAGTCATAAATCATTGCAGTACCATACATATGGGTTCTACATAAGCGAAAGAGAAACCATGATACTCAGCCCCAAGCATAGCACTTCTAGTTTCAATGACATTAGATGTTCCAATGTGAGTTACTTCAATCATTTTCCAAATACTGTTTTCAACTTCACACGATGAAATTTCGATATACGTATTTCCAATCATAGAGGAAATTAATTTATTACATACATTAAATTTTAACTGATATTCCAACTTTTCTGAATTACTAAAGGTCATATGTTCCTTATCAAGAATCATATAATATCCAATTAACATAATATAGTTGAATATGCCCATGTTTACCACAAAGGTCATCATTCTATCACCCCATTACTCATAGTTATTTCAATCCAAGATTTCTGGTTTAGAGGGATTGATATTATCTAAAGATCCAACATGAATTCCTACCGAACTAAAAATATATTTCCTTCCAAAAAACATATTAGTAGATAATGTCTTAAAACAAATATTAAGAACATAATAAAATAAAACATGAGCAAGAAATCATATATGTGGATATATGTATTTCAGATTCCTCCATTGATACCAATTGAAGAATCGAAATAATGATTGTAGATGCTCAATATACAAGACGGGGGGTGAATTTTATACTTTAAAAATTACATTAGAAACATTATAGTTATGTTCAACAAGGCAAAACTAACATTCAAAAATCCTCTTAAAGATACGTTATCAAATTTATTAAAAGAATTATTCTACCTTAATGCATATAAAATCTGTTATATAATCATAGTAACGTAACTATAATGTAGAAGAAAGTTATACTTTATAAATTTAACAATTTTATAAAGACAGAAGCATACATAAAATAACTTGTAAAATTAATCAAATAAGAATAAGATTCTTTTAACCCAATGATAAGGGTATCCAACAACCTTGGATAAATATTCCTTGATTTATATGTTAATGAATGTATGTCTTACCCAAACCTAGGTAATCCCTCAATCTGAAGATCAGAATCTGTCTTGTTATCCCCGCAAGCCCTCAATATAGAAGGAAATCAGCACCTTTGTCTTCCAAACACATAAGCCCATGATTAGCATGATCAGAGTCTTCACAATGCATGTCTGAAATAGTTGTTCACACCTGAACAAGCTGTTCACGACATCTGGATGATGCACTAAGTGTTGTAATATCCCCTCTCTCTAGTAATCACTTCACATATTTTACATTTAATGTATTTTATTGAAGATCAAGTACTTTTCTCGTTCAAATGGGCTTGTATTTATAGGAAAAACATCCCAACGGTCGGATCCTCTCCAACTTCCATATTTTCCTTAAATTTCCGAGGTACCTAGAACCGTGGAAAACATAAAAAGGTTATTTTATGAGAGATTGTACAATATCGTTTCAATTAATAGAAACGATGATAAGTTAAAAATAGAAGTTCAGTATAAGAAGTCTTAGAATACAATATCATTGGAATGATACATTTAGCAATTCTATCATAATCATTAAAAATGTAATCTCAATAAATCCTGAAAACCAATTATCAATAGTAACATTATTAGAAAAGGATTCATAAGGAAAAGTAAATCAAATTCATTTATACAAAAGAGTCACCAACATAAATCTAAATCACACATACACCATAATCAGAATCATAAAACTGAATCACATATACACCGTATTTGGAATCATTAAACTGAATCAAATATAATCTAGAATTGGAATCATTAAACTGAATCACAAATTATAATGAATGATGTGTATGTATAAACGAATGTCAATTCGAGATCTTAAGAAATATACAGAACTTATGAAAAAGTGTTTGTGATTTTCAAAACATAATACCATAAGGAATGGAGAAGTTAGAAGATATCAATATTAAATCAAAAGGGGATACCTCAAATGTCATGGGGACTACATCTATATCCCCCAAATAATGTTTACACATAAATTCATGGTGATCTGTGTAATTCTATGTAAAAAACTAGTGGATAGATAACAACCCCACTCCCAATGGGTCCCCATAAACATGTTGTACCCCTTCATTCCTTTTGAGGGAATATCAATCTTATGTATATTATTTATTTAAAATCATAATTTGGACCTTGAGTATCCAATACTAAGTGTTTTCAAAGTAAATTATTATGGTGTCCTTGGTTTATTATTTTTAGGATTGATGAGAAATGATCAGGGAACAATTCTTGGTAAGGAGATGTTTGATAATAATAGGGATCATGAATGATCACAAAAGGAATTTCGAGGATAACCATTATGTTGGTATATGCATTGGTCATCTATTACTAGTACGGAACCATCCTAATAGAACATTGAATGAATCTCACATAGACTCATATAGTGTATCCCTCCAACTATGTTGGGCATGGTTGCTATGTAAATATCCATAGTGGAACCCTAGCTAGGTAGGTCATTGGTCCATGACTAAATCGATAAAAGAACCCTCCAAATGGGCTAGGCATGGGTGTTCTACCAACATCTAGTGCAAAACCCTCTAGCTGGGCTCAGATTGGGTATTATAAATATAAGTGTGTCTTTCTTAATGTTCCATATAATGGTTCCTCTTCCATGATATAGTTTTATGGTTACTATTTGTCACAATGGGAACTCATGTATTTACATGGATGGATACATCAATGAATGTGCGTGAAAGGTTGGGAATATTTGATAAACCTAGGATCTATTGATTACTATTCTTCTTGGGATAATTTGTGATATCAAGACACTATTAATGACTTGTTTGGGGTTATTTTTATGTAACAAACACACACACACACACAAATATATATATATATTGATATGTATTTATACATTTTTATTTAGTATCTCTCATTTCATGGTTTGTAAAGACATGCTGGGAATGACACATGATTTCTATGAATAGGTTTTCTTGGTTGGATGAGCTTACCCTCCTATTATAGGTGAAATATATTTTATGTGCACTTCATCTATACATCGTGCTATGATCCCTAAGTTTGTATGTGGTATCCACCTTTCTCTGTTTTTATTTTTCCCCTTTCACTATTTCATACATCATGTGTAATATCAACTATCATTATATTCTTGATTTATATATTACTACCCCCTTCAACATTATGTATATATTACTAGATATTTATTTACTCAGCCATAAATGGGTTTTTTCACACATGTGGCATGTCTTAGGAAGATGATGTCAGGTCAGTCATCATATCGGAGGGGAATTGGGATAAATGGTGCTCTAGAAAACTTATAGTGGCCGCAGGTTGGAGATCATGATATGGGATCTCTCAACATTTTTCATTCCAATTTTTTTCATTTTCAAACATATATCATGATGGGTGATAAATTTTCCCCATTACATTTAATTTTTCACTATCGTACTATTGTACACCATTGTTGTTTTATTCGGGTTCTTTTATATTATTTTTATTTATTATTATTATTATTATTTTTCTATACATATCCTTTGAGATGGTTGGGTGAGTGTTTATAGTTAATTATGATAATTCCTCTCAGTTTGGATATGTATTTTGTCTCTTTTATCCACCTACTAGCCTGTGGAGGAAAGATTATGTTAGGTACGACTTGAGGTCAGGCCTTGGTTAAGTCATAAAATATTGGGATTAGTGAAATTAATTCCTTTAGATGATGTATCTAGTAGTTTCCATAATAGGATTTGGTTATGATTTAATGAAATAAGGGAATCATGTATTGAGTATTGATGACATACCAGTAAATCATGTTATGGTATGGGAGGCTGATATATCAATTCACTATGACATTTACTACTCAATTATTAACATCGAATTTAGAAAAATTGGTTGAATGGATCAATAGTAAATTCATCATATTTTTTTGATTCATTGACTATCAATCATGAATAATCTTTACATTTCGGTTATATTTATAAATACTCATCTATGCAAGGTATATATTGATAATATTTCAGCTACCCTCTACGATGAAATCCATCCCAAATTCTTGTATCAGATCATGATGACATTATGATAATCCATGGGTCCTCGATTTATGGTCCATCCAATGATATTATTCCTCTATATTGGAAGGCAGAAGAACATCCACCAATCATGTAGTAGGCTTTCCTAGTAAAGCCTGATATAGATGTGTCTATCCTAAGCGTACTTCATGAAGTACATTGCCAGAAGCCACTGAGGTTCTGCAGTGAGATATGTCCTCATAGATTAGAAGGTACGATAGACTTGGTGGTCCATATCATCATTCTTATTTGGACCCCAATGGATCTGGTGGATGGGAGTCTAGCCAGTGTAATCCTTGGCGTAGTTGGGATTTTTTGGAGCCTTATTACATAGAATCATGAGTAGTGGACACTCTATTTCCATTACATACTAAAATTGTTTTATAATATTTAGTTCCCCTCTTTCATGTCCTCGGTCCAGATTTATGAGCTTATAAGGAAGAATTAGGGAGGGATGATGGTAGATGAGTACACATTGTGATTTTCTGACTATACATGGTACTCCGTTGAAATTATCTGTAATGGATTCGTTTGATCTTTGAATAATAAGATGGGACACCACTAAGATATATTGACCATAGTGTTTACCATGTCAATCACCACCTTTTCTTTGGTGTTGGAGAGGGAACTAGTGATAGGGATATTCCTAGAAGTGGGAAACTAGAGATATTGAGATCATAGTGGGTATCACATAGAGGAATTTCCTACAACAGCTACAATATGGTAGGATGTAGGATTTTGGTGTAAGGTATTCATTATCAATTAGACATAGTAATTTGGTTTTGGTGTTATATGTATAATTCTGAGAAAAATTGTAGCCTGAAGAGGTTTGGTGATCTTTTTTGAAAATGAGGTCATATAAGAGGTGACCACGCAAGGAGATGTTTGATGAGCCTAAGAAGGAAGCTGAAGGACTTCCATGGTATATGTACCGATAAGATTAGGGAACTCCCAAGAATGGAAATGTTGGTCAATGGGGTGGATAAGCTAAATGTGTAGAAGGATGAGTTAGGGATGATGTGTGATTCTATGATATCTTTACACGAACATCACTAGGCAACCCACATCATCATAGGGAGCTAGTAGTCAGGGAATTCGAAAATTATAGGCTCTGGAAGATTATGATCCTTCATCACACATCATGATTAGAGGTATGATATGTGTTTATTATACACATAAATATGTATTTTTAGACAAATTTCACATCCATTATTATATCCTTATAGTCCCATTGTGAAAGATAGATCTCCCAAATGAATTGATAACCCAAAATATTCTTCTTTTTGTTCCCATAAAGAATGATTCTCTATATCATTTATCCAACCAAAGAGAATGATATTTCTTGATGGATAGAGAATCATGTGGGACTTTTTTGTCACCATTATAGAACCCTATGATTCTATATTTCATATGGATTGGTTTTCCATATTTAAAGCCTAGATTTACTATCACTAGAAAATAGTTACGTGTTTACACACTAATGGGGTGTGATTACCTTTTTTCATAGAGATAAGGAGAAATATAATTATAGGAATAGTGGGTTTTACGTGTTGGAGGCTGCAACAAATCACTAATCATTTATAATACTCAACCCTTTGTGATGTAGGATGTTTTAGAATCTAGAATTCATTAGTCTTTGGGATTATATGGTAGTCTACACCTAGAAAAATACAAGGCTACCTACAATGTGGATATGGATCTTTGGGTCAAATTGCCAATTGGATATTCTCTAATATGTGTTTCGATGTATTAGAGGGACACTACAGTGGTTGGGGATATGGTTGTAGTTGGAGTACCTATGAAGAAATGGTTTATTTAAGACATGTGTGTTACCCTTAATATCTATGGTATTTTTCATGAATTTTTTGGATAAAAGAATGTTGTTTAGTGTTAATTATCTTCAACTAAAAAAATACATGATAAAGAACATATACAACATGCTGAGAATTGATTACCTCTTTGACCAGTTGTGAGGCATGATATAAATATAAATGTTTAATCATCGGTCTAGATACAATAACTTGATTGTTTCTGAAGATGAATTTCTAAATCTTGAATTTTTTTGTCTCTAAAAACATTATGACTTCTAAGTGATTCACATTGTTGTGATGAATCAACAACTGTGTTTATGTATTTTATGAATGAGGTATTCAATTTGTATATGGACTTGTTTGTGGGAAACGTCATTGACGATATACTCATAAAAACAACATAATATATTCACCATAAAGAGATCATGGAAATGGATATATATTTTCTTCGAGTTTACAATATGTAGGGAAAAAGTCAAAGTGAATGTTATGGATTCATGAGTTTTACATTATGGGAAATGTTTTTTCTGGTCTTTATTAAAAAATGGACCTAGATAAGATTTATGAAGTGATTTCTTGGGATCCACCAAAGATTGTTTCATAGTTATCGATATTTCATGATGTATAAGGATACAATATGAGGTTTGTGACAGATATCTCCATAATTACAACCCCATGATAGACCTAAAATGGAATTGAAAGTCATTTAACTAGTATGATTTGTGCTAGAGTTCCTTCTAGTATTTTAAGATAACAATGAGAAGATAACCTATGTTGAGAATACCATATGAGGTAGTGGTGTACAAAGTGTATTGTAATGTTTCAATATATGGGATCGACTACGTGTTGAATCAACAGAACATAGTTATCGTGTATGGGTTGATAATTTTGAGAAACACAAGTAGAACTACACAGTTATTGAATTGGAGATAGAAGTAGTATTAAACCTATGTATGTGCCTATAGTACCACCTAGGATAGATCTTTTTGGTTTTCTAAGAACATTAGAGATTTGGGTATGTTTTCAAACAGAGAGAATTGATCCATAGTCAAAGGTGATGGTTTGATTTCCTAAATTTCTATAAATTGATAATATATAATAAATTAGGGAAATTAAAGAATATTATATGATTTCCATTATAATAAGTAATAGTATCCCTTGGTGTATGAGGATTTAGAGAAGTTAACATCCCTACACCTTAACCTGGAGTAGTAGAGTACCACTTTTCTTCATTTGATGGTGTTGAATCCTTAAATTTTGATCATATAAGAGAGTCAAAGCTTCATGACCTTCCCTAGGAGATATTTCATTACCATATTTCTATAGGGGATTCACTAGATGAATATTGTAGTATATTGAATCATGTTATATTTTTTTGGGATAGATGGTGGTTCCAGTCATGATGTATGTGGAAGGGACATGACAGATTCATACATCACCCCAATCTACAAATCATGTTATATAGAATATGTATAGATACCATTAGTGATAGTTTTGGTGCTTCCACATGATATTTAGCATTTCCAAATTCATTACTCAGTGCCTCACATGTCAGATTGTGGAAGGTCACATCTATGTTGAAGTAGGTTTGTTGAAGAGCCCTGAAATCCTTGTGTTCAAGTGGAATGATATATCATTGATTATTATGATAGTGATTCAGTTCGTAGGTAATTTAGACGATTCCATATGATTTATAATTAATATACTCATGTCTTCCTCACAATACCTTCTTATTAGGTAGCAGAGTTCATTGGGATGTACGTGGTAGGTGTATGCAAATGAGATAATTCATCATCAATAGGTTCTATAGAAAACATTCTACGATCCTGAAATGTGGTTCATGTCATTATTATAGAGAGACCATCTGGATCCATTCAGGGCCCAATTGATGATTAGTATTCCTCTCATCCAAAAATAGATTGGATGATTGAGACCACTATCCTGGTGATGGAGGATATAACGATGAATTATATATTATAACTTTATGGATATGAGAGAATCACATTCCCTTGGTTGAGTATGAATTTAAAAATAGATACCACTCTAAACTCGGCATAGAACCTTTTTAGGTCATATAAGCGTAACCCCTAGGCTAACATTGTATGGGACATAGATTGGTGATATTACTCTCGTCGGCCCAATGATAGTGTAGATAATGATAGAGATGTCCCCTATCATCCTTGAGGGAATGGGAATGGACTAGAAAATGTAGATATCTTATAAAAAATATCATCCTATAACCTTGAATTTTGAGTAGGGAGACCATGTTTTCCACATGGAATCCTCATGAATAGTATTTTAGATGTGTATAGATGGAGGAATGATATCCATGTGGGTTAACAATCCATTTTTAATCATGAATTGTGTTAGATAGGTTTCTTACCCCTAACCATACCCCCACAACAATAGTGGTTGAATGAAATATTCCACATTTTTTTGTTGAGGATATATACACTTGACCCCATGAATATCATCAACTATGCTGATCTGGATAATGAGGTTGGAGACACATTTTTTAAGAAACTGGGAGTAATCAATGTTTGATAATATAGGACCCGTCCTTGAAAGTCAATTCCCCTTGATTTCATTTTGTGGAATAATGGGAAAGTGCATGAGAGATCATGGTATTGGGAGATCCCGATGAAGGCTCGGTATGCCAAGTTGATTTTTTAGTTCTTATTTTTTTGGGATGAATGTCTCGATAGAGGTCATCATGATGAGGCCCAGTTGTTTCCTTATAATACATCAAAAAATATATTTATAAATATCCTGATATATGGACTTTGATGGTGTGTGGTTCTATGGCGTGTTGTGTCCACAATTAATTTTCTAATAATATTAATCTTATTTTATTTTTTTTCAATAATATCATCATAAATAAAATGTGACAACATTTAAATTGAAAATCATATTTGAAATATGATAACATCATTTAGTATAAAATATGTTATTTACATTTTTAATGACCTAAAATAGGTCTACAAGAGGTGTTCAAATATATATTAAATTAGATATACATTTAGTTGAAATATTGGTTGATTAAATTAACTATTTAAATAAATTTATCCTGAAAATATCTATAAGAGTATCTACCTGTAAAATCCTCCAACTTTATTTATAAAAAAAATAGGATGATTAATGATTTTCTACCACTACTTACATTGGTGAATCACCGTGGATAATGATGAAACTATAGATCCATGAAGATAAAATAACAACAAACACAAGTACATACCTATATCATTGAAAATAATGTTCATCAGTAATTAAAAATCTCATATCCCAATATGAGACATAATATTTTGGTATACAACCAAAATGACTCAATCGTTTGAGAGGATCAATACACTTCTAATGATCTGCAAAAAATTTTGGTATATAAATGTGATTGAGTATAGATTAAATTGATTTATTTATTTTTGGGCGAACCCTGATTACCAATTTTTTTTATCATTTTCCTAGAATAATTGGAAATGATATTTAATTTTTTTTCTTATTCCCCGCTTGCTCACATACATCATGTATTTAATATGACCGACACTATGATCCTGGTTCATCATTTTCTAGCATTACATAGCCTAATCAGTTTCCTACAATCACATAGAAATGAACATTGAGGAAAAAATAAACGAATCAAGTATATATCTGGGATTTTATATGCCATGGATGATCATTTTTATGATTGATAGGAAGAATCATCAATGATAGAAGAATATGAGTCATGTGTGGTGAATGGAAACATGTACAGGGCGTAAAAAATTTTGTTTCTAGCACCTGGAGGGTTAGATTCTTCTAGTCGATTCTAGTTCGAAAAATTCTTTGAAAAATATACTAAAAGTAGAAATCTACTATCAGATATAGAATGTGTGTCATAGAACTAAAATTTTGTTGAAATCTTAACTAAACAGTGTGAACATCAGACAATACACTGCGTGTCGGGCCATTTCAATGGTCTCTAGGGTTTTGAGATTTGATACGAATTGAATGTCATGTATCCCTCTAACATGTTAGGTACCTTATCTCTAGGTTTACGATCCATGTGAAAAAGAACACAAGATGTATCCCATATGATTGTATTTCCGCATGTATCTAAATACACAGGCATTGTGTGGAGTATGTTCCCATGAGCAAGAACACAGATGAGACCCCAAGTGGAATGGAAAAGCCTTGTATATCCCCAAAATTACATGTACATCTACAATTTTGGAAAACCATGTACCACTAAGGACTAAACAAGTAAATGGAGAAGGGGACATTCAATGTGTGTCCACTCAAATCCATTATACCCCTTGGTTCTTTTTGAGGAAACATCAATCTTCTATATCACAATCATTTTTCTCATATTTTTTCATGTGTGTACAAAATCCGAGTATTGTTTCTTGTATAACAAGATGGAGCCCTAGGTAATCAGTTCTGCGATAGAAAATGAAATTTTCAAGAAAGAACCATGGTAATTTTATTGTTGATAATAATTGTGGTCATACGTGATCACCTGATGAATCCTAAGTGGACCCCCCATCAAGGGTTGGGCATGGGTCATCGATGGATATATTTGAAACATCATGTCAACACATTTCTTGGATCATCTACAAACTCCTAGAGTGGAACCCTCAAACTGGGTAGGACGTGGGTCCCCTATTGACTTCCTGAGTATAATCCTCCAACTAAGCTGAGTATGATTCTTTGATTACGTGTTGTGTGAAATAATCTAATCTAGATGGGCATGGGTCCCCTATTGACTTCAAGAGTGGAACCCTATAACTTGGATACTTGTGTTCCGTGTAATCCAATGTGTAACTTCCATATTTTACAATGTCATGGGACAATTAGACAGAGATAGTGGACCGTCAACAATGAGTTATTTTAACGAGGTGTTTCATAATATTGATGGATAGTTATGGAATGTCATGTGAGATGTTGGAATAGTTGATGAACTTCTTATAACTATTAGAGATTTTTCTTCATGAAATTAACAATGAGATGGAGTTAACCTAAATATCTCATTTTGTATTCTCTTGACTGCGCATATATTTTTATTCATATATATCCATAAATTTTTATTTGGTTACTCTCCTTCCATGAGTTTTGAAGATGCATAGGGTGTGCTACATGCATTCACTATTTATCTTCTCATTGTTGTATAAATCATATTATCCTATTATAGGTGGAAACATATTGACTTTTTAGTTAATCAACACATCATGTTGAGACCATTGTGTTTCATCGTGGATTCTCTCTATTGTTTTGGGTTGATCTATTCCCTTCCACTGTATCATTCATTATGTTAACTATCTACTGTCTTTATATACCTGATGAATCTCTTATATCTCCACATTCATCATTAAAGGAGTCGTAATGGATATTTATATTCGATTCCCTACATATTTATTTCCTAAATGTTTCATTTCTTATAAAGATGACCGATAGGTTAATAGTGACTTCAGAATAGCATAGGGGTACCAAGTACATTGGACTATGTATAGTGATCAAAACATCGATATCGGGTGCTTGAAAATCTCAACTATTTTCATTTTTATATTTTTCAAGTTGGGCCATATATCTAGTTGGGAATGTGTTTCTCACTTGTACTTTTCATTTTTTAGTATGATACTCTTTTACACACTAGAGGTTTTTAATTCATTGCTTACTTCTAAGATGATTCATTATTTTATTGTCATTTGTATTTAATTATGATTTGATATTCTATGGTGTGTGTGTGTGTATATGAACTAAAAAACCCTCCCTTTTATGATATTCCCTTAAGCACATGTCTCTACCCCTACCCTATGGAGTAGGGACTGATGTAGTTGCAGATTAAGCACTGGCTTGGGTCAAGTCATGAAAACATTTTCAATGGTCTACCAATGACAATAATTACAAATTATTCAATATGTTTTATCATTAATTTCATAAAAAATCTATAAATTACATCACTATAATAGAATATTTACACCCGGGTAACCTGAAAAGGATATATATTATTTGTGTTATGAGACTTCATGGTGTTCCATAATCAATTAATTATAATGAGATCCATACAATACATCAAAATTACGGTAGATTAATTATAAGTATCTTAATACTAAGACACATTTGAGAACTACTTTTCTCATCAAATTGATGGAAAATACAAAACAATTATTCAATCAATGGAAGGCATGTTGAGGTCATTCTCACTCAAATATCAAGTTATGTGGGATCAGTATTCAAACATGGTTGATTTTTTCCAATAAAAATATCTTCCATTAAATTCATATTAATAGTTATATAGATATATATCAATCACTCTAACAAATTTTTGTGAATTTGTTGAAATAAAAATTATCAGTCCATAGCTTAAAAGAGATAAAAATATGTATATAAAATCTATTCAAGATCACATTAAAGAATAAAATTATTGGAAAAGAATTCTCCTAATAATCAGAGGAATGATTTTCAATTCCATGTGGGAGGTAATGATTTTATAAAAGTATCTCCATGGATGTGTATATTTTTGATCGATTAGAAAATGATAATAAGCCTAATGTACATGAAACCCATTGATGTTATTTAAAGATTTGGAGTGGCTTATTATCATTTGTAAATAACTCCATACATCTAATAAGTTCATTATGTGTTTAATATATCATTTTTAAAGATTAACATGCTAGATTCAACACCTTTGGTCACCTATTATAAGATAGTGTTGGGATATGATCTAATATATTCAGAAGAAAATATCCAAATTATTGATATTATGGTGAAAATATTATGGAATAATATGACTCTCTTGGCAAATGTAATATGATGGAATAGAAAAATGGAGTATGAATCATTGGATGTTGATGATATTATAAAGTATAGATACCCTCAACTGTTTAGAATGCAATTTCCCAGAATTTTTTACGATGAAATTGTTTGTTAGAAAGAATAATTTAACACCAAAAAAATAAAATATAACACTATTAGAATTTGATTCATATTTTTTTGTAAGGATCACAAGGATGAATACCCTGAGAGGGTGCAGGGTGAATCAGTGTATGACTAATAAAAAATTTAATCCCATTCTGATCTTGTTTCACAGTAAAGAAAAACACTCTTCTCTCTCATTCCTATTGCAAAATATAAAAAAAAGTAAAGCATGCATAGGACAAATCCATTTTTACTTGGTGCACCCACACTGGGCTACATCCATGGAGCATACGCCGACAGGTTGCCAGTCGTACCAAATTCACTAAAAGCACACTGCTATTTACAATGTTTGGGATATACCACTTCTTCTCCTAGGCTCACTGCCTATATAAAATATAGGGTTAGATCACTACATTCCCAAGGGTCACTCCCTGTTTCTCTCTCTTTAGATCACTACCGGTGGGGAGGATCACCTTATTCCTCTTCCTTTTCCCACTACTCCAGAATGGATCCACTAAAAGTTTATAGTCTTGTAGGTCTATTAATAAGAATGAAGGAATGCATGTTGCTCTGTATGTAGATTCTCTATTGAAGCCAAACATTCACCATGATATGAATCTATCTTTTCACCGAATGTTTCAGGAAAACATTCAGCTTTCACGCAGCCAGAAAATACTACCGGGGAAAAAACGTTACATGGCGCGGAAGTCTAACTTGGTGCACAAGTATCGGCACACAAGTCAAAACTGCCGCGCAAGTCCACCTCAACTACTTGCATGACACAAACCTCTTCAACAAAAAACTTGCACGATGCAATTCCCTTTACGCCCAAACCAATATTTTCACACAAAAACAAAAATCGCCCTTATACAAATTTGGCGTGCAAGTTCTACCTGCGCGACCCACCACCACTTGCATGACCACCACACCTGCATGAGGGGAGATATGATTTTTCAATGTGTTGAACTCCATTCCTAAATGAGGAGGGGTGGTCCAGTATTTATAGGTATTTTGAACAATCTACGCGAAAGTGCGCAAGTATACCCTCGGCACGCACGTCTCGGCGTGAAGGTATCTTCCACTACAAGACACTTGCACGACCAAACCAATACATGCAAGACCCTCTTTCCTTTGACATATATTGATCTTATGATCATGAAAAACAACAGGCGTGCAAGTTCTCCAGCATCCAAGGAATCGGCACGCAAGTCTCTTCAAGGTGCGTAGGTCACCTGTGCAACCACACCAATAACTGCAAGACCCTCTTTCCATAGCCATATTTTGATTCTCTGATCATGAAAAAAATATGGTGCGCAATTTTGTATGTCATTTTTGTTCTTTATCAACAATCACCACTCAGATGTACACTTTTTCAACAAACACAATCACCTCAAAAATGGTTCAATGATACCTTGAGGGATTTTTCTTAACAGTCTCCCCCTTTAGGATTGTTGACAACTCTTCCATAAAAAGATACATCGTTACTTCTTCAGCCACCATTCGCATCATGCAATTCTGATAGCATTCAATTATTTACTCAACACATACACTATGACCACAAGAGCAATGTTCAGCATGAGAAACAAGAGTAATTGAAAATTTCATCAATAAATCACTTCATCTTAGACATTCACTATTGAAACCACAGTGAATTTTTTTTTTAAATATTCTTACTACATTCCAACACCACTCTCCGTCTTTTATCATGATCCTCAGCTATCGTGATATTTAATCTTTGATCGATCACTTCCAGCATCATCAGATTTAATACTCTCACCCGTTCTCATTTCTCCCCCTATCATGCTACTCCACTTTTCAGCTTCTCCCTGTATCTGATATGATTTCTCAAATAGACACACTATCTCTCCCTTGAACAATCACTAGTTTCTCCCCCTTTTTCAACGAACCCAAAGGTAACTCCATTACAGTATGTAATAGAGTAGGGAAAAAATATCATCACATTAGAAAAAAACACATCATACATTGGGGATAGGGGTGTTGGGGGGGATCCACATCCACACTCGTTTAAGTGTGAGGAGTCTGTTGAACTCCCAGAGCCAGTCGATGCCTCTAAAAATCTTCCTTGGGTATGGCCTTTGTTAAAATGTCAACAACCTGTAACTATGTAGGCACATAATCCAACTTCACGATTCCCTACTCAACCTTCTCCTTGATTAAATGATAATTTATATAAGTTTTTATTGTCCTTGAATGATGAATAGGATTTTTTCTGAGATTAATAGAACTTGAGTTATCACAATGGAATCTGATTGGAGACATTACATCAAATCCTATATCTTCAGGCTACCGCTTCATCCACAATAACTGTGTGCATTATTGAGTGGCTGCAATATACTCAGATTCCGCAGTGCTCAATGAAATACCATCTTTCTTCTTTCTTAACAAAGAAATGAACAATCCAACATCATAGAATTCACCTCCTGACATTGAGTTTCTATCATCTGCTAATCCGGCCCAATCTGCATCTTTGTAACCAAATAGAACTGATTGATATTTTTCATCATACATCAGACTAAAATCCACAGTGCCTTTGATATATATAATTATTCTTTTCACTGAAAGCATGGGGCTTTACTGGGTATCAGTCTGATATCTCACTACTTGGTATGTGGAGAAAACAATGTCAGGCCATGTTGTGGTCATGTATAGAAAACATCCAATAATTTTCTAGTATTATGTGATATTAACTGCCTTTCCATTCTAATATTTTGATAATTTCATCTGGGTAGAAACCAGAGTCTTCATCTCCTTGGAATTATCTATTCCAAGCCTTTGTAGAACCTCTTGGTGATTTTGGATTGAGAAATGAAAGTTTCATTACATCCTTGTGTCACTTGTAAACCAAGTAAAAATTTAAGCTCTCCAATCATTGACATTTCAAACTCAATTTTCAAGAATTTATAGAACTGTCTGCACTAAGATTCATCTGATCCGCCAAAAATTATGTCATCAACATAGACTAGAACCATCAAACATTGATTATAGTCATTGATAAAGTAATTATTGTAATCAACTCACCCACGCTATAAACCAAGTTTCTTAAAGTACCGATCATGCCTTGAATACCATGCTCTTGGTGCTTGTTTCAGCACATAAAATGCCTTCTTCAGCCTACAAAATTTTTTCTCATCCTCATGAATGAAAAAACCATGTGGATTTTCAATATATACCACTTCTTCAAAAACTCCATTCAGGAATGTAGATTTTACATCCATTGGGAACACTTTGATCTTTCTTTGCAATGCAATTGCCAAAAATATTCTGAGTGTCTCTAGCTTAGAAACTTGTGAAAATGTCTCATAAACATTTATTCCCTCTATCTGAGAGTATCCATTGCACACTAGTCATGATTTTTTCTGAATCATATTCCATATTCATTCATATTGTTGCTATATACCCATTTAGTCTTGATGAAATATTTTTCTGCTGGCCTCGAAACTATCTCCCATGTCTGGTTCTTCTCAGAATGATCAAGCTCTTCATTCATCTCCTGATCACAGTTTTCAACTTCAGCTGCATCGGAATAACATTTCGGATCCACATGAGATAAAAACAAAGTTTTCTTTAATGACATCATTTATTGAGTTTGATCTAGATCTTTTTGATCATCAATGATTTTATGCCTATCAATTTCAGCTCGACTCATTGGCTTCTGTGCAGAAATAGACTTGACCCAAACTTGTTCTTCATCTGTATCTTCTTCAATGACATCATCTGCCACTTCTACTCCCCATGTGTTGATTACCACATCATCACATTCATCCATAAACTATTCACTGGGTCATTGAGTATTCTGTTCATTTTCAACAATAGTGACATCATTGCTGTCAAAAATTTTTCCTAGCCTTTTTTTAAAAAAATTATATGATTTTCCTTTCCCTGAATACCCAATGAATATCCCATCATTTCCTCACGACTCAAAATTCCTATGATTATCACTGTTGAGAATGAAGAATTTTCTCCTAATGATTTGGAAGTATTTCTACATTGGATTCTTTTCGTACCACATTTCATATGGAGTGTTCCCATCCTTTAGACACAACAAAGACCTGTTCGAAATATAGACCGATGTCAAAACTTCTTCCTTCCAAAATTTATCTAGAAGGTCCTTTTCATTAAGCAACGTTTTGGCCATGTTGTTGATGATTCAATTTATCCTCTCAACCACTCCATTCTATTGGAGGGTTCTCATTTATGAAACCTGATGCCATATCCCGTGTTTCTCAAGATAATTTTTGACTTGACTATTTGTGCATTTCGTATCGTTATCAGTACAAAACTTCAGAATTTTCTTGCCAAGCATCTTTTCTGATTCACTCCTATACTTCTTTATGAAAATTAACACATATGTCTTATGGGTAATGACTAATACCAATTTTATTATTCTATAATCATAAATAAATAGAACATAGTACCTTTTCCTATTTATAGCTCATGGTGAGATAGGTCCACATACATCAACATGCACCAATTCGAGCACTCTAGTTGATTTTTGTTCCATTGGCCTCACTGCCTTTCTGATGATCTGCCCTTTTTGGAAAGCATCATAGGTATGAGTGCACTCACATGATAGTTTGGGAAGGTCTCTAGAAGCAACCCAGTTTACCATATATTCTATAAATGGTTGGAATAAATTACTGAGTCACTTATTCCACAACTGGTTTTCATCCTCTCTGGATAAAAGGCATGTATCTTCATCCCTTCCAACAAGGTAAAGATTTCCCTTTGTCCTTTTCCCCTACAGAAAAACTGCTCTATCATTTCCATTAACAATAAATATCATCATGGTAAATCAGATAGAATGCCAAGAGACACATAGTTGAATGACACTGAGTATGTTATGACTAAGACCCTCTTCTACCAAGACATCTGCATGTCTCATTTCATTGCCCAAAAACATGGCTTTCACTAAGCCAACAATCTTCAGGCCTTCATCGTTTCCAAATTTTACAACTCGTTCTTTGTCACATTTTATGCCTATAATAAGATCCTTATTACCCGTCATGTGAGATGTGCAACCCCTCTCAAGGATCCACACACTAGAGCGGTCTGATGCTTTAAGGGCAATCTCCACCACCACATCCTTCTCATTTATTTTCTTCTTGGTCCATACTTTTCCATCACACTCGGCATGGATTGAGGCTTTTGTTCATTCTCAGAGTATGATGGACCATCTTCATCTTGCAAAGCCGCAAATCTATTCTGCATTTTTAACTCACCTTTCGGTTTATTGATCTTCTTCTTACAAACGTTTTGATTCATCTTTGGCACATTTCTCCGAATGGTCGAAGTGTAGTACATAGCCAGGTTCCCAAATCCACTGCACCTAAAACACTATCCTTCAAATTATGTTCTGGAAAACCATTGTTTGTTTGGATTCTACCACTGTTCTTATTCCCTTCGGTATCTTTTGGCTATGGAACACACATACTATCAATGTCCCATCATTCCACAATAATAAAACCTGATATAAGGTGAATCCCTTCATGTTATGTCATCACTACGAGAATCCCCTTGGGATCTATGAAAGTCTTGATTCTGTTTTGCGCCCAAATCAACCTTCCATATTGAGGCAGGTGCTTGTGGTTTGACTTCATTTTCATATATTTTTTCTTCTGATCACGCCCTGAATCAGCCTTAATGTTTGAGCTCAATTTCTGCTTCTATCAAGCTGAAAAACTTAACTCCACATTCATGTTTTCTATCTTCGGAATGACTTGATTTCCTAATAATGTATCGGGAATGAAGGGTTTTTCCTTGTCTTTTACTTTTCTCCACAGACTGACAACTACTTTTTCATGCTCTTCGATATGCATGACCTGGTATTTCACATTTCTGTTCAATCCATCGATCTCCCTTACTTGTTCTTCAATGTTGACCTTATACTCGCATATTGATTTTGTGTTCTCTGGTGTAGATAACTTGAGTTTTTCAATTTCATATATCAAATCAGACTTCTCTTTTCCTACTGCTAAATATAGAGTTTGGCATCATAAACAAATTTATTGTATATCATCGTTTCGCCTATCCAAACATCATTCTCCTCAAGAGGTGCTTCCAATTCCGCTTCCATATCAACTCTTCCTTCAATTTCTTCTTCTTCTTCTCTAGTGTCAGTTTCTTCCTTTTCATGAGAACTACTGACAACTGCCACCATAGCATCTTCTCCGTAATCCTTTCAGTTCTCTATTTCCTCAACCACTTCAACCTCACACTTATTAGAACTGTATATTTCTTGTGAATAAAAATTCTTCTTCTTGAAGAAATTTCTCTTACACTACTTCTTCCCTTTCATATTGGCTGATGATTTCTTCTTGGAAATTTCAACATCATCTTCATAATTTTCATCTTGAAACTTTTTGGGATAACTTTTTGCAAGATTCCCAAACTTTCCACATCAAAAACAAGCAAGTTGATGTTTCCCTTTAAACTTTCATTTTCCTCTTTGAAGATTTGAGGGGAGGAATGACATCGCCTCATCTGTCTCTTCTTCTTCCTGAGAGTCTTAAATGTTATTCTTTTTTATGGCCTTAAATTCCTACTCTTTGGATTTACCCTTTTCCACAACATTTTTAACATCATTTCTCATTTCATATGCAATAAGGGTGTTATGCAAGTTATCTGACATCATTTCTTTTGGGTATTTATCTTCCAAGACTGAAACTTTTAGATAAAACTGTGGTGAATGTATTCTCCAGATATGCATCATAATTTTTATATCTTCAATGACTTCACCAATACCCCACATGTCTTCCACTACAACATTTACCCTACCAGAGAATGCATCAACATACTCATTCGGGTTCATTCTCATTACTTCATACTTGTTCTACAACATGTGCAACTTTGCCTCTCTGACCATTGTCTCCCCTTCATAAATATTCAATAGATTTTCTCACATGGAATGTGATATTTTTCATGAAATCACATTTTTGTATATGGGATTGGAGAGGGCTCATTCTAAGGAATTGATTTCTTTGGCATCAGCATCAGACTCTCTATACTCATATTTTGATAATGCACCACTAGTAATATCAGCTATGATTCCATGCATAGCTTCTGAAAACACATCCATTTACTAAGATCATAAATCGTGTTGCATTCGATTCATCCATATCTGAAATTTATATCTATTGAAGATCGGAATCCCATTATGATTAGTGTCCTCCATCGATAGAAGAACAAATATCAACCATTCTATATGATAACAAATGTTAGTTCCACATGGATGAATACCATGAGAGGGGGTGGGTGAAACCTAGAATGACTAATTAAGAATTAAAGCCCGTTATAATCTTCTTTCGCTGTTAATAAAAACACTCTTCTCTCTTATTCCCATTTCACAATATAAATAGAATATAATGTATGTAGAAGACACAGAAATTTTTATTTTGTTCACCCTCACTGGTCTACGTCCAAGGAGCATACACCGAAAATTTCTCGGTCATAAGAAATTAAAAAAATGTGTACCACTATTTACAATGTTCGGGATAGATCATTTCTACTCACAGGCTCACTGCCTATACAAAATATAGAGTCAACTCACTACTTTCCCAAGGGTCACTCCATGTTTATCTCATTAGTTCACTACCAGTGGTGAGGATCACCTTCTTCCTCTATCTTTTCTCACTGTTCTAGAAAGGATCCACTAACAATTTATGGACTTGTAGGCCTCTTCATTTACATGAAGGAATATATCTTACTCTGTATGTAGATTCTCTATTGAATACCAACATTCAACCTTAGTTGAATCTCTCTTTACACCGAAGGTATTGGGTAAACATCTAACTTTCACGCAACCTGAAAATACTGTTGGTGAATCAACCTTACTTGGCACGCAAGTCAAACCCAGTGCGCAAGTGTCGGCATTAAATTCAAAACTAATGCGCAAGTCCACCAGAACTACATGCACTACACAAACCTCTTTATCTACAAACTTGCACGACGCAATTCCCATTATGCCCAAACCAATATTTTCACGCAACAAACAACAATCGCCCTTCTTCAAATCTGACGCGCAAGTCCTGCCTGCGCGACCCAACAACACTTGAACGACCACCACACCTATGTGATGGGATCTCTGATTTTTCAATGTGTTGAACTCTATTCCAAAATGAGGAGGGGTGGTACAGTATTTATAGGCAATTTGATCACCCTACGCAACGGCGCACAAGTCTACCATTGGTGCACATGTCTCTTCCCATGCAAGATACTTTCATGACCAAATCAATACGTTCACGACCCTCTTTAATTTTCCATATTATGATCTTATGATCTTGAATAAAAGTCGTGGAATTTCTCATGATTCCAAGTCATCAGCATGTAAGTCTCTTCACGGCACGTAGGTCACCTGCGCGACCACACCAATACCTGTGCGACCATATTTACATAGCCATATTTGGATGCTCTGTTCTTGGAAAACATATGGCACGCATGATTCTTCTACCTCATGTATACAGCATGTAGGTCTCTTTTACAAAACCAATTTTCTCTATTCGTAAATTTTCAAGCCCAAAAATTTGTCGAACACTTGAAAACGGTGTCACCTTGTATCTGTTCTTTTTGTACTGCCTCTAGATCATCCATTACATTATCGACCATATTTAATCAAACATGGATCATTGAACCCAACTCATGAACTCGACATTCCACCATGAAATCCTCATTGTAAAAAAATTTTTATGTCATTATTTTTCTTTGTCAACAATCACCCCTCAGATGTCCACTTTGTCAACAAACACAGTCACCTCAAAAATGATTCAATGATACCTTGAGGGATTTTTTCCCAACATTTTTATATCCTTAAATATTTGAAACATTGTGTTTACATAGGCTACAAACAATGAGGACATTGTTCGATATCTTTTATTATATATAAGAATAATTTTTAATGAATACAAATAATATTATTATATAAAATGAATATTATTTGTAATAATTAAATTATTAATTATGAATAGGATTACCTAAGATAATAATATTTATATATGATTTAATTAAATGTTTACAAATTAATTAAAAATAACATAAATGTAATTTGTCGACCCCAGTTACCCTGAGTCTATGCATTAATACATTACATTAGAAAGATAAAAAATGATCAACAATCGAATTATCGATTTGTTTAGTCGCCTTAGAAATACTGCATACATTTATCAGTTTTACATTGCATCATGAAATGAAAAACAACAGAAACATTGTCTTCATTAACAACATTCATATCCCACAGACTATCCCTACAGGTCAGTCATAATTAACTTCATTGCATCCTGGAAAAAATAAATCATAGAATGGGGTGAGCTTAGATGCTCAGAAGGGTTAAAAATATAATAGAAACTCTCATAAAGGATTATAATCATTTAAGTCAGTGTATATGACAAAAAAAATATTTTTAAACTTGAATGTCAGCATAATATATAAAATATCAAATCAAATATTTTCACTTACTTATTCACCATGATATTATACTAGTCGAATAATCACATGCAATATCAATATACATGTTCATAATGATAGAATGCATAATTATAGACTTCATAACCACATAGTGAAGGCCTTGTGCAAAGACTAAAAATAAGATTTCATCAAGGCATTGTGGAAAACCACTAGTATTTCTCATGAGACCTACCGATGCATCGAGGAGCTATAGTAGGCTCCACATGTCACATACTATGTCTATTGCATTATTTATATGAAAAGGATTAAACATAACATAAAAATTAATTTTAAAACTATAATATGAAATTTCAATATATTATCTATTAAATATGAATGGTGTAAAAATAACACATCCACAATCAATCATATCACAAATCCTTCAATACAGTATGGATGTTTTGTATCCTAATAAATCAACATAAAATAAGATTAAAATTCATCAATGGTTGTTGACATAGATTAAATCAAAACCATTTTTAGAGAAATATCTATTTGTATTTGATATCATATAAAATTAACATAATTATAAAAGCATACAATTAATTTGTAAATATTATTATATACTTGTAAGGGAATCTTCTAAGGTTTTTTAACGGCGTAAAATATATTCACCCGTTGTATAAGTTAAAATCATTCTTTTGTTAATTTTTTCAATGATGTCATAAAGTAATATGTTTGAAAAATGACAGAAATATTTATTTGTAAAAATAATATAAAAATTCAAACAAAGGTATTAATTACTTTACAACATATTCTAGGAAATAGTAAAAATGTTTTGAAATACATTTTTAGAAACATGGAGGTGGTTGATAAAGTGGTCCCAATATATAATTACATATAAACAACCTCAGATAATGAAGAGATTGTGAAATTAACTCATACCTTGTACTTTTCCTTGGTCCATTGTAGTTGAACATCATATAAAATTGTTATATAATTTTTATTAAATTATACAATAAACATATAAATTAATATGATATCATATATGATATTATAATATTGCTTTGTTAATGATATTTTAGTAGTATTATCGTTTCGGGTGTTAACTGATTTGTTTTCATTTATATGATATGTAACATAAGTAATGCATCATATTCATTTTCAGAATGATATTAATTATTTAAACATTGTTTTTAATCAATATATGAAATTAGTCTTTAATGGATGCGATGTGGAATGAATGACATCGCATTCATTGAGATGGTAATCTGTACGTACGCAAGGGCGATAATAACATTATTTTGATATTAAAATAATATATAATTGGATGGAATATCGTATAAAAAATAATTATCCGGATATATTTATTATTTTCATCAGTTTTTACACTTTATTATATCCATCCTTTTTATGAAGTGTTTGAATAACAAACTACACCACGACGTGGAGACGGTAATCCGTATGTACGCATGTATATTGAATATTCTAATTATAGGATGGATAGAATAATTAGTATGGTTGTACCATTTTTATAAGTACATAAAAATATATATATGATACTGAATTTTTTATTTTATAATGGAAGCAATAACAAAAGAGGAAGTTGATGAAGAAAAGAACTTGAAATAGGTAATGAAATATTAACCTCTTCAATGAGATATTCTTTTTGATTTGATCAAAAGGGATCTGTAGGATGGATTTATGATTAAAGGAAGTCCTCTAGGATTAAGGGAGTATAGTTGATAGGATATTTGGTTTGGGGTTGGGTGACCCAAATGGCATTGAATATGTGAATTTGAGAGAAGGGGAAGTGCCCTTTTATAAGTTGGGTGAGGGGCACCTTAGGAAAAGATAGAAATATTTTTTTATAATAAAGAAATTTTCAGATATTAATGGATAAAAATGATTTATTTATATTATAATGTGTGGATGGGTAGAAAAACACTCAGCCAATAGTTTTTAGAAACTTTTGGGTAAATATATTCACTATATCATTATGATTTAACTTTTAGTTAATTAGTTTGACATTTACCATGTCTCTTTGTATTTTTATATTATATGGTTAATAAAAAATCTTTAAAAATCCAAGAAAACCCCATGTGGATAATTAATAATATATATAAACTTTTATAAGTCCTTTGAAAAAACATTATATTTTTAGGAATATTATATAAATTAAAATATAATATTTGTTTTAAAAACTCTTTTATGTCAATTTTAACACTATTTGGTATTTTGTTATATATAAATTCAATATAGGATTATTACCACCAAAGAAATATTTTAAATAAACCTAACATGAAATATTAAACTATAATGTTAGTTTAATTAATAAAAAGTCTCAAATAACATTTTTTGGGGTATTTATAATATCATTTATTTTAATATTTCATTAATATGGTAATTATTTCATTATCATTGTGTCATAAATAAATTAAATAATTAAATGTATAAAAATTATAAATAAAATACCATTATGTAGGAAATATATTATTCTTTTTAATGAATATTTATATTCGAATTTATTAATTGTGTAACCCTATATTAAATATTTTTTAGTTATAAAAACATGAATTTAACACTTCCAACTCTTCTTTGAATTAAATTTTCATAAATTTCATAATCAAATCCAAGTGGAAATAAAGGATCATATGTTATTACTAATTTTGTTTTTGATCGAATAAAACTTATCCAATAGAACTAGGATATGATTTATGATAATAGTAATCTCATTTTTACCTTTAATTAACTAATTGGTTTTTAACCATGGTAAATAAAAGACCAAAGTATCTATTCACCAAAAATTATTTTTATCTTATTGAACAACATTTTACTTACTATTATTAATTTTTTCTCTTGGATTTGGGATATTCAACTCATAAAAGCGGTAAATTTATGTTTTATACGAATTTGGAAATGCTCATAGGTGGTGGGTAAAAGGCTTTAAAATGTCCAATAAATTTTTTATAAGCCTAAAATAATTATAAATTTAATCCAATGAATTAAATTGAACATATATAGGTATTTTGTATGTATTTTGACATAAAATAATTTTAAATAAAATAAATAATTATGTAAATAGAAATTAGGTTTTAAACAATAACTCAGTGTTTTTCAATATTCATCATAAATTGAATGTTTTCAGAAAAATACCAAAAATTCACCCTATGATAATTTTGATATTACGAATCAAATAATTTAGTCAATTTTACAAGATAAAATAAAAAAAGATGTTGGTATTATTATTCATAATGGCTAGTGTGATTGGTTGTGGTCTGTTTGAACTTGAAGTTGCATATAACACAAGATAATGTATTACTAAAAGGGAAATGTACTGTGGAAGATTGGGGTGTTACATTATCTTATCATTAAAAATATTTCATCCTTGAAATTTATAGAATATTAATGCATAAAAATATTCAGGTGGTTATTCATTATATGTTCCTCAGGTTACCATGTAACATCTTTTATCTTATGGTTTCTCCATAGAACTTTTAACAGACGAGTCGTCCTATTTCTCAACACTTTTTTTCTTGTATCTTGAATCTTGACATGCTCATCCCAATAAGACAGATCAGATTCCAATTATAATTTCTCATAGGTGAGTACATGCATTGGGTCAAGCATGTATTTTCTCAATAGTGATATGTAGAACACATCATGATCTTTGGAGAGACATGGAGGTATTTCCAAATGATAAGTTACAGCCCTAATTCCTTCTAGAATTCTACAAGGTCCGATGTACCTGAGACTCAAATTACCCTTCTTACTAAATCGTATAATTCCCTTCCATGGGTATACCTTCATGAAAACATGATATCCTACCTGAAATTAAAAATCCTTTCATTGATATCAGCACAACTCTTCTCCCTACTTTGAGTAGCGTTGATGTGGGTTTAGATTACATTCACCTTTTCCAACATTTCATCAACAAGTTCATGGCCTATGAGTTTTCTTTCACCAGCATCATCCCAACAGGTTGGTGTGTGACATCTCTTTCCATATAATTCATTATATGGTTCCATCTGAATACATGAATGGAAGCTATTTTTATAGGAAAATTTATCATAGGTAAATATTGATCTCGCATACCTTGAATTTCATGTGAGAAAGATCTCAACATATCTTTTATGGTTTTAATAGACTATTCTGATTGTCTATCAGTTTGAGGTTGGTAGTAAGTGATAAATAAAGTTTAGTATCCATGGTTTTTTGATGAATTTTCTAGAATCTTGATGTAAAATGGTGTTCGCATTCAGAAACAATCGATAGGGGTTTCTCCATGAAGTCTAAAAACATAATTAATATACATTATTTCTCTACTTTCAAGTAGTCAATCTTCTCTTATAACAAGAACATGTGCATACATGGTAAGATGATCAACAATGATCAATATTGCATCATTCCTTCTAGGATACATTGGTAGTCCCATGAAAAAGTCTATCATAATACTATCCCATTTCCACATTGGTATGGGAAGAGTTTTCATGACTCCTCTAAGGTATTTCCATCTAGCAATCACTTTTCAACAAACCATACATGTTGACACATAATTAGCAATCACCCTCATCATGTTGTCCCGCCAGGAATGATCCTTCAAATCTATATATATCATGGTGCTCCCAGGGTGTATATTGAAATAGAGCTATGAGCATCATCCAACAATTCTCTTTTTAGATCAGGTATATCGGGAACACAAAGTCTCTTCCCAAATTTTAAATTCCATCTTCATAAATGAAGCCACCCAATATCCCATAATTAAATTCTTTATTCTTCATTAGAAACTCCTCATCACTTGTATGTGAACTCTATATCCTTTCGAGTAATGATTTTTTTTAATCCATTTGAAAAAGTATTGATGTTTCACCTTCTAGGATTATTCCAATATCATTTTTCACTACATCCATGAAAATAGGATCCCTTTCAACTCTCATCTTGTTCAAAAGTCCATGATATTTTCTTCTCAATGAATTTTCCAACTTATTTTCGTCCTCGGGAGGTAGTGTATAGTACCATTATAGTCCTTGTGTAGTTCCAGCCATTTCCTTGGCCTCATGTTGAGTACTTTTTTGATAAAATATACTTTAAAATCTTGTGATCATTATATATCTCAAAAGTTTCACCATAGAGATGATTTATTCATATCTTTAAAGCCATGATTAAAACTTCTAACTCAAG
This sequence comes from Viscum album, assembly GCA_963277665.1. NCBI lineage: Eukaryota > Viridiplantae > Streptophyta > Magnoliopsida > Santalales > Viscaceae > Viscum > Viscum album. Next base: position 374,520,338 of record OY728134.1, read on the forward strand.
ATCATGAGTAGGATAGTTTTGATCATGAATTTTTAGCTATCGTGATGCATAGGCAATGACCCTATAATTCTGTATAAAGAAACAACCAAGTCCTTTATTTGAAGCATTCGTATAAATAAAAAACACATAATTCCCCGATGGTAGAGTCAATATAGGTGTATTGACTAATCATATCTTAAGATCATAAAAACATTATTCACATTCTATTTTCCAAACAAATTTAACTTCTTTACATGTGGGCTTGGTTAATTGGTTTTCCAGTCGGGGAAAATTCTGCTCGAAACGTCGATAATAGCATGCTAAACCAATAAAACTGTGTACTAGAGTTATATTTTTCGGAGCTAGACATTCATGGATTGTCTTGGAAATTGATGGATCAATAGAGATTCCATCCTTAGAGAAAATATGGCCAAGAAAATAAATCTCTTGAATCTAGATTTCACACTTGCTAAACATCTCATATAATTCATTTCTTTGGAGAGTATTTAAGATAACTCGCAAGTGATTTTCATGATATTCATAGCATTTGGATTATAACAAGATATCATCACTAAATACCACTAAAAACTCATCAATATATTCCTTGAAAAAACAATTCATTATATCATGATGACAAATATTGTATTAATCAATCCAAAAGGCATTAATATAAACTCATAATTCATGTACCTGGTTCAAAATGTGGTTTTTTGGAATTCCTTCGTTCTTCATGCACAACTGATGGTATCCACATCGAAGGTAAATATTTAATAAATATTGATATTCATGAATTTGGTCCAATAAATCATCAATGTGAGGTTGGAGATACTGGTTCATTATCGTTATAGCAATGATCTCCCTTTAGAAAATGCACAACCTCGTCGATCCATCTTTCTTTATAACAAAAAGGATAGGGGATCCCCATGGAGAAACTCTATGGTGAATAAATCCTTTATTAATCAATTATTATAGTTGTTTCTTTAGTTCCAATACTTCTATAGTAGCCATTTTATATGGGGTATTCGATGTGGGCTTTGAACCAGGAAACAATGGAAAATAGAATTTATCGTTCTGTTGGATATCCATGTAAATCTTTTGGAAATACATCAACATATTCTTTCACAATAGGTTCATACTCTATTTTAACATTCTTTTCATCATAAATAGTTATTTCATTATCATAATCCACAGTAATTCTATTTAGTTGAGCTACACGGGGTGGATCTAGATAAGAATCAGGTGGTGATGTTTCTTCTCTAAATATAAAGTACTCCTTATCATCATCAAGAATTGTAACCTCCTTCTTACAATATATTTTTCATCATAGTCTGAAAGAAAATCCATACAAAATATTATATCAAATTCCATCACGGGTTTGATGAGGAGATCAATAGATAAAGAACAATTTTATTCCCTAATGGGGACCTTTTCACAAAACATTGTTGCAATGATACTTCACTTAAGAGTTTAGACTGACAACACCCTTGATAAATCAAAATAGAAATATCTAATTTTCATAACAGACTAGGATGATATGAAACAATGTGATGATCCGGAATAAAATAAATCATTTTCTATTATTTATGAAACCATTAAATTAAATTCCACCACGTCATTCAAATCTTCAACCTTAACATTAGTGATAGAATATGACTATCCTTGATCCCTTGTCCTTTTTTGAGGTAAGTTTCATTGGAGCATAGGAAAATCATTTGCACAATGACCCCTTTCTTCAAAATTGTAGCATTCAACTTTGACATCCTCCTTCTTCCCCTTGCAATCATGAGCATGGTGGCCTTTTTAACCACCATTGTAATAGACTCTCATTCCCTTCAGGAAAGTACCCGGGTGTTTCTTACCACATATATTGTAGGACGGATGTTCAAATTTTCCCTTCTTACCCTAATTTCTGTTTCCATAGTGTTCAACACATCTCTTATTCTCTTTCTTTGAATTAAAGACTTAAGACATAGAGAAGTCATTTTTTCCTTATTAGCACGTGATACGATATCATCGTATGATGAGAAGGATTGTGAGACTAATGCTCGATGGAGAAATGGTTTTAACCTTTAAAAAAAGATAAATTTTACTTCTTGGGTGATGTATATTATTTGAAGCATGTTTGACTAACCTCGTAATGTTAACTTCATACTTTCTAATATTATTATCCTCCTTTTGTATCTAGCTCATAAATTTCCTTTTCCATATCTGCTCGAAGGTAACAAGGAAAGTATTTTTCTAAGAAAAGATATTTAAACTCCTTCCATTCCTAATTTGAAACTTCATCATCTTCTTTTGTTAGTTGAATCAATGACCACCATTGATCAGCATCTCCTGTGAGGTTCTAAACATCCATGAACACGTTTTCCATTTCACCACTCCCCATGGTGTGGAATATTTTCTCTAAGGAATAAATCTATTTCTCAGCTACTAATGGATTTGTAATCCCATTAAATATTGGTGGCTTTTTCCTCAAGAAGTGATATAAAATTGATCTTCCACTCAATGGATTAGGGTGCTTGATACGGGTAAGGTTATTATTCATATCCTAAGGGAGTTGTCTCAGTATAGTGATAAACTGATCAAAACCAGTAGCTTCACTAGCTCCACTAAAATTATCTAGAGTAAGAGTGAAATCGCTACATAGATTATGTGTGTTGATATGGTTTCTATACCTTACATTAGGAGCCATTTCGAAATAACGACATAAAATAGATTAGCTTATGAATAGAAATAAATAATTCCATACATGTAAAACACATAACATAAACTGAATAGTTTATGGATGAAAACATTAATAGTAAAAAAGTTTTATTTGAGGAATTATATACTCATAATTCCATTATAATGGTTTGTAATAAAAATGATAATTATCCTATGTATATCCCCCAAGAATGTTACAACCAAGAGTGCAGTAAGGCACGTTGTCGTGCACTAGTTCTCTTTCGAGTCTAACTCAAAATGGTGTTTTTAGGTTTTATCCCTAGGTACATCTATGCCAAAGCCACCACTACCTTCTCGTATAGACATTGATGCATTTCTTGAAAAAATCACAAAATCTCTACATACCAAAATTCTAGAAAGATCTTCTATACTAATCCTCAATGTCTATCTTAGGGTAATGTTCTCTAATAAGAGTTTATCTAAATCTAACTTCCAAGGTTTGTACTAAACATTCATTGCAACAACTTTTAACACCCCGACCCAAGTTACACAGATTCAGTGCATTATTATATAAAATTAGTATGATCATAAAATGTCAAGTCTCAAATGACCGATTATTTTAGTAGCCTTCAAAATTCTAGATATAATCATCAGTTTTACGTTACATCATGAAATGAAATAGACCAAAAAAATTGTCTTCATTAACCACATTCATATCCCACAAACTAACCAAGATGTTTTGTCATAATATACCTCCTCACATCCTTGGTAAGGTAAAACATAGAAAGGGGTTATCTCAGATGGTCATTATGGTTAACAATATAGAGGAAATATTCATAAATAAGTATAAACATTTAAGGAAATCTATAGGACATAAACAAAACAATTTTAAACTTGAACATAATAATAATATGGAAAAGATAAAATTGAATAATTCCATCTACATATTCGCATGTATATTCTACTAGTTGAATAATCACATAAAATATCAACAGCCACTTTCATAATGATGGAATGCATAATTCCAGACTTCATAACCACATAGTCAAGGCATTGTGCCAAGACTAAAAATAAAATTTTGGCATGGCCTTGTACCAAGACACCATTTTGTCTCATGAGACATACCGATGCATCTAGGAGCTATAGAAGGTTTCACAAATCACAAACTATGTCCAATGCATTCATCATATTAAAAGGTTTAAACATAACATAAAAATTAGTATTAAAACTAGCATACAAAATGACAATACATTATACATAAACCATTAATGTTGTAAAAATAACACATCCCTAGTCAAACATATAAAAAACATTAAATACAATATAAAAGTTCTGTATCGTAATAAATAAACATAAAATAAGCTTACATCCATCAAAAGAAAATTGACATTTATTAAATCAAAACATTTATTAGAGAAATATATCTTTATTTTTATAAATCATTTAAAATTAATATAACTAAAAAATAAAATATTTATTTTAGAAATATTTTTATAATATTGTAAGGGATGCTTTAAAGGTTTTATAATAGTGTAAAATAGCTGCACCCACCGTATAAGTTAAAAAAACATTCTTCTTTCAATTTATTTGGAAAGGTCATAATGTTCCTTGTTGGGAAAATGAAAAAAACATTTCTTTATAAACATATTATAAAAATTCAAAAAAGGGTATAAATGAAATTTACCCATAGTGTAGGAATGACTAAAAATGTTTTTATATACATTTTATGAAACATGGATGTGGTTGATAATGATTCCCCAATAGATAATTACGTTTAAAAAACCTCGAATAATGAAGAGATTGTGAAATTAACCCTTAACATGTACTTTTCGTTGGACGAGGGTTGGTTATCCTCCTATATAATGATGAAATAATTGTTACTAAACTATAAAATATCGATATAAATTAATATGATATCATATATGATATTCTAATATAGCTTTTTTATTGATATTTCTATAGTATCATGGTTTAATGTGTTAACACATTCATTTTACTTTATATTTTTTGTTACATAAGTAATGTATCATACTAATATTCAGAATTATATTATGTCTTTAAACATTATTTTTAATCATCAAATGAATATTAGTCTCTAATTGATGTGATGGAGAATGAATCTAATCACATTTGTGGAGATGTTAATCTGTATGTACGCACAAGGGAAAATATCATTATTTTGATATACAATCGTATATAATTGGATGAAATAACATATCTGCAGAATAATTATCCTTTTATATTTATTATTTTCATCATTGATACTCATTTTTATACCCATAAAAATGATGAAGTGTTTGAATAACAAACTACACCACGACTTGGAGACAGTAATCCGTATGTACGAATGTATGGTGACTCTGTCAATTATAAGATGGATAAAATAATGAATATGGTTGTACCATTTTTATAATAAAATAACAGTATATATAAGATACTGGTGTTATTATTTTATAATGTAAACAACAAATAATGAGGAAGTGGAAGAAGAAAATAAATTGAAAGAGGTGATGAAATATTTACCTCTTCTTCAGGTTATTACTTTTGATTTGAATAGAAGGGATCCTTAGGATAGCTTTCTGACTAATGGGATACCACTAGGATTAAGTGATGACATATAAGAGAATATTTAGTCAGGGGTCACCTAAGCCAAATAGCTTTGAATGTGGGAATTTGAGAGAAGGGGATGTGCCCTTTTATAGTAGTGGTGAGGGGAACCTTAGGAAGACATTTAAATATTATTTTATAATATATTAATTATCAGTTTCTAAGATCCTGAAAATGATTTATTGTGATTATAAGGTGGTGATGGGTATAAAACCCCTCTACCAATATTTTTTAGATATGTTTGGTTCACTATATTAAACTTATCTTTAATATTTAACTCTTAGTTAATTTGTTTTCCATTTAACATATATCACTGTATATTTATATTATATGGTTAATAAACCTATTATAAAAATCCAATAGAACCCCATGTGGTTCATTTTTAATATATATAACCTTTTATTAGTCATTTGGACTAACCTTAAATTTTTATGAATATTATATCAATTAATAATATAATATATGTTTTAAAAACTCTTTTATGTCAATTTTCACACTATTTGGTATTTTTTCTAAATTCATAACATCATTATTTCATCGAACAAAATTCATTTAATCAAACCTAACATGACATATTAACCTTTTTATATTGTTTAATTCATATAATGTCTCAAATTAAATTTATTTGGGTATTTATAATATAAATTATTTTAATATTTCATTAATAACGTAATTACTACATCATCATTCTGTCTTAATAAAATAAATAATTCAATGTCAAAAAATTATATATAAAATTCCATTATTTTGGAAATATTTGTAGCTTTTTAATTAATATTTATATCCAAATTTATATTATTTGTAACCCTATATTGAAAAAGTTTTAGTTATGAAAACATGAAATTCACAATTTTAATTCTTATTTGAATTAAAAAATAATAAATGTCCTAATCTAATCCAACTGGAACTAAAGGATCATATTTTATTCCTACTGTTGTTTTTGGATGAATTAAATTTATCCAATAGATTTAGTATATGTGTTTGTGTAATAATAATAACATTTTTACCTTTAATTACCCTATTTACTTTTAACCGTTGTAAATAAAACTCAAAAGTTACTGTATAGAAAAAATAATTTTTAATTTATTAAACTACATTTTACATACTTATATCAACCATGTATATCAGATTTTTAAAATTCAATTTAATGAAGCAGTAAATTTACATTTATACAAATTTGAAATGCTCCTAGGAGGTGGGTAAAAGGAATTAAAACTTTCAATAATATATATATATATATAATTATTTTAAACTAACTCCAATGAATTGCATTGAACATATATAGGTATTATGTTTCTTTTTTGAACTAAAATAAATATATATTATATAAATTATTTCTTAAATAAAATGCATGTTTTAAACAATAACTTAGTGTTTTTCACTATTCATCAAAATTAAATGTTTTCAGAAAAATACATAAAATTCTCCCTATTCTAATTTCGATATTTTCAAACTAAAAATAAATTGCTTTTTGCTAGATAAATTTATAAATTTTCAAAAAGTGGGTATTAATATTCATAACGGCTAGTTTAATTGGTTGTGGTGTGTTTGAACTCTAATTTTCCTACAACACAAGCTACTATATTTATAAAAGGGGAGCATACTATGGATGATTGGGGTGTTACAATAAAAACACATTTAATATAAATGAAATGTTTTTATTAGTAACTATTTTTATGAAACAAAATGTACTTTATCATAATAAATTAAATGGGTTACTATTAGTCAATGATAATAATGATATATATATATATATTATATAAAATAAAATATTTATACATTAATTAAATGTGACACCCCAGGTAAATAAAGAATATGAAATTATTATATTTATCCATATTTGTGAATAAAATGTTAATATTTCTTTAATGGGAACTCTATGCTTGATGGCATACCCAATACGTGACAACAAGTTCTTTTGAAATCTTAAGTTGCACTATAATAACAAAATAATATTATTTTAAATTGTTTTTAAAGCCTAGAAATTGTAATGGCTGGAAAGAACAGAACTAACTATAAAATGATTATATATGTTTGTCAAATATTTTAACTTTTATCCAATAAATGTTAGAGGTGTAAAATGAAAATGAATCGAATTTTAAGCATAAATCATCTAAGATTTTTTAAAAGGCTGATTAACCGCATTTTGATAGAGAACCCTTTTTAAATATACTTTTGACAATTTTATATCTTTTATTTGACAATATAAAATCCTTCTTTAGAATCTGGACATCAAAATTTACTTTGTGTAAATTTTTGTTATTTTTCCGATAAAGATCATTTTTAATGAAAATGTTGCATTTTAATTCAAAACCTCCTTTTAATGTGATTTATTCATGTGTATAGATTATATTTTTAATTGATATTAAAGTGTATTTAGAATATATTTTTACCATTTAATCCAACGGTGGTTATTGGACTTAATTTCACTTTGAAATTGGACTTAAACTAGTGTTAATCTTTTAATAGATTTTGTTTCTTAAAAACACGCAATTTGTTTTGACAGCGGGAATTAATTATTAAATTAATTAATGCAACTTATAAGTTTTGAATTTTGTAAAATAAACATCATTTTTTAATTCAGAATATCAAATATAGATTAGGGTGAATTTTTGGTACATTTCTGAAAAACATCAATTTTTGAGGAATAGTGAAACCACTAAGTGGTAGATAAAGAAACTATTTTTTTTGTTTAAATGAAACATTACAAATTCTGTGATTTTATTTTCAAAAATCTGACATACATGGTTGAAATTAGGAATTAAAATTTGGTTTAATAAGAATAAAATAATTTATGGTGAATAGTAACTTTTAAGTTTTATTAATCGTGATTAAAGTTAATTAGTCTAATTTATTTTAAAAATAATGTTTTAATAATATGAAATTACCTTGAATCATGTACTACCATTATTGGATGAGTCATGTACGACCAAGACAATCCATGGGTCATCTTGGGGACCCAATGGACCCCCTTTTGAAGGAAAATAACATTAATAACTTTTTATTTAAAGTTAAAATAAAAATGTCACAAACATGAGTTGTTTTACTAAGACAATTTTTATATGGGGTTATACAAGTAATATTTAATACTATAAATATTCAATATAAAGATTAATATATTTCCTACATCATGATATTTTTTTATAATTTTTAGATATTACATAAATTAAATTATTTGTGACATCATTATGATGTAGCGATTACCTCGTTATTTAACGATTTACATAAAATGAAACGATAATGTAATATCTATGACCTAAAAATGTAAAAAACATATTGGATGTGTGTATTTAGAACTCTTATTATCTTATCCTTGAAATAAATCATTGTGGGACCTTTAAAATCTGAAACTCATTTGAAAATAATGTACCCTTTTATAACTTTCCAAGAGTGCCCCTCCTCTAATCTTATAAATTCCCCCACCTCTACCACCTTTCCCACACCACTAAAGACTTTGGAACGGCCAACCCCTTCCCATTTAATCTCTCCACATACCTATATTCATCATTTAAGCTTCACCTTTTGGAATAATCCTTTCCAAGTTAGTCTTTGAGCTCAAATCAAAAAGAGTTACCCGATTTAAAGGTAATGTCTTACATTGTGTTCTTTTGTTTTATTTTGCTTCTCCAACCCTCTAAAATATATTTATTCTTCTATTTTGTAACAACAACAGTATCTTTAATATACTAGGATATTTTTATGAGAATTATTCGAGCTACACATACACACACCTTCATCTAATGGTTAAATAACATACTGTTTCTATGGATGGTGAATTGCTGCCTCACGAAACGATGATTGTTCAATCTTCTCTTAAGACCTTTCATGGTGGCCATTATTATGTAAATATATTTTATATATGATATATGTGGTATTTATGTTTACTATATGATTATGAATTTTATATTTAAAACATGCCTTTATGCTTTTCATGTTGTGCAAATGCGATAATTTCATACGAGGAAGTGTGGACTACCACCCCTTCAAGTGATGTGACTCATTCATGCAATACATGGAACGTATAAAGAATGAAATTAATGAACATACGTGACCTATATAACATATATATTATTCTTTAATTATTATATATATATATATCAATTTTTTTTTAATTCTATTAATATGACAAAGAAATGAATGTAGCGTTCATGCGTACGTACGACCAATCGTCTCCATGAACGGTGCATTTCATGTCTTTTTTATCTTCAAATGTTATGGAGTAGTATAAAATGAATATTTACTGTATATATATGATATTTAAATCATTAATACTATTCTGGAGATGATTTAATTATAACTACATGGACAATCATTTTCAATCAAGTTAATTTTTGACTCATGTACCAAACATCAACAAAAACGTCTGATATGAAGTCACATTATTAACCAATTTTTATAAAATATTAATATGTGATATTAAATGAATAATAATATTTAAAATTGGTCCTTAAGAAATTTTTAATTGACCAATGTTTAATATTTAGTAATATAAAGAAACGAACAAGGCAAGCTAGACTTGAGTTAAAGGATCCTACCCTTCTCTTTCTTTTTAGATACACTTTTTTTGTCGTTCCTTCTAAGCACATATTTCTTATGATTGGGATGTTATTTTATATTACTATTTCTCTAATTTTTATTTTCATATTATGAGAGACCCTATTTTCTCTCATCAATCCATTTTTGGATGTTTTGAGTGGCGCCGTTAAGCTGCCGAATTTTCGTAAGAGATCCTATCTCCCTCTTTTAAAGTACTCTCCTTTATGTCACTTCTTTTAAGATCCACTTTATTATGTTGGGGGATGTTATTTTATATTAAAAATTCTGTACATTTTATTTTAATATGATGAGAGACCATATTTTATCTCATTAATCCATTTTTTTATGTTTTATGTGGTGCCGTTAGGCTGGCCAGTTTTCGTAAGGGATTTTTCATCTCAATTTTATTCCTATGAGATTTATGCTACATTTTCCACAATTTTGTTATAGTGGTATATGTACATCAAATTATTCTACTCTTTGTGTAATATAAATTTGTTTATGATTATTTACATCAATGTTTTATTGTCCTTATTTCATGGGGTGTATGTTTCATAAGATACCCAAGTCGGTAAAGGAACCTTTAACCCTCCTCTTTTTAAAAGACTTCTTTTGTTGGATATTTTAATATACATTATGTTGGGATATGTTATTCTATATTATTATTGATGTAAATTTTATGTCCAAGTGATGAGATACCATTTTCTCTCTCATCAACTCTTTTTCTTAATTTTGAAGTGACAACGTTATGCTGTCAAATTTTTGCAAGGGAACTTGTTAACCCAATGATGATTCTTTGGGATAAACTTGTTCTCCTTGAATATGTTGTTCTATGAATATGTGTGAATGGCCTATGATTGTTTTACACTTAATATCCACTTATATTTTGTGTGTTCGTTTGTCACACCTAATTAAGTAATTAATTTATCATTATTCCTAGGATATCATCTTTGTAAGGAACATCGTCTCAATCTCATTTCATTGAGGTATATATTGTTCTAATACAAGACTTTCATTTATATGGTGTATAAACCCCTTTGAATTTTAATATTATAAAAAAGAAATATTTTTCAACGAAGTGTTTTACAAAATGAAAAAAGGTAATGTTTCTTTTACATACGTGGTGACAATGACTTATTCCACTGTCGCGAGTATTATTTGGTCTTTGGCTTCCTCAACAAGTCGTAATGTTTTTTAAAATTATATAAATACCATATACTCTTTTCTGTATTTTGGAATTGAAAATGGACTTTATAATGGATTTTTTATTTCAATATATTTCAGTGGTATATTGTGATCAAAGTGTGGAAATGATTTCTTTCCATTATATTTGTTTTATGTCTTATGATTTTATAATGGTGGTTGGACATTTGACGGTTGTTATGTGATAAACCATATGATGGGTGATGTCGTGAATACTAGGATGGGTGGTTACGTTATAACCCCCAATGCATTGGGTGTGGAAGTAGGCCATATGGCTATTCCATTAAGTATGAGTGGAATTCGATCGTATGGTTATTCAATTTAAGTATGTTTATGTCCCATGTTACATTTATATGTTATGTGTTCTTTATATGGGTTTTATGGTCATATTTTGGTTACAAAATTGTAAGTAATTGTATTTTATTCAGTGAAGAGTTTTTACTACTTCATAAAGGTGAAAATTATTACTTTGGTAATGTACTCATGGTTTACTTGTTGTTTTGAAAAAATAACAGTTTTCCTTCTTTCTGTATCCTTTACTGGGATTTTTATGCTCATCCCATGTTTTTGAAATGTTTTCCACCGGATTTAAAGATGAATAGGGTTAAGTATGGGATCAAGGAATGAAATTTTATCTCAAACATAGAACAAGACATGTTTCTTTTTAAGTATTTTTTTAATTTTATGGAAACTTAGTAGAAGTGTCTACTATGTAATCTTTTGAGATATAATAGCTATGACCTAAGTCTCTAAAACTCTAAAAATGAAAATATCCCCTATGTGAGTTGTTCATTTAATTCATGATTAAGTAATATTTAAGGTCGGGGCCTTATATTAAATATATTGTATAAAGGATTAATATAATAGAAAATAACTTGTAATGCATAAGAGATCTATTTCTAAAAAATTAAATCTTGATTAATTTTCCTGGTGAAATTATTTTACATGTAATAATTAACACAATTATAAATATTATTTTATATAATAATAAAATTTAATGATATAATTATGTACAAATTAGTATATCGGTAATTGGTTTGTATTTTTATAATTATTTTCTTTTTTCATTATTAGTGAAATATATATAATTTAACTGAAAACTATCTTTACATATAAGTAATTGAAAATGATAAAATATATTTTAAAAAGATTTTACATTTAAATAATATCAATTCTACAAATATTAATCCAATACAGGTCACTTGTATTATTTTTGGATTTTCTATATAAAAATATTTCCATCTTTCAAACATTTTCACTATAAAAACATAGATTATTGGTATATCTAAGGGATAAATTTTAAATTATCTTTTAATAATAATTCGAGTTGAATTTTGAAAAATGCAATCCAAATTTTTTATTACATTAATTAAAATTTTAAAAAAATTTGGAATTAATTTTTAATAAAATTAATTATAAAAGACATTTTATGTTAATTATAATGATTAAGTAAAAAATGATTTAACATGGTGGTTATTATTAAAAGGTAATTCTGGTGAATGAAACCAAACAAGTCAACATACCATTTTGTTCCCATATTTTGACAGTATATCCTCACAGTTATAAAAGTTATCATAATTTGGGCATCATTATATATAAGAGACCTCTTAATTGTTTTCACATTTTGTCATGTACACGAATACCACCCTTCCTCAAATATAAAATACCAGACACTCCCCTCACTTATTCAGACCTCCCAAGGCATTTGTATTTTATGAACCCTTCCCAATTAACTTATAATAATCCATATTCTCATCATAGATTTCTTATTTTTGTTTTTAATCCATCATAAGGAGTCATAATAAAAAACAATTAAGGATTCCCAATAAAGAGTTAATGTTCTTCTAAAATAGTTTTTTATTTTATTTTGTTCTCCACCCACTAAAATTATACTTATATCATGGGTGGTTATGTGATAAACCATATGACGGGTGGTTATGTGATAAACCACATGACGGGTGATGTCGTGAATACCAGGATGGCTGGTTACATTATAACCCCCAATTCATTGGTTGTTGAAGTAGGCCATATGGCTATTCCATTAAGTATGTGTGGAAGTCGACCATATGGTTATTCCATTTAAGTATGTTTATGTCCCAAGTTACATTTATATGTTATGTGTTCTTTATATGGATTTTATGGTAATATTTTGGTTACAAAAGGGTAATTAATGGTATTTTATTCAGTGAAGAGTTATTACTACTTCATAAAGGTGAAAAGTATTACTTTGGTAATGTACTCATGGTTTACTTGTTGTTTTGAAAAAATAACAGTTTTCCTTCTTTGTGTATCCTTTACTGGGCTTTTTATGCTCATCCAATGTTTTCGAAATGTTTTCCACAGGACTTAAAGACGAATAGGGTTAAGTATGGGATCAAGGAAAGACATCTTATCTCAAACATATAACAAGACATGTTTCTTTTTAAGAATTTTTTTTAATTTTATGGAAACATAGTAGAAGTGTCTACTATGTAATCTTTTGAGATGTAATAGTTATGACCTAAGTCTCTAAAACTCTAAAAAATGAAAAGCTCCCCTATGTAAATTATTCATTTAATTCATGATTATGTAATATTTAAGGTCGGGGCCTTATATTAAATATATTTTAAAGGATTAATATAATAGAAAATAACATGTAATGCATAAGAGATATATTTCTCCAAAATTAAATCATTATTAATTTTCATGGTGAAATTATTTTTAAGTAATAATTGACAAAATTATAAATATTATTTTAAATAATAATAATAATTTTTGATATAATTATGTACAAATTAGTATATCGGTAATTAGTTTGTATTTTTATAATTATTTTCTTTTTTCATTATTAGTGAAATATATATAATTTAACTGAAAACTATATTTACATATAAGTAATTTAAATTGATAAAATATATTTTAAAATGATTTTAAATTTAAATAATATCAATTCTACATATATGAATCCAATACCGGTCACTTGTATTTTTTTGTGATTTTCTATATAAAAATATTTCAATCTTTCAAACATTTTCACTATACAAACATAGATTATCGGTATATCTAAGGGATAAATTTTAAATTATCTTTTAAAAATAATTCAAGTTGAATTTTGAAAAATTCAATCAAAGTTTTTTATTATATTAATTAAAATTTTATAACATTTTGGAATTAATTTTTAATAAAATTAATTATAAAAAAACATTTTATGTTAATTATAATGATTATTTAAAAAATGAGTTAACATGGTGGTTATTATTAAAATATAATTATGGTGAATGAAACCAATCAAGTCAACAGACCATTTTTTCCCATATTTTGACTGTATATCCACACAGTTATAAAAGTTATCATCATTAGAGCATCATTATATATAAGAGACCTCGTAATTGTTTTTACATTTTGGTATGTACAAGAAAACTACGCTTCCTCAAATATAAAATACCGGACACTTCCCTAACTTATTCACACCTACCAAGGCATTTGGATTGTAGGAACCCTTCCGAATTAACATATAATAATACATATTCTCATCATAGATTTTTTATTTTTTGTTTTTAATCCATCTTAAGGAGGAATTATAAAAAACAATTAAGGATTCCCAATAAAGATTTAATGTTTTTCTAAAAGAGTTTTTTATTTTATTTTTTTCTCCACCCACTAAAATTATACTTTTATCATGGTTCTATAATATTTAAAATAAAAAATTCATTGTATAATGAATTAATCATGATATTACTTGATAATCGGTAGTATATAAACTATATAAAAGTGAATTGTATATGATATCAAATAAGTCTCAATAGAATATATATTGAGATGAAATACATTCTGTTACCCTACCTTTTTGTTGAAATCTATATAACCTCACATATAATGGATATAATCATTTTTTAAATATAAAAACTATATTAATATTTTAAATATCATTTATGATTCTTATATTACATCTTATCCCTTGTTTGTTAATAAGATTTATTTATTTTCATTACTTCTAGTGTTAATTTCTTTATTTTTCAATTATGTTATAATATGTTACGTTTTTTGTTCCTCTTATTTTGATCATGATTTTATTGTAACAATAATTGATATAATTATTTTGATATTATATATATTCATTATATTATTATTTATAGTAATACATAGAATTTTATAATAAAAATTTACATAACATGTTAAGAGAGATAGTAGGTGATACATACACACGAACATTGTTTCCTTTTTTATTATATAGAATGAATGAAAAATAAAATATATATATATGTTTGTGTATGTTTGTGTGTTTGTTTTTTATAGTATCATATTTATTTTTTATATATCACATATTTTTATTAAATGAATTTTTAATACCTTCCAAATAAATTATGAACTAATCACATTCTCTCCATGAGGAGGTACTGTAACATACAAAACAAAGATGATATTGTATTCCCCTAAAATTGAAAGAATTAAGTTATTTGTGTAATAATCATTCCATAAGATTAATCAAATTCTAAATATCATTAATATAATATATAAGTATTATTTATATCATTATTCCAATCCCTAAAAAGTGGTAATGGCTAAAATTTATGACATTGGTTCTCGATATAATCGTCCACCCACAGAGGAATGATGATTCTGTAACCCATTTAATGAGTGCGTAGGAGAATTTATATTATAAAAATAACATAATAAAATATAATTATATTTAATATATGTTGGTTATTATATATGAAATATGTTATAATAATTTAATTACTTTGAGAAGGAACTAATTGTTTTGAGGAACATTACATCTTCTTCTAGAATTGTCGTTAATGTTTTTCTAATACATTCTTAAGATGGATTTATTTCCAAATTAAGTAATATAATATTAGTTTTGGTAAAATTTTAAAGGAATTGGGTAGGTTTATAATTATTTAAATGCAATGGAAGGTGTGACTAATTGAGGGTTGTGAGTTCCCATTTATAGTGGAGGAGTAGTGACATCCTTGTAAATTCCATGAAGTAAAGAGTATTGGGAGGTATCCATTATCTAATGTTCCACCAATAATGAAAACTTTTCGACAAAATATGTCATATTATAGAAATATGTTAATAAAATCTCTTTTGGACATGTTTAGGTACATTTTCCACCATATCATTTAAGATCATACACTAAGTATACTCATTTTTACCTTATTCATGTGATTAATATTTACTCCTTCCTCTAAAAACACTGGTAAAAAATTATTTTTAAAATATTATAAATTATAAATTATTATATTTTATATAAATTTAATAAATTTAACCAAATTAAACTCACATAAGTGTCAGAATATAATTTAAATTTTTCCTACTAATTTGATAACAAAGGGGGTTTTAATGTTATAATGTCCAAATGATTAAATGTAATCAGATAAAAATTCACAATGAAATTATTTAAAATAATCTAAATTGGATTTATATTATTATAATTTATATAATTTGTCTTAAAATTTAATAAATGATATTACATGAAATTATAAATTATTGACATGAAAAGACATTTCTCACTGAAAGTCATTGTTTTTCAATATTCAATATCTAATGAATATTCATAGAAAAATAAAAAAAATCACTATAATATAATTAATTCAGTACATAATAAAATATATTTTTTAATTTTTTAGATAAAGACTAAGAAATTCTATGAATTAATTTTTTAATAAAATTATTCTATTAAAACATGGAGAAATTGTATTATAGAAAAATACAACCATTTACGTGTATAATTAGATATGTTCTTTTCATATGCATATAAAATATAAATAATGAATTTAAAAATACTTTTTTTAGAATTTAAATTATATAAATTTATTAAAGATTATTAAATAATGTTAATTTATTTAATATATTATGAAAAATCACTTTTGGGTGCATTAAAATTGTACTTTATAAGAACATTTATTTTTTATTCAATTGGTTTTTCTAATGATTTTCATTTATTGGTAGATAATTAATTAAAAATATATATTTTCATGAGTTAGTGAATAATATTAATAATAAGACATTTAATACCATGGAGGTAATTTACTTTTAAAATAATAATATTACTAAAATTTGGTAAAAATCGGTTCATTGTGTAACACAATATATCGAAGAAAGTAGATGATGAATGTAATGAAATATAGCTAGGTGATATCAGAATTAATAGATAATAATTTAATATTCATCATAAAGGAATATAATTTTAAATTTATTGTTTTCTTATATTAATCCTTACTATAAAAATATCACCCTTGAAATATAAAGTTGTTACCTTCTAAACTGATGAGGGTAGTTTTTTATTGTTATATCCTAATGTTCCCACATTGCTTAATCTATTTTGTGATTTATTCAGAGTACCTTTATTAGAAAATTCATATAATTCCTTTATAAAATCTCATTTTTATCAATAATATGGATGGTATCATAATATTTTGAAAGATCAGTTTCCTACTCTATTTCATCATAAGGGATTACATGCATTGGATAAGAAATTTACTTACATAGAAAAGATATATGGAACACATCATTTAGTTTTGAGTGTTTTGGAGGTGTTGAAAAATTTTAACCAAGAACATCAATTTTATAAATAATTCCTATGGGCCTAATGTACCTAGGGATCATTTTACCTTTCTTGTTGAACAAAAAAAAACATCTGTTAATGGATGTACACTAATGAAAACATGAATCTCAGATGAAATTCCAAATATTTCCTCTCATTAACGAAACATATCAATTTCTTGCATTGAATTTAATTAATTAGATACATAATAGAACTTACATTCATTATTTCCTATTCAAAATGATTTATATTTACAAGTCTCATTTCACCAACAACATCCCAAAAAATTTGAGTGTAAATTATATTGCAATATAACTCTTCATAAAAATCCATTTTAAAACCTAAATGTAAGATATTTGTATATGAATGTATACCAACGATTAATAATTTTCCCACATTCATTGAAATTCATGTCATCATGACCTCAAAATTACTTCATTGATTGAATCAATATTTCAAACTATCTAATAATTTTAGGTTGTTTGGAAATTGTCAAATGAAGCTTAGTATGATGATCATTCTAAATAATCTTATATAATTTTGATCTAAATTAAGGATCATGACCACAATAAACTATTAGAGGTTGGCCATTAAGTATCAAAAAATTATTAACATATATCCTTATGAGGTTATATGGATGTAAATCATCTCTTATATGGAGACAATGACTAGATTCTGTTATGCAATAAATCCTAAAAAATATTGAATAATTCATTCTATGCGTATTTGGTAGTCTTGTCAAACTGTGCATAGTAATATCATTCCATATACACAAATTTATAGGAAGTGGTTTAATAACTCCACTGTTATTATAGAAAACAACATTAACTTGTAAAAAAACATCTCGACACATAATGGGAAAATTACCATTTTATGTCACCGCAAAAAAATGTTCCATCATATACCTATACATTTTTGGGCTACGATAGTGTCTAGAGAAATTTTATATGTCTTCTTTATCTAAAAATATTATTTTTAATTATTTCATTGTTTAAATACTTGATCTCCTTCCAAATTTTAGTTCACCATCTTCTAAAAAGATGACATCTAATTTACCATCATTCCCAACATTAATCATCTTTGTAATTTTCTCTATAATTGATTGAGAAATCATTATCTTATCAAATAAATATTGTGTTATTATAATTTTAAAAATTATTGATGTCTCCCATTCATTAGTTACACTAATGTCCATTTTCACTAAAACCATGAACATAAAATCACTCTCAATCATCATTTGGATATGAACACCATGATCTTTATTACTCAACGAATTCAATAAAATATTTTTTCCTAAGGGGTTATGTATTGAGAAATAATAATCTTGTAGTATATACATTAATAAAAATGGTCATTGTAATGGCCCGGACCTCTCCAGTCCATTTCTTTGTAAAAAATTTGATGTGGTCAAACATGACACGTGTTGTAATAATAATTTTTTATAATAATAATTAATAATGGTGGCGTGAAAATATTTGGTGTTAATTAGATAAAATGGTTTTAATTTAATCATTGTAAAATATAAGAAATAAAATCGAATATATTTAATAAAATGATGGGAGGCGCATGGAATAAGTTATAAAGGAATAAATTACAATAAATGAGGCTCAGGTAATAAATTATAATGGAATGAAATGCATGGGGTGCATGGGTGTGACCTTGTACAGGAGGCGTTGTGCGGTTCTCCACAATTAAAGTTGGAATTGTGTTAATAACATTAAAAGGGTATTATTATATAATAATTTGTTATAATAATAATAACATGAAGAGGCACGTGAATGGGGTTCCCAACCATGCGTGAATATAATGTTATGGGATATATTGAGTAATTATATGAAAATAATGGGCGTCAATAATAATAATAATTATTAATGTTAATGATGGGGACCCGTTGATGAAATTGAAAGAGGATTTATTACTATTGAATTAAATAATAATGATAAAGGTGACAGAAATATGTGTGTGATTGGTAAATTAAATTAAATGGGTTTAATTTTTGGTTAGTAAATTAATTTATTTGAATTTAATTAAATGGAATGGTTTTAACTTAATAACCATGGTAAAATAATTTAATGGGATTAAATTAGTACATTAATTATGGGTGTTATTATTATTAATTTCATTAAATAATAAAGTTCATGTGAGAATGATGTTTGGGGCATTCCACATGGAGTAAAAGAAATGGGAGGCGCCACTTTTGGTGGTGGGAGAGAATCATGAAAGAAAAAAAATAGATTGGAGAGAGAAACAAAAAATAATAATAAGAGAAATAAAATTAAAAGACAAATAAATGAAAAAGGAGGAATTGGTGCTTAATTATAGCGCCCATGAAGACTACAAAACGTGATTTCTTTTGGAGTTATGAAAAATAAATAAATAATTGATTAATAATAATAATAAAATATTGTTATTATTAATTTTGTTGATAAAACACTTTTTTGTCCGTAACTTCTTCGTGGGACCTCAGTTTCACGAACCGTCAGTGGCAGTGCGACCCTGACTACGAGACGAAAATTATGATTCCAATATTGGATGTCTTTTTTGGGTTTTCGGATTGGGTACCCGAAACGCTCATGAATTAATAGATTTAATATTGTTATTATTACGGGATCTTGTATCCAATGTATCTCCCTCATACGGTATCGGATTGACGATCCGTCAGCGACAACGTAACCCTGAAATTATGACGGTCATTTTAGGACCAGTAATGAGCTACTTTTATGACTCATGCCTCGGGTCAATGAAACACCACATATTGATAGAATTATCATTATTATTAAAACGCGTGGAAACTGCGTGACGTGTTGTGTGTCAACCAATAAAAACATGTAACGTATGTAGGGTCACATCGTGTATTCATTAATGCACGATGAATACGGATTTACCTATTCGCTGCCTATATAAGAACGAGGTCATGTTTTATCTTCCATATCGATCGCTTCTTTGTCGCACGACGACGCTCTTGGACAATCGAGAAGTATTCCTCCTCTAACTTCTTTGTCCGAGCTCCGAATTACGATCTGTCAGCGGCCACAGGATCGTAGCGACGAGACGAAGCTTCTAAGACTGGACTTGTCACCTTTCCTTCCAGCCTTCCTTCTCCAGATTCCATCCTAGGAGGCGTTTGTCGGGTTTGGCGAAGGCAGAGGACACCGAAGGACGTCGTCGGATGCGACGTGATCGAGACCTTTTGAGGTAGGGGTTTACCTTCGTCTCTCTTTTTGGTGCAACATGCGGGGTGGGATATTTTTCTTTTGTTCCATGGGATGAATTTGAACTTTAAATAAAGATAATAACCGGATAAAGAAGGGTTTGGGGTTTTGTGCTGCTTCTTTTGCCTTCCAGTTTCTTTATCTTATGATTCTGATTTTGGATTGAAAGGCCTTTGCCTACTGAAAATCAAGGCCGTTTGTGGCCTTTGCGTGCGCAATTGATATCTGAATTGTTTGTGGTTAGTTTTGTTAAAACATGGAAAATGGATAAGCACGTAATGACTGGCTGATTAAATGAGAATGAAAACCTTGTGTGATCACCCCAGTTGATCAAAATTGGAATAATTAACATGTTGGTGGTTTGGTTGTTTTACGGGAAATGTTTTTGTAAACGATGGGGTTGAAATGGGAAGTGGTTGGTTGTGGAAAATTCCTTTATTTATGAAAAGTGTTTTGATTATGAAAAGTGTTTTGGAAGTAAAATGTGTTTTCAAATGCGGAAATGTTTTGTGTGTGGAAAGGGTTTTATGTGTGGAACCTTGAAATAAATGAATGATAAAATGTTGTATGGTTGTGATAATCTTTTGTAAATGAAATGGCATGTGGTTGCTTGCGTTTTACCTAACCTTGGTTGTGGATGGCAGGGATATGTTTGTGAATGGTTTTGTCTGGATGATAGTTTCCTAGTAGTAATAATTTGTTAAACTATTGCATGAAACATGAAAACCTAAATGGGGTTGGGGGATGAATGTTTGGTTGTTGATGCATGCTTCATGGTAGCAGTGCCGAGGCACATGCTCAGTTCCTCTTTTTTAAGAAGCCATAGGTTGGGCTATGTGTTTGGTATATGTATATATATAATTGTATCTTTGTGTTTTGTCGCACCACACCCATGTCAAGCACCTAGTGCCTAACACTCCCATTTTATGGGAGAGGGTGTTCCCCCTTAGTTACTAGCTCCTTCCTTCTCCTTCTTCCATAGGCTATGATGGCTTGAGGTGACCATACATCCAAGACTCTTCAGGTAGGTCTCGGAGGATGTGATGGCTTGAGGCGACCTTTAGCCCAAGATTCTTCGGGAAGGCTTACCGTTCCCAAGAACCTTCGGGATGAGGCCCAGGTGTCTGCGGGCAGGTTAGTGGTTGTGGCCCAGGTGTGTGCGGGCGAGATGCGTGGTTGTGAGGCCCAGGTGTGTGCGGGCGGGATGCGTGGTTTGGCCCAGGAGTGTGCGGGCGGGAAGAGTGTGGTAGCGTCAGGACGTTTGTCGTTAGGAAGAGCATCACCTAATTAAGTGGGAAATGGTGCGGGGTACCCAATAATTTTGTTCTATATATATACTAAACTTGTTTGTGTTACTTGGTGAGTGTGACCAGTGAGGCTGGGTGGATAGTTTTTCCTTGTTAGTTTCTCGTTCTTCTGTTTTCTCACAGGACCTTAGGGTGTCTCCCCACTTGTGCACGAGTGCTTTAGGTTCTCTACTGAGTATACTTGTATGCTCACCCTACGTTGTTTCAGGTTTTCAGGAGGACTACCAGGGCCGTGCGGGACCCTACTAGTCAGGCAGTGGGAGTTGTGCAGTTGTTGTTTTCTTGTTTTCCTTTTGGTACTGTACTCACTTGTACTTTTGAGCTTCCTTGTACTTGTACCTTGTTATAAAAATTGTTTAAACATGCATGTGGGCTTGTTTTGGGTTTATTTATGTACACTTGTTCTTTTCCCTTTTTGGTGGTTGACTTGTCCTATTTCCCGATCCAAAATAATAAAAAGGGTAATGCCTCCCATATTTGTGAAAACTCATACCCTTGGTGCTAGTCGCCAACCCGGGGCCTACTGGAGGCGGGACTCGGGGGTCATTATCTTCCTTTCACCATTGCCAGCTCAGGAGGGGAATCTTTGGTGGGATGGGGTCGTGACAGAATGGTATCATAGGTGATGGTTGAGAGATAGGATGGAGTCTGGAGTTAGGCACAGTGAAGATTTCATGGGATGGTAGGGCAACAGTGTTCGTTAATCTTGGTGCGTGACATAGGCCAGTGAAGACCAGCTAGGACACGATATTTTTGGGCCCCCCGTGATCCGATGGAAGGACTCTGAGCCTACCAAATGACCAAGTGAGACTATATTGATTGCAGGGTAGAGACCCTAGGTAATGTACATGCATCATCATGTTTGTGTTTTACTTTATTTGGGTGTTCTGGGAAAGAAATTGAAATAAAATGATAATTAAAACTTTGAGTTTTTCATTACTACTTGGGCTTAGGCGTTCCCTGTTTACCGAACAACTATGGCACCTGGACGTCTACTGAACGGAAGAGGAGTGGGACACAGACAGTTTCATGCAATAGAAGTGGCAACCCTAGCAAGGCCAGAGATCAAGAGATATGTTTCCGGTTTTACTTAAATGCTCTCATTTATGTTTTGTTTAAATTCAATATCATCACACTCCTTTGTTGAAACTCATTCTCGCCCATGCTTTGGGCCTGGAACTTTTTTTTCATGAATTTATAATGCTATGTTGTTTCCCTCTTTCCTTTAAATGTGTGTGAAGAGGCATAACATGTGGGGTGAGGAGGACCTAATCCCTAATCAAGACGCATTAATATGGATGCGATTAAACCCGTGCAGGAGAGTCAGTGCTGCCTAAAGCGGATAATACCTCGACATAGGAGAAGGAATTCCTCAAGACATGTGTTCGGGAAATTTATAGATGTTTTGTATGGTGTTGGGGGGCAGTGTAAGTTGGAAAATCCTAATATATGGAAGTGGGAACGCTCAGTCCTTAATCGAGAGGCATTAATGCGGATGCGATTAAACCCATGCAGGCGAGTCAGTGCCGCCTAAAGCGGATAATATCTCGACATAGGAGAGGGAATTCCTAACTCACATAATTAGGGTTGTCGGTTGTTTCTTGTTATGACAAGAGGCCTGAGAGGTATCTTGAGGGGTGGTTGTTCGGGCCTTTCCCCATTTTATGGGTTGGTTTTAATTCTCGAGGACGAGAATGTTTTTAGAGGTATCTGGTGTAATGGCCCGGACCTCTCCGGTCCATTTCATTGTAAATAATTTGATGTGGTCAAACACAACACGTGTTGTAATACTAATTTTTTATAATAATAATTGATAATGGTGGCGTGAAAATATTTGGTGTTAATTAGATAAAATGGTTTTAATTTAATCATTGTAAAATATAAGAAATAAAATTGAATATATTTAATAAAATGATGGGAGGAGCATGGAATAAGTTTTAAAGGAATAAATTACAATAAATGAGGCTCATGTAATAAATTATAAAGGAATGAAATGCATGGGGTGCATGGGTGTGACCTTGTACAGGAGGCGTTGTGCGGTTCTCCACAATTAAAGTTGGAATTGTGTTAATAAAATTAAAAGGGTATTATTATATAATAATTTGTTATAATAATAATAACATGAAGAGGCACATGAATGGGGTTCCCAACCATGCATGACTATAATGTTATGGGATATATGGAGTAATTATATGAAAATAATGGGCGTCCATAATAATAATAATTATTAATGTTAATGATGGTGACCCGTTGATGAAATTGAAATAAGATTTATTACTATTGAATTAAATAATAATGATAAAGGTGACATAAATATGCATGTTATTGGTAAATTAAATTAAATGGGTTTAAGTTTTGGTTAGTAAATTAAATTATTTAAATTTAATTAAATGGAATGGGTTTAACTTAATAACCATGGTAAACTAATTTAATGGGATTAAATTAGTACATTAATTATGGGTGTTATTATTATTAATATTATTAAATAATAAAGTTGAAGTGAGAATGGAGTTTGGGGCGGTCCACATGGAGTAAAAGAAATGGGAGGCGCCACTTTTGGTGGTGGGAGAGAATCATGAAAAAAAATAGATTGGAGAGAGAAACAAAAAATAATAATAAGAGAAATAAAATTAAAAGACAAATAAATGAAAAAGGAGGAATTGGTGCTTAATTATAGCACCCATGAAGACTCCAAAACGTGATTGCTTTTGGAGTTATGAAAAATAAATAAATAATTGATTAATAATAATAATAAAATATTGTTATTATTAATTTTGTTTATAAAACACTTTTTTGTCTGTAACTTCTTCGTGCGACCTAGGTTTCACGAACCGTCAGTGGCAGTGCGACCCTGACTACGAGACGAAAATTATGAGTCCAATATTGGATGTCTTTTTCGGGTTTTCGGATTGGGTACCCGAAACGCTCATGGATTAATAGATTTAATATTGTTATTATTACGGGATCTTGTATCCAACGTATCTCCCTCATACGGTATCAGATTGACGATCCGTCAGCGACAACGTAACCCTGAAATTATGACGGTCATTTTAAGACCATTAATGAGCTACTTTTATGACTCATGCCTCGGGTCAAAGAAACACCACATATTGATAGAATTATCATTATTATTAAAACGCGTGGAAACCGCGTGACGTGTTGTGTGTTAACCAATCAAAACATGTAAGGTATGTATGGTCACATCGTCTATTCATTAATGCACGCTGAATACGGATTTACCTATTCGTTGCCTATATAAGAACGAGGTCATGTTTTATCTTCCATATCGATCTCTTCTTTGGCGCAAGATGACACTCTTGGACAATCGAGAAGTATTCCTCCTCTAACTTCTTTGTCCGAGCTCCGAATTACGATCCGTCAGCGGCCACAAGATCGTAGCGACGAGACGAAGCTTCTAAGCCCGGACTTGTCACCTTTCCTTCCGGCCTTCCTTCTCCAGCTTCCATCCTAGGAGGTGTTTTTCGGGTTTGGTGAAGGCAGAGGACAGCGAAGGACGTCGTCGGAAGCGACGTGATCGGGACCTTTTGAGGTAGGGGTTTACCTTCGTCTCTCTTTCTGGTGCAACATGCGGGGTGGGATATTTTTCTTTTGTTCCATGGGATGCAGTTGAACATTAAATAAATATAATAACCGGAAAAGAAGGGTTTGGGGTTTTGTGCTGTTTCTTTTGCCTTCCAGTTTCTTTATCTTCTGATTGTGATTTTGGATTGAAAGGCCTTTGCCTACTTAAAATCAAGGTCGTTGGTGGCCTTTGCGTGCGCAATTGATATCTGAATTGTTGGTGGTTGGTTTTGTTAAAACATGGAAAAGGGATAAGCATGTAAAGACTGGCTGATTAAATGAGAATGAAAACCTTGTGTGATCACCCCGGTTGAACAAAATTGGAATAATGAACATGTTGGTGGTTAGGTTGTTTTGCGGGAAATGTTTTTGTAAATGATGGGGTTGAAATGGGAAGTGGTTGGTTGTGGAAAATCCCTTTATTTATGAAAAGTGTTTTGATTATGAAAAGTCTTTTAGATGTAAAAGGTGTTTTCAAATGCGGAAATGTTTTGTGTGTGGAAAGGGTTTTATGTGTGGAACATTGAAATAAATGAATGATGGAATGTTGTATGGTTGTGATAATCTTTTGTAAATGAAATGGCATTAGGTTGCTTGCGTTTTACCTAATCTTGGTTGTGGATGGCAGGGATATGTTTGTGAAAGGTTTTGTCTGGATGATAGTAGCCTAGTAGTAATAATTTGTTAAACCATTGCATGAAACATGAAAACCTAAATGGGGTTGGGGGATGAATGTTTGGTTGTGGATGCATGCTTCGTTGTAGCAGTGCCGAGGCACATGCTCAGTTCCTCTTTTTTATGAAGCCATTGGTTGGGCTATGTGTTTGGTATATGTATATATATATTTGTATCTTTGTGTTTTGTCGCACCACACCCATGTCAAGCACCTAGTGCTGAACACTCCCATTTTATGGGAGAGGGTGTTCCCCCGTAGTTACTAGCTCCTTCATACTCCTTCTTCCATAGGCTATGATGGCTTGAGGTGACCTTACACCCAAGACTCATCGGGTAGGTCTCGGAGGCTGTGATGTCTTGAGGCGACCTTTAGCCCAAGAATCTTCGGGAAGGCTTACCGTTCCCAAGAACCTTCGGGATGAGGCCCAGGTGTCTGCGGGCAGGTTAGTGGTTGTGGCCCAGGTATGTGCGGGCGAGATGCGTGGTTGTGAGGCCCAAGTGTGTGCGGGTGGGATGCGTGGTTTGGCCCAGGAGTGTGCGGGCGGGAAGAGTGTGGTAGAGTCAGGACGTTTGCCGTTAGGAAGAGCATCACCTAATTAAGTGGGAAATGGTGCCGGGTATCCAATAATTTTGTTCTATATATATACTAAACTTGTTTTTGTTGCTTGGTGAGTGTGACCAGTGAGGCTGGGTGGATAGTTTTTCCTTGTTAGTTTTTGGTTCTTCTGATTTCTCACGGGACCTTAGGGTGTCTCCCCACTTGTGCACGAGAGCTTTAGGTTCTCTACTGAGTATACTTGTATGCTCACCCTACGTTGTTTCAGGTTACCAGGAGGACTACCAGGGCCGTGCGGGACCCTACTAGTCAGGCAGTGGGAGTTGTCTAGTTGCTGTTTTCTTGTTTTCCTTTTGGTATTGTACTCACTTGTACTTTTGAGCTTCCTTTACTTGTACCTTGTTATAAAAATTGTGTAGACATGCATGTGGGCTTGTTTTTGGTTTATTTATGTACACTTGTTCTTTTCCCTTTTTGGTGGTTGACTTGTCCTATTTCCCGATCCAAAATAATAAAAAGGGTAATGCCTCCCATATTTGTGAAAACTCATACCCTTAGTGCTAGTCGCCAACCCGGGGCCTACTGGAGGCGGGACTCAGGGGTCATTATCTTCCTTTCACCATTGCCAGCTCCGGAGGGGCATCTTTGGTGGGAGGGGGTCGTGACAGTCATATATAGATCTATTTCTGTGGAACTATGTATTTATGTATTTTTTTTAATCCATGCATATTTCATATAACTAACAATTGAGAGAGTGTCTCAAAATCTTCAAAGCTAATATCACATCTTCTAGCTCAATAGCATGGGTTCAATATCTATTTTAATGATTCTTCGACTTCCTTGATGCATATGAAAAAATATATCATTTTCAATTAGGACTTTGCTAATTTATATCTTATATTCATAAATATATATCATAAAACCATAAATTATATATGGTAGTTTTGAAATTTAGGCTTTGAACAATCCTCTATTTAGTTCATCAAAACATTATTCACATTCCATCATCCGATAAAAATCTTCATTTTGATAACATATCAAACAATCATTCAAACTATTGATCAAATCACTGATAGTAACCTATCTAACTAGTTTAACTACACACCTCCATTATGATTTTTTGGTAGATCATTCTTTCACTACCTTTTTATTTGTAGAACCAATTGAGATTCCATTAATGGAGATAGTATATATATAAATAGAGACATCATAGATCCAAGAATAACACTTAACAAACTTATTGTATGATTCATTCAGTCTATGAGTGTTATGATTTATCCAAAATTGACTCCCATTATCCTTATATATTTAATTATAAACAAAAATATATTAAATTAATAACACAACACAATATTCTAAAAACTCATTAAATACAATGTTCAGTATATCTATAAAAATATAAGGTGTATTAGTCAATATGAATGGATTTACTGTTATATTTTTGATACCTTGTTTGAAAGGTTGACTTTAGAATGTCTCCATTTTCTACTCATAATTAGTGATACATAGAAAGAACATAAATGTTTTAAAAAATTTGGTATCCTGGAATCTGATCAAATAAGTCATCAATTTGATTCATAAGATACTTATAACTTAATGTAATAGCATTGATTTACTTATAATCAATGTACAACCTCATGGATATGTATTTATTCTTAATTATGAGATCATGGGCTAAACACGTATTAACACTTCGGAGACTAAATCCTTTATATCCAAAATAATATACTAGTTTATTCATCTACACTAATTCAAAAGTGTCTATTTTATAGGGTTCCTTTGATATTGGTCTTGCATCTAGGATTAAATCAATGGATAATTCATCTTCATGATCTAGGGTATGTCTATGTATTTCCTTGTGAAATATTATTATTTGATTTTTTCATTATCTATTATCCATAAAATTTAATTTTATAAATATTATTATTTAGCTTTTGGAAATATATGGTTACATTCAACAGATTCCAATTAATTATAAAATAATAAAAAAACACATTCAGTTTAATGGAAATGTTTTCCTAGAAAAATTTATGTACCAAAGGTTTTTAAGATAATAATATAATTTATTTACTATTAGTGAGTTAAAAAAATAAATTCTATATTATATATATTAAAAATGTTGATATTCACCCAATATATTTCCTATTCACATAATAAAAAATATATAATTTTATGCATGATAATGTATTTTTTATAAAGGATATTTTACAACATTTTATTATAAATTCTTTTTAAAAATAATTTTTTACTCTCTTATAAATAAGATTTTACAAAATAAAATTAATTTTCAAACAATAATGTCATAATTAACTTACTATTCCATTTTCATTATTTTCCAGAGATGTTTCTTTTAATTTATAAATGGTGATAAATAATGAATCTTAATTAAAAACAACTTTTTATCTAAATAATTTATTAAAAATTAATAAATTTTGATTTTATTTTAAAATGAAAATAGTTCGTTTAGTCATCTATTAGTCCAATGTCGGTAATTTATTCAATCCAAGGTTGAATATATATATATATATAATGATTGTAAACATTTTAACATTTGAAATTTTTCACAATAATTTTTTTTTCTTGGTGTTTCTATGTGACTAAATTTAAATAAATAATTTCAAATTATATTAATTTAATTTCATAAATATGGATTCTATATTAGGAATGAAAATAATTTATAATATTTAAGAAGGTTAATTATGTTTTTACCATAGTGATTAGTGCATATAGTTAAAATTAATTATGGACATTAAGGTAGTAACTAGATTACTAATTCCTAAAAAATATATTATAAGGTGTAAAAAAAACCCAAAACATGTATAATATAATTTTTATAGAATAATTTTTCTATAAAAAACAATTTTTTTTAATTTGGTCTATTATAGAAGATACATTATAGTTGAAAATGTGGTTACACTTAACATATTTTAAAAAATTCTCTGTGTTTCCTCTCCCACACCAATAAAATGAAATACACTCTCCCCAATTCATTACACTATCTATACACATTAGATCATCCTATACTATACAAATTCCCTAAAAAAATTCCTCCCCACATCCTAGGGGCTTTATCCTAGGAAAATCGAACATAAGTAGGACTTAGTGAAAAACTAATGAGGATACCTAAGGAAGAACTAATGTTTTTTAATGTTTTTGCATTTTATTTCCTTCTCCACCACATTTAACTATTTTATATCATGATTATACGATAACCAAAATATTTTTAATATACATAAATGTTTTTTACTATGTTATTTAATTACAACATCAATCACTTCCATAAATTTGGTTTCAAAATTATTACTCATGTGCATGGAAGTCTACCGCCCTGTGAACAAATGTTGTTTGTTTTCCTAATAAAAAATTTATTTTCATGAATAATGATGTAAATATTGAATATTTTTGATATATATGATATTAATTATGTATTATTTCTTTTTTAATTTATTTATAACACATTCTTTCATGCTTTTCATTTTCCAGGAATTTGATAACATCATTTGTGCGTATAGAGGACTACCTCCTTACAAAAGTAATGTGATTCATTCACACATTAAATAGAATATAGTTAGGATGTATATAATTAAAATTGTTTATATATATGAAACAAATATGATATTTTTATAAAAATATAGATATATATCATTTACTTTGTTTCCTTAATATGAATAAAAATAGATGCATCTTTCAAGCATACATACGACCTATCATCTGCATAAAGGGTGAATATAATTTAAATAACTAAATTTTAGTGAGTAATATAACTGAATATATAGTTAGTATATATTAAATTTACACTACATATTAATTTTTAGTGATTTTAAAATCATGATTGATGTAATAAGACCAAAAAACGTATTGTTATAATATAGTTAAAAATCAAGGCGATTAATACCCAAAAAGGTTTTAATAATGAATGATTATTATTAAAGTGTTGAAATTATTTTCAAAAATAATAATATATCATATTATAGTTATTAATAATGTTTTGGTGTAAATTAATATCACAGTTAAATCCATTATATAGTAGGTTAAATATAATTCATCAATACGGAAGTGCAATGTAAGGTATTCTGTCTCAATTTCATTTCATTAAGGAATATTAAAATGTTATGTTCCTAAATTAATTTATATGTTTTATAAAATCCCCCTATTACATTTGATATCATGAATAATTCATTATTAACTATAAGTTATGTTTTATTTTTATTCATTTAAACTAATAGAATTTTAATTTAGAGTTACCTAGTCAAAAAGGTGTTATAATTTATATCAATTTAGTGGTTTTATTACATCCATGTTTCTATAAAATTAAATAATTATTCATGTTCAAAATTTTTTCTATATACTGTTTCATAAAAATGTGTTCTATATGGATTTATGGGTGATAAAAAATCTGACTCATTGGTTTACTCTCATTACAACTTTAATATCATTACCCGGGTTTACTTCATAATATCATTTTATTCAAGATGTTTTTTATATAAATTTAAATAGAAGGAAATTATTTGAACATTTAATTATAAACCCTTTTATTTTTTTATCCTTTCATTTTTCATTATTATTGTGAATTAATCATTCACTTTTTCCACTCCTGCGTAATTAAAATGTATTAAAAAATGTTTTTAGGAAAAACTAATTTTATTTATCTCTTCTTTATGAATATATATTTCTTTAAAAAAACTTTTTATAGAAAAAAAAATCTTTACTCATTTAAATATTATTTATTAAAATAAATTATTACCCATTTTTTAAAAAATATTTTAAAATGAATCATCATATAAAATTATGAATAAGTTAGTCTTCTAACCTTTTTACAACACCAAATGATTCTACCTTAAACCAAATATAGGTTTTCCCACTATAATTTATATGAAGATTCATTTTTAATTATAAAAAGATATTTTTAATTAAAATATTTCTGAATTAAATTATTTTTAATGAAAATATTATTTAATTTTTTTTCAAAATGAATATGATATTTTTGTAATTAATTTTTTTAAAAGTTCTTTTAATTGTAATTATATTCTTAAAAATACATGCCTTATTCATACTATAATGAGTATACATTATATTTATACCATCTTTATTATTCCTCTAATTAATTATTATTATTTTTTACTAATTATAGTATTCTATTTTTCATCAAAAATTCATTTTAATATTCATTAACATTCAATCTAGTTATTCACATTCTAGTGATCAATGAACATAAAATTTGTACTAAATATCTGTCTCATTTTTCATGGATATGCCTATTTACAAACCCATATACTATTTTTTCACACAATGCATCATTTGATACATGTTTTATTATCTGGGAAAATAATGATAAATGTGTATTTTTTACATAAAAATAATATTTGTGAAGGAACACTATTTATGAATTAAATCAATTATTTGATATATAAGGAATTCTTTGGACATGTGGTGAATATTAGATCATGCACATTATATAATCACTCGATTCATCAACATTTCTCATAGGAAAATAATTTGGACAATTTAAATGGGTTTCTATTTTTAGTGTTCAACTTTTTGGAGGATATATATTAAGAGTATAATATTTCCTGTTCATATTATATGAATTTTGATAATTAAAAATTTAATTAATTTCTATTTTCGTTATTATCCATGATATATTCACTATGATGAAATTTATAGATGTAATTAATTAATAGTTTTATTGATTAAATTGTGTGTGTTTTTAGTAATTAATCTTTACATATTTCTTTTTCATTGTCTAATCATGTAGTAATTTTAGTTTATTGGAATGTTAGTGTAGTATTTTTCCTTTCCATGTTGTATATTCTTATTAATTCTTGAGTTCTAATGATAAAGTTAACACTTACATAGCATTTTATCTTGCCCATATTATTTTTGCTTCCCTTATAATTCCATGTAGTTTACTAAGGATTATATGTTGGAATATTATAGATGGAATAATGTTATTATGAAAATGAAATCATGTTTTGATTTTTGTATCAATGTTTAATAAAATTCTAAATTATATTTATATATTTAGATGGAATGTCGCTTCACGAACCAATAGCGTTCATGTTTCCACTACCAACTTTATTGGATGAGAATAATGATAGTCATATACATTTTATATGAAATATTTTATATATATTATTTCAATATAATTATGGATTTATTATATAACACATACCATCATGCATTAAATTTTTTTGAAATAAAATATTATAGTTCAAGTGTACTGTGTACAACCACCTCATTGTATTAATAATTATTTTAATAAACATATTTGATATATATTGAATAACACTTATACATTATTGATAATATATATATATAATTTATTATTCAATTTTTTCATATGATAATAAAAAATAAACAACATTACTGACTACGTATGGCCTACTATCTCTAAGAATGAAGTATTTCATTTCTAATCCCCAAATATAATAGAATAATATAAATAAATTTATAATAATATATTTCAAATTTAAATAATTTTCTCATTATGTAATTTATTAAATCATTATCTATTTATGTGTTACAAAAATTAACAAGTCAAAACATAGTCAAATAATAATGTAATTAACCCATGTAATAATGAAAATAATGAAATATTATTAACCATCGGTTGATATCATGTTATAATTAATATAATATAATATAATAACTATTAATATTGTTATATATTAGGTATATAAAATTCTTAATATAGTTATACATGTGGTTAACAAGTGTTCCACTAAAATAGATGGTACATTGAGGTATTTGGTTTCAATTTTTTTCATTATGGCATATTGTAAAATTATGAAAAAAATTTATTTTAAATGATGTATATAATTCCACATAAAATGAAATATAGGGATATTTAAATTATTAATGGTATATTAATATTAAATTTTAATTATTTCATTTAAGTGGATTTAAACAAATAGTTTCTAACAGGTAATGAATTTAATTTTTAGTTTCCTTTTCAATTGGTTATATGACTTCATTGTTATTATTAATTTATATGATTTTGTTTATAAGGAATTTTTAAAAAAATTATTATTTCAACTTTTATTTTTTAATATTTTATATTCATTATTAATCCATTATCTCTTCAATCTAATGATAATTTTAAGTGTTTATTCAAAAATCTCATTCAAAATGATGTACTTTTTTTAGTTTTCATTAAAGGATATAATATTAACATTTTTTAATACACCCATAAAATATCTACTCCTTGGGGAAACATTTATTTTTCAATTAATATAACAATCATTACCTATTTATAACATCAAATTATTCATAAAATATTTTTTTAATTATGTGTAATTTCACTATTCGGTCAGGAAAAAAATTTCATACAAAAAATGTTTTTCAAAAATATATTAAATAAGTTTTCATTTAATTTTTTTAAATTATTTAGTAAAATTGAATTTTTAATTTTTTTTTTTATTTAAAAAAATCAAAGGAATCATCTTCTCTCATTTTGAACAATTTAATTTTATAATTTATTTAATGTGTAAAAGTAATGTTCTTTAATTAATTTACCGAACAACCTGTCGAAATGAAAAAAAATCATTGAATATACCTTTGAAATTGTAAGAATTTATTTTCAATCAATATTTATAAAATTTCAATTCCAGTGAATTTTTTTTTCAAAATATTTTTTAAAATGAAAGCAGTTATTTTCATAAATAGTGTTTTACTGATCTTTTTATGCTAATGTAATTATTCAATGTCAACAACCCATTAATCATAATTAAATGGGAATCTATTAATATCATAAGTATTCATACATTGGATGGTTTATAGTTATCTTTAATGTGTAGATTATTTATATTCACTTCCTTAAATCATTTTTCTAGTTAATAACTTCCCATAAAATATTAAATTTTCAATGACTATGAACATTAAATTTCCCTTAAATAAAACTATTATATATATATATTCGTTTAGCTTCATAACCAATATAAAATTATTAAAAATGATGTCTAATTTGAATTTTATTTTATTATGTGGTGAAATAATGATAAATATATATTCTTTAATCATTATAGATATCTCAAAATACAAAATATTTATAAACTAAATCAAGTATTCTATATATTTTGAATTATTTATAGATGGAGGCATAATTGGTTCACAGTTAATAATAGTAACACGACACACCAGTAGTTTCATGGGATGAATTAGTTATACATATAATTTTAAATATTTTTTACCTATAGGTTTTATTCTATCCTTAGAATAAATCTTAACTGTAAATCTATTAGGTTCCATAGAATCATTACGTCTAATTTTTCATCATTATCTACATTAATATTTCGTTATTATTATCTCTGATATTTTAACTACAAAAAAGTTTTAGAGGATTATTTATTTATCTATTTATTAATTAAAATTAATGGTTCTCCATGTTTTACCGTTCTATATTGAATATGACTTATCCATTTTTGATGATAATGTTATTGATTAAATATAATGTATTCTCTATTATTTACCCTTCCATATTATCTACACACTTCTTTATTAGATTATGGATTTCATAGAATATTTTTTCACTAAATTATATTTCTATATTAATTATGATCATATATATCTTAATTATTCAACTTTACGTAACCATTAATGAGAATTTCATCTTTTTTTTATTTTTTTTCCTTTCCCTAAGATTCCATAATGATCGCCATGATTTATATAAAAGGATTGTCTAGATGGAAAATGTAAATCACCATAATAAAATTAATTCAATATGTTGTAATTTATACATTATAATTTATTGCATGGATTATGAATATATATAGTCTAACTGTAATGACCATGACCCCAGTAGCTCTGATCATATGCCTTAATTTGATACATTGTTATAAACAAAATATTCAAATACAAATAGAGAAAATAGTTTTGCGTATTTGAAAAATTGATTACATAAATGATACTCATTTTACATTTTTAATAGAAAACGAAACATAATATATTGAAAAACAATAAGCTCAAAATCCTTGAAAATCATTCTATTAATTAATCAGAATATCCTAAGGAAGGGAAATAAAAGAAGTGTTAGATGAATTTCCCATAAATTTTTAAGAATAGTAGACTATATCATCAATAAAAACATAATAAATATGTAATTGTAGATAAATAAACACAAATTCAACATAATTAACTGGATAATTAATAATAATTATGTCATGTAAAAAAACAAAAACACATGTCATTAAATAAATATACAGTGAATCAAAATGAAACTAGATATACTATCAATGATGAAGTAATAGGGATAATAATAATAATAACCAAATTACCATTGTAGAAAATGATTAATTATTGGATCTGATCGCTTTGGAACATGAAAACATTGATTGTTAATATATATCCTCTAGACAATTTAAATCTATAGGTAAACGCAATTTAATATGGCCAACTGAATTATCCCTTGAGACCAATCGATGTATCATGGGGATATATGATGTAAAAAGACCATTATTCACTACATTTCAAAATAATTCCTCATATATAGAATAATACCTTTAATTCATGGCCAATATGACTAAATAATATCTAAATTGAGTAAAAGTTACAAATTTCTAAATATTTTTTTCAGTTAAATCAAATAAATTTCCAAGTAAGTACCATAAGTAAAAATTGAATATAGTTAAGGAAATAATATTATCCATCATGAAATATATGGATAATTAATTGAAATGTAATGAACAATTTTAAATGATAACATAATTTTTTTTAATATATGTTAATAATCAAAAATGAATGGGAGATTGATTGATAACTTATACCACATGGTAATTTTCATGTCCAACCCCTTTGGATGAAATAATTAATCTTTATACATAAAATACCATGAATAATTATGTTTTGATTATAATTCATTTCATGTGGTAGTATATAAAGTATATAAAATTTAATTGTTTCATAATAATAAATATGTGTAAATGGAATGGAAATTGAGAGGATATCACGTACCATAGATTTACTTTTCATTGAATTAACATTAACCTCATATATAGTGGTATTATGAAATTAATTAACATACACCAAAACCATACTTAATTTTATAAGATCATAAATGATTATTTTATAAAGTCTTATCACCCTCATAGTATTAATCATTCATTACTTTTATAATTTCTATAACCCACTGAGTTTTTATAAAAAAAATTATCTCAATTAAATAAATTTTATTTGTCGTAATTCATTTCAGGTTACACTAATTCAAAATTTATTTATACTCTTTAACAATTTATCCATGTCTTACACACAACAAAAACATGGATTTCATTATGCATAACACTAATTTTATTTGAAACAACATTTTATTATTGTCATTATTTAGATGGGATAGTTAGAACATATATTTTAAACATTGTAATATTAATATTAATAACTATTTTTTAATATATTATTTATAATTTGAATATATAAATAAGACTTATAGATAAAAATTCTTATACTTTTTAGTGAAGTATTTATTTTTTTGAAAATTATATTTAATTAATACGAAAACTTTTTCAATCCATCTATAAAAATTAATAAAATAATATTAAAAATATTCGGTAATATATTATTATTAAAGAAAATGTTATTTTGATGTCATAATATTTTAATTATTATACTTTATATTTTTTAGATTTTTTTAAAAAGCACCATTTTATGATGAATTGAAAAAATACTAAATTTTAATTCAAAAAAAATCACATATTCTATTCATATTATGACTATTTGTGTTAATTTGGATTTCAAGTTTAAATAATTATTTTTAAATAAAATAATCCAATTTATTTATTTAAAACTAATTTGACATTGAAATTTGTTATAAAAAATCCCAAATTATCATTATTTCATTAAAGATATGTAGTTGTGACACATGTACAGGGATGATATTAAATTAATTTATAACAATTATGTGATTCTAAGTTGAAAAAATGCATTCCATAATTTTAATAACAATAATTTATAATATATAATAATTTCAACATATTTGTTTTAACAAAAATATTAGTCAATCTGACTAAAATTAAATGTAGTGATTTAAAGAAAAAGTAGTATAACAATAGACTAAAAATTAACCTGAAAGCCAAAAATGACATATAAAATTTTCAAATATCCATTTTTTCTATATATAATCTATATAGTCCATTTTAATGAATTTTTAAAATTATTGGATCCACATTAAACTAAAAAAATGTTAATGTAATTCTCATTCCAAAAATTTACAAGAATGCCACTCCTCCCACATATCTACACCTCTAATGTCAATTTTATCTCCCAAAATCATATGAAATAATCTCCCAATATCCTTCTATTACAACTACAATTGTATAATTGTGATTAAATTCATATAAGTAATCTCTTTAGTGTAAAAAAAGATACCAAAATAAGAGGTAACATCCATCCTCCAAATCATTGGTTTTATTTTCATTATCCACAACATAAATTTATTTATTATGTGATTATATAATAACATATTGATATTAAATTTATGCAGATTTTTTTGTTAATATTGTTTATCTAATCATACAAACGCATTCATCTAATGTGTAATAAACATATGATTGTTTTGTATGGTGAAGTAACACCTAACAAAATGATGTTGTTTGTTTTTATATTTCTGCTTATCATGGTGGGGAAATATTATTTAATTTTTTTATGTGATGTATTGATATATAAAAGGTCATTAAATTACATTAATAATTATAAAACACATACATTCATTCGTTATATTTTGTGTAAATAGGATAATTTTTTCTGTGGTAGTGTGAGATACCAACTCCTCAAACGATGTGATTCATTCCTATTCTACATTAAATGTATTAATGATGAGTTTATTAAATGTATATGATATATATTAAATAATTACTATACTATACATTGTTTACATATATACAATTATTTCATTTACATACATTCAATAATTATGATAATAAAACATATACATCATTTATTCATATGTACGAGGAATCTTCTCCATGAACATTGTTTTATATTTAATATTTCTATCATTAATATATTATTATAAATACATATATAAAAAATATAATTGATCTTATATCATGGATTAAATTTTTAAATAATTATATAATTATGAGGATAAAAAATATACCAAATTCTGATGCATGTGAAGAAAATGATGATATCAACTAAAATACATTATTAACATGGATTTGTTAACAATTGGGAGATATAAATACATGTATGGTATTATATATAATATTATAATTATACGATATGTCTTTTATGAACATAATGTTTTATATATTATTTATGAATTTGTATATACTGAATTATGTAATAAAACAAGTGGATTCGAGTCTCACTTTCATTTTAACAATATTTATTTCTTATTCACCACTCTTATTTTTTCTCCAGTGTATATACTTCCCATGAATACGTTATATAATTTTGATATGTAAATTTATGGGGTTTTACATTTCAATTTTATTATCTGCATTTTATTGGGTTTATATTTAAATAGTTACCAAGTCGGTAAAATAGTTTTTTCACAATTTTCCATCTCTGGAACTCAAACATTGAATTTATTTTTTTCAAAAAAAATTGGAAAACTATATGAAAAACGTTTTGTAAAATAGTTTTAATGATTATATTTCACGATAAATTTCATGGAAAAAATATTTTCAAAATTTTTATGGTTTCCATGATTCCATTATCTGTTTTCAAAGTTATTTTATATGGAAATTATTTTAATAGATTCTTACTATTCTAAAAATATATTATAAAAAAAGATATAATATTTTCCTCAAGTCAGTTTATAAATATATTATCCAAAATAATTCTCTATTTATGTTATTTGGTATGTTTTTTACATAATCAATTGTTGTGAAATGATCTAAAATTTCCATTTATATTATTTGTCCTAGTGGTTTTTGTTTTGATGGAATGATGTTTAGGAAACTTGTTTATTATTTTCTCTGCATATATGATAATAGGAAACTATTCATGTCAAGATTTATATCATGGTTAAAATTTTTAATTTTAATGGGTTATTTTAAATGAGATTATTATAAAACCAATTTTTTTTAGATGTTAAGAAATTAATACATCTTTAGGACACCCATTTCATATCATGGGTATAAAATGATTTATTTTGAATTTGTAGAACATGTACATATGGTTTTTTTATGATATAGGTAGGAATGATATATCCCTCTAATTCATCATGTAATGATTTAAAACTCATGAGATAAAGATGGCATTCATGTCAAAAATATTGATCCCCTATGGATGATGGAGAGACTAGATCCACAAAAAGTATATGAAGAAACCCAGTCAGCTATGGGAATATAGGGAAACCAGATTGACTTTGGGATGGTGGGGAAACACAATTCACTGTGGGATGATGGGGGAACATGATCCCTTATAAGGAAATGATAGTAACTGGGATTGGTTGTTTTTCTCACCTTGTATTTTTTCTCCCCATGAAGTTCCCAATTAAATTTTTTCAATATTCAATGACATATAGTGAATGATATTACATTTTTATTATTCTACAACAATTTAATGCCACATTCCTCACTTATGATTTCATATATTATTCAATTTATTAACTTATGATTAATCTATTATAAATATACAATATTTATTAAATGATTACATATTATGATCCTTATTATATAATGTATGATCTTATAATTTCATCATCATGTTCTCATACCCTCATGTTTAGGTTTATCCTTACATATTTCCCATGTTTACCAATATTAATCTTCTGAGGTTGCCAATTTTTCTCCATTCCCCACATATGGATTATATGTATTATAAATTATGAGTTTAAAAATGGTTCTTTTTATGAAAAACCTTGTGGTAAATGATGTATCTCACTTATGTACTAGTCTTTATGTTTCTATGTTTCCAAAGACAAATAACTAATAAGGACCATGAGTGACTGTTTATATAATGTATTATGTATCCCACCAAAGTGATGTAACGATAATGTCTAATATCAGGGGATCTTTATATTTGGTATCAATGAAATTTTGTATTTATCCTTTGAATTTTTTTTTGATAAAGCCTTATTGGGTACCGTAAGGGCATGCAAGTGGTTAAATATCTAGATAACCAAATGTATAAGAAAATATCAAGGAATTGATGTGAAAGATATATCATGTGGTATCAAAGAAATAAAAGTATGTTTTGATATGAAAATTTTAGGTGTTTCTAGAATATATGTTCCTAGGAGTAACAAATTTGACACAGTGTGTCAGTCCTCAGCCGAGCATAACCTATTACATGACAATAAGTCGTAATGTGAACCTATTTTTACACTACTAGGTGATATGCTTTGGGAATTCATGGACTCTGTAGGAACCTAATGTATGAATTTTAAAATAGGTTCTCTATTAATAACCTACGACAAACCTCAATTTTCATTCATAAAGGATTGTTTCATAATTTAGATATCATGTATGTGATTTTATTTGATTATTTTGTTTGAATCTATGAAAATTGCCTCTTTGTCTATGATTTTCTATTTTATTCAATTGATGAAACATGAGGGAACTATGTTAGTGGTGACAGTGATGGAAAATTCAATAATTTTTTTCTTAAACACCATAATTACATGGGATGTGTAATTAAAAACAATGTTATTATGATCTCATATCATTTTCAATCAATGAATCATGATGAGCTTTAAACAAAGGAAATGAGGGTACAATGTTCTGTTTAGTCTTTCGTGTGGAAGCATCCCCCTTATTTCTTTTTTCTTCTAATTCATGTGTTTTGGAATAATGGATCAGTACCACTAAAATGATATTCTCTAATATAAAGATTTAATATTATGAGATAGTCATTCATGTTGTTTGTTGGATAGAAGGTAAACCATACCAGTGTTGGAATATTGTCTAGAATTTGAGGAATGATGATGAAATTGAATCCATGGATTGGGATGAGTTCAATAACATATTATTCAATATGTAGTTTCCTAATGTTCTTCAAATATATCTTGAAAAGTATTTACACTAGTTGAAGAAAAAGGATGATGAATCCATCAATACTTATGATGTTAATTTCACAATACATGCGAGTTATTCTTCTAGAATTATCATCCAAAACACAAGTAATGTTGATTAGTTCTACATTGGATTA
This sequence comes from Viscum album, assembly GCA_963277665.1. Classification (NCBI taxonomy): domain Eukaryota; kingdom Viridiplantae; phylum Streptophyta; class Magnoliopsida; order Santalales; family Viscaceae; genus Viscum; species Viscum album. The sequence continues at coordinate 374,562,275 of OY728134.1, forward strand.
ATATAAAGTCTCAAAATGACTTCTCCATAATATAATTTAATAACAATGAATCTAATTTCTATTGTGAAATAATAGTTGATATTTATGCAGGAGATACATATAAATGTCATGGTTTTAACAGGGAATGGAAAATTGAGTTCAAATTTAATTCTAAAATTAATATAGTGATGAAGATAATCTTTTTATATACCTAAAAATATGGTGGGAAACCATAAGGATATTTAATTATGGGGTGTAATAAATGTTTTATGTGTTTTAGTAAAGGATATCAGGCAATTCATTGCTGAAATAATGGTAATAAGTTTGTCAATCATGAAAATATAAGGAAACATGCACAGAAATCACCTCCCAAACATCAGTGTTTCATGTGTATTGATGATGTGAATTATTCTAAAAAGTGCAACAACCATATTGTTGGTGATGATTATTGGTGTAAATAAAACCTCTTAAAACTAGGGATAAATGAAAAAATCATGTCATCACCATTTCTAAGAAGGTGTGAAATAACGAAGTGGTGAATGGTACACTTACCTTCCTCTATATGACTCTAAATTTCATTTTTTATTTTGAATCTACAAACTCATTCATATATAATGAATTTTATATTGGTAATATGATTCCACCAAAATTATTATATGCGGATTTGGAAATTAAATCTCTTAATGGTATGATTATTGTATCCCAAATCAATTTTTCCTCTCGAAATGATAGTTGTGGGAATGTACTTCCTTTAATTCATGTCATTAATTATCTTATTAAATTAGATATCCTCATAGGAATGGATTGTATTTCCAAGTAAAAATACCACAACAATTTTTTATTAAAGGGTGTTACATTTTATTTTTTAAACCATCCTCAGATATTTAATCAATTTTTCTATGTGTTAGAACATCCTAAGAATATTACATCTAGTTTATAGGTTTTAATTCCCATTTAGATGTCATGTTTTTTAAAAATTGTTGGTGAGAGAATTTTTATCATTGATATGCCTATTTATTAGTAATTTTTGGATGACTTCACTGAAAATTTTCATTTCGTTACACAAAAAAATAATGATGGGAACATGATAGAACTTGTATCGGGTTCAATGAAAATTCAAATTTCTCCCTAATTAATGTCCTCAATTAAATTGTAGGAATTCAAGAAGAAACTCACTGTAAACCATGATATGTGATTCATTAATCCACATGAGTCAAGTTGGGGGGAAAATATTAAATTTGTTTTGAAGATATAAATATCAATTTAAATCTTTATTGATTATTTTGAGTTGAACTAGATTGTGATCAGTAATCAATATTAATTTCTCCATATTGATGATTTGTTTGATCAAGTGCATGGATCTCAATAATTTTACACTATTAACCTTAATTATATATATAATAAATTTAGGGTCAATAAAGAGTATATACCCAACAATTCATTCTATATAACGTATAAAGACTATAATTATATAGTGATTCCATTTGGCCATACTAATTTCCCAATTATCTTCCTTGAATGTGGAATAGTTTCCATAGACATTAACTTGATTAGTCTGTAGTGAACTTTATAATTAATATCATTATCTTTTCCAAAATAATCAAAGAAAATGAAGACTATTATTTTTTAATGAAGACACTGAGAATAGAGAATCAGTATGAAAAAATACCAAATCATAATTTTGGATCAAAATGTTTCATTATTGGGTCACATAATATTAAGAGATAGTATAAACATAGATCCATCAAAGAAGATGGATATTTAAGGATGTATTATACATAAAATAGTGATTGAGATTTATTTTTTTCTTAAATTAGCTATATATTGTTGATGTTTTTAGGGAATTTCTCATGACTATTGATTTCTTTTACCATGTTATCTCAATAGGGTAATAATTTACTCTAATAAGATGAATGTGAAGAAGATTTCAAGGAATTAAAGAGAATATTGGTTAGTGCATATGTTATTACATTACCTTTCAGTGGATAAGTGTCTTTTATATATACTAATACAAATATAAATGTTTAGGGATGTGTTCTAATGTTGAATAAAATGGATTTTTCTTATTCCTCAAGAAATGTGAATATCCACAAGAAAAATTAACAGACTCATCATATCATGTTATCAGTATAAATTTTTAAATACTGATATAAAAGTATTTTCTTTATCCAGAAAAAATCTATATATATACTAATAATAAAAATCTCAAATTTATATTAACTTAGCAGTGGCTCAAATTGAACTAAAGAATATTGTTAGAGCTGATAATGAATTATGACCGCTCAATATATTACCACCCTGGGAAAGGAAATATGGTTGAAAATGAATTTATTTGAAAGGATCATACTTTATTATCTGTAATGAGAATAAAAATATCCAATATTTACAGTTTTTATTTTATTTATTTAGTAATCAAAAAGGAAGAGGAGAAATTTTATCTTACTGAATTGGGTTTTCAACCCTCTATCAAACTGAAGATTAAAAAGATGTATACGATATATCTTGTGGTACAAAATATGTATAGAAATGTTCTAGAGTATAACCATGATTAGGATGAAAAGATATGGTTCAGGAACCATTTATGTATTCCTTCCAAACTGGATGTCAAGAAAGAGTAGTTAGTGGAATCTCAGAGTTCCTCATTCTCTACACATCCTTGATGTATAATGATGTATAGAGATTTGATGGAATACATTTGGTGTGATGGCATGAATAAGGATATCATCGATTTTGAATCATGTTTCATGGTATTCCATAATGATAATATATATATACAACAACCTAATGGTATTTTTCAACCATTAAACATACTAGAATTAAAATGGGAGAGCATTACTTTGGATTTTGTATTCTCACTCCCGAGAACCAATTAAAGGTATAATTCGTACATGAACGAACCATGTGGGACTTGTTCCAAGACACCCCATTCATGCCTCAAATAGGTCAAGGGCTGGTGAATTTCATGTTGTGCACATATTTCTAAAATGGTAAGAATTTTCTAAATACTCATATGCACAAACATATCTCCAAGTCTACAAAATTATAAAATGTGAAAAAAACCCTAAGTAAACCATTATTGAAAAACACTATATCCCACTAATAGAGTATGACATGAAGGTAATGTAATATAAACCGAGACTGAATACATGCCCACCAAAAAGATACTATAAATAGAAGTCCAAAATTCAATACATGGTAATTTGACTTCAACCTGAAAGTTTTTGGAACATTCCTCTGTATGTCCGTTATCATAAGGATTTGTCTAGTCTCAAACATCCCAGGACATTGTACTAGGGTTGAAATTCTTCATAATACATGACAGGTGCAACAAAATCCCATGAAAGGTTTAGTGTAATATCTCTCAGTAGGACACCATGAGACCAAACTGAAAAATAATGAAGGAAAAAAGAGACATCTATGAATAGGTATATTCCTATATCTAATATAAAAATAATATCATTATAAAGAAAATACAAAACAACAATTCTAGAGTTTATCCATAACCACTATATACCAAAAAGAATAATTTTATTCAAATACTCCACTGAACACTCATTTGGGAGAACACACTTCAATTTCTAATATAGATAATGGAATCTATTTTGTAGGTATTTCTCATTCGTTATGTCCATGAGAATGATATAATTATACATCTTAAGATATGACCAGAAATATATAGAGTTCCATGGGAAGATACCTACAACTGAATATATATTAATATACTATGTCAAGGATCACCTCCCATAGAGTGATGGTTAGGTCCATATAATGAACTCTAACAGATTAACGAAGAATGAATAGAGGATCTTGCCTCGAGCTTCTTAGGGGATTGCATTAACTCTATCCAAGAATTCATATTCATGTGATCACAGTCCTATAATCATGAAAATATTCATATATACATTTATTGTGAAAATAATGTAATGAACCCTCATGAAAATTTCCCAGTATAGGAAGGACATGTGGCCCAACCCATGTAGGAAGGTGTACACAAAGTATAGTAAGGTAATATGGAATGTCTCTTGACCCCGAGTACTTCCAGTGTATGGTGGCTCATGCACTTCGATCATGTCATTTTGAAATGGAAATTCATGCTAGGTAGAAGGAGTCAATCACCGTGTATATCCATCAGGATTACACCTGTGTATTTTTGTGTGTTCTAGTACATGGTTTTATATTGTTTTTGCGTGCTCGAATACCAGTACATGGGGTAGTTTGTGTAATAGGTCCATTTTATGATCAGTGGTGGATTATATCCCATGTAGGAAACAAGTGTAATCTACCCCAGGTATGAGTACCTTTCAGGATACATGCTGAGTTATCCAATGATGAACACACATAGTGTAGTTGGGACTATATGTTGTATGTATTGTGTTTTATATAAACCTACATTCTTCCTCCAAAAACATCATCTGATCATATGTATCTCATTATAGTTATCGTTTTTCATTACAATACTAGATCTATGTACATTTAACCACCATAAAATGAAATCTGTTGATTTTAGGGCACTGATGGGCTCAGAAATCCTATTTAATCCATCCCAACCCAACTCTCCTGAATAACGGGTTCTCCCAATTCACATTAACCCATCCACTGCTGATGTGGTCTCACCTCCATCGATTCATAATAATGAAAAATCTCAAATTTTGAATCGTTGTGATAATAATAGAATGAGAAATTATATATTATTTAGATTTGGGTGAATACCAAATAAGAAATATGAAAAGTAAAAAAATCAATGGAGAAAACACACAAACAAAAATATCATGGAAAAAACCTTGTATATTTTTGATCCAAACAATATCAATTCACATAAGAGTGATAAATTACACAAAAACCATATCCATATATATAAATCCATTTATACCACACAAATATCAACCCATCCTACCAGAATAATTGATCTGCATGCTAATCTATTTTGGGATTTCTCATTGTTCGTCAAAATAATCCATAAAAAGACAGTATGAATAAAAATAATATGTCCTCAATAGATTTTTGATCCCTAGATGATAGTTATTGGTTGTTTTTTCATTAGTATTTGGGATATCTATAAATAATGTTGTTTGTAAATATCTTAACTGAAATTCCATCGTCCCTTTCCAAGAGGATTCTCCAGATCTCGAAATCTAGGCCCCCAGTGGATTCCAAGATATTGATCCTATCCCAGTATCTATTCCAAAGGGTTTATTTTAAATAAAATTGTTTGTACATAATTTTTTTGACAAAATAAAAATAAAATTAATTATATTGAATATATTTTAATCATTTTAAATTCCCATGACTACTTTCCAATGTTGACTCACGTCGACCCTTGTCTGGTCGGACCTAGTGTATAATTTTTTTAATGCAACAATTTCCTCAATTTTTTCCCACATCCACCCATTTAGATGTTATTATGGTATTTAAAGAAAACCATGAGTTCGTGCTATTTAATATTTTAATATTTTCCCAAAAAAAATCTGAGCACACATGGCCTCATAATCGTATGCCATCGTAGATACTGGTCTAGAATTTAGCCCACATAATATTTAAAAATAATACATAGAAAATAATTGATATCAAACACTCCCAACCAAAGGTCTTTACATCCATTATAATCCAAAACAAATGCTACATTGTAATGAAATGGGTACCGAGATTGAATTTGAGCCTCACACTCCAATGTTCTCTCTTGATGATTCAAGTGATTCCATTGGACACATGCCATGGAATCGATCACCCATGAATGATCTGATCCTTTTGATACTTGATCTCTTCTAGGAACTCAATAAATGTTTCCCCATCCACAAATTTTGGATCTTCGTAGTCGATGACATGTGATAGGTCATGCAGGTACCTCCTCAGCTAGGAATTATTGAATACAACGTGTACATGTTCTAACATTGAAGTAATTATATGTTGTACTCCACATATCCAACTCTACTCAATATCCAATTATGGATGATAATCATCAATGATAACGTGCTTCCACATTCAAATATTTATAATCCCCATCACAGTGAAACTTGAAGGAACACATAGTCTCCATCATCAAACTACAAAGGCCATCATCACATGTAATCATAAGACTTATCACATATATATGAATCTTTTATCTTCTTTTAGATGATATGATCCCGATCTATAGTAGCTCGCACAAACATTGGGCCCATTACTGGTGACTCTCATCGGGTAATCTCGCAATTTGGTGACCTACATGGTCACCCGTAAAATCCATGAATGGTTTCATACAAATGTTTTAATAGTAGATATTATTGTATTCATAATCCACCATTGGTAGTCTATACTAATATCAATGGACAAAGTATAGAATCCAATCAAGCAGCATTTCCTATGTAACTGGATTGGTCTAGTCTATCTAGCCATCCATTTGTGGGTGAAATTTTGTTTTCAAGCGTAACCGGTTCTCAAATGTCTCCTGTAATGACTTCCAAAATATGGATTTAAAATAAGATTCATTATATGAATCTATATTCGATTGAACTCCATGTGGTCGAACTATCATCTTCATGTAGAGGAATAAAATGATATCTACTGAACTCTTATATCATATATCTAGGATGTGGTCCGACTAGGAATGTTGGTCAATGATCGCCATCATAGAATTATTTCCCCATAATGTATGTAGTAAACCCATCAATGAGTCTATTGATATCATGTCCCACTTATTTTGGGTATCCTCAAGTGGTATTTATAAACCAATGAAAATAGTCACTAGCCTTCACTTTGTGTCATATAGTACATCGAGAAACAAACTATTCCTCTATATTCGTCATCCCTAGCCAGAAAAAATAACATATAAGGTCATGGTTCATCTTATTCACTGGTAGAAGTAACATAAAATTGGATGTGTCAAAATCCATTTGAACCTTCCACTGTATTATCAAACACCCTATATTACATCCTCTGATAAGATTTATGTGGTGAAAATCATTTAAATTTCCAATCATTGCATTCCATTTGGACATAGAACCACATTGGGTCACATAATGATTATACCCATGGTGTGCATTTCTTACTCGATGTATGATTGTAGGGTTAACAACCGTCGAAAGGAGGTAAGATTCTCCATCCCCATCCACAATGGATAACTATAATGAGGCCATCTACTCTATAAAATAGTTTAGTAAATCTAAAATAGATATCTTACTGAGAGTATCAACCACCACATTCCCCATCATAGGTGTACTGGAAATATGAATCTCATATTAATAGAGGAACTCTACCCATCACCTCTATCTTGTGGTTATATTTTTCTAAAAAGAGATATTCTAGATAGTTCTCTGATCAGAGTATATGAAACTTTTCTCTCTCATCATGTAGTGTCTCCCCATCTGTGACATGAATACTACAACATATAATATAATTATCATGGAATAATTAGTTCTACTCATGTGGTCTCAACTGGTGATACCCATAGAAAAACATTTCTCACCTTCATATCCAGACAGATTCATGCCCAGTTTGTGATGCAGCACAGAACACAACGTACATGAAACCGCCTCCAAAAAACTCATGATCAGAGCGCTCTCCAAACTATACCTCAAATACATATGAACCAACTGGCTCTTCACGATCCACATGAAAGGACATCCATTTTGAGTCCATGTTTTTATATGTGTTGATATCCTAGAGAAATCACGTATGAATTTATAATAAATCATGATAACTCAAGTAAGATAAGTGCAATCATCACAATATTAGGTAGGTATCATGATAAACATGCCTCAACCTTGGTTGTGTCAACATCCACTACATCTGCTGAGAAAACATAACCTAGAAATCATACTATATAAATTTAGAACTCGCACATTGGGAGTTTCCTATAGTGTTTCATCTGTCGAAGTACTTCTAGAACTATACATAAGTGTCTCGTGTGCTCTTCCAGGGATTCCTATTAAATAATTATATCATTGATGAAGACTAACATGATCTGATTTAAATTTGGCAGATGATCCAGTTCTTAAGTCCCATAAACATAGATGAAGTATTCGAAATGCCAAATTTCATCACCAAGTACTCATAGTAACAATAATGAAATATCAAAATTTTTATTTTGTATATCCTCATCCCATGCCCGAAACTGGTTATTGCATGTTCGGCATTCAATATTTTTGAACCAATGTGACCCTCTCAAATAATTTATGATCCCATAAATCCTTAGCATCAGTTACTAGTTATTCATGTTCACCTGGTTCAAGCACCAGTAGTGAATGAACATCCTTGATCTATTTTATTCCTTTTTGGAAAAATAAACTGGTGAATCCCATGGAGAAACATTGTGTCTCATAAATCCCTTCCTCTTCATGTTCTGAAACTATACCCTCACCTCACGAAACTCTACATGAGTTGTATGATATGTGGGTGAGGATATCAATTACATTATTGGGTGTAAATAAATTCAGATGTCTATCTATCTCCGGGGATGAAGAACGTGAACATATTCAGTATGGAAATCCTCATTCTAACCACTATTCTTGGAAACTATAATCTCATAACATCTGATGCACTGGTGGTTAATTGATGAGTAATCAGTAGAAACCTCCTATGTATGAGTCCATCCTATGCATATTGAGTTTACATTTCTATAAAAAAATTAAACCTCATTCCGACACAGCAAAACACAACACACACATAACAAAAAATATTCAATTTGAGTTTTTACAATAGATAAACAATCTATACAAATAATAATGTCATGTGGTCTTGATGTTTCTCCAAGTGATTCCAACTAAAAATATTGCCTCAATGGGTCATGTCATGTTGCCACCATATGTATGTTATTACTAGGTCTCTTCTAGTAGGTGTCTCTAAGCCTATTGGTTGAGTCAATGGTTCAACCAGAATCTTTGGGTGTCCAAAAATATATATGGTGAGAAAGGAATAATCGGAAGCAATTTTTAATATTATGGAATATAAATTAAAAAAGACAAAGATCATATGTCGAATCATTTCTAGAGACCCATAGTCAATACCTTAAAGGCATATAGTTTTCCTACCTATCCTCCAACTCCATGATTCTAGAATGGACATCATGGGGGTGGTGGTGGTAAAATTTCAAAATATTCTACCACCTCCTACAGATCCCCCAGTTCCTCTACCACATTCATCGCCATATTGATCTGCCTACTCCTATTAGTGTATATGCCTCAATAGTCCATTCACTCTCGCCATGTCAGCAACATGATGGGTCAGACAATATCGAGTGATATGTCCCATCTCGTCACCAAAAAATAACCTCTTCTTTCATGGATTACTAGATCCACCCTGTTATTCACGAACTACAAATCATTTATCCTTAGACCTCATACTAAAATGAATATCACATGTAGATCCCATGGAATAACATTTCCCCTTATTTTTGAGGTCTTCAATCCTTATATAATTTTACTGACTATCACCTATTTTATCATCTTTACCAAGATGATTTCAACAAAAAAACCCCCATGATTCACAACATATGTCAGAATACCTAGAGGTATAACACTTGAACATATGTATCTAGGAAGACCTCACTCGAAATTCTGAACCTTGAAGTACTGAACTCAAACAATATCTATCCTATACATAGAAAGGTTGGTATACCTTAATGAATAATCACTTATTGTCATACTACCCCAATAGTGATTAAAAATCACATATATAGTCACATATCGGAACGTAATTGTCAATTACTCTTCTCTAATGAGGTTATATAACCCTATAAATGAAATATTATCTTTTTAGTAAGTCTAGATAGCCAAAATACAATAATGACATGGTGAGACTTCTGTAAGGATTACTGCTAGGGCCATCATCTAATTTACTAGTTTTTGGAATATACATAATACTTAGGTTAAAGCCTCTAGATAGTTCTCATCCACCTAAGGGTCTTGATCACCTCACATGGTGTGGGATATCTATCTCCAAAACACCTAATGTAGACTAAGCGTTCACTCCTCATCTACTGGTACTTCAGGTACGACGTGATTCTCAATAGGTGGAAATAGTGATGGGCACCACCTGGTGTTAATATTTGGTGAACTGGTCCTTGTAATAATGTCTCATCAATGATGATGTAATCCTCATGATCTGGCTACTGAATCCAAGCTATTATGTGGTGTAGAGGAATCCTATAGGAAAACATGATGTACCACTATCAATTAATATATAGAGAGAGATGACTCAAGATAGACTTGTAATCCGCAACCCATTCGTATATGATGCATGTACCATTATTTTTCTTACAACAGTGTTATCATCTTCTAATTAGAAAATCATGATTATCAGAGTCTTGGTATAATTATATGTTATCCTCTACAGCAATACTAGAGCCCCATACCTAAAATCCTAACAAGAAACACATGATATTTTTGTCCCAAAACAAATCTCATAGACTCGCTACCCTAATGTAGAGGCAACGAGTATGATTACACTCTTTCATTTCCCAATAATTGGGGCCCTTATGATGACTCCCAAGACTACCTCCAATAGTTCAGGGGTGGTAATTATCAATGAGTATGTATATCAATAACATGAGATCATTTTTTATGTACATTTATGCATACACACATCTACATTCCCAAAAATGTTTAAATGTAAAAAAAACTTGTAAAAAATGCATGAAAACTATTATATCCCACCCCAGAGTAAGATAGGAATGTAATGTAAAGTAAGCTACTCTAGTATATTACCACACCAAAATGATTCTGCAACCATAATTCAAACATGTTTGAAAGGTTCTAGGACTGATGTCATAAAGCCACAAGAACACACGTTAGATAGTCTGGTCAAACAAAGCAACTTCTAGTCTTGGTCACCCTAAGACTCCATCAAATTGTTGATCATATTCACTTGATATAAAATGTGTGGGAATAGTCCATGCAGGGGTGAGTATAGCAATACTACATAGGACTCACCAAAAAAATAATATTATATAATAACAGAAATAAAAATTATCCCAACATAGGAATATTTATACATCCCATATAATATAAATTAATAGATATACCCATTCCAATACATATGTTCTAGAGGTAATTCAAAACCATTACGTACCAATACTAGTAATTCAATGTGAATATTCCATCAACAAATCATCTTGGAGATCAAACATGTGATTCTGATAATGTAGATGAAGTACGTCCAAGAGGTACTACTCATTAGGTATCACCATCTAAATGATAATATGATAGATCATTAAAGAGTTATATGATTTACATATGTGGATAAAATATTGGTATATGGGGTGATAATAACAACTCTATATGGATTATGATGTTGAGTATGGGATTGGTTCCCATGTAGTGTTATTCATGTTGATTCCATTAATTCTACCAATGGTATGAATAATGAATAGTGGATCCTACTTTAGGCCTCTTAGTGGATTCCAACAACTCTATCTAAGAAGTCTTGTTGAATAGATCACATTCCTATGAGTGGGAAATCCTTCCTACCAACCATTCAGGTGAAAAAAATAAAAAAAACTAAGGAAAAATGTCAATGTCATAGGTGAAAATTTATTCTTTCCATGTTGGAAGGGGTACACAATGTGTAGTAGGGTCACATTCCATGTCCCATGAAACATGGTACTTCTTATGTACAATGTCCCATGAAATTAGAACATGTCATGTAGGAAGGGGTGTACATAATGTGTAGAAGGATTCACATGGTAGGTATGTCCATATGGGGTCCACCCATGGTCTCTAGTTGTGAGCCAATACAATGTGTCATCCTATGTATGCCTGACTATGTACTGATCTAGGGGGTAGTCTGTGTATCTGGGTCAAGCCATTCCATGTATGTGAGTACATACTATGTAGGAAACCCATTTACTCTACCCCCTGTTTCTGTATATACCAATGTACAAGACGAGCGGTCTAACGATGACCAAACAATGTGTAGTTGGGACTACACAACATGTGTATAGGGTTTTCATGAAATTCATATTCATCCTCTGTACAACTCAGATAATCTACCGTATCTAATTATTGTGGTTCATTCACCTTGAAACATCAAATATATGGTCTTTTAAACAACATAACACCAAACCAATTGGTTTTGGGCATTCAATCGGATCGTAAATCCAATTTAATACATCCCAATGAAACAATTCTTAAGAACAATTTCTCTCAAATCACACTAATACATCCATTGTCACTATCTTCAATCATCCATAATGCCATCTCTATCTCGGATCTCCAGATTTTGCTCATTAAAAGACAAATATATGGTGCAAAAATCATTTTATCAATATTATTAAAATAACTAAGAACACGTATGAAAAATTGTATACATAGAGGGAGAAAAAGAAAAGTGAATAATATAAAGGAATGAATCACAGTCGTTTTTTATTTTGATATCAATTCCTTCCCATAATAATGATAAATGAATAAAACCCCATTCTATAAAACCAAAGGTCGATAAACCCAAAAATCTTATCCTATTACGGATGAAGGAAACTTCCATTGCATAATTATTTTATGTATTTGTCTATATTCATTATAGGAATCAAGAATAGGAAATATGAATCAAAATAACTGATTCTTGTGGTATTTTGGATCACTTTTTGTTAATATTCGGTCACCTTGTCATCACATTTGGTGAGATCTACTAAGAATGGAATTGGATAATCTTTCATATGATGTTCATTCATCACCATCCAAGAGGATTATGTAGATATGTCTCTCCAAGAACACCAGAGGATTCAAGGGTTATTGGTCAAACCCTAGGGATCTAAAAATTGGTTTATTTTAAATAAACAAATCGAGGTGTCACTCCATATATTAAATATAAATTAAATAAAATTTTATCAATTTATTTTATTAAATGAAAATTCCAATGATATATTTCCACAATTGACCCACACTGCTCAAATTTAGATTACACATTTGATAAAACCACTATTCTGAACATAAAGGAATCCTTTGATTTCTTATTCAGGAACATGTATATAAGTTATTCCACATTATTAGAACTTATGTGCATGTCTGATATATGATATTTTAATATTTTTCAAAAAAATTAATGGGAAGACTGGAACTCAGAATCATATGTTGCCTTAGTTAATTGTCTTGCATTTAATCAATATAATAAATAAAAATTATACAGGGAAAATCAAGACATAACAAATTCCACTTGGGTGGTAGTTTTTCACCTCACATAGTCAATGTGCTTCATTTTTATTAGAAATGTATAATCTATATATCACATTTTGAGTATATTAATTATGTAAGTAGTAAGGATTCCTATAGATCCACTATCCCATATATCTGATAATGATATGAGATTTACATCTATATTTTGGGGAATTATTACAAAATAACATCATACTAAATTGAGATTCATCACTAAATTTATTCATTAAATCGATCATCATACTGAAAGAATAATCTGAACCATAAAAGATATGTTGAGATTCAATTATTTAATTTTGAATGTGGTTGGAATCAACATATTATTCTATATTAGTGTTCATACAAAAATATAAACCACACATGAATTCAGATGGTTCATTATGAATCCATCTATGTTGATAAATGTAGATCTATATCATTATAACATGAAGTTGTAGAAATAATGCTATGATTACCAAAGATAGAATAATAAATCGCAGATGAGGTTATAATAATTCAATAGCATGTTATGAAAATATATGTCAACAATTAAGCATTCCAGGTAACCATATCTGTGACATAGAATTTAATGTTGGTTATATGGTTATACTATGATTTTATCCATGGAATAAGGTTTTGATGTTTGGGAAAAAGTGAAACTATGACCCAGCTATATCAGTCCCATTGAATTTTTTTATTGTATAAAAATGATAACCTATTAGATGAAACACCATCCAAATATATCTCAAGTCAATTTGGTTTTCTATGTATCTCTCCTAAGTATGTATATAACCGACCCTTCACATGTACTAAACCATGATTTCATACCAATGGAGAAGGACCATTATTCCCAGTAATAATGCGAATAAATTATGAATCATACAAATAATGTTCTATGAAACAAGACCACTAACATGGTAAGTATTTTCAAGATAAATCAATTTTTATTGGTAAAAATATTGGATGATGCATTTATTATGAGGTAGAAGTGTTCTCATTTTTTATCAGAATGTAGATTATCAAGGGAGAAATTCACATTATGTGGGGTTGAATGTAACACCATAATAATTCATGAACTTTTTTCTCTTGACAAAAATAATTTTCATATATGTTTTATATTTCATACTTTCCTAAGTTAAACATTCATTCTACTCTATACCAAGTAAATCCTATGATACTTGTAACACATACATAAAGTGTATTACATGAAACACTGTGTTTATAGATTTTTTATTATTATAAATATTTAAATTGGATATTTATAACATGGTCGTTAAACATAGTAATAATATTATTAATAAAATCTTTTAAAATATTAGTTATAATGGTTTTATTTTAATATTACATATTTATAACAATACATAAAATTTTTAGATAGGTCATTATATATTCTAAAATATTATTTCATTAAAATAACTTCTTTGTTTCATTCTATGAAAAAAATAAAAAACATATTGGAAAATTAAATTGATAAAATATAATTCAATTTATTAAATCAAAATTTTTATAATATCGTATTGATTTTTTTTATTTTTCTAAAAAAACAATTTAAATGAATGGTAAATATATCAGAATTATAATTCAAAAATGATAACTCATATTTCTTATTTTTTTCTTCAATTATATATTTATTAAGATTTATAGTTTAATTATATTAATTGAATATAAATTAATATAATTATGTCATTGATACCCAATATACACTAATATTTGATGATAAATGTTCCCAAACATTAAAAACATTGTTTTAATAACCCACTATTTTGACACGTCTGTGGGATTATTTTTCAAATAATTTTTAGCAGTTCCATTAATATAATTTTTATTAATGTGTTCCATATTTAGAAAAAAAATTAATTTATTTTGTATAGTTTTTGAACATATATATTGAACAAGAATTTTAATTAATGTTATTTAAATTAATTACATTGATTAAGATTAACATTAACTTTACAGAGGACTAATCGTCAATCATAAATCCAAAAATGATCTAGAGTACTTAAAATTATATATTATATGTTAATATATCATATTTATCATCTCTTTTATGTATTTAAGAAAATATTTGAGGAACATGACTTGGTAAAATTGTTTGTGGATTTCTCTTTCCAAAAATATGTAAAAATGTCACTCCTCTTCCACTATAAAATGAAACCCACCCCTACCACATATTCAATCCTATAAATCCATTTGGATAAAAAAAAATATGATCAAATATGATACAAAATTGATCTAAACATTCAATAATCCTTCTTTTGGTATAAATCAATCCATGTAAACCATTTGGTACAAACCAAAAATAGGTATCCAAATATTAGGTATTATCAATCCTCAAGATCCATTCTTTTATTTTCATTATCCACCCCCTAAATTATACTCATTAATTAATATCTAATAATATATGTATCAATTATACAAATATAGGTATTTAATTTATTTTTTCGACCAACAATTAAACAAACTTCTATATAATTGGTAACAATCTTATCATTCTTATTTATGGAGAACTACAGACTCATTAAACGATGTTTTTGATTTTTTCTATTCCACATATTATGGTTAGAAATTATGACGGATAAAAGTTTTTATATGATATATATGATATAATTCATATCTATGATTTATAAATTATCATTAATTATAATATAACACATTCCTTTTTTATTTCTATTTTCTGTAAATATGATAACTTCATTTGTGGAAGTGTTCCATACATCCACGTCAATGCAATGAGATATATTCACAATATATGTGTAAATAATTATGGATTTGTTTAGTAAATGTATATGATATATATTAAATAATGGTTCAAATAGATTTAATATATATATATATATATATTATTTACATTATATCATTCAATATGATTATAAAATGGAATCAATGTTCATGAATATGTACGACCTTCGATATATGTTAATGATATATTACATTTCAAATTTATATCACGCATATATTATGAAAAATATATAAATATATATTTAATAAAAATTATATTTGTATAAATTTTTACATTATTTAAATTGTTATATCTGTTCAAGGACAAAAATACAACAAATGCTGTCTTTTGAGTAAATAAAAGTTGATATTAATGTATACCTAATTTCTACATCGATTTGTTAATAAGAATGTGATATAAATCCACATATTGTAATAGATATAAGAATATAGTTAATTTTTAAATATATATTGAAAATATTATTATTATAAACAAGGGTTTAATGAGTACAACGAGTATTAACACATAAGAAAAGGGTATTTCTAGTCTCAAATTTATTTTTGGGAGATTTGTGCCTTATTGACCACTTATTTCTTTTGTTTTGGGAATATCTTGACCATAAATATATTATATGAATTTTATTTTAAAATTTATAGCTATTATCATTTCAATTTTTTATCTATATTTTATTAGGATTATTTTTCAAATGTTAACATGTCGGTAAAGTAGTTTTGATTCAATTTTTAATTTTTGAGACACATTCCATGAATTTATAAAACCATGTTTTGGAATAAAAATTCAAAATTGATATCAGAAATGTATTAATTTTTTTTATAAATATGATATTTTATATTCACTTTCAAGGATTATTTATTTAAATTTTATTTGGTTTGCATCCTTCCTATTAAATATTTCAATGATATTTTAAAATAAAAATTAGTTTAAAACAATTTTATGTTTTAATAAGATTTTTTCAATTAATAAATGTTATTTACATCAAAAATCGTTTTTAAAATATCATACCAACATATTTTCAATCTAAAATGAAATTCATTGGTATTAATAAATACTTTATGTTGTAATGATCCAATGGTTCCTTTCATATTATTTTTCTGAATGGTTTATTTTTTTTGAAGGAATGATTCTTATGAAACAAATTTATTCATCTCACATGTAAAATTTATTTGAAAACAACATTACTTCATGGGGTATATGATTATAAAGCATGATTATTTTCCTGGTAAATGCTATGATGAAATTTTTAGCGAACTTATCTTCATTCAGAGTTGATTATATGAATACATTTTTATGAAACACATTCCACTTAATGGGTTATGATATGATTGTTAATGAAATATGGAGAATATATGTATGATTTTATCATGATATTTGTGGGACCAATATCCCCCTCAAATTAATAAATAAATTATTTATAACTTATTAGATAATTATGTGATTCAAGTCAACGTGCATTATCCAATATAAAAAATTAAGGAATTCTATCTACTATGGGGATTTTGGGAAACCCGATCATCTATGGGAATATGTGAAAACCCATTCATCTAAGGTAATATTGGGAAACATGATACACTAGCTGAAGTTGAGGAAGGCCATTACTTTATAATGAAATCTCTATGGCAGGGGATGGTGGACTATCCTGCCCATTAGTTGTAGTCTCCATGAAGTATTCTATTACGTTTTTGAGGTACGCCTTTACGTACATGGAATGATATTTAATTTCTATATGTATTACATAATTCAATGTATTATTTATTTGTTTTTATTTAATGGATTATTCTATTGATGAAATTACGATTCATGTTTTTTTAACTACACATTTTTATTCCATGAGCCATGTTTATGTTCTTCGATATGAATGGTAAGATCTTTTAATTTCATGATAATGTTCTCTTACCCATATAATCATATTTATGCTTTCATATCTACCTTTTTTTCCATTCTAAACATCTATTTTCACCCATTTTTATTATTCCATTCCCCCTATAATTAAGATATTTATTATGTATAATGATTCTGAGAATGGTTCTAGTCATGACGAACCTATTAAAAGAAAATGTATATCACATATATACTAGTGTTTATGTTTCCTTGTTTTTAAATTCACTACACTAATATATATATTTGGTATAATGGTATTTAAATTTATTACTTATTGTTAAAATTTTAATTAATGATAATATATAAAAATATAGGTTTTTTATTTTTTTTTTTGAATTTATATATTTTTTAGGACATTTTGACTAGTTATTTTTCATTCCTCTTACGTCAATCATGGTTTCCTCATCTCCAGAATCCATATCATGATGTAAATTTAATATATATTTAATATATATATATATTGTAATACATTTTTTTGAGAGGAAATGAAATACATAGTTTATGGAGAGGGTAGGTCATACGAAAGACTGACCGTTGTCTCTATTTTCTTGTTTTATCGAATGAAGGAAAAGTAAATGAAATATATATATATATATTATAATTACAGACTAATTTTTCTGAAATATATGTAAAATGGGTTTATTAAACTCATCCATAATACATTCCGTGAAAATATTCAATAATCACATTGCATTCTAAGGCATTAGTACACCATACACATGAACCACATTATCATTTTGCCACAAAATAGAAATAACGAAGGTAAGGTGAAATAATAATTACATAATCATAAAATAACTTAAATATCTTAAATATAATATATAAATGGTATTAAAATAATTTTTCTCATCATTTAATTTTGGTAATGGAAGATCAATGGCAAGTGTCCACGAGGAAGTAGGCCAGTTCACACACTAATGATAAAAAAATTTAAACTATTTGTTGGAATGCGTTGAATATTAATGTTTTAAAATTATAGTAAAAACTTATTATTATATTAAATATAATATTTTTAATATCAATGATTTATATATAAATAAACTAATGTTGTGGAGGATGAAATAAAATATAATTGAATTTATAAAAGCAATATATATTCTTCAAGTTTATTCCTTAGGATTGTATTATTGTTCCTTTAATTTTGATTTCTACCCATGATATTTCTTCAATAATTAGGGGAGGGAATTTATGTAATTATTTGGGAATGGATTTTTGTTCCAATTTGGATTGATATATTTGAATATGGGAGAGAGCAGGTGACCATTTATAAGTGGGGGAGAGGAAACACATGTAAATTTTTAAAAAATTATAGTTGTACCCACATTATTACCAAACTAAAGGCTTAAATAATGCACCAAATTAAATCTAGAATGGGGTGAGGACTTAATAAGTCTACCCAATGACATTTGGATATGTTTTTAGTTCCATTAATCGATAAGATTATTGTTTGCTCACTTTATAAACACATTTTTCTCTTAATTGTTGTTATGAATTTAAATTGTTTCCACTAATAACTTTTGTAAAAAAATGCTACCATATTTAAAAAAATAAATTATTTTTATTCCAACTTTGGAATCCATTTTTTATTATATGGTGTCGTAATACATTAATATCTAAAACAATGATATATTATTGACGTAAATCATTTTATAAATGGGAATCCATATATGACTTATAAAAGATAATGATGTTTATCATTACAAGAAAATAATATTTAATTATATAATTATCATTAATCCAAACTATATGGAGTATAACTAAATCATCACATTATAAACATGTTAATAACTTTATCATTTATTCACTTAAAAAATTTTATATCTTGATTTAACATAAAATAATATTTAAAACATTCATTCTTACTTATTCATTAAATAAAACACATGTTACTGGACATATTCTAGAAATATAAATTATGATAAATACTATAAATGATATAATAAACCAAATTTTTTAAAAAAGAAATTTATCATTTATGATCTTGTGAGTACAATAAAATTTATTTTTTCATTATCAATAATCTATTTATCTAAGCATTATCATCTCAACAACATAAACATATTATGGGTAAAAAATAATTTGTTTTCCAAGTTGTTCAACATTCCCCAAAATCATATTTCATGGTTATTGGTACATTTAAAATATATTATAAACTTTCTAACAAAAAATTACTCCATTATAATCTATATATATTTCATAATTCTTATAACCATGACCTGAATTATAAAAAATTAAGTTAAATATTTCCTCAACAGAAAATTCAAAACACCATGGATTTGTAAATAAATTTAACAAAGAATTTAATGCATGAAACACTGAGACTCCTCAAACAAACTTTTTCTAATTATAACATAGTTTTTAGAAAAATCATTTCTACCTCTGGGATTTATATTTCGAGGACCAAATGGTTATGATCAGTAGTATAATTTAATTCTTATAAGAACATTTTAATTTTTGGGATAATATTAACTTCACCCATTGAATAGTAATGTACCCTTATGAATAGTTATATGACCATTATGAATATTAATGTCACCAGTGGATGTATAAATACAATTTAGGCACCTTGTAAATGAGTGCGAATATCTAAAAAATTTATTATTATGTGTTAGTCTTTTAAGGTGTAATAAATATTTAATTATAATTTTAAAATTATGAAATTTATTTAAAATAAAATTTCTTTTCATGAAATATATTCCTAAATAAATATTTTTTTATCCTAATCTAGTATTATAAATTTTATGATACACCAGTTCATTTTTTAATTTTTTATAAAATCTGTTTTAAATATGAAACATATATTTTTCAATTAAATAATGATATTATTTTAATAAATAAATATATATATTAAAAAAATTTGGAGCCTATTTTTGAATTCTACATATCAAAACTCATTATTGTCAATTTTTGGGATTTTTATAAAATACCTGAATTTTTTATGAATACTAAAATGTGATAATTTATGTTAAATGCTTAATACATGAATTTTTTAGTCATTTTTTATTTATGAATGATGTACGAGAACTTGGTTTGAAATCACATGCACATATTTATATTTTTTTGGTAAGATTAATAAATTTTTTTTATGTCTTGACCAAAATATATACTAATGAATAAGATATTAAAAAATCACCCCTCTCCCCCACTATAAAAAACCCTCCCTCACCCCCTCATTTCATCACTCCTCAATGCCTTGACGCTTCTCAATGTTCTTCCCAAATATTCTTCCCTGATAATTCCCCAGGTCTATGAAGTCATCGTATTTCCAAAAGACCAAAAATCATTCCTATTAGGAGGTTCTCGAGGAGGATATTTCCCAAGGTGAACCCACTTCCTTTATATTTTAGTTTCATTTTAAATTTATTATCTTTTCATATTATATCCCCACCTCATAGGTAAAAATTATCATCACAACTCCAGTATCATACATATATTGTAATTATATGATGTTAATTCAATATGCCTTTTCAATATACTATATATATATATATCATTTTAAAAATATAATCATTGTCTGGGAGGTAATGATTTTCAACATTTGTGGACGACGAACCTTATTTCTTCAATTTATTTTGAATGGATGGTAAAGAAAACATTTTTATGGTTTATTCAAACTATAAAATATTTCTTATAACATATTTAATGTTATTAAACCAGTATATATACATAATATAATTTCATATAAAAAACTAGTTTATAATAATCAAACTATCTCCAAAAAAATATAATTGATTTTCACAAATATACTATCTAATAACTCATCATAATACTATATAAAAAAATAAAATATATCAAGATTTAATAATATATATTTCCATTATTGATATATATTTTCAATTCTAGAAAATTATATCTATTTCATGTGACGTTCCATACTCATATACAAACATATTGATCCTAAAAACCATTGAATCATACGCTCCTAATACCAATTAAATAATAATTTATCCTTATATAATTATATTATTTTATGTTTTAATCTTCTATATATGTGTACCAATATTAATTCTTCATTATTTTTTCGGCAGTTAAATGTTTTATAAATGTCATTCTAAATTCTTCTCGTTATTCAAACCCGATTAAAGGGAACTTCTGAAATTCCTACCAATTTTATTGTTCATTTTATATTATAAGTTAATCCACCATTATATTTATAAAACCATTAATTATATAATGGAAAACATACCTTGAGAAATTTCTTTTTTTATTTATTTTTCTAAATTAACTATTCTTTTCAATGTAAAAGTGTGTTTCTCTCAAAAAATCCTCGATGATTTTTTAGAGTGTTTTATATAATTCAAAACCACCATTAATATTTATGTATTATTAAGGATAATATCATATTTTTATCATATAACATATTGTATGAAATTTTTCATGATCAGTTTTACTATGGATACAATATCTTCATGGTAGTCGCCATATTATTCAGAAGGATTAGTGTTTTTGTGAACAAATTAGGAAATATTATTTCGAATGATCATGTTTTTTATGTTTACCCAATTTAATATGAGGAAATAAATAGATATATCAATATATATTTTTTGGAATCTATAGCACCTCGATGTATCAATATGTCACATTATTAAAAAAATTGGTTTTTGGACAAGGCCTTACCGTAGTATTTTCAACTGACTTGGCTGAGGCCCAAACAAACTATTTTAGATATAAATCATCATGAATTACCTCATTATGTTTTTAGTAACTATTAAACATTGTTATTATTGTCACACCGCTAGATTTTTATTAGATAAATTTTATTTTTTGATTTTGTATTATTTGTGCTACATGAAGATAATCATGCACTATAATAAAACATCATCTTTTCTTGCGTTATACGCAACAGTATGCTTGGGTTTTGTTATTAAAAATTTCATATTATATTGATAGAATTCACTTTAAAAAATACATATTATTAGTGACCAACTGAATATATAACCTAGTAATTATAATTATGGGTAAGAATAATATTATCATTCTTCTTAAAAACTATTTATATGAAAATAATTCAGTCAAAAAAAATTCACACTTGATGTATTTTATTAATGAAAAATATATTTACGATATTTAATATAATTATTCATATTTAACATAAATGTTTTCTATACATTTTGTAACAAAAAATTCGATTTTTTTGGTGAAAGATGATTTTTTAAAATATACATTTTTTACGGTGAACATATATTATATCTACATTTTGAAAATTTTTAAAAATAATATATTAAAAATAAACTTCTTATTTTAATGAGATATATAAAAATTTTCATTTGTTTAATTATTTTTATTTTTTGGAATAAGTTCCATTTTTTGATTAATAATGAAATTAATGATTTTTATTTAATTCTATATTTTTGTTGAAAATCATTACATAGTAAAATTATATTTCGGATATGTTTTAAAATTTAAATAATTTATTTTTATTAAATTATTTTTTTGAAAAATATTTTATACATGAATTTATTATAAAAACATTTTCCATTTAAAAAGGGCCAATTTTCCAAAAAAACTAATTTTCCTGACATTATATTTTTTTAATTATAAATTTAAATTTAAAAGTATTTTTTTTTTTGAATTTTGAAAAATATATTTTATATTTTGATTCAAGAGGTCCAAATTTAGTAAGTAGTTTCCTTTTATTTTTGACCAATTTGAATAGTAACCATGGTAATTTTTTTTACTATGATAAATGGTAAATTAAGTAATTTAGGTTCAAAGTAAAATTATAATGACTATAAAATGAGAAAAATAAATGAAATAATTTTATTTGAGTAATTTAATTTGATACTTGAAACTTAGGGAAAGAAACTATGTCATTTAATGCACACTTGTCCATGAGCATTAATTCAATTATATTTAAATCAAAGAAAGAGACTAAGTGTCAATTTCTATCTCTTTAATATCTAGTATGAGTCCATATATTAAACAATGGATGGTATCAATGAATATAAATGGTAAATTATAAATTAATAAACATATTTCCATAATAAATTAATTTTAGATGTTTTATGGCCATTTGGGAGATATTATGGTATTTGTCAAATTTTATTTAATCAAAACACAAAAGATGTCACATTAATGATTTAAATAATATATCATTTTTTAAAAATGGTTATAATTCAGATAA
The DNA here is from genome assembly GCA_963277665.1 of Viscum album. Taxonomy (NCBI): domain Eukaryota; kingdom Viridiplantae; phylum Streptophyta; class Magnoliopsida; order Santalales; family Viscaceae; genus Viscum; species Viscum album. Next base: position 374,586,096 of record OY728134.1, read on the forward strand.
ATATGATTATATATAATCATTTAAATTTTAAAAAATTTCTCTATATCATAGAAATTTATTTTTAATTGTATGAAATGAAATAATTACCTTGAAGGATTATATATTGAGTGTGGACAAATTATTTAATTGATGAAAAATAAATAAACTAATTTTTATGAAAAATAATAATAACCGTTTAAACACACAAAAACAATCCCATGTCTTATGACAAGAGTATCCCTCAACTATAATCATCTAAGGGTTTATTTATGGACCATTTGGAGCTTCATTGTAGAGATTATGATACTTGTATTGTTTTATTTACCAAGATTTAAAACATGTCAAATTCTTGTTCTAATAAGTATATCATTATTAATTATAGATTATCAAGATTATATATTAAACTAAAAGAATAATACTAAAATCAAGTATTATTATATTCATAATAGTATTTTATTTTATAATTTTTCAAAAAAATATCTATATTTAAAAATTACACAGAAATGATGTAGGAATTGTTTTATTAATGGAAATATCAAATTTATGTTATTTCAAATATTAAAATAAATATAACTTGTGATATTTAATTATGGGGATCTGTGTGTGTCCTATGTCACATTAAGGTTCTTTTACGTTCCCTCAAATCCAACTAGTCAGTCTTTGCAACCACTAAATCTTCTCCAAGAGATTGACTATCACATCTGGCCTTTTATTTAAAGTGGAAGGCCATTGGTTTTTCATACATACAAAATGGTAGCCCCATCACATTCAAGTCAAGGGAACGAAGAAAGGAAGCGGTATCTATATCTGAACCGACCTCTCTTCCATAAACAACAAGAATAAGGACCGGAACTATCTCGACAAAGGAAAGAGGATAAGCAAATATGGGCTATGCCTGATCTTTATATATGAGTTATCACAGTAGAGATTGCCCGATAGTCATGTCGAGCGACAGAAGGGATTCAGAAGACTAAAGATAAGAATAGTCTTGTTAAGATTAATGCCGCTTGAATGAGTTTAAGAGGTGACATAGTTAAATCAATCTATTCCTTTTCAGGTACAAGGCCATCAATTATTTTTGTCAAACTAGCTCCCTAGCTTCCAATATTCCCACTCGGGCGGGATCAGTTTGAGCATGATGAATCACTTCATTCCGACCTCTTTCCAATAAAATTTCCGCCCTCATATGAGAATAGAGGATGAAGAATAACGAATATAATCATTTCCGGTTGACCATAAAAAAGATACTTTCAAGAAAGGAAGAGCACGACTGAAGTGGCTATACATACAAATCTATTTACGGATCTATATGATCCAATTATAGAAGTTCCAAAATAGGTGGCGTGTATACCACCATAATGAAACTTCCTTTTCTTTTGGATAGAATTTATGTTGGCTTCGTCGGGGTGCTCGCGTAGACCAATATTAATAGAGTACTAAAGCCGTTGGAATCGAAAAAGTTCCATGGTTGCATAAAAGATGTCAATGTCAACGTAGTGCTTTACTAGTAAGGGCACCCTTAATAATAGGGGCACTCCTTCACTTTATATATTTTGGCCCCGCCCTATAAATTAAAGCCAGCTTGCCTGCCCGTAAGGCCGATCTATTAGGGCAGGTAAATTCCATCTCTATCTCCCTCTGCCCGAGAAAAAGTACGAAAATAAAGTACAACTCAGTTATATCTATGAGGTAAGGATACCTGATTAAACTCTAAATGAGTAATGTGTATGTCAAGGGACAACTAGCGGTATCCGGAATATTCAAAAAGAGAAGACCCACTCGAAGAGGGGAATCCTTTCTATTGATCGGGCCGAAGGAGATAGGGGATATTTCCTTATTCCGGGTTGGGGAAAAGGAAGTCACGTGCTACTTATTACAATAGGAGAACCCAGGTAATGAGATACTTTTAGGGAATGAGTGATTGATCCACCCGAGAACACTATAAGGTGGGTCTACTAGTCCATGAGGGGGATCTCAGAACTCATTTCTCGAAAAGAAATTAGCTAGATAGGGGATAAATATCTTATGGAGCGGAAGCATTGGATATAAGAGACTCCTACCATACCTCCAAACTAAAGGCGGATTGTTCTTATCTTATTGAATAGGAAGACAGATGTATAAGAATAGGGATGCCTATCCTATTCTATGCCCATGAAGACCCATGAAAATACTATGTATGATAAGGAACTTATGCAGTAAATAACGCAACTCGTCCATGATTTTAAATATATCATCCTTCTGCTTCCGGTATAGAGCAGATATAAGTCAGAGCGGGAGGACCTGACAACAATTCAATGACATGGTCATGTGGTGGCATTAGGTAGATCACTGAATACAAATGAATATTTTTGGACTATCAGTCCTTATACACCAGTTCAGGTTAAGTGATTTCTTCCCTTGTTACGTCGACTGTTCCAGTGAGAGCTTTCCCTTTTTCAATAAAGTCAAAAATCCCAATTGGAGTCTTAAGCTAAAGGTAAGCTTCTTCAATTGAAATCCCATCTAATCTAGTTGTAGTGCTAACTCCTATTTCTATAGAATTGAAATAAAGAGTTGTATTTTCATCTCATAGAGTTTCATAGCCAGTTTTTTGACTTTCTAATAAGCTATCAAGCTAATGATCTTACAGTCTTAATATATTGTTCTTGGTAGAACTATTCTCTTAGTGTAGAACACTGAGGCTCTTGGTCTAATCTTTCCCTTTGTAGTGCTTCCACAAGCCCTATCATATCTTATTTCATGCATTCTCCCTTCCCTATGGAAGAATGTTTGGCACCTGTGTTTTAATGGAAGATGGAATTGGATATCATCTTTCTGCGAGCCATTTCTAGTACTATCTGTGCCATGTCAAAAAATGAAAGATTACTTTTCTTTTCATTCGCCTTAAATTACTAATTCTTTCGAGAGATTAAAATCGAGGTAGTTTGAAAGCCATCCAATTGGAGTGCTATCATTTATACTCTTAATAAATTATAATCCATATTGATTTCATAATTCTTATAAACTTGACATGAATTATAAAAAAATTAAAAGAAATAAGTCTTCAACAAAACTGCAAAACACCATGTATTTGAAAATAAATGTAACAAATAATTTAATGTATGAAACATAGAGTCTCATCAACAAAACAATTTCTAATTATAACCTAGTTTTTAGAAAAATAATTTCTACCTCTGGGATTTAAATTTTAAAGACCAAATGGTTGTGATCAGTAGTATAATTTGAGTCTAATAAGATCAACTTAAATTTTTGGATAATAGTAACCTGACCCATTGAATAGTAATGTACCCTTATGAATAGTTATATGAATATTATGAATAAAACTGTCACCACTGGATGTATAAATAAAATTTATACACCGTGAAAATGAGTCTGAATATCTAAAAAATTAATTATTATGTGTTAGTATTTTTAGGTGTAATAAATATTAAATTACAATTTTAAAATTTTGAAATATATTTAAAATTAAAATTTATTTTCATGAAATATATTTCTAAATAAATATTTTTTTATCCAAGTCTAGTTGTATAAATTTTATGATACCCCGGTTAATTTTTTAATGTATTATAAAATTGGTTTTAAATTTAAAATCTATATTTTTCAAGTAAATAATGATATTATTTTAATAAATAAATAAAAATTTTATAAAAAATATTCTCTAAAATGGATTATATTTTTTAATTCTACATATAATAAAAATTATTTTCAATTTTTTGGATTTTTATAAAATACATGAATCTTTTATGAATACTAAAATGCGATAAATTACTATAAATGTTTAATACATGAATTGTTTAGTCATTTTTTATGTAATAATGATGTACGAGTTCATGGTTTGATATCACATGCACATATTTATATTTTTTGGTAAGATTAATAAACTTTTTTTATTTCTTTAACAAAATATATAATAATGAATAAGATATTAAAAAATCAACCCTCTCCCCCACAATAAAAAATCCCCCCTCATTCCCTCATCTCATCACTCTTCAATGCCTTGACACTTCTCAATATTCTTCTCAAATATTCTTCCCTGATAATTCCCCATGTTTATGAGGTATGTTATTTCCAACAAACCAAAAATAATTCTTGTTATGAGGTTCTCGAGGAGGATATTTCCCGAGTGGAATCCACTTCCATTATATTTTAATTTCATTTTCAATTCATTTTCGTTTCATATAATATCCCCACCTAATAGGAAAAAATTATCATCATAACTCCAATATAATATATATATTGGAATTATATGATTTTAAATCAATATACCTCTTCAATAAACTATATATATATATATCTCTCGTTTTCAAAATAGAATCATTGTTTGGGAGGTTCTGATTTTCAACATTTGTGGAAAACGAACCATATGTCTTCAATTTATTTTGAAAGGATGGTCAAAAAAACATTTTAAGAGGTTATTAAAACTATAATATATTTCTTATAACATATTTAATGTTCTGAAACTAGTATATATACATAATAAAATTTCATATGAAAAAAAATAGTTTATAATAATCGAAATATCTCTTAAATTATATAAACGATTTTCACAAATGTACTATCTAATAACTCATCCTAATATCATATAACAAAATAAAACATATCAATATTTAATAATATATATTTCCATTAGTAATATATATATTCAATTATGGAATATTATATACATTTCATATGAAGTACCATACTCATATACAAGCATACCGATCCTAAAAACCATGGAATCATACGCTCCTATGTGATAAAATTGTATCTTGTAACTCATAAACAAAATACATAAATGTACTTGAATAATATTAAAAGACATCAAAAATATATATTGGAGGGTCTGAATAAAATAACTAATATATTTATTTTGATTATCCCAGACAAACATTTCATGTGCAGAACACATTTAGGCATAAGATAAGGGTTTCCTACAAGAACATGCACTTTCTATCAGGTTACTTTTTGTATCTATTAATACCAATTAAATTATAATTTATCCTTATATAATTCAAATAATTTATGTTTTAATATTTTATATATGTGTACCAATAATAATTCATCTATATTTTTTGGGCTGTTAAATGTTTTATAAATATCATTCTCAATTCTTCCTGATATTCAATCCCGATTTAATGGAACTTCTGAAATTCATACCTATTTTAATGTGCATTTTATATTATATGTTAATCCACCATTATATTTATAAAACCATTAATTATATAATGGAAAAAATACATTTCTACATTTCTTTTTTTTATTAATTTATTTTTCCAAATTAATTATTCTTTTCAAAGTAAAAGTGTGTTTCTCTCAAAAAATCCTCAATGATTTTTTAGATTGTTTTTTATAATTCAAAAACAATATTATAATTTATTTATTATTATGTTTAATATCATATTTTTATCATATAACATAATTTATGAAATTTTTCTTGATTTGTGTTACTATGGATGTACTTTCTTCATGTTAGTCGCCAAATTATTCAGAAGGGTTAGTGATTATGTGAACAAATTGGGGAATATTATTTCATATGATCATGTTTTGTATGTTTACCCTATTTAATATGAGGAAATAACTAGATATATCCATATATTGTTTCTACACTATAGAACCTATATGTATCAATATGTATCAGGAGTATAAATATTGGTTTTTGGCCAAGGCCTTACCGTAGTATTTTCAGATGTCTTGGATGAGGCCCAGAAAAACTGTTTTAGAAATACATCATCAAGAATTACCTCATTATGATATGAGAAACTGTTAAACCATGTTATTATTATAACACAACTAGATTTTTATTAGATCTATGTTCTTTTTTTATGTTATATGATTTATTTTACATAAAGATAATCATGCACTATATGCAACATCATTTTTTCTTACGGTATATGAAACAATATACTTGGGTTGTGTTATTAAAAAAATTCTTATTATATTTATAGAAATCACTTTATAAAATATATAGTATTAGGGACCAACTAAATATATAACCTAGTAATTATAATGGTGGTTTAGAATAATATTATCATTCTTATTAAAATTTATTTATATGAAAATAATTGAGTCTAAAATAATAAATTCAATCTTGAGGGATTTTATTAATGACAAATATATTTAATAAATTTAATATAATATTTAAATTTTAACTTAAATGTTTTGTAGACATTATGTAAAAAAATATTCAATTTTTATTGGTGAAGATGTTTAAAAAAAATACATTTTTCACGGTGAACCCACTTTAAGCCTACATTTCGATATTTTTTAAAATTAATATCTTAATAATAAACTTTTTATTTTTTTGAGATATATAAAAATGTTCGTTTTTCAATTTATGGTATTTTTTGGATAAGTTCCATTTTTTGATTAATACTGGAAATAATGATTTTTATTGAATACTTTATTTTATTTGAAAATCATTACATAGTAAAATTAATTTTCGGATAAGTTTTAGGTTTTAAATATTTTATTTTTTTTAATTATGTTTTTTTAAAAGGATTTTATACATGACTTTTTTATAAAAACATTTTCCATTTAAAAAGGAAATATATTCGAATTTTTTTTTGTCATGACATTTTTTTAGTATTATTTTAAATTTAAATTTGAAAGTAATTTCTTTTGAATTTTGAAAAAAATATTTTATGTTTTGAATCAAGAGGTCCAAATTAAGAAATATTTCCCTTTAATTTTTGACCAATATGAATAGTAACCATGTTAAATTTTGATACAATGATATATGGAAAATTCAGTAATTTAGGTTCAAAATAAAATTTTAATGACTATAAAATGAGAAAAAAAAGTGAAATAATTTAATTTGAGTAATTTAATACAGCACATGAAACAGAGGTAATGAAACAATGCCATTTAATACACACTTTTCCATGAACATTACTTTAATTATATTTAAATCAAAGAATGAGACAAAGTGTCATTTTCTTTCTCTTTGATATCTAGTATGATTCGATATATGAAACAATGGATGGTATTAATTATTATTAATGTTAAATTTAAAATTAATAAACAATGTTTCATTATAAATTTATTTTATACATTTTAAGGCCATTTGGGAGATAAAATGGTATTCGTGATATTTTATTTCTTCAAAACATAAAGATGTCACATTAATGATTTAAATAATATATCATTTTTTAAAAATGGTTATAATTCAGATAAATATGACTCTATATAATCATTTAAATTATAAATAATTTCTCTATATCATGGAAATTTAATATTAATTTTTTGGAATGAAATAATTACCTTGAAGGATTATATATTGAATGTTGATAAATTTTTTTATTGATGAAAAATAAATAAACTAATTTTTATTAAAAATAATAATAATAACCATTTAAACACACAAAAACATTCCAATTTATTATGGTAAGAGTATTCCTCAACTATAATCATCCAATGGATTATTTATGGGCCATTTGGAGATTTATTGTGGAGATTATGGAACTTATATTATTTTATTTAAAGAGATTTAAAACATGTCAAATTCATTTTTAAAAATTATATCATTATTAATGATGGATTATCAAAAATATATATTAAAATACAATTATAATACTAAAATAACGTATCATTATATTCATAATAGCATTTTATTTTATTTTTTTAAAAAAAATAATTATATTTAATAATAACACAAAAAATAATATAGGAATTATTTTATTAATGGAAATATAAAATATATGTTATTTCAAATATTAAAATAAATATAACATGAGATATTTATTTATTATAATGAATTTTATAGATTAATTAAACCCTATATTTATATAATGAAATAGTTTTCTAAGTATAAAGACTTCTGTTAATATTTGTAAAAATACATGAATTTAATAGTTTTAAAATTGACACTATTGTTGTTTTCACAGAGCAATGTTTTATTAAATTATTTATAAACCATAATAATTTTAAAAATATATAATAATAATTATATTGTCCAAAATTATATTTATTATTTATCTTTGATTTAATTTTCATTGAATATGTAAATATTTCACCATTTTGGTAATGAAAAAATTGTTACCCTAGTTAAAAAAATAGAATATTAAGTGTTAAATTAAAATGATAAGGATTAAATTGACATAAAAACGTTTCTAAAATTAATTTTCTGATGATATTACAACCTTATATTATCTAATATTATAACTATTCCATTTTGGTGGGTTTTTTTGATGTGGACTCATTTTAAAATATATATATATATTTTTGTAGATTGCAAATGTTCTCCTGACCTCTATTATAAAATAGAACATCCTTCCTAATAATTTAAATTCATGATAATCCTTGAAGATCATCCATATTCTTCCAATTTCCATTATCAACATTAATAATCACATTATAGATGTTCTGGTCTTCTACAAAGTCCAAATCTACTACCATTAAGAAGATATCTAGAGGAAGAACATTTAAGAATATTTAATATCCCCTGCAGATTATTTCAGATCATTTATTATTCTACTTCTTCTTAATGTGTTTTATCAATTATACATTATCGAATCAAGTGTAACATGTATAATGAGATGTTATTAATATATTTTAAAAACTGTATTCACCCTTTTATGAACCATATGAAAAATGAAATCACCATATGTGCGTACATGCCTCTTACTGTCTCCATGCTATGGTGTGATATAATTTTCAACACCACATGACTTGGTTTGGATAAATTATGGAGATAATAACTCTATATGATTATTATAACACATTATTTATTATGGAACTATATATATACCTTCTACTTCCATAACATTTCATATTCACTGCAATGGTATCATCTCTCATGCATATGTATGGCCTATTATCTGAACTAGGAGATTTCACTCATTATACATGATATCCATTAAATAATGATTATATAAATCTAAATAATAAATAAATATGATATGAATAATATTAACATAATTATGAAATTATATAAATACGATCTAGGAAGATGAACTAGAACTTATTCATCAAAACATAATTATGAAAATAATGTAATTTCTAAGAAAAAATCAAGAAATAATGAAATATTATTAATGAACAGATGATAATATGATACTATATGATATTATATAAATTAAAATGATTCAGTAATATTTTGATGACATCATCTAAATCATTAATCATGTGTTTTTAATATATAAAAAAGACAATAGTCTAAAGGTCAATGAAAATTACACAATATCATTATTATCAAAGATTGTTTATACATAAGTATTTATTGATGTATATTTATTTTCTGAGAATTTTTTTCCCTTTAGTTATTTTTTAATAAATGATATGAATGGAATATTTTATTTTTTATTTTTATATGATTTTCTTATTTACATAACCAAACAATTACCAGGATAATGTTTTTTATCTTATAACATATGAATACATATTTATACTTTCATAAACCTTATTTATGTGAATATTATTTTACATGAATTTATGTTTCTTTTAAATTAATTTGTTTTCTTTTAAAATTTGGAGTAATTTTTAGAAAGGTTTTTTTTAAGAAGAATGTATATTCTTTCAAGGGTTAATTTCATGTATTTTTTCAAATAAAATTTCCATCTAAGATGACATTCTCTACATAGTGTTATGTTTATATCCCTATTATTATTATGATTTCATTGTTTATAGGAAGTAATGTCATTTTTGAAAATAATTTTATATATCGATTATGAAGGAATGATGTTTAAGAAAATAATTTAATTATTTATGTTATGTTATGATGAATGATTTATATTTTTGTCACACGTTTAAGAATGATTTAATTATGAGGTGGGTGGGACCTATATCTCTATCAAATGAATTGAATAATGATTTTATATCTCATGAGAGAGAAATTCTTACAATGGTTTGTAATTCTATTATACTAATATAGGTTTGAAACGACAAAAATATTTATTCAGTAATACCGGGTTGGAATAATGAGTGAATTCATTTCAGTAATGGAATTTGTGCACTGATGGTTATGTAAATGATCATTGGATAATATGGAAATGTGTTTAATGATATTTTTTTTCCCAAAATTCCATGTTTTATGACAATTATATTTTATAATGATTCATGGTCATTTGTGATTTATGCCTTATTAAGTTCCTTGATTTATTTCATAAATCCATATATTAATATTCATGATTTTTCAGAAAGTTTTTACATTCGTATATTTTATTTGATGTTCTTTATGTTTACCCACACTAAGCATTTGATCTCACCATTTTCATGTTTTCTTTTCCCAAGTATATAAATAATGTTTTTATGTAGTAAATCTTCAGGGTAATATCATTATGTGAGATTTTGAAGATCATTTACCATGTTAGTGGAATATATACAATTTTTCCAATGAAACTAACTAATATATTTGTTGGACTTACATATGTGTTATCTATTAAGCATTATAAAATTGATATATAATGTCAATTTACATAAATCTTGGTTCATTTGAGTTGGAATTAAAGATACGGTTTTTTTATCCCTTGGAATCTATGATACAGAAACCTTAGTGAGATACTTATAAATATTTCGAAGGATAGTTCTAGTAATGTTTCTAAGGGTAACTAAATCTATAGATTATTGTCCCAGAATTATGGTAACTATCATTAGTAACCTAAAATTAAACCATATATGTAAGATATTGATAGTACATCCCCATGATTATGTTTTTTTATCTAGTATTTTTTCACTCCCACAATATTATTTATGGTTTTTAGAAAAAGGTGGTAACCTAAATGAACTATATTAAGGATTAATGAAACATAAAATGAAAATATTTTCCTCCTAAATAGTCAAATTTTTTTGGAGATGGAATGAAGAACATTAACACTATAATGGCACAAAATATAAGTCATTCAATACATTCAAAGTTGAATAGAAGTGAATAAATTTTATTGGGTCCTTCATAATGAAATTTCCAACTTCTTTAGTGTCACTAGTGCAGAAAACATTTTTTACGTCGGTTATTTTTCATTATTTACGTCGGTTTTTAGGCGACGTTAATACGGACGATGTTATAAATAACGTTTTTTACGTCGGTTATTTAAAACCCGATGTAACATCCCTAACATCACGGTGTTTATCACATCAGTTCATTAATAACCCACGTGAAAAATGATGGGGGATGGGGATTTATAACGGCGGTTATTATATAACCGCCGTGATAAACCGCGGGTGGGGGGGGGGGGTTTAGCACATCGGTTATATAATAACCAACGTGATAAATATGCGCGAGGGGGGGGGGGGGGGGGTTATCACGTCGGTTATTTCTAAACTGACGTGATAAAACGCCTGGGATATCGTTTATCACGTCGGTTATGACATAACCGATGTGATTAACCCTTCCCCGGGCCTATTATCACGTCGGTTATCCAATAACCGACGTGGTAAATCGATTCCCAGGCCTTTTAGCACATCGGTTATATTAAGAACCGACGTGATAAAAGGCCTGGGAACAGTTTAGCACGTCGGTTCTCGAAAAAACCGACGTGATAAACCCCTACCGATTTATTTACCACGTCGGTTATAAAATAACCGACGTGAAAGCGATATTTTTTTTATAAAATAATTGCACTGCTCTCACCAAAAAGCAACCAGAAACCAAACAACAAAAATAACCATGCCAGCCCTCCCCCAAGCCCCAACTGAACCCCACCCTCATCTATACCCACCTAACAACCTGGCCAGCCCTCCCCCACCACATTGGAGCCCCACCACAACCCTTGGACACCCCCCACCCCTTGGACAGCCCCCCCCCCCCCCACCCTCATTTACACCCCCACGACCCCTAGTACAGCCTCAAACACCCATTAGACACCCCTCCCATATCCATTGGACACCCCCACCCCTTGGACACCCCCACCCCTTGGACAGCCCCCCCACCCTCATTTACACCCCCAAGACCCCTAGTACAGCCTCAAACACCCATTGGACACCCCCACCCCTTGACAGCCCTCCCAGACCCCTTGGACACATCCCCCCCCCCCCGACCCCTAGACCCCCCCCCCCCCCCCCGAGCCCATGGACAGCCCCAAACACCCCTTGGACACCCCTCCCATATCCCTTGGACACCCCCCACCCCTTGGACACCCCCCCACACCCCTTGGACAGCCCCCCCCCCCCCCCCCCCACCCTCATTTACACCCAACCGGCCCCTTGGACAGAACTCCCAGACACCGTGGACACCACTCCCATATCCCTTGGACACCCCCCACCCCTTGGACACCCCCACCCCTTCGACAGCCCCCCCCCCCCAACCTCATTTACACCCCCCGAACAGTATGACAGCCCCAAACACCCCTTGGACACCCATCCCATATCCCCTGGACACCCCCCACCCCTTGGACACCCCCACCCCTTGGACAGCCCCCCCCCCACCCCCTGGACACCCCCCGACCCCTTGGAACCCCCCCCCCCCCCCCCCCGACCCCTTGGAAACCCCCCCATCCCCTTGGACAGCCCCAAACACCCCTTGGACACCCCTCATATATCCCTTGGACACCCCCCCCCCACCACTTGGACACCCACCCACCCCTTGGACATCCCCCCCCCCCCCACCCTCATTTACACCCAACCGACCCCTTGGACAGCCCCAAACACACCTTAGATACCCCTCCCATATCCCTTGGACACCCCCCACCCCTTGGACACCCCCACCCTCATTTACACCCGCCGACCCCTAGGACAGCCCCAAACACACCTTGGACACCCTTCCCATATCCCTTGGACACCCCCCCAAACACCCACCCACCCCCTTGGAACCTCTCCCCCCATACCAAAATCCAAACCAGAAAAACCATCAACAGTAGACCAAAACAAGAAGTAGAGAAAAATTAAACATTCACATATTTAACATTCAAAACATACACTGTCAACTTCAAAAAAAAACTAAATCCAACCTAAACGACTATGAAATACACAATTACATTGACAATATTCAAAATTACATTTTACATTACAAACAACTAAAAGTCAATCAAACCTATAAAATAATTTGAACACTCCACTTGTAAGTGTTTGATATCTTCAGCAGTAAAGGGTTGAGGGTCATCAAAAAGCTACAAAGGAAAAGGATAGTAGTCAACGTGTATAATGAATAAATCAAATTGAAATATTATGAGAAAGAGGAAATCTTACCAGGTCAAAACTCAGAACTGTCCCAGTTGTTATTATTTCATACATAAATCTTAACATGTAATATCTGCATTCGATGATGCCTTGTTGCTCATGACATTTCTGTTTGAATGAGTGTAAATTCAATATATTATTATTATGTAATAAATCAAAATATACAAATTATAAATGGATATTTACCTTCGCATGTACATATTTGATCTTGAAATTCCTTTTCTTTGCGCTTTTTCGAATGTGGACCCATGCCCTGATAGAAAATAATACGAATGGGGTAAATTTAAAATTCATTATAATATATAAAACTATTGTGAAATTGAAACATAAGTTTCCAATATATTCTTAAAACTTTCTCGCACATCATCATGGAGAGAGCATATCCAATAAAGTGCTTTCTCCCTAGGGAAAAAAACCCCTAACATCCAATGATCCCTGATAAAAGGAAATTTAATGTTAGTGGTTTTTTATGTTAAAAGATAATTAACTCTTTGAGAGGGACGTGTTTCATACCTCTCACAAAAAGGCATCATCCAACACTATGTGATTACATTCTTTTCAAATCTATCAGCAATATAAATCATTCTTTGTTCCTCATCCAATGCACATGCTTCAGGGGAAATCAATTGTGGGTCCACGAATCCATATACATCTGTCAGCTCATTCCTCTCACAAATTTTATACAGATACCTAATACAAAGTAGACATAAGTATACATTTTTAATAAATATAATGCAAGGAAAAGGTGTTAAGACTTACATGATAAAAATTTTCACCACGTTGATGCCCAAATTATCTCCAGTGACAAACTCCATGATATCAGTTTTCATAATCCCCACACTTAGTTCACGTCCATAGACATGAGCTTCCATTGTAAATTCATAATGATCCGCCAAAAAATTTGAATATCTTGACAATTTGTCAAGACTGCTAGTATCTGCATCTGATGTCATAGCTATCTGTCTTTGGTGTTGTCTATACAGTATTTATTTACCTTTGAAGTATTCCTGTAAAAATAAATTGAAAAATATATTAGTTTTCAAATGATAAAACATTAATAAAAATATAAAATAAAAGATATAACATTCATACCTCTATGGTAATGAGTCGAAGAAGTCTGGATGGCCAAAGTAAAAATGACCGATACTATGTCCAACTGTCGTCACCTCATCTGTAGGTAATGGTATCCGTGCTGATCTATCTATAATATCCTATACAGTGACCCTCTGATTCTCTACCTCTAACTGTTGATGATGAACTGTATCTCCTATACAATATACCATCCCATAAGCAACTATATGATGTTGAGGATCATCAACATACAACTCACAATAAGTAGGTAGCTGTGGCGGAGGAGGAGGATCAAAAATGGGGTCTGCAGGCTGAGGTGGGGGAATGGGAGCTACTGGGAGAGGTGGAGTGGGAGCTGCACCCTGAAATTGTCTTTGCAAGTCTGCAAACATAAACTGCACTGATGCTCTAATCTTGTCCTCCATTGTCGCATTAATATTATGGACTTCAACCTCCAAGGATTCTATTTTTTTATAAACTCCATCAACGTTAGAAGTTGAGGAACGTGGCAACACTTTTCTTACCGATACACCTGCCGGATATCCTCTTACACGGCCAGGATGTTCGGGCTTTCCCAATGCCACAGATAAAATATCTTCCCTCCCAGATGGTGTAAATGTCCCCTGTGAACTCTGCTGCTCAAGAGAGTCCTGTAATAATTAATTGAACATTTCTATAATGATTGGAAATATATGACGAAAATAGTAAACTCAAATAAATAAAATAGATATCTTAAAATCCTCTCAACTACGAGTCTCGATTATTCCAAAAGATATTGTCCTTTTTTTGCCCTTTCGAGCTCTTTTCCATTTCTAATGTCTAGATGGAGGGGATGGAGGGGCCACCTCTCCAGAGCTTGAAGACTCAGCTCTTAGTTGTTGAAATTTTTCTGCCATCATTTGTTTTTCCGATAATGCATACCCTCCCCGAGATAAACTATGAGGGTATACATTTTTAGATTGGATCTCTTGATGAGCATTCCTTGTTTGTTGTAAATTAAGAATAAGTAATCATTAACAAAACAATAATAAGATCATTTATATAAGAAAGCTTATATAAGTTTACATTTCCCTTACCAAAAATGATTCTTTTCTTCTAATTTCAAAAAATTGTCTCCATTTGTCTTCATCTATAAAAGGATATATACGACATGGATTCTCACGACTCCTATGACCATAAATGAAATCAGATGAGAGGGTTGATTTGAAATCCCTCCATCTCCTAGCAGCCAACGATAAGCATTTCTTCCTGACTCCTCTAGTGTTAGGAATATCAAATGTCATCTGATAAAAAAGAGGTTAAAAATATTATATATACTAGAAACATTTAAAGAATAGTCAAACAATAGCAAAAGATCTTACCAAAATGGTCTCCCACAGCTGAGAAATTATCGCCTTATCCACACTTCTCCAATCATCATAGAGAATGCTTACTTTTCTCTTAACCTGAGTTGCTACAAAACCCTTAAAATCATTAGCATTTGGACCTCTAGGAGGATCATCATCATCAAACTCCACGACTATCCTCTCCTCCTTCGTACGGGCAAGTGATAATTTTGGTAAACGTGTGCACCCAAGCTTACCAACCTTTGAACTCTTTTTCGTAATAGGAGCATGTGAATGTTCCTCCCCAGATGTATGACCAATATGTTCATCTCCAGAATCATGTGGCTGATCAACTGATTGATCTGTCATTTTCCTTCAAATCAAAAAAACAAACATTAGTTCACAAATATACAAATTCAAATATTGTAATACTACTTAATCTGAAAATAGAAAAGTGTACTAAATTACATAATAGTAAACATTTGTAATATGGTAAGCATGTTAAACAATGATAAACATGGTAAACATAGTCTGTTGTACCCCTCTCTCTTGGATTTTAATGATCACAATCACTCTTATTATGTTCTAACTTGTTTTCAAGTATTTTTGTTGATAGGAAATTGGATTCCAAGGAGTTGGCCCAAGAAAGCTGAAAAGTGGACTCACTGAGTCCACCGGTCAGCCGGTGTGAGCTCACCGGCCAGCCTGAGGACCCAGGCAGTAGACTTGCCCACTGCCTGGTCTCACCGGCTGGCCGGTGGACCAGACAGCCTTGCTTTGTCGGGGCCACCGGCCGGCCGCTGGCTCACCACCGGCCGGCTGCTGGATCACCACCGTCCGGCCGGTAGACCAGACAGCCTTGCTCTGTCTGGACCACCGGACGGCTGCTTGATCTCCACCGGCCAGCCGGTGGACCAGACAGAGAGCCTTCCTCTCTGTCTGGACCACCGGCCGGCCGCTGGCTCATCATCGGCCGGCCGGTGGACCAGACAGAGCTTTGCTCTCTGGACCACCGGTCGACCGGTGATCCACCACCGGTCGGCCGGTGCGCCCAGTACTTCTCCTCATTACGGTTTTTATTGTTTTATCATTTTGGTTTGATACATGTTTTAATAATTAAAAAATTTACAATATCTAACATTATATGAAAAAACTAAATGTAAACAAGAAATAAACATGTGTTACCTGTAATTTTAGGAATGTACAGTTGGATTGTTTTCCCAAAATCCTTCGTCGTGATCGTTCCTTATGGCACAAACTATGTCCTCAACATACTCATCATTATGTTCTGTTAATCTTTCCATGGAAGTAGGGATCTCACATAAATTAGCATCTTCATCAAATTCATCCTCACCAACATATTGTTTTTTCCCTTGTAAAACAACAGCCCACTGCATATCTGATTGATCTACTACATAGAAAATTTTTTTGGCATGTGTTGCCATTATAAAAGAATCAGCTGTGTCTTCTAATCTATTCAGATTAACAAGTTTCATTCCAAATTCATCGTGTCTGACACTGTTGTTACCGATAAACCATTTACAGTTAAAAACAGGAACTTTAATTTTAAAGTAATCAGCCTCCCATATGTCTTCAATCACTCCATAATATGCACTTGATGCCGAAATTGGGTTTATGTCCTTAGCACTCGAAAAATGCATTGCTTCTGCAAACACCAATACACCACTATTCTGAACTGCACTTCTATTGTCCTGAGCTTTCGTATGAAATATATAGCCATTAATGTCATAAGCGGACCATGTTATCACATTTAATGATGGACCACCCACTATCCATTTTAATGTCTCTGATACATCTGATCTACCAAGAAAGGTCTTTTTATACCATGGCAAAAAAGTTTTGTTGTGCTCATTCAAAATCCACATTTCTTTCTTCTTTGGATGACATTGTTTCAACTCATTAATATGCAATGTGATATACGGTTGAACATCAGCTATGTTATTCAAGATGTATGATTCTAACTTCTTCATCTGTTCAGCTGACAGTGATTTGACTTTCAAGCCACGAATCCCCTTTCCCTCATTATTAACCCGTTGATGGCGAGATGGAGGCAAACCTATGTGTTACGCCGTAGCCAAGTAGCTCGTACAAAACTCTGCTACCTCCTCAGAAATATACTTTTCAATAATGGAGGCTTCATGTCGATATGGATTTTTAACATATCCCTTTAATATTTTCATATACCTTTCAAAAGGATACATCCAACGAAGATATACAGGTCCACAAAGCTTTATTTCTCGAACCAGATGAATCATTAAATGCACCATCATATCAAAAAAATTTGGAGGAAAATACATTTCCAAATGACTAAGTATAAAAATTGCATCCTTTTCCAAAATGTTCAAAGCATTCACATCAATCTCCTTGTTACAAATTGAATTGAAAAAATAACACAACCTCATTATAGTCTTTCTGACACGGATGGGCAATATTCCACGCAGTGCAAGTGGTAGAATTTGTTGCATCATGACGTGACAATCATGTGATTTCATACCTATCAACTTCAAGTCTTTCAATGAGACAAAATTTTTTACATTTGAAGAATAACCTTGAGGCACTTTGATATCATGAAGACACTGACAGAAGCTACTTTTCTCCCTCTTCGATAATGTATGACAAGCCGGGGGAAGAAATGTTCATCTTCCTTTAGGAGTGGGAGCTAACTCCAAACGTATTCCCATTGATAGTAGGTCTAACCTTGCATTCAACCCATCTTTTGTCTTTCCTTTAATATCTACCTATGTTCCGATAAAAGAATCACAGATATTCTTCTCCACATGCATGACATCAAAATTATGTTTGACTTCATGATACCTCCAATATGGTAGCTCAAAAAATATTGACATTTTCTTCCAAATATGTCTATCATTACCAGATTTCTGTGTCTTTCCCAATGTCACATCAAGGTTTTTCACCCTCTCAAAATACAAATCTGGGGATAAAGGTTTTGGACAAGTATCAAATTCTTGTGATCCATTGAATGCCTTTTTTAGTCTTCTATAAGGGTGATCCATAGGCAAAAACTTTCGATGACCCATGTACACTGTTTTCCTCCCATGATGCAATTGACAATATGACGTCTGTTGTTCGCAAATTGGACATGCTTTATGCCCTTTAACACTATATCCTGACAAATTTCCATATGCTGGGATGTCATTTATAGTGAATAGAAGCACTGAATGCAGTTGAAAATATTCCATTTTATAAGAATCATACACCCTAATACCATAAGCCCATAACAGTTTCAAATCATCAATCAGCGGTGACAAGTATACATCAATATCATTGCCGGGTTGCTTTGGACCAGAGATCATGATACTCAACATGACATATTTGCGCTTCATACAAACTTCAGGAGAGAGGTTGTAAATTACCAATAAAACAGGCCATGAACTATGTGTGCTACTGAGGGTTTGATATGGATTCATTCCATCTGTGCACAAGCCTAGTCTCAGATTTCTAATTTCATTTCCAAATATAGGGTACTGGGCATCAATTTTCTTCCATTGTGGACAATCAGCTGGATGACGTATTTTTCCATCACATACCCGCTCATCAGCATGCCATCTTAACCTTTTTGCATCATGTGAATTAGCAAATAAACGTTTGAAACGAGGAATTATAGAAAGATACCAAAATACCTTTGAAGGGAGCTTTGTAATCTCTACATCAGCTTGTGATTTTTCTTTCACCTTATACCGTGATGTCCCACATTTAGGACACTCTTTCAGATATTCATATTCCTTCCTATATATAATGCAGTCATTCGGATAGGCATGTATTTTCCTGTATCCCAATCCCATCAGGCATAATATTTTTTTGGCCTTATAATGTGAATCTGGAAGATCGTTATCTTTTGGAAGAATGTCTTTCATCAATTGTAGCAGCTCTGTAAAACTTCTGTCACTCCATCCATGTTTCACCTTCAGGTTAATCAATCTTAACACCGCCGACAAAACCGTAAAATCTGTACAACCAGGATATAATGGTTTTTCGGCATCACCATATAGACGTGAAACTGTCGGTTCTATCTCAATTTTTTCTGCTACAATATCGCGAATCATTTCTTCAATTCCATTGGAGTTACTATCTTGCGATTCATTATCATCAGTGACATTCTGTCCAGTTTCGCCATACCAAATCCAAGGGTTGTAACTCGGATTGAAACCATGACAAATCAGATGATCTTTTATCTCTCTGCTTTTCAACTTCTTCATATTCAGACATTTCAGTCATGGACAGAAAAAAATGTCACTACTTGGAACATTTCTTTTAGTAAATTCCAAAAAGGCATCAACACCTTCATCATATTCATTGCTCATTCGATGTGCCGTAATCCAACATCGACTCATTATTACCTATAACAAATAGCAAAAATATATTTTTTTTTTAGATAAGACAAATATATGTTTATATGAAAAAAATCATAATTTGAATGTAAACAATTTTGAAATATAAAACAAATCGATGTGTATTTAAAAAAATATGCTTGAATATTATTTTTTAAACAAAATATAGTAAGATATAACACCCCCCTGGACACCCCCCGTCCCCTCTGGACAGCCCCCCGCCCCTCCTGGACACCACCCCCCACCCCCTACCCCCTTGGACACCCCCTGGACATCCCCCAACCCTCTGGACAGCCCCCCCACCCACCCGGACAACCCCAAATACACTCTGGAGAGGCCGCCACCCACTTGGACAGCCCCCCACACCCATCCACCCCCTTGGACACCCCCCTGGACACCCCACCGACCCCTCTGGACAGGCCGCCACCCACTAGGACAGCCCCCCACACCCACCCATCCCCTTGGACACCACCCTGGACACCCCCTGACCCCTCTGGACAGCCCCCGACCCCTCTTGAAAGCACCCCCACCCCTCCTGGACACAACCCCCCACCCCCGACCTGCTTGGACACCCCCCTGGACACCCCCCAACCCTCTGGACAGCCCCCCCACCCCTCCTAAACACCAAACCCCACCCCCTACCCCCTTGGACACCCCCCTGGACACCCCCCAACACCCACCCACACCCTTGGACAGCCCCCACACCCACCCACCCCCTTGTAAAGCCCACTGGACACCCCCCAACCCCTCTGGACAGCCCCACACCCCTCCTGGACACCAACCCCCACCCCCTACCCCCTTGGACACCCCCCTGGACATCCCCCAACCCTCTGGGCAGCCCCCCCCCCCCCCCCCACCCACCCGGACAACCCCAAATACCCTCTGGAGAGGCCGCCACCCACTTGGACAGCCCCCCACACCCATCCACCCCCTTGCACACCCCCTGGACACCCCACCGACCCCTCTGGACAGGCCGCCACCCCCTTGGACAGCCCCCCACACCCACCCATCCCCTTGTACACCACCTTGGACACCCCTCGACCCCTCTAGACAGCCCCCGACCCCTCTAGAAAGCACCCCCACCCCTCCTGGACACAACCCCCCACCCCCGACCTGCTTGGACACCCCCCTGGACACCCCCCAACCCTCTGGACAGCCCCCCCACCCCTCCTAAACACCACCCCCACCCCCTACCCCCTGGGACACCCCCCTGGACACCCCCCAACACCCACCCACACCCTTGGATAGCCCCCCACACCCACCCACCCCCTTGTAAACCCCCCTGGACACCCCCCGACCTCTCCGGACAGCCCCCCGCCCCTCCTGGACACCACCCCCCCACCCCCTACCCCCTTGGACACCCCCTGGACATCCCCCAACCCTCTGGACAGCACCCCCACCCACCCGGACAACCCCAAATACCCTCTGGAGAGGCCACCACCCACTTGGACAGCCCCCCACACCCATCCTAGCCCTTGGACACCCCACCGACCCCTCTGGACAGGCCGCCACCCCCTTGTACAGCCCCCCACACCCACCCATCCCCTTGGACACCACCCTGGACACACCCCGACCCCTCTGGACAGCCCCCGACCCCTCTAGAAAGCACCCCCACCCCTCCTGGACACAACCCCCACCCTCGACCTTCTTGGACACCCCCCTGGACACCCCCAACCCTCTGGACAGCCCCCCCACCCCTCCTAAACACCACCCCCACCCCCTACCCCCTTGGACACCCCCCTGGACACCCCCCCAACACCCACCCACACCCTTGGACAACCCCCCACACCCACCCACCCCCTTGTAAACCCCCCTGGACACCCACCGACCCCTCTGGACAGCCCCCACCCCTCCTGGACACCACCCCCCACACCCTACCCCCTTGGACACCCCCCTGGACACCCCCCAACCCTCTTGATAGCCCTCCCACCCCCCTGGAATCACTGGAAATTTACCATAACAAGAAGTTGGGCCATTCAAAGAATGTTTTTAGGTGTGGAGGAAGAACTGAGTTTCAATAGATAGAGAAGGAACTCGACATTAGGTTGTCTATTCCAGGTGTGGATTTGAAGGAGTTAATGTTTGTTCAGTGACCCAAGAGATTGAATTAGAAATTCATATGTTGTGCCATTTTCTCATGATGAGGATGAATAATTGGTGGGGTTTGACTTTTAAATTGAGAGCTTAGGAGACCATCATATTTTCTATAGACCAGTAAAGGATGTTAGCATCGAACATAAGGCTTAAGGGATGCTTTCAGATCCAAATATGTATGTTGATGGATGCAATGGATCTAGTAGAGGTTCTAGAAAGAATGGTGGTTTTATTTGTTTAGGATAAGTAGTGACGAAAAAACTACTTAATTTTTTACTTACTGAAAAGAGTGTATCTAAAATTTTTAACATGCCGAGGAGAAATCTGGCACGTCCTCGTGAAACTTTATTTGCAGGGGGTGAAAATGGTGATGTGATCCCAAATCCATGCACCTATGCCATGGTTGTGTGTGAATAAAGTAGTAACAACTGTAAAAGGGCAACACATCCAAATGGACACGCACCAACCCTCTCGGGGATTTAAAGAAAATGATGAAAAAATAGTGAAATCATAAAATTAGTCAATATTTCAAGTCGAACTAATAGATCTAGGGATGATAAATAAGATTATGGTGCTAAAACGAGTTAAAAGGGTTCGCAATCGAAGAATATTAGCTAGTTTCAACAAAAAAATCACAACACATGTATATATATACTATCCGCGAAAAAAAAATGAACGAGTGGGAGGATTACCTGAGTGATGCGAGTTTAGATGATTTATCCGAGGAGATTAAATATGAGAAATGATGATCGCAAAACGAATCTAAACCAACGAAATGGACGAGCCGATTCGGGTTTACGCACGAGAGAGACGAGTCGCGACTGTCGAAGGTAAACTCGCGAATGACAATCCACGGGTCTGGGTAAATTTTTAAATGAGTTATCACGTCGGTTATTCAATAACCGACGTTATAATTTTTTTAAAAGCATTTATAACGTCGGTTATTCAATAACCGACGTAAAAACCTTCCTCTGATTCTTTTTTTACGTCGGTTATTTTATATCCTACGTTATAAAGGGCTCAAAATCCGCGTTTTTTTACGTCGGTTTTTCCATAACCGACGTCAAAAACATCTGCGGATTCTTTTTTTACATCGGTTATAAAATAACCGACGTAAAAAGGACTTCAAAAACCGCGTTTTTTACGTCGGTTATTCAATAACCGACGTAATAACTCGTACATATGTCGATTTGTTATGTCGATTATTGAATAACCGATGTAACAAACACCCCTCGCTTCTGTTTTTTACGGCGGTTAATGTATAACCGACGTAAAAAACGAAGCCGCGCGATTAATAACGTCGGTTATAAAAATAACCGACGTTAAAGGTGTACTAAGCACAGGTTTTTACATCGGTTATTAAATATCCGACGTAAAAAACCTCGTTTTACATATTATGACATCGGTTTTATATAACCGACGTAAAAAATGGTGACGTAAAAAACATTTTCTGCACTAGTGTGGGTCTTCTGATCCACTTGTTTCTGAATAATGGATCAGTAACATTGATAATATACATTACATTATTTTTTGTTCTGATCCTGAAAATGTATTTACTTTTATTAATTGTTTAGAAGGAAAAAATGACAATGGTGTTCTATAATATATATTACAATTAATCAAGATGGAATTCAATCCATTAAATGGGATACGTTCAAGAACTAATTTTTATATAATTTATTCCATGCATTCTTCAAAAGATGAGTGTTTCCTTATACTCAATTTCTTGAATGAATAAAGGTAGAGACTGTATTAAAGGGACTATATAATTATTTATGTGGGGAAAATAAATCATCAAAATGTTGAGTGCCGATGTAATGAGACATGGGTATCCAATGATGTTTATGGAGAAAATGTTACATAGAATGCACCAACCACACATCAATGCTGCATGTGAAAAGTAATGGGCTATTATGGGGACCAATACCATAATATATGGGTTATAAATAATTATCTACATCAGAAAAATCTTAAGGACCAAGAAAACAAAAAATCACATGGGATCACTATTTCGGATGTTGAGCATAACAATGATGTGGTTGAATTTTTTAGTTTTTATGTAATGGGATTCCATAATAATAATAAAGAATCTATGTTATATTATTTTAGAATATTGAAATATATCTGCATTTCAATATTGTGGTTTTCCATAATTATATGTGACCATTATCCATGAAGAGCAATTGAATTATTTTTTGAAAACACTTGATATGTGTATAATGATAGGATAAGGTGATATTGAGATAGTTGATATAATTAATAACCTCCAGACTGATATTTGTACAACGAGATATTGTGGTTTGATAATATATAAATTCATGGATTTTTTTTATTCTAAAAGATTTTATTTCAAAACAAATTCTTGTTTTCACTAAAGATATATCATCATTCAAGTTAGTAAAATGTTCCAAGAGAAAACATTATTAAGGTATTAAAATGTATTGAATTTGAATATAAAGAAATGCATTATGAGATATTGGAGATAAAATTTAAGAAGATTAGTTCACCTCTATCTAATGTTTCGGCTATTTAGATTTTAGAAGGGTTATATGGTTATAAATTTTTAGAATGTTTTAGATAAAATTCGTATTGTATTTTTTAGAATAATGTATTATCTCTCTATAAGTGGAATTATGAAAATTTTATAACTTGTCCCAGCTTATTTTTGATAATGACCAATGGAATGACTTATTATTCTACTAATTGAATGTATGTTCTTATAACACATTAGGAATAACACATTCAACTTAATTTTGTTGAAATTATATATGAATTGAAAATTATTCAAGGCACATCTAGCAATGTGATTTTACCGAAATCATGTATGTATTTATCTCATGTTATTCATCTTTATGGAATGGATTCAAAATACCAAAAATGTTATCCATGTACCTTCTTAACTGGTGAATTGGATTGTTCCTTAAATCATTATAGACATATGGATTTGTGACTGTTAACATTTTCTTACCAATATTCGTTATCCCTATCCTTTAGAACATGGTATTTATATTCCTCTTTCATATCCATGTTTTCAATCCAAACCCATGTTCTACAATGTGGAAACCAAGTGATGAGTTACATTGAGTAACCGTTCTAGTTTTATGTATTTTTTAAATCAATTTTTTAGTATTATATTTACAATGTTGGTTTTTATTGAATAATGATTGAAGAAATAGTCATTTTATAACACATAATATTTTTTTGGGAGAAATCTATATTAAGGGCGGAGAATATATCACACCCATATTGTTATGATAGTGATTTTATATTTTCAATTTCATTTGTTACACATTACACAAAGATAAGAATGCACTCTACGCAACATCGTATTAGCTTACTGTATACACAATGATATGGATGGTTTGTGTAACACAAAATTTGATGTTCATTATATAAAATTAATTTTAGGTAGTAACTAGTATAAGTGAAAAAATATTATAACCAAGTAATTATAATGATTGGAATAAATTGTATTAACTTTCATATAAAATAATTTTAAATTCAGTTAAAGAGTCTATAAATAATAAATTCTCTATTTATATATTTTATTAATTTAAAAGATACATAATATAAACATTTTTTTGTTTAAAATTTATATTATATGTTTTCTATACAGGATGGAAATTTTTTTTTATATTTTTGGGTTAAATTTTTTTTAAATGTAGTTTTATGGAACAAAATTTTTAAATCTAGTTTTTGATGCCTTATTATATCAATTTTGAAAAAAATAATCATCCTTTTATAATTATATTTATATAAATATACTTTTTTGATTTTTTTTATTTTTTTGATAAATATTATTTGTTGATGAATAATAAAAATACATAATTTGGTTGAAAAAATTATTTACATTTAAAGTCATTATGTAGGAAAATTATGTTTTAGATATGTTTTAAATATTAGATTGTTCAAATTTATCCAATTATGGTTTTTTATAATGATTTTATACATGAATTGGTTACCAAACTAGTCGATCCAAAATAAATGCTTCTATCCATTTATTAAAAAATAAAAACTACAGAAGAGTATTAGATAAGGTCAAACTTGAATAATTTCCCTCATCAAATAAAAACAGGTCTATATATAATAATACTACAAATGATTTATATAATCAGAGTCACTACCAGTATCCCACTCAGATTGAGACTTATCCCAATTAAAAATATTGACGACATCTGAATCCAAATTTCTAGAAAACATAGAAGATAATCTATTAGAAACAATCCTAGGATGTTTAGAAAAATACATGTGTGGTTTCTTCTAAGAGGTAATAGAGGTGAAACACTCAATATCAGTCATATTTTCATTGGAACTTATGATTGAATCCTTGTAAGAGGAATGTCAACCAATTCTAAGAGCACTATTAGGGGTACCACCCTGCCTACATTTATCCTCAGAAACATTCCCCCATTTCTCAAATAATATAGATTTCATAAAAATTATTTGGATTTATTGATTATATTCAACATGTTTTTTTCATCATTCTAGATTGAGATATCAAACTAAGATGGAGAAGGGGTCATCAATCATGATGATCATGTAAGTTGCTTAAATGGGTAAACCACATTAGCCAAATCAACACGAGAATTAGAGGGAACACTATGTTCTCTCTCTGAAGACAAATTCACTATAGTTACTTTACCATAATGAATGGCTGGATTTGAAAATTTTTGGATCTTCATTATTGACTTTTTTGATAAATATTTTTTGGATGACCTCTCATCCCACATTTTTAACAAGAAACATATTTCCGACACAACAACATAGAGTTCCCAACACCCATACATTGATTGCAGAAAATTTATTTTTTTCATATTAAAGATCAATTTGTATGTTATAAGATGGTGAATATATGATTACCTTGTCGATCCGAGTAGACGTAAGGTCAATCAATACAAACACTCTAGAAAAGTGACCAATCCAAACAACCATAGTCTCATTGTCAATGTGAATATGAGTCTCAATTTTGATGTCGATATCAAGAAAAATATTCAGATGCCAAAGGAACCATTTGAGTCCATAGAGAGGATCCTAGACCTGAGAAAAATAATTTTTTCTTGTGAGACATTAAATTCCAATGACCATTCATGTTAATTAATCCATATAGGTTTCAAAAATATAGTCCCAATAATCCATGATCGAATCTTCATGTCATCTAAATGAAAAAAGGCAGCGAATAAACCCTTGACCAAGAGAGACACATTTCAAGTAAGAAAACTCAAAAAAAGCAGTGTTCATACAATCAAATTATCACAATTCCAAGGTTGGTATCCTTTGGGTAGAAAAATGCATGCAATAAATGAATTTTTTATTATTTCAATTTTTTCTACAAATTTTATAGGGTTGGATTTAATGTGATCTTATGAACACTTACGAAGAATTATACAAGGACATGATTCCTTGAGAAAAGCCACATAATAGTCCCCATCCATCTTTGATCCATAAATGGAACCATTCATTGCATCAACAAATGATTTAGATCCTTGAAAATCAACCCCTCGGGGTAGAAGAGGATCCACCCGAGCTTCCTGCAATGGCACATCAGGTGAAACCACTGCAACATTGTTCCAACCAGTCCAATACAATCAGAGTCCCCACAAAATATTCACCACATACATACGTGATTACGAATGGGAAAGAGGGAACTTTCGATCGAACAACATGCAATGATTCATCAATAGGAACTGACATCACTATAATGTTCTAACTGGATGGAGAATTGGTCGACACATCAATAAATCGTTCACCAAAAGTTTCATGAAATACCGATGAAGAGGGAACTGAATCCTCAACAAGATTGGGGGGAAGAAGGAGTTAGATCCCTAGAAAATGTCATATCACCATGACAAAGCATAAACACAAGATGCATGTACTGAAAAATTGAATTTTGAATAATTAATGTCAAATTTGGATTCATGAGGTCAAAATTTATTGAGTAGGTCTATTTTTTTACCAATATGAATAGTAATCATGATAAATGTTTTTACTATTATAATGGGTAGTTAATGTTAATTTAGGTTAAAAATAAAATTATAACAACCATAAATTGAACTAAAAAATTAATAAAAAATTATTTGATGAATTTAATTTGACCCTTAACACATAAGGATTAGAATTATGTCACTAAACTGAAACATTATAATGAAATTTACTTTAATAATATATAAATCAAAGAAAGTCTCAAATATTCATTTTCGTTGTCTTTGATATCTATTATGTGTTCACATATTGAAAAATGAGTGGTATCAACAAATATAATTTTTTATCCTTATTTTACATATTTCTATATTTAAAATATAAATTTTATGTTTCGGTGCCATTTGGAGATATTATGGTATTTATAATATTAAATTTAATGAAAATTTAAAGATGTCACAGTATTGATTTAACTAATAATTTTTTTTAATTAATGTTTTACAGAACATAAATATTATTATAAATACACATTTAAATGGTAAAATAATTATTATTTATCAGTAAAATTTATTTCTAAATTTGAGAAAATAATTAATAGTGGTAATGATTTTTCTATTGATGATACATAATTTATTTAATTTATAATAAATCAATAATATAATTTTTATTAAGATTATAATAACCATTGAAAGACAAATACACTTGATAAAATATTATTTCAGGAGTCTATCATGACTATAATCATTCATGAGTCACGTTATTGTCCATTTTGAGTATTATAAATTAGATTATGAAACTTTTATTATTTTATTTAAAGTTATATTAAACATGTCACATTTATGTTTTAATAGTTATATCATTTTAAATATTGGATTTTATGTGATAAATTGATATAACAAATTTATTTATGAATTAATTTTCATCAAATAGGAAAATATTTAAACTACTTTATATTGAAATATTTGTCACCATAGTTAATATAAAATTGAATAAATAATTTTAAAATTTAATTGATAATGTTTAAATTGACATAAAAACATGTAAAAAAATTATTTTCTGATGATATTACAACCTTATACCATCCCATATTTGGAAATATGAAATTTTGGTGGTTTTGGATGTTGTTTTATTAAATTACAATTTAATATTTTTGGAGATTCCAGAAGTGCCCCTAACCTCAATTATAATTGGGAACATACTCCCTCTCAATTTCAATTCACATTTAGTGTTCATGCTTGTACATCTTCTTCCTATTTTCCTTTTAAAATTCCTTATTCACAATCTATATGTTATTTCCATCTCAAAATACTAACTCTAGTTCCTTTTAGAGGAAAACTAGAGGGAGCTAATCGAAGAAGAGTTAATCTCCTCTATCGATTCCTTCAAATTATATCTTATTATACTTCATATTAATGAGTTTAAACCATAATAAATTAATTAATCTAATATTACATGTATACTAATATGTCATTAATATTATAGAAAAACTATTTTCTGCATTCTATCCATTTTATAATAGAGGAATTCACCAAACGTGTGTACGTACAGCTTACCATATCCACGTTGTGGTATAATTAGGTTTTCAATAAAATGTAACATGGATGGATATAATAATAGAAATAGTAACTATATATGGTTATTGTTTCCGACGCTTTCGCCGGGGCGCGCGCGCATCCGTCCGCGGAGGAGGGGGACGCGCGGCTTCGTTGCCCCGCATTCCCGCTTTCCAAAGGCGGGCGGCATTCGTTCCTTGTTCAGGTACGTCTGCTCCTTGATCGAAACGGGATGATGGGATGTCGGTTCTTCCTCCTGTGGATTCCTCCTCAGAACTCGTCACCTAGTCCGGGTCTCCCTTATAGATTTAATACGTAGTTCGTGAAACTCTTCCCAGTGCCATATTGTCATGGACACCGGTTAATTACGCTGCTTCTGTCGGGACATTCCAAAGGGTCCAGTCAGGGCAGCTACCTTCGGTCAGGGGAGTAATCACGTTCGAGGCATCGGTAGCGTGTCTGGATGCTGGGGTACCTGGCATGTCTGTCTGTTATCCTCGATCACGAGGCTTCTCAAGGGCGTGGAAACCCGAGGCATCCCACATCGAGCGCGGGGGGTTACATGTCATAGACACGTACCTGAGGTTTTCCTCAGCTTCCCGTGTTCAACACAGGGTATGTTTGCAAGATTAACGTCTAGCAAAGACGGTTACGCCAAAGGCGTTCCATCCGAGGTTTTCCTCAGGCATCTCGTGTTTACCACGAGGTAGGTCGCGAATTTAACGTCTCGCGGAGACGGTTGAGAATGGAATGGGACCATCGCAGGGGTGGTGACGACGAAGTTGGGCTTGAGCCTTAAAGGGGCTTCCTACGTATCCCCGTGGCAGGGAATCAAAGTCCGCGTAGTTCGGGATGGTGCCGGTAAACCGACGTGATGGTGGACCTTGGTCCGATGGGCATCGTCAGCGTACCTACATGAGGGTGGACCTTGGTCCGGTGGGGGTTGGGCTTGAACCTCTGGGAGGATTCCTGCGTACCATGCCTTGACATGGATCAAAGTCCTCGCAGTTCAAATGATACAGTTTAACGTCATGCGGGACGGTAATGAACCCTGACGTGAATAAACGACGGGTGGTGGGTGTCGGTGAGCCGACATAAGTGAGGGACCTTGATCCACTATTGTTGGGCTTGAACCTCGTGGAGGCTTCCTACGTACCATGCCTTGACATGGATCAAAGACCTCGTAGTTCAAATGGTGAGTCGCAATGGCTTACCACTGGACCGGGGTGCAGTTTAACGTCGTGCTGAACGGGGGTGAAACCCGACGTGAAAGACGGGTGGGCTTGAACCTCGTGGAGGCTTCCTACGTACCATGCCTTGACATGGATCAAAGACCTCGTAGTTCAAATGGGGAGTTTGTCGGTAAACCGACGTGAAAGCAGACCTTGGTCCACTGATGGTGGGCTTGAACCTCGTGGAGGCTTCCTACGTACCATGCCTTGACACAGATCAAAGTCCTCGTAGTTCGGATGGGGAGTAGACCTTGGTCCACTGATGGTGGGCTTGAACCTCGTGGAGGCTTCCTACGTACCATGCCTTGACACGGATCAAAGTCCTCGTAGTTCGGATGGGGAGTAGACCTTGGTCCACTGATGGTGGGCTTGAACCTCGTGGAGGCTTCCTACGTACCATGCCTTGACACGGATCAAAGTCCTCGTAGTTCGGATGGGGAGTAGACCTTGGTCCACTGATGGTGGGCTTGAACCTCGTGGAGGCTTCCTACGTACCATGCCTTGACACGGATCAAAGTCCTCGTAGTTCGGATGGGGAGTAGACCTTGGTCCACTGATGGTGGGCTTGAACCTCGTGGAGGCTTCCTACGTACCATGCCTTGACACGGATCAAAGTCCTCGTAGTTCGGATGGGGAGTAGACCTTGGTCCACTGTTGGTGGGCTTGAACCTCGTGGAGGCTTCCTACGTACCATGCCTTGACACGGATCAAAGTCCTCGTAGTTCGGATGGGGAGTAGACCTTGGTCCACTGATGGTGGGCTTGAACCTCGTGGAGGCTTCCTACGTACCATGCCTTGACATGGATCAAAGACCTCGTAGTTCAAATGGGGAGTTTGTCGGTAAACCGACGTGAAAGCAGACCTTGGTCCACTGATGGTGGGCTTGAACCTCGTGGAGGCTTCCTACGTACCATGCCTTGACACAGATCAAAGTCCTCGTAGTTCGGATGGGGAGTAGACCTTGGTCCACTGATGGTGGGCTTGAACCTCGTGGAGGCTTCCTACGTACCATGCCTTGACATGGATCAAAGACCTCGTAGTTCAAATGGGGAGTAGACCTTGGTCCACTGATGGTGGGCTTGAACCTCGTGGAGGCTTCCTACGTACCATGCCTTGACACGGATCAAAGTCCTCGTAGTTCGGATGGGGAGTAGACCTTGGTCCACTGATGGTGGGCTTGAACCTCGTGGAGGCTTCCTACGTACCATGCCTTGACATGGATCAAAGACCTCGTAGTTCAAATGGGGAGTAGACCTTGGTCCACTGATGGTGGGCTTGAACCTCGTGGAGGCTTCCTACGTACCATGCCTTGATACGGATCAAAGTCCTCGTAGTTCGGATGGGGAGTAGACCTTGGTCCACTGATGGTGGGCTTGAACCTCGTGGAGGCTTCCTACGTACCATGCCTTGACATGGATCAAAGACCTCGTAGTTCAAATGGGGAGTAGACCTTGGTCCACTGATGGTGGGCTTGAACCTCGTGGAGGCTTCCTACGTACCATGCCTTGACACGGATCAAAGTCCTCGTAGTTCGGATGGGGAGTAGACCTTGGTCCACTGATGGTGGGCTTGAACCTCGTGGAGGCTTCCTACGTACCATGCCTTGACATGGATCAAAGACCTCGTAGTTCAAATGGGGAGTAGACCTTGGTCCACTGATGGTGGGCTTGAACCTCGTGGAGGCTTCCTACGTACCATGCCTTGACATGGATCAAAGACCTCGTAGTTCAAATGGTTTGTCAGGGTCGGTGCTCGCTCTAAGCCCACGTGAGTCATGCTCGGTGTGAGAAACAAGAGGTTGCAAGGACCTGACGATCACGTCGCGAAGGGTGCGTCCGTGAGAAGCGAAATGGGGCTTACGCGTTGAGCGGCCCATGGTGTTGGGGCTTACTCCAGGATGGAGGCCCATGGCGCGGCAAAGCGCGGGGAAGATGGACCTTGGTCCGGCGATGGGAGGTGCCTCGTTCCCTATCACGTCTTCCACTGACCTTGGTAGTGGGGAAGTACCGAGATGCACGGGTGCAATCATCCGTACCAAAGGTTAGGGATTTACGCTCTGAGGCGACCCTTCCCCTGCGAACATACACCACTCCGACAAGGAGGATCTCATTCCATGTGCAGAAGAGTTCCATTCCCGTGGAGACGAGTGGTGTAAAAAATGTTCGACGTGGGGAAACCCTTCGTGAGGGAGACGAGGTTGGGTCACAGTTTAACGTCATGTGTTGAGGACGTGGTGCTTGGCAGTTTAACGTCCTGCAGCTCGGACGAGGTGGGTTCACTCCACACCCCTAGGGCTTACATAACCGGTACCCTCTGGTCCTTGGGGAAGGGAAGGTGTCGGTAAGGCCATGGTAAAAGGGGGTCGCGGGAGGAATCATCGAGGGGTCCACGTTAGCGTGGCTATGCGAAGAAGCAATAGCCGTTAGCGTGCCTATGCGAAGGAGCATTGGGCGAAGCAACGCTACGGGAGGTGTTGTCCATGGGACTTTGAAATCACATCGTGCAAACCTGGAGGGTCGCACGGAAGGAGGAATCGCTAAGCAGAGGAGTGTGCTTTGCGAAGTGGGGTGCCTTGGCCTTAGCATGGGGCATAGGTGGAAGTGGGAGGTGCTTCGCGAAGTGGAACAGTGTTCGCGGAGCACTGCCTCGCGAAGGAGTGGTTCGCGAAGCAGGGTCCTGCCAAGCAAAGTGCTTCGCGATGCATAGTTATCCTGCCTTGGCATAGGGATTACTAGCATGGGTTGGGTGTTTCGCGAAGCACGAGTGCTCCGCGGCTGCCCGGGTTCCCTTGGGAATCCCCTTCCTTGGCGAACGCCCTTGGGCTTCGCGAAGGGCATCCCTCTCGGAAGAGGGGCTCAGAACGAAACAAATCAGAGTCGTCTCGCGAAGTAGAAATACCTCGCGGAGCTCATGATTCCCGGGGCAAAGCTTGCTTCGCGATTCGGGAGAGGAGAAGCCGAAAGGTCGGATTGTCCGTCCCCGGGACTCAGGGGGAGTCGAGCATTTATAGGGAAGGGGCGCCGCGAAGCAGGGCTCGCGCGCCGCCTCTTGAGCTTCGCGGCGCGCTAGCGAACGTCAAACGCGCCCGCGGAGGATCACCGCCTCTGGTGCTTCGCGGCGGCTCGCGAACGTCAAACGCGCTCGCGGAGGATCACCGCCTCTGGTGCTTCGCGGCGGCTCGCGAACGTCAAACGCGCTCGCGGAGGATCCCCACCTCTGGTGCTTCGCGGCGCCGCCAGGGCTGGGGCGCTTCGCGGAGGGGCTTCGCGGCTGTGCTTCGCGGCTGTTCTTCGCGATGCAGCATGCCGGCTGTCTTTTTCGTTCCTTCCTTTCGGGCCATATTTTTGGCGCCAACAAATGCCCCCCCTCAGACTTGGAGCCGCGGAGGGTGAAGGGTCGAAGTCTGAGGGAAGATCGCCAAAACTGTCGGTGGTTCGCGATGCGGCATCGCGAAGGAGGCCCGCGATGCTCGTCGGGGCCGCAGATCCGGACGCGCCGCGATGCTCCGCGCGGGCGAGGCGCGCCGCGATGCTCCGGGGTCGGCGTCTATAAATAGGGGGTCCGCCCTCTTTTGTCTTTACGCGCCTTCCTTGTCTTCTTGCGCTCTCGGTTTCGCGAAGCTCCGCGTCCTCTGCGACAGCTCTCCGCGAATCGAGCTTCGCGGCGAACCGCGAGTCTCTGACTCTGCGTCCGCGCCAAGCGAATCTTTGCGTGCCTGCCTTGGCCGGACTTCGCGGTTTGATCATGCGACCGATCTTCGCAATCCATCTTCGCGACCGAGCTTCGCGACCGAGCTTCGCGATTCATCCGGAAGAATCCTTTTCCGAGGGCCAGAGTTAACATGGCTCATCAAGAAGCTGTGCGGGAAGTGCTTGCAGATGCTGCTCGCCGGGATGAGATGGCCAACCGCCCGGGCTTGGGGGAAATGGTCCGGAACCACTCGGACCACACTTCCTTGACAGATCTGCTGTCGGAAGGCCAGAGGGATTATCCACAGTGCAAAAAACTGCCGTTGTACGGCTTTGGGCTGAGGGATGACGTCTTCATCCCTGAGGCGGGAAGGGATGAACCAGCTTGCTGGTTCAGGAGCACACCATGCCAGCGCCAATGGTTCAGGGCGGCCGATGGCCATGCACAGGAGGATTTGACACCCGTCACCGCCGATTGTCTCTACAATCATGTGAACGACATTGACGGGAGGCCACTGCAACCGGAGACGTCCCCTCCTCTCTACCGCACCATGCTGAAGGCGGCTCTGCAGGATCCGACGAAGGGATGGTCTGATGAGTGGGACCTGCGCCAGGGCGGCAATTTTACCGACGACTGGGCCTGGGCCTACTGGGTAGGCGCCTCATGCGAGGAGTTCGAGGCTGAGCTGAGGAGAGTGGGATTGTACGAGGCGGCATGGGCCTCCCAGTTCCACATTTACCAGCCAAAGCAGCTGATGCCGGAACTGCTGAGTAGATGGTCGTCCAGGACCAACACTTTTCATCTGCATCACGGGGAGGTGGGCATCAGCCTATGGGATGTCCACCAGGTTTCTGGGGTCCCGGTCTTGGGGGCCATGTACGACGAGTTCCTCCCCGTCATCAGTGTGTGGGAAGATGCGGAGCAAATGCCGCGACTGGCGTCAGCGCTGATGGCGTTTGTCCCCGCGGATGACAAGGAAGCAGTGAGGGACGTCCACTTCAGAAGATGGTTCAAATGCTTCCTGAACTTTCCAGAGAATCGAGAGTTCCCTCCAAGGCCTCGGACTTGTCCGAGGGCAGCCCAGCGGGGTAAGGGGCACTCGTATTGGCGGGTTTTGGAGGACAGCCAATGGAAGACTTGGGGCTTCAGCGTCAGCACCGAACAACAGCCAATAGTTAGGCTGGCGGCGTTCATCGCGGCCCTCATATGTGGGTGGATCCTACCAGTGAGAGATACAAGCATGGGGGTACGGCCCAGCTCGTTCATCATGGCGTCGATGCTGGCCATGGGGCAGCGGATCAACCTGGGGATCCCGATGCTCGCCAAGCTATACAGATTGCTGCGACGTATCAGCGAGAGCAAGAAGCCGCTAAGAATATGCGGGCCCTTCCACCTCCTGTATGGGTGGATCGCGGCGCACGTCAGGGGGATTTACGAGTATCCAAACCCCATTTCGCCGCCGGGATCAAACTTTCGCCCTTCCATCCTGAACGCAGCTGGGAGCTTCCCATTTAAACTGGCCGTTCCGATGGTGCTGAATAGGGTGTGGAGGGCGGACGAGTTCAACTTTCATCCCTTTCCACTGCCGACGGGAAGGCTTGCCGATGATGGACGGGGAACGGAAGAGCATCGGGCTTACCTCCTGGCCTTCCGAGGTGGCGTTTTGGTGGCTCGGATAGATCGTGAGCCAATCTGTGAACCGTACACCCCGCATCGTTTCGCGAGGCAGTTCCGGTGCCTCCAGCGGCTGACCCCGCAGGTATACTGGGAGGTGCGTCACGAGGAGCACCCGTGCGTGATGAGGCAGTTGTGGCTCATGTTCACGCGTGAGGATGGGAAGATGCAGATCACACTGCCTCCATCCACCGCCGCCTTCGGCTTGGTGAAGGAGTACGCCATCAGCTGGGAGGCTGCTTATCCCGGGGAGATGCTGAAGCAGCCAACGATCCGGGTTGGTGACGGTGGGCCTCCTTTATCTCGAGGCCGGGGTCGGAGGGCAGCTAGGGCCGCCCGCGGCAGCGGGGCTGCCGTGGCAGAGAGGCCCGCACCGGCTGAAGGTAGGGCAGCAGCGGCGGATCCGGTGGTTCCGGAAGAGCAGGGTCATCCGGAGGGGCGGCCACCGAGGGGATTCCGTCGGGTATCCGCTCAGGCTCCGGGGAAACGGCTGCGTCACGTCGACATGGCAGAAAATGCCATCTTTCCGGAAGCTTGGGACATTTGGGATGTCAACCGGCAATTTCTCAGCCCAACCGAGATGTGGGATCACCTGAATCGCCTCGGGATGAGACTGCCGGGCATAGGCCCAGTTCGGGCTGGATTCATGGCGTCTCCGGCGGAGGCGGAGCAATACTTGAACGAGCTGGAGGATTACGTCCACTCCAGCGGTGTTCCTCGCCCGATGACAGACCGGGTGAGGGTACTGTTGAATCAGACGGTCCCTCCACAGCTATCGGCTGCCGACCTGAGGGAGCGCTTCCCCTTGCCGGAGGAATCAGGGGGCTCTTCTCGGGAGGATGAGGCGGGAGGAGGGAGCCCGTTGGAGGAGGGCGAGGTCGGAGACCGAAGCTCAGAATCCGATGACTCAGCGGAGGCTCTCGAGGTAGCATTCCGAACCTCTCTTCTTACGATCTGTTGTTGAATCCATACGGACTTCTCACCAATGTTTGGGTCGTGCAGGAGGAACTTGTTCGTAGGCCTCGTTCTCGCTCCTCGGCGGGTGACGATGCGGGGCCTTCAGAACCCGCGCCTATGGCTGCGTCCAGTTCTGCACCTGGTGGAACCGGGGGGTTTGAGGTGGCTCCTCCGGACTCTCCGGGCCTTCCAACAGTATACGGGGGGCCTCGTCTTGGAGTCCCATCGGTACCGGTCCGGGAGCAGCGCTCGGAGGTCAATCTTCGTAAGTCTCCTCCACCGGTCTCTTCGTTGCCACACGTGGGCCATGTCGACTAACTTTTATGTCTCTTTCTGTCATACAGTTCTCCGACTGGCGTGGGCTGCTGCGGCGAGGCTGGTTGGGATGTCTGGCGGCGTTCCTCCCAGGGGCATGCCGGTGATGGTGTCGATAGTCCCTTCACCTCCTCAAGCTGCGGCGCACACCATCACTGGTGGGACCACCAGTAGGGCCATACCTGAAGTCATCGAGGTGGACTCTGAGGAAGAGGATCAACCGGTCAGTCCCAGTCCCGCCGTGCCTGCGCCGGCGTCAGGCGTCGTACCAGACTCAACACCAGATGCGGATCCCGCTGAGGAATTTCTGCAGGCATATCCTGCGTACGAGCCTGCCGACCACGCGGATTGGGACGAAACGGCCTCTGACGAGGAAGACAGCAGCATAGTCCGTCGCCGGTCGTGGAAGCTGATCACGCGCTTCATCAGGGACACTCCCCAAGCGCAATGGCTGGCCGAAATGGATAGACTCCGTTCGCGGTTGCGCGAGCTATGTGCCGGGGGAGTGGATGCCCAACGCCCTCACGCGCTCATCCGAGACCTCATGGCTGAGAAGATCCGGGAGCATGATCGTGGGCTGAGCGTGGGATGGCAGCGGAGGAAGGCGACCAACATTAGGAAGCTCCAGGAGGCTGAAGGCGAGGCCCAACAGATGCAGATCCGGGCCAACGATCTTTCAGCCACTCTCAATGCGCAGTCTGAGCTGGTCTCACACTTGAAGGCTCAGCTAGCGGAGGCTGAGGAACATATGGGGCAAACCTCTGGAAGGATGGCTGTCGTCCAGGCCGAGGTGGAAAGGGCCCGGGCCAGGGTTGACGGATTACGCCCCACCGCTGCTGAAGAGGAGCGGGAGTTGAATCAGCGGCAACAGGCTTTAGACGCCGCAAGTCAACGGGTGGCGGAGCTGCAACGCTCTTTTGACGGAGTCAACCCGTCCATGGGGGAAGTCAACCCCCGAGTATTGTAGCGAACCCGAAGAAACTTTTATTAACACTTTTGTGCTTCAACTCTTTCTTTCTCCTTTGTTTTGAGTTCCGTAGTACGCACAATATCCACTGTTGAATTGCCTTGTTACATCCCTGCAATGTTTGCGGGACGTTTGACGACAATTCTCTCAAACCAGTCCAGATTCCCGAAAGATGGGGAAGGCTTGATCGGAGGAGGAATTTCCAGGATAGCCGAACCACTGTCTCTTCGACGTGCTCTTATGCACGGACAGGGCAACGCCAGGGGCGCTGAAATCAGTTCAAACAGATGAAAATGGGGAGTGTGAATCACGATGCCCAAATTCGGAACGCTATGGAGGCGGCGTGACAATAAAGGACAACCGTTAGCCGTGGCGGAGAAACGGTATCCTTACTGCGTTAGCCTGAAACGGGGACAACAAGTGAGCATCGACCGCTGACCATATTCGCAACGCGGGATTTTATCAATTTGTTGTCGATTAATCTTTCGGGACGTTGGCCCAGGACAGTTGGTGGACCATAGGTCAGACATCCTTACTGTTAGGGGGTCCTTCCAGACATGAAAGAAGACGAGGGTCCGAATAAGGGGCACGCAAAGCGTGGAATATGGAGTGATGGTTTGTTCAAACAGAATCCAACACTTCAGTAGTTACACCACCATGGTGGGTGTACGCCAGATGGGCGCATCGGCCTGATCACAGATCATTCTTTCTTCCAGATAGGGCCTCTCTGGCGAGGGCTGGAAATGAGGAGGAATAGGATTTTGCGATTCCTGGGGCTGGACCCTAGGTGAAATGCCTGGGTGTCTCTACGTATCCCATGACGATGGGAATCAAGCCATACGTAGTTCTGAAGGTGC
This sequence comes from Viscum album, assembly GCA_963277665.1. NCBI lineage: Eukaryota > Viridiplantae > Streptophyta > Magnoliopsida > Santalales > Viscaceae > Viscum > Viscum album. The sequence continues at coordinate 374,625,185 of OY728134.1, forward strand.
AGTTTAACGTCATGCAGGACGAGGAGCAGCCTGACTGTGTTGGTACACATCCAGCCAAAACTACTAAGCCCACGTGAGTCGTGCTCGGTGTGGGAAACAAGCAGTAGTGGTGGGAATTTCCCGATGCAGAGAGGGGCAGGTGAGGGTAAAGGGATGCTCGGTGACTACCGGCCCAATGACACTAATATGATCATTCAGCGCATCTAGATGCGCGAAGAGAAAGAGCCGAGTATGGTGGAGTTCCACTTGAACATGAGGGAGTGGAAATGTGTGAATCATGACGCTCGAGATTCGGATCACGATGGTGACGGCGTGGCGATGGAGGAATACTGCTGGCCATATTCGCAACACAGCATCCTATCGCGTTAGCCTGAAATGGGGACAAACAAATGAGGGTCGACCGTTGACCGTATTCGAAACACGGGACCGTGTCACAAATGTTGTCGATTATCCGCAGGGACGTTGGCCCGAAATGATTGTAGGGCCCTTAGGTCCAGCATTCATGGAGAGCCCTTAAGCTTAGTATCCACGTCGTCCGAGGGTCCTTTTGGATGTGGAAGAGGATGAGGATCCAAATAGTGAGCTCACGAAGCTTGGTCATGGGATGAGGGGAATGTCCCTGTGAAAATCCCATGCTTCGGGCTTTTTGTCAAAACACATCTGAATACGTCAACGAAACGTATTAGAGAGAGGGAGCAGATTCCTTTCCCTTGGGGAGATCTTAGTTTATGGTCATAGACTTCGGACCATGGATTGGAAAAAGGGGATCAGGGGACGCATGACATCACAACCTGACGTGAATGAGCTCGAGTCGAGGGACCGAACTCAAGGGTTAGGCTGGACCCGCGGGGAAGTACCCGGGCGCTCCTACGTATCTCATAAGGATGAGAATCAAGCCGTACGTAGTTCTGGAAGGTGGCAGGGTAAGGTACCAGTGCCAGGGGAAAGGGGAAGTGCGGACGTGGCCCTTGCACTAAAAGAAGCGGAATTTGATGTATCTTGTTTGTTCTTCGAGGTGAATGGTTTTTTTTTTGTGAAGCGACAGGCCTAGAACTGTAGGTCGTGATGTCGCCACAAGAATCAAGCCGTGATGGGCGTTGACAAATGGCATGGCGCGTGGCCAGTACCCAACGTGATGTCCTCTACAGCGAGGTCACCATAATGCGGTGCCGTTTTTCGTCGTGCGGCCAGGACGATAATGTCACAGTTTAGGGTCGTATGATAGGACCAAGCATGCATTTTATCGTCACGCAGCGCAGACGTAGCAGAGACGATGCTAGGCGGGAAATGTGCGCAGTGTTTATAAAACACATTTGACAGAGACATGATCCCACATCAAATCGTACGCCATCCGGAGGTGAAACAGGGAGAGAGACTGGCTTCCTGAATGGGTTGTACCCAGAGACAGGGCGTCTGGGCGGTCCTACGTGTCCCATGAGGATGGGAATTTGAACGTAGTCCCGAATGGGTCTTAGTTTATGGTCTTAGAGCTCGGACCAGGGAGTCCCGAAGGACGCCAGATTGCAGCTTTGTCCCCCTAACATGCAAAGGTGCACTGAGGGATAGCGCCAAAAGTGTCGAGATTCCACCTGGACATGATGGGGTGGAAAATGATGTGAATCATGCAACCAACATTCAAGGACTGAAGGGGCTGGCATGACGACAGAGGATTACTGCTGACCATGTTCGCAACACAGCATCCTGTCGCGTTAGCCTGAAATGAGGACTAACAAAACGAGCATCGACCGCTGACCATATTCGCAACGCGGGATTTTATCGATTTGTTGTCCGAAACCCTGGAGGGCGTTGGCCCGTATCGGTAGGAGAGCCCTTGGGCGTAGTTTCCAGGCCGTACTTGGGGGTCCCTCCGGGTGTGAAAGATGATGAAAGTCCGAATAGATGGGAACACGAAGCTTGGCAAGTGGAAGGAACTTGACCAAGTTGAATCTGACACTCTTGGTCCTAGACCAGAGTACTCTTAATACATGGTGAACCACTGCGGGGAGCCAAGGGACTCAACCTTTGAGGGTGATCGAGAGATGGCAGATTCCCAGGGGAAGGGGGGGCATGATGCCCACAACCTCGTATCATACCTACGCACCCCCCGCTGGAGAGGGATGGACCAAGTGGTCTAGGTGACCGGGAAATCAGGATATCTCCCAGAGGTGGGGCTGGACCCGAATCTTGAACATTCAGGTGGTCCTACGTATCCCATTAGGATGGGAATCAAGCCACACGTAGTTCTGAAGGGTGCCTTTTAATGTCATGCAGGACAGGGGACAGGAGGACTGAACCTCAGAATGGGGCGTGCGTAGTGCAGCTATTGCGTACCTGACGTGAACGAGGACGTAGTCCCACACTGCGCCACGCAGTCCCGTGATCAGGGTCCTGAAGGCAGGATTAGAGAGATAAATTCGCTGAACTCAAGCTGGACTCGGGGGCAAGGGGCCTCGAACGTAGTTCCAGATGAGAGTCTTAGTTTATGGTCTTAGAGCTCGGACCGTGGATGGTGACAACTCCCAAGTAAGCACAGAGGTCAACCCAATCCCTAAGCCCACGTGAGATAAACTCGGTGTGGGAAACAAGGGGGGGACCCTCATTGCAACACTTGGGGCATCCATTAAAGGGGAGTCAGCAGAGAGTTCCGAAGGACACCTTTGATGTAGCTTGTTCCTCAAACGTGCAGACGTGCACGGGGGAAAAAAGTACCAAGAGTCCCGAAATTCTACTTGGACACGATGAAGTGATGAAGGGTGTGAATTGTGTACCCGGCATTTGGGCTTAATGGGTTGGCGTGACGACAGAGGAAAACTGTTATCCTTGAAGGAAACACAGCGTCTGTATCGCGTTAGCCTGAGGTGGGAGCAGCAAACGAGCATCGACCGCTGACCATATTCGCAACGCGGGATTTTATCGATTTGTCGTCCGAAACCCCGGGGGGCGTTGGCCCGTATCGGTAGGAGAGCCCTTGGGCTTTTGTATCCAGGCCGTACTTGGGGGTCCCTCCGGGTGTGGAAAATGGTGAAAGCCCTGATGCGGGGATACGCAAAGCCTGGAAATCGGGTGCGGACGTGTCCGAGTAAAGCTTGGCATTCCAGGTAATGAACCAGAGTACTCTTAAGCACATTGGTGAACAGCCGAAAGAGGGATCGACGAAACAGCTCGGTGGTGCGGGAAACATGGCGTGGTCACTACAAGATCCTCGTAGATGAGGACATAATCCCACACCGCACCATATGATCTCTTCATGGAGGAAGGATGGGCCAAGGGGCCAAGATGGGATGAGGATTCCCGAGAGATGGGGCTGGACCCGGATTTTGGACATCCAGGTGGTCCTACGTATCCCATTATGATGGGAATCAAGCCACACGTAGTTCTTGAAGTGCAGTTTAACGTCATGCGGGACTTGGGTGGGGAGTAATATACTCCTGAGCAAGGTGTATAGTATGGCGAAAAACCGACGTGAATGAGGACGTAGTCCTACACCATACCGTACAATCCTATAAGATAGGTCCTGGGCCGCGGCCTAGAAAGGCCGAGGGGCCTGAGGCTGAGCCTCGGTCAGGAGGGCCTGACCGGTTTGTAGTTTAACGTCTTACATGAGGACGGGGGGCCAGGGGCCCAAGGAGGCCAAGGGGCCTGAGGCTGAGCCTCGTAAGGGGAGTTGTACGGCATGGTACATGATCCCGACGTAAATGAGGACGTAGTCCCACACCACACCGTACGCTCCGGGTGAGGAATTGTGGGCTGTGGTCCCGATCACTAGCACCACCTGGGGGAAGTTTATCACCTCAGGATGGGGCAGAATGAATCACTGTTGACCACAGTCGAAACACAGCGTTCCTATGGTGACCCGCATGGGGGCAACAATTGAGGGTCGACCGCTGACTAAATTGGCAACGCGGGACTTGTTTCAATTTGTTGCTTGAGAAACCCTCGGGGGCGTTGGCCCGTATCGGTAGGAGAGCCCTTGGGCTTTGTATCCAGGCCGTTCTTGGGGGGTCCCTCCGGGTGTGAATCCATCCATGAAAGGGGCAAACACCTCCAGGGGGGGACGTGCAGCCGGGTCGAGGCTTGCTCGACATGGGCCGGGGCAAAAAATGTGCGCCCTGCCGTGTCTTAACCCGAGGGGAAGATTTCGGCTTTTGGGCTGGGCCAACAGACGAAATGTCTGGGCGTTCCTACGTATCTCATAAGGATGAGAATCAAGCCATACGTAGTTCTTGAAGGCCATGCAGTTTAGCGTCATGCGGTAAGGACGTGGGAGGGTAGAAGAACGGAGCGGGCGCATGGTGCGACCTTTACAATCTTTGCGTGAGTGGGGTTGCATGAGCGGGGCCAAGAAGGCCGACGCCCTGCTACACAAAGATCCTCCAAGGAGACCATTCCCAGGGGGAATAGTGGAAGAGAGAAGCTTGGGGCTGGGCTCAAGACGAGGCGTCCGAGCGTTCCTACGTATCCCATAAAGATGAGAATCAAGCCGTACGTAGTTCTTGACATGCAGTTTGACGTCATGCGGGACGAGGGGTATCTCGTTCGGGGACGTGTGTGGCATGGTCATGATCTCAACGTGAGAACGTAGTCCCGCACTGTACCGTACAATCCCGTAAGAGGGTAAGTCGGAGAGAAACGAGGGGGGCCTGGGGCCAGACCTCGGTGGAGACGGGGCCAGGGGCCCAAAGAGGCCGAGGGGCCTGAGGCGGAGCCTCGGTCAGGAAGAACTGACTGACTTGCAGTTTAACGTCTTGCAGTGAGGACGGAGATACAGTTTAAGGTCATGCGGGACCAAGTCGCAGTTTAGGGTCATGCGGGACCGTCTCGCAGTTTAGGGTCATGCGGGACCAAGTCGCAGTTTAGGGTCATGCGGGACCGTCTCGCAGTTTAGGGTCATGCGGGACCAAGTCGCAGTTTAGGGTCATGCGGGACCGTCTCGCAGTTTAGGGTCATGCGGGACCATCTCGCAGTTTAGGGTCATGCGGGACCATCTTGTGCCCTAGGCGAAGTATCGCTTGAGGAATCTGGCATTGGTGGGAGGGGTTACACGCTCTCCATCTGTGGTCACCAAGGAGTAAGCTCCATTGGGGTAAACCTTATGGATGATATAGGGCCCTTCCCATTTGGGTTCTAACTTGGGCGGCTTCCTTCCGGGAATCATTGGCGCTCGCAGGGCCAGCACCAGGTCACCCTGTAGAAAAGAGCGGAGAGGAACCTTCTTGTCAAAAGCTCTTGCCATCTTGTCCTGATGCCTTTACAGATTGTGCAGGGCACGAAGCCGGTTCTCGTCCAGTGCTTCTAGCTCAGCTAGACGGATCTCGGCTACCTCATCTGATGTCTGGTGATCATAAAAGGCCGTGCGTAGCGACGGCAGCTGGATCTCGATGGGTAGGACGGCCTCAGCTCCATACACCAGGGAATATGGGGTCACCTGGGTAGAGTTGCGAGTCGTCGTCCGGTAAGCCCAGAAGGCGTTGGGGAGCTTGTCCGGCCAACTTTTCTTGTTCTGACCAACCATCTTCTGCAGAATGTTAGAGAGGGTCTTGTTGAACGCCTCGATCTGTCCATTTGCCTGTGCGTGGTAGCGGGAGGTATGGTTTGACCGGATGTCGTACTTAGCGTACAATTTCTTCAATTCAGCTGCTCGGAAGATGGTGCCGTTGTCAGTGAGGACGGCGTGAGGGACCCCAAACCGGTGGATGATGTTGGAGCTCACAAAGTCAACGACGGAACGGGCCTTGACCTCTTTGAGCGGAACTGCTTCTGCCCACTTGGAGAAGAAATCTGTAGCAGTCAGGATGAACCTACACTGGCGGGCTGTTGCCGGCGGGTACGGTCCCACTACATCGAGTCCCCATACCGCAAATGGCCAAGAGTACTTGGTGGGGTGGATGGGTTCTGGCGGCCGATGCAAGAAGTTGGCGTGCACTTGGCACGCGTGGCATCTCTTGGCGTATCCAATACAATCGTGGATCATGGAGGGCCAGAAGTACCCTAGCCTCCGGATTTGATGGGACAGCTTCGGCCCAGCTTGATGGGCGCCACAGGAACCGGCGTGAACCTCTTGCATAACTTGAGGTATCTCTACTCCTTGGATGCAACGGAGGAGGACACCATCAAAACTCCGTTTATAGAGGGTCTGCTCAAGACTGGGGCCACTCTGGAGGGTAAATTGAAGCGCGCGGCGTCGAATTCGCTCGCGCTCGGCCCGGTTGTCCGGGAGCTGACCATTTTGGAGATACTCGACAAAAGGTGCTCTCCAATCGGGGGTCGTTTCAACCACTGCATCCGACGAACCCGAGACTTCCGATACGGAGGGTCCGGCGGTGAGATGACTTACCCGCAGGCTATCACGGTCCTCTTGGGTGACGGGAGCAATGACTCTCCGGTGGGCCACGTGTATGACCAAATCATCTTGCTCGGGTTCTGCGAGCGATGCGGCTAAGCCAGCTAGGGCGTCCGCTTGGCCGTTCTGCGACCGCGGGACATGGGTAACCTCTGGCCGAGAAGAGAACTGGGCCATCAGGAGGAGGGTGTACTCCAGCAACGGTGCAAGCTCTGGCTTCCTGACGACGTAGTCGCCATTAACCTGTTTGATTACCAGCTCAGAATCTCCTTTCACATGTAGATGGGGTACATGGATCTCGAGGGCCAACTCGAGGCCGGTGATGAGAGCTTGGTACTCTGCCTCGTTGTTCGTACAACCTTCTGACAGCAGGAAGGAGTACGGCAGGACGGCTTGCGTCGGGGTAATGAAAACAATACCCAGACCCACTCTGTTGAGCTTGGGGTCGTTGAGCCTTCTACCGGTGGGGCTCCGGGAGGCGCCGTCGAAATGCATTTGCCAACACGGGACAGCGTGATCGACCGAGAGAATCGTCTCATCGGGGAAATCCAGGTCCAGGGATTGATCCGCGGAGGTTGGATGGGCAGCTAAAAAGTCTGCCAATGCCTGTCCCTTGACGGCCTTCTGAGGCACAAACCTGATGTCAAACTGCTGGAGAATTACTGCCCACCACGCTAGTCGGCCAGTCAGCATGGGGCGGTTCAGGATGTACTTCAGCGGATCCACCCGAGAGATCAATTGCACCTCGTGGTGTTGCAGGTAGTGTCGCAACTTCTGCACGGCGAAGACGAGCGCAAGGCAGCTCTTTTCGATAAGGGAATATCTGACCTCCGTATCGAGAAGCATGCGACTGAGATAGTAGAGACTGTTCTCAGTGCCCTCGTTATTCTTCTGGGCGAGCAGCGCGCCGAGGGATCTTTCCAGGGCGGTCACGTAAAGGACCAGCGGCTTTCCAGAGACGGGTGGCATCAAGACCGGAGGTTGGAGCAGGTACTGCTTGATTTCCTCGAAGGCGATCCGACACTCCTCATCCCATTCGTAGGCAGCGCCTTTCTTCATGAGCCGAGAAAAGGGCTTACACTTGCCGGCCAGATTCGCAATGAATCGGCGTATATAGGCTAAGTGGCCTTGCAGGCCTCGAAGCTCCCGAATGTTGCTCGGGGGAGGCATTTGGCTGATGGCCTTGATCTTCTCCGGGTCGATCTCGATACCTCGGTATCTGACAACAAAGCCCAGAAACTTCCCGGAGGTGACCCCGAAGGCACACTTCAGCGGGTTCATCTTCAGGTGACGGGAACGGAGGAAACCGAACACTTTCTCAAGGTCTTTGAGATGGTCCTGGCACTGATATGATTTGACTACAAGGTCATCCACGTAGCATTCCACCAATGTCCCGAGGATCGGTTTGAATATGCGATGCATAGCCCTCTGATAAGTGGCACCTGCATTTTTCAAACCGAATGGCATTACCCGGTAGCAAAAGGTACCCTGGGGAGCCCTGAAGGCAGTGGACTCCTCATCTTCGGGGGCCATCCGGATCTGGTTATACCCGGAATATCCGTCCATAAAAGAGAGGTCTTGGAACCCGGCCGTGGCGTCAATCAACAGCTCCGTCACTGGAAGTGGGAAGTCATCCTTTGGGCAGTGGCGATTGAGATCGCGGAAGTCGATGCAGACTCTAATCTGCCCATTCTTCTTCCTGACTGGCACAATGTTGGCGAGCCATTTGGGGTACTGGACCTCTTTGACGAAGTTGGCCTTGATTAGCTTATCAACTTCAGCCTCAACCATAGCACCATGGGAAGGGTGCATTTTCCTGGGAGGCTGCTTAAACCCACGATGTTTTACCGGGAGGCCCAGACGGTGGACGGCCACTTGGGGATCCAGTCCTGGCATCTCATCGTAACTCCAGGCAAACACATCGCGGTGCTGTTTGAGGAAGTCTACATACTGCTGTCGCTCCTCGAGGGACATGGCCGCACTGATCAATGTGGGTCTTGGATCTGCCTTGCTGCCAAGGTTCACCTGTACCAGCTCATCAACCGTGGTAGAGACGCCTTCTTCAAAGGCTGGGGGAGCATCCTCCAAGTCTTCCTCCCCAGCCGGGGGGAAACTTTCCGTGACGGAAGGTGCTTCTGGGCTCTCAAAACCCGAGGGGCAGCTGGTGCCGGCTTGGGCAGCAGCAGTCATCACATCAGGAGACTCACTCGTCGTGGAGACCATACCAATGAATGCATTTGACCCTATCCCATCCGGCCTTCGGCCTAAGGGGCCACGCTTGACGATATCAAAGCAGTGGTGACGTGTCGGCCCGAGTCGGTTGATTCCATCCCGGCGAAATAGACACGTATGGCGCACCGCTGTTGTCATGAGCCTGACATCCCGGTACCGTACAGGGGTAGGAGATTCCGGGATGACCCGAGCCTGGTTGGTGTAGGAGTACGAGGTGATTCTCCGCCGTCGCTTGGACGCGGGAACATGCCTTCCTTGCGTACCCGAAACAACAAAACATTGTCCCATGTCGGGGGTCGTGGCCTCCAACCGGTGGATCGGGAGGATGTAGGCGTCGTCCATGCTTGCCCAGGGATCACTTGTGATTGGAGCGGGCTCATCCTCGCTGACCAGGATCTGCTTGTCTTTGCTTTTGTAATAACCCGCATCCAGATAGCGGGCCTCACAAGAAGCAAAGGGGGACGCGTCTCCTTGGATCACGCCTACTCGACCGTTGAGCGAGTACTTAAGGCACTGGTGATACGATGAGGGGACCGCAGCATGCAGATGGAGCCATGGCCTACCCATCAGTGCGTTGTAGGCGGTGTCCTGAGAAACAACCATGAACTCGGTGCTGGCAATTAAGCCACCGAACTGGGTCTTCAGGCGGATCTTGCCGACCGGGGTTTGCTCTGTCCTGTCGTACCCCTGAATCCTGAGGTCAGAGGGAGTCAAATCACCTTCAGACAAACCCAGTTTTCGCAACGTCCGGGTCGGAATTAGATTGATTCCAGAACCCGTGTCAACGAGGCAGCGACGGACTTCCACACCGTTAAAGTGGCCAGTGACATACAGTGGGCGAATGTGCCCCTGTATAGGAGGGTCTTCGTCTTCACCAGAGAACGAGATAACCGCCTGACATTCGGCGTTTTCAATCGTCTCGGTATGGAAGGCCTCCGCGGCTGCCACTTCCGTCTCGAACTGGAGGGGGCTCCTTAGGGCCTCGGCAAGTGCCTCGCGCATCTCGGATGACAAGCGCAGGGCCTCAAGGATGGAAAGCCTCGCCGGAATGCCGGCTAAGTGCTTTAGGACATCATACTTGCGTGCCAAACGCGCACCTCTGCTTACAGGGGGTTTTTCGGCATTTGGAGGCATAGCGGGTCCTGCTGGCTGAACTGGCGGTCGGCTAGCACTGGGTACATCCTGCTGCCTGCTAGTAGAAGCCTGGGGAGTAGTCGCCGGGCTAAGGTTGAACAGCGGGAGCTGGCCCGTCGCCGGGCGAGACTGGCTGTGATACGAACGAGGCGGCTCTCCCTGATCCAGCAACACGAATGGCGGTGGAGGTAGAGCCGAGGGTGCTGAATGGGTCTGCGCGTGCTGAGATCTGCGCTGAGCCTGCTGCCTCGTCTCGGTAGCGTGCACGGCTTGGTCACAAGTGCCTGCTGACACACCTCGGTGACCGGCGCAATTGCGATTCCGCCGACGTTGACGTCGGCTGGAAACATTGGGGCGGTCTGCCTGGGGTTCCCCCTCATCGGGGGTCATATAGGGCTTTACCAGCTCCACGGTGTTAACCGAAGCGTACCCTTGACTATCACTCGAAGAGTCATCCACCGCTAGGCGGATTCTGGGGGGAATGCCCATTTCAGGAGGCATAAAGTCGCCAAGAGTGCGGGATGACGACGGCACTGGCGGTGCACGTTGCTTCTTCTTACGTCGTCGCTGCTTGCCCTTTTGGGTAGAGGTCGATTGCGAGGACGATGCTGAGGCACCGGCTGTTTCTTCTGAAGGTTCCGGCTGCTTCAGGCGTGCCCGGATGATACCCTGGGCACGGATGACAGTTTTTCGAGCCATCCAGTTGTCGTATTTCTGGGACCCGCGGCTAGGGACCTGCTGCCACTCACCCTCGCTGTCACTGCCGATTTCTGATCCTGCAGAGACGCCTGCCACCTGAGCTGGCGCTGGGCCCAGCTTGACTATGTTGTTGTTGACCTGGTCCTGAAGCCAGTCTTTAAACACATAGCATCGCTTGAGGGTGTGCCCCAGGATCCGATGATAAGGGCAGTAGTTGGGGTGATCAGTGAGATGCGCCTCTGCCGGTCTCCTGCACTCAGGCAGACGCACAATCCCTTGCTCCAGAGCACTTCGGAAGTAACCAGGGACCTGATTTTCGTTGAACGAATAGGTATGGTATTTTCTTTCCGGGTAAGGAGCCCTGGGGGCCTGATCCTGTCGAGGGACCGGAGGGGCCTGCCGAGGGGGCGGCGCCTGGTTGTCTCGCCTAGGTGGCGGTGGCGCGTTGCGCGGGGGAACCTGTCGGTTCTGAGGCGGTCGCTGCTGAGCAGGAGCCTGTGCTTGAGGTGGAGGACCTCTGCGGGGTTGCGGGGGTGGTACCGCCGGTAGCAATTCCAGCTGCCTCGGGGCTTCTATTTGAGCCACTGCGGCGGGTTCAGCCCTGGCGGCCCTCCTGGCTGGGATCATTGGGGGCAGCAAACGTGCCTGACTAGCCTGTTGCAGGGCCTCTTCGAGGCGCTGGGCCTTATCCGAGAAATCTCTGAACCCCCCAGGGTAATTCTGGGTAATCAGGGAGGGTACCAGCTCTGTCTTTACGTTCCCCACACACATCGTCAGTAATTGCTCCTGAGTCAGTGGCATATCGAGAGAATACGTAAGTCCTTTCCACCGGGCGATGAAGTCCGCAACCCGCTCATCAGGCCTCTGTTTGCACTTAAAGAGGTCCGCGATGCTGGTCTTCCGCGTGGTGGAGCTGAACTGGTACAAGAACTGCCGGCGAAGGTCTTCCCAGCCGGTCACTGATCCGATGGGGAGCTGGCTGTACCAGACGAATGACGGACCTTCCAACGTCTGTACAAAACATCGGAGCTTAGCGGCTTCTTGCTGAGCCGGGGTCCCCAACATGGGGCCGCACCTGGAAGAGAAATGAGCCAAGTGCTGGGGTGGGTCCCCTGTCCCGTTAAAAGGCGAGAAAGTGGGGTTCCCAAAACCCGGAGGCGCGGGCATATCATCCACCCACGCGGGATAAGGCTTGCCATCGGGTGGGACCGCCACCTGCCGTGTCTCCAACGCCTCGAGGCGGGCTGTGAGTGCCGCAATAAGGTCCTCCGGGTGGGGGTCCCTGTCTTGACGGGGATCCCTAACCACAAGCGCATTGCCAGGTTCTTCAACGCGGTAGACGGCTTCTGCTGCCCGCGGGTCAACTGGCTGAATGACCTGTTGGGCGACTGGGGGAACCCGGATTGGATTCTTCAGATTGCCCCGTCGCTCAGGGGGGTTTGGCGAGACGTATCGCGCCCTCTTGCCGTACGTTCCGGCTTCCACCCTGTCCGCGGCAGTAGCATGATCAGGGTTGCCCGGAGGCATCTCACCAGGGGGAAATTGTTCCTGCCCCTGCTGTCCCGGCCTGGGATTACCGTAGTCGGGTCGTCGCTCTGCAGCGTGCTCAGCCAAGAGTTCGTCGACCAACCTCTTCTGTTCAGCAAGCTGCTGGCGCAACGTGGCTTTCTCAGGATCTTCGTCCGTTTTCTGCACGGAGGCGGACGGGTCGGAGTGCTTGGCTATTCCGACGTGCTCCTTACCCTTGCCAGTGCTTCGACCGAGCGCCAGTGACTCGGTGGGTACAGGGAGGCCTAGCAGGTTCCTTTGATGACGGGTGACTCTCCCTGATGGGTCGAGTAGTGGCGGTACGCACTCGGGTGGTAAGTCCCCATCAAGGAACTCAAGCTCATCTTCCTTATCCACAACGTCGGCCATGTGGACTGTGACCCCTCTTGAGGGCATATCCTCAATGTCGCATAGCGAATCAGGCTGTCGTAGAATAGGGTTGAAGAGGAGGGCGGCATAGCGTCCCCAACCACGGACTTGCACATGGGGGGTAGCTTCCCTGACAATCTTGCGGAGTGCCTTGAAACTCTGAACGCATCTTCGTTGGAGGGCACCCTGATGACCGGGCGACTCGGGGTGCTGGGCCACAAGGAGCACCGCTGCATCAATCAGGCGGCACTGTTTGCCAATCTCCTCGAAGTGCTCCCGACTCCTGGGGTACACTACCCGTTCCCAACGGAGGCGGAAGTGCGTCGCCCACAGGGTCCGACAAAGGCATCCTACTTCTTCAGGGGTAAGCGACTCGGGTATGCGGAAATTCAACGCTGCCGCGGGCCAGAACTTCTCTGGGAAATAGTCCGCTGCAAGAATACTCCAGAAGCTCCTGGGTTCATCCTCAGAGCTCGGCCCTACATTTCCCCACTCATCAACCGGGGGTGGCTGAGGGACCGGTAGCGGCACCGAGGCGGACCTCTGGGATAGCAAACTCGGCGGCGGAGAATACGGCAAGCGAGCAGACTGGCCACCGTACTCTGGGCCTTCCTCTGAAGAGCAAGGTGACCTGACCACAACGTCACGATAGGACGGGCTAATAGCCGCTACTTCGGGTACGGGAATCGCCGTTACCGGTGTCCGGTCATGTCGTGGCTCTACCACCGTTGACCCCCAAAACAGCTCCTTGGGATCCCGGGTAGAGGAAGAGGGCGCTTCGGGCGACGGTGGCGGTGACTGCGCGGTCGAAACCTGCGGAATTCCCAGGATTTCTTCCTCCTGGATGTACCTGCGGAGAGAGACGGGAATCCGATGGACCTCAAATTCGGGGAGAACGAGGCTGACGCGTCTGGTTCCTGCCCCAGTCCTTGATACGGAGGAGCTGGGAGAAGGTTCCATCGCTGAATCGCATTCCGCTTCCGAATCGGAGAAGCGGGCAGGTTTGATCCCCCCCTGGGCCTTCCCAAGATTCTTCCCGTGGCGGCGACGACCCGCTCTTCTGCCCCTGGGTGGCTCTTCGGGACAGGGTTGACCCCTATCAGGCAGCTCTGGGGCGGCGCTAGCGACGTGGCGGAGAGGGCCCCCACTTGAGACAGCCGGGGTGCGAGGGGCACCAGGGCAAATATCAAAGGGTACATGGGGAGGACCTCCATGAACAGTACCCACGTGGGCGGGGCCTCTGTTGGAACCGGCAGGAGCATGGGGAAGGCCTCCACGGTCGATGCGAGTGGAGCGAGACTGACCTTCACTCCTCAAATTGCTGGGGCGAGGAGGACCTTCGTCAGTCGCAGAGAGGACGTAGGGGGGACCCCCACGTCGAAGGACCGGATGGATGATGCCTTCAGAAGGACGGACTTCATACCCTGTACCGCGGGCGCGGGAAGTGTTTCCGCGCTGAGCATCACTGCCCCGGGGCAGGTCTTCCTGTAGGATGGGGGCGGCATGAAGCATGCCTCCATGACGAACCTCGGAGCGGGGAAGGCCCACGCTCTGTGGAGTGGTGGTACGGGGAGGACCTCCGTACGGGGTGGCATCACCGCGGGTTAACTCGCGGCGATCACTACTTGGGCCTGCAACCCGAAGAGTCAACCCGACCTGCCCGCAGGGCGGTTGGGGTCTCGATCCTGGTTGGGCGAAGGGGTGCCCCTGCTCAATGTAGGCGGGGGCTTCATAATGTACGTCGGCGGTGGCTCGGGCCACTGTAGCTGTCGACGTGGACGCGGCTAGGCGAGCGTCCTCAGCCCGGGCCCGGCGCTGACGTCGGGTCAGGCGGGCCGGTGCAGGTGGTGCAGGGACGTAGTCTACCTGTTCTTCCTGCGGGGCCGGACGGCGGCGCTGACGTGGCCGGACGGGAGCTCTCGCCTGGGATTCCTGGGTCGGGGCCCTGAGCGGGCTGAGCCGGACCGCACCTGCCTCTTCAGCATAAGGCGAAGAGTCGTCAAGGCGTTCCGGGGATAGGCTCCCGAAACGATTGAATGTCTGGGTGGGGAGCGGGGGCTCCCTGCGCGGCCTGTTAGGGCGGCGTTGACGGCGGGGCCTGGAAGCCTCCAGGTCCAAACGGGCCATATCCCTGGTCGGGATGACCCCTTGTTCCTCATACCTGCGCACGAGGCTGTTGATCACCCTTCGTTGGATGACCTCTGATGGGGAAAGGGGACGTGGACGTCCCGCCTCCCGCGACGTGCCAGCCATCGTGGCGGTAGTGGCGCCATGTGGGGTGGTCGTAGTGGTGTCGCCCCTGCCCCTGCGCGGGCGAGGAGCGGATGGTGACCGCATAGCAACCTGATTCCTGACAAACGAAGGGATCAACTCATCAGTACTGAGAGGAAAGTGATTGACAGCCAGTGCCCCAGCATTCTTCCATCCCCATGTCTGTGAGAAGGATCCACGCCAACACGCTGCAGAGCGGAGCGCCCCACGTTCTACTACCCCGACTTCTGGTGAGTTCCACGATAGGCCCGCCATTTGCTTGGCGGGGCCAGGCACCGGATACCTGGATCCGGTGACACGTCAATCTACCGGTGTCTCGAACGCTACTAATCTCCATGCTGAGGAGAAGAATTTCACGTCGGGTTCACCATTTCTGTTTCCGACGCTTTCGCCGGGGCGCGCGCGCATCCGTCCGCGGAGGAGGGGGACGCGCGGCTTCGTTGCCCCGCATTCCCGCTTTCCAAAGGCGGGCGGCATTCGTTCCTTGTTCAGGTACGTCTGCTCCTTGATCGAAACGGGATGATGGGATGTCGGTTCTTCCTCCTGTGGATTCCTCCTCAGAACTCGTCACCTAGTCCGGGTCTCCCTTATAGATTTAATACGTAGTTCGTGAAACTCTTCCCAGTGCCATATTGTCATGGACACTGGTTAATTACGCTGCTTCTGTCGGGACATTCCAAAGGGTCCAGTCAGGGCAGCTACCTTCGGTCAGGGGAGTAATCACGTTCGAGGCATCGGTAGCGTGTCTGGATGCTGGGGTACCTGGCATGTCTGTCTGTTATCCTCGATCACGAGGCTTCTCAAGGGCGTGGAAACCCGAGGCATCCCACATCGAGCGCGGGGGGTTACATGTCATAGACACGTACCTGAGGTTTTCCTCAGCTTCCCGTGTTCAACACAGGGTATGTTTGCAAGATTAACGTCTAGCAAAGACGGTTACGCCAAAGGCGTTCCATCCGAGGTTTTCCTCAGGCATCTCGTGTTTACCACGAGGTAGGTCGCGAATTTAACGTCTCGCGGAGACGGTTGAGAATGGAATGGGACCATCGCAGGGGTGGTGACGACGAAGTTGGGCTTGAGCCTTAAAGGGGCTTCCTACGTATCCCCGTGGCAGGGAATCAAAGTCCGCGTAGTTCGGGATGGTGCCGGTAAACCGACGTGATGGTGGACCTTGGTCCGATGGGCATCGTCAGCGTACCTACATGAGGGTGGACCTTGGTCCGGTGGGGGTTGGGCTTGAACCTCTGGGAGGATTCCTGCGTACCATGCCTTGACATGGATCAAAGTCCTCGCAGTTCAAATGATACAGTTTAACGTCATGCGGGACGGTAATGAACCCTGACGTGAATAAACGACGGGTGGTGGGTGTCGGTGAGCCGACATAAGTGAGGGACCTTGATCCACTATTGTTGGGCTTGAACCTCGTGGTGGCTTCCTACGTACCATGCCTTGACATGGATCAAAGACCTCGTAGTTCAAATGGTGAGTCGCAATGGCTTACCACTGGACCGGGGTGCAGTTTAACGTCGTGCTGAACGGGGGTGAAACCCGACGTGAAAGACGGGTGGGCTTGAACCTCGTGGAGGCTTCCTACGTACCATGCCTTGACATGGATCAAAGACCTCGTAGTTCAAATGGGGAGTTTGTCGGTAAACCGACGTGAAAGCAGACCTTGGTCCACTGATGGTGGGCTTGAACCTCGTGGAGGCTTCCTACGTACCATGCCTTGACACGGATCAAAGTCCTCGTAGTTCGGATGGGGAGTAGACCTTGGTCCACTGATGGTGGGCTTGAACCTCGTGGAGGCTTCCTACGTACCATGCCTTGACACGGATCAAAGTCCTCGTAGTTCGGATGGGGAGTAGACCTTGGTCCACTGATGGTGGGCTTGAACCTCGTGGAGGCTTCCTACGTACCATGCCTTGACACGGATCAAAGTCCTCGTAGTTCGGATGGGGAGTAGACCTTGGTCCACTGATGGTGGGCTTGAACCTCGTGGAGGCTTCCTACGTACCATGCCTTGACACGGATCAAAGTCCTCGTAGTTCGGATGGGGAGTAGACCTTGGTCCACTGATGGTGGGCTTGAACCTCGTGGAGGCTTCCTACGTACCATGCCTTGACACGGATCAAAGTCCTCGTAGTTCGGATGGGGAGTAGACCTTGGTCCACTGATGGTGGGCTTGAACCTCGTGGAGGCTTCCTACGTACCATGCCTTGACACGGATCAAAGTCCTCGTAGTTCGGATGGGGAGTAGACCTTGGTCCACTGATGGTGGGCTTGAACCTCGTGGAGGCTTCCTACGTACCATGCCTTGACATGGATCAAAGACCTCGTAGTTCAAATGGGGAGTTTGTCGGTAAACCGACGTGAAAGCAGACCTTGGTCCACTGATGGTGGGCTTGAACCTCGTGGAGGCTTCCTACGTACCATGCCTTGACACGGATCAAAGTCCTCGTAGTTCGGATGGGGAGTAGACCTTGGTCCACTGATGGTGGGCTTGAACCTCGTGGAGGCTTCCTACGTACCATGCCTTGACATGGATCAAAGACCTCGTAGTTCAAATGGGGAGTAGACCTTGGTCCACTGATGGTGGGCTTGAACCTCGTGGAGGCTTCCTACGTACCATGCCTTGACACGGATCAAAGTCCTCGTAGTTCGGATGGGGAGTAGACCTTGGTCCACTGATGGTGGGCTTGAACCTCGTGGAGGCTTCCTACGTACCATGCCTTGACATGGATCAAAGACCTCGTAGTTCAAATGGGGAGTAGACCTTGGTCCACTGATGGTGGGCTTGAACCTCGTGGAGGCTTCCTACGTACCATGCCTTGACACGGATCAAAGTCCTCGTAGTTCGGATGGGGAGTAGACCTTGGTCCACTGATGGTGGGCTTGAACCTCGTGGAGGCTTCCTACGTACCATGCCTTGACATGGATCAAAGACCTCGTAGTTCAAATGGGGAGTAGACCTTGGTCCACTGATGGTGGGCTTGAACCTCGTGGAGGCTTCCTACGTACCATGCCTTGACACGGATCAAAGTCCTCGTAGTTCGGATGGGGAGTAGACCTTGGTCCACTGATGGTGGGCTTGAACCTCGTGGAGGCTTCCTACGTACCATGCCTTGACATGGATCAAAGACCTCGTAGTTCAAATGGGGAGTAGACCTTGGTCCACTGATGGTGGGCTTGAACCTCGTGGAGGCTTCCTACGTACCATGCCTTGACATGGATCAAAGACCTCGTAGTTCAAATGGTTTGTCAGGGTCGGTGCTCGCTCTAAGCCCACGTGAGTCATGCTCGGTGTGAGAAACAAGAGGTTGCAAGGACCTGACGATCACGTCGCGAAGGGTGCGTCCGTGAGAAGCGAAATGGGGCTTACGCGTTGAGCGGCCCATGGTGTTGGGGCTTACTCCAGGATGGAGGCCCATGGCGCGGAAAAGCGCGGGGAAGATGGACCTTGGTCCGGCGATGGGAGGTGCCTCGTTCCCTATCACGTCCTCCACTGACCTTGGTAGTGGGGAAGTACCGAGATGCACAGGTGCAATCATCCGTACCAAAGGTTAGGGATTTACGCTCTGAGGCGACCCTTCCCCTGCGAACATACACCACTCCGACAAGGATGATCTCATTCCATGTGCGGAAGAGTTCCATTCCCGTGGAGACGAGTGGTGTAAAAAATGTTCGACGTGGGGAAACCCTTCGTGAGGGAGACGAGGTTGGGTCACAGTTTAACGTCATGTGTTGAGGACGTGGTGCTTGGCAGTTTAACGTCCTGCAGCTCGGACGAGGTGGGTTCACTCCACACCCCTAGGGCTTACATAACCGGTACCCTCTGGTCCTTGGGGAAGGGAAGGTGTCGGTAAGGCCATGGTAAAAGGGGGTCGCGGGAGGAATCATCGAGGGGTCCACGTTAGCGTGGCTATGCGAAGAAGCAATAGCCGTTAGCGTGCCTATGCGAAGGAGCATTGGGCGAAGCAACGCTACGGGAGGTGTTGTCCATGGGACTTTGAAATCACATCGTGCAAACCTGGAGGGTCGCACGGAAGGAGGAATCGCTAAGCAGAGGAGTGTGCTTTGCGAAGTGGGGTGCCTTGGCCTTAGCATGGGGCATAGGTGGAAGTGGGAGGTGCTTCGCGAAGTGGAACAGTGTTCGCGGAGCACTGCCTCGCGAAGGAGTGGTTCGCGAAGCAGGGTCCTGCCAAGCAAAGTGCTTCGCGATGCATAGTTATCCTGCCTTGGCATAGGGATTACTAGCATGGGTTGGGTGTTTCGCGAAGCACGAGTGCTCCGTGGCTGCCCGGGTTCCCTTGGGAATCCCCTTCCTTGGCGAACGCCCTTGGGCTTCGCGAAGGGCATCCCTCTCGGAAGAGGGGCTCAGAACGAAACAAATCAGAGTCGTCTCGCGAAGTAGAAATACCTCGCGGAGCTCATGATTCCCGGGGCAAAGCTTGCTTCGCGATTCGGGAGAGGAGAAGCCAAAAGGTCGGATTGTCCGTCCCCGGGACTCAGGGGGAGTCGAGCATTTATAGGGAAGGGGCGCCGCGAAGCAGGGCTCGCGCGCCGCCTCTTGAGCTTCGCGGCGCGCTCGCGAACGTCAAACGCGCCCGCGGAGGATCACCGCCTCTGGTGCTTCGCGGCGGCTCGCGAACGTCAAACGCGCTCGCGGAGGATCACCGCCTCTGGTGCTTCGCGGCGGCTCGCGAACGTCAAACGCGCTCGCGGAGGATCCCCGCCTCTGGTGCTTCGCGGCGCCGCCAGGGCTGGGGCGCTTCGCGGAGGGGCTTCGCGGCTGTGCTTCGCGGCTGTTCTTCGCGATGCAGCATGCCGGCTGTCTTTTTCGTTCCTTCCTTTCGGGCCATATTTTTGGCGCCAACAGTTATTATAACAAATTATTGATTCTACAACAATATTTATACCATCCACTTTGAAACCATTTCTTAATTAATGTATTGATATCGTCTCTCGTGCTTACGTGTGACCTACCATCTCCAAGATGCAATGTGATTCATTCTACATGATATCCATTAAATAAAGATTATATAAATTTATAGAATAAATAAATAAGATATCAATTATTTTATTATAAATTATGAATGATATAATAATTACCTAAGAAGGATAAAAGATTTTATTCATCAAAACATGCATAACAATTTAAAGATGTTTATACCTGAATCACAAGTAATAATGAAATAATACTTCCAAAAAGATGATAATATGATCATATATAGTAACATAAAATTTAAAAAGATTGTGTAATTATTCAATGACATCATTTAAATCAATATACAAATGTTTTGGAATTGTATAATGGATAGAAGTCATAAGGTAAGGGTTAATTTTGAAATCTCATTATTATCTGAGATTGTTTATATATAAATATTTACTAGAGAATATTTATAATCCACATCCACGTTTTTCTAAAATATATAGTATTATTAAAATTATTATAAAACTATTTAAAGTTTATTTTAGCAATTTTTTAGTTTTAATTAAATAGTATGAAATGAATATTTTTTCATAATTTGACATGAGATGCATGTTTAATTTTCTGAAAAATGTATAGGGATAATGATTTTTATCTCATACACCATGATTGGTTTTTTATAATTTCATAACACATTATTTAAATGACTATTATTTTAAATGATTTCATTTTTATCTTCAATTAAATGGTCTTTTTAAAAAATTTCATAATTCTAGGAATAGAAAACATTTTTTCTGACGAATATATATTTTCATCAAGAATTAATATCATGTTTTTTATAAAAAAAATTCAATATAAGATAAAATTATCTAAATAGGGTTTTGGTTCATACCCAATAATTAATATGATTTTTTTGTCATTATGATGAAATGTTATTTATGAAATTCTGTTGTTTTATAAGAAATATGGTGGAATTATGTTTAAGAAACACGTATTATTCCTTTGGATAAGTTGTAATGAATAATTTATGTTTTTGTATAACATAGAGGAATGATTTCATTATGAGATGGCTGTTATGTATATATCCCTTGAATGTATTGGATAAATATTTTATATCTAATGAGATATACATGATTTTAATGGAGAGTAAATATAGTTAAGTTATATATTTCTAAAACACTAGTTAAATTCGGTTCAATAAAAAATGGTTTGAATGAGGAGTGAACTCAATTTAGTAATGGAATATTTCATCAATGAAATTATCATAAATGATAATTGTATAAAATAAAAATGGTATATATTATTATTTGTTTTCCATAATTCCATGTTTAATTCTAGTTCTGTTTTATCATATTTCTTGTTCCTTCAGGATTAATGTATTATGAACTTCTAGGATTTATATCATGAATCAATATTTTGATATTCTGGGTTTATTTTCATGTTTTTACATTTGTATGCTTTGTTTTATGTTCTTAATGTTTATCCATTCTAATTTTTCAGATCATTCTTTTATAAATGTAGTTTACCAATGATATAATGAAAGGTTTTATATTTTAAAAATAATGGGAGATGTTTAATATATTTCACCATGTTACAATAATTTGTTCTAAATTTCTTAACGCACTAATATAATAATATATTTGGGCATTTGTTTTTGTAATGTAATACATTTTCTAAAATTGTGAGGTAATGCCCATGTACATCAAGAATTATTCATTAGAATATCTTATCAAGTAGAATATCAAGAGTTATGTTTCTATGTATTATGATCAATTATATGGACTTATTTAATAATCATTCATTCATTCCATTTTATTCTCAATTATATTTTTTATGTAATGTTTTTCTAGTTTTTCATAATTCATATTAATTATTTTCATTATAACTTATTTTGTACTACATACCCTTATTAAGAATCTAATCTCGCCCCATTTTTATGTATTTTTACCCAAGTTGTGATGATTAATATAATGATTTAATTGTAATGATAACATAGGTGTTATCAATTATTCCAATGGAATGAAAAAATTTATTTTACTTTAAAGATTTAATTTTCAACATATTTTCTTATATTGTTTTTTAAAATTATTAAACTATTAAATCCATTGGTATAAAACATTCTTGAAATCATGGAATTATTTTAATATAATGCACCAGTTTGGAGAAACATGTATATAGGGCGTTACAATTTATTAGAGAATAAATAGTATACAACCTAGAATCAAGATTTAGAAAATGTAGATTTGGGAAAAAACCCCCTAAAATGATTTGAGTATGAGTATACAAGAACATAATATAATTTTGGTTAATATTAGATTATATGTATATTTCAACAAAATACATCCATATAAGGATACTACATGTAGAAGTGGTTCTGGAAGAGTCATACCTAGGATTCACAACACCAACAATGTGTTTCGATCTTTACACAGGGTAAGCTAGTATATGAAAACGGGCCTTATTGGGAACCTGGTTTGAAAATACCAGGGGATATTCATAGATAATTAAAATTTTCTTTCAAAACAATTTGATGGATTTTAATGTAAATATTTCATCAAAATAACCATGCTAATGATTATGATATTAGAGATGCATAAAAGTTAAATTTATGTTAGGTGTTTTTTTTCTAATTAATACATTATAATTTATATCCTAATTTAGTGAATGGAATTATTTAGTATTGGTTCGTAGTGGATGAAATGGGAAGAGAATGAACACACATATCCTGTTTTAGGATTGTCCTCATATGAAATGTAATGATTCTATTACCGGAGCTACGAATGGTGATTGTTCGCTTATAACTATTCTAGGACAACATAATATAGTTATGAATAATAACCTTACATGTATGGATCATCCTGAACCACAATGTCGAGACGAAATTTTAGATCTCCTTATGAGACAATTTCATCAATCATTCAATGAGACTACAAACCCAATTGTCACTATGTAGTGTATAAGTTCCCTAGGGAGTAAATTTTTTGTTTTTGTTAGTAACATATGAAAGAAGTTTTTCTTGGATGTTTATCATCTATCTGAAGATACATATCTATTGAGGTTATTGATTCAAAACCCAAAGGAGGAAGAAGAGACTGAAAATATGGAAGATATGGATTTTAAGGAATCTTTATTAGAAAAACACATTCCCTATGAACAATTGAGAGGATATTTAATGATTGTTATTGAATATAATGTAAATATAGGATGAGGGTGTTATCAAGTATGATGAAAAAATTACATGTTTATAAAGGAATGTCATAGACAACTGTCGTAATCTGAGGATCAAGATTGATCGATTATATGATGGTTTAAAAGTATTCCTCTGACAAAAACTTGTTCCATAGAAATCCTCATCATAAAAATATGTACTCTAATGGGATATCAATATAAAGAAAGAATTATATATGTCTTATGTTATTAAAGGAATGAAAAGTAATAATATGGTCATAGATGAATGAATAGAATATGGAAAGAATAAAATTTCATGTTTTCCAACATGTGATACTTATGGAATGAAACAATATATATTATCAGCATATATCTTTTTCATACTAGAGTTAATTTTTATTATTATGCAAGGAAATCACATAACAAAGTAATTAATAATTTGTTAGCCTTGGTAACTTCGATACATATATGAGTCTTGTACTATAATGGAATACAAAATTGAAATCATAATTTTATTTTATTTTTCAGAATAATAGTATTCCATATAGATTATCATTTCTTATCATTCAATGTAAACATTTTAGAATCATGTGGAATTTATCTAAAATATGGGTGAGATAAAATTATCATTAAGGTTTATGTAAATCAGAAGAAATAATAGATAAATAAAAATATGGGAAGGTAAATAACTAAGAACACATCTATTTACTCAAAAAAATAATAAAGTGTATAATAGTTTGGAAATGTAAATAACTAAACAAAATCAATTTTAATAAAAATAATATCATGATAAAATAATAAAAAACATTATAGAAATTATTGTTTTTGAAAACACACACCACATAATTATTAAACAGATAATGAAATGGATATATATATTTTTCATTGTTAGAATGTCATGGATAATAAAATCAAAATTATAAAAACAAAAAATTATTAAATATTAGACATCACATTTGTAGAAGATTAAAACTTGTACATTCAAGATCTATCCCCCATACATTATAAAACTATATGTAGAAACCAATTTATTTTGTCCATATAATTTGTCTCAATAGAAAAGTCAATGCATTAAGGGAATATATAATGTTCCGGACATACCTATCACTACATACCCAAGGAATTACATATATCTTAATTAATTCATAAAATTCATAAACAATACACTTTACCGAATATCTCTATTGAGTGAAATTTAAATGTTTATAAATATTTCTCATATTAATTAAATAACATTCAGTGTAAACACCATAAGTAAAATTGGAATATTATTTGAGAAATAATCTTATCGATTATTAAATGTGTCAATATTTACGGAAACTTTTACTTCCAATGAAATAGGATCCCCTGAATGTGAGGGTTTCATATAAAAATTAGCAATCACTAAATAATTATTTATTATTCAATAACATTTGAAACTATTATTTTTAAATAAAATCCCCTATGATGGAACAATAATATTTAAAATATAAAAATCCTTGA
The DNA here is from genome assembly GCA_963277665.1 of Viscum album. Classification (NCBI taxonomy): domain Eukaryota; kingdom Viridiplantae; phylum Streptophyta; class Magnoliopsida; order Santalales; family Viscaceae; genus Viscum; species Viscum album. The sequence continues at coordinate 374,649,355 of OY728134.1, forward strand.
ATAATGATGTATTAGTGATATTATATTTCATTGTGAAGATTTACTCAATATAAAATAGAATTTTTTTATTAATAATATAGAATTCAGATAATAATGTACATTGAGATGGAATCCTTTACCTCAAAATTTATTTCGATAGAACTTATTTTATCTCCATGTAAACTATTTTAATGTATTTTATTAACAAATTTGAATACCATATTAATAGTTATTATAAAATTAAAAATCATATTATAAAATTCATTGACATGTTAATAATCATTCATTATTATTAATTTTTTTGATGTAAATTCAGTTAATTTTGAGTATGTTATGAAACATAATCTGTTGTTCTCAATAAGTAAATTAGTATCTTGTAATCTAAAAAATGTAAAAAATTAGTTAAATAAAAGATATATTTAGTATATATGTATTTATCATAATCCATATAATTTTTCACAATGAAATTAAACACATTGATCATTGAGACGGTTGGACTTACCCAAGCATGAATTCTATATCAATTATTTCATATTGATATAAGGAAAATTTCTGTATATATAATTCTATTTCAATTAATATTTCATTTTAATGTTCGATATACAACATATCATTATTATCTAAATTCTTAATAAAAACCATTTATACCATTAACGAATCACATCTCTTCAAGAGGGTATAGTCCGCTATACAGACGAGGGACATTATCATACTTCTAAAAAATGGATTGAATGATTTTATGTGATATATGATAGTTATGGATGAATAATTACATAATTAATATCATAAATATCATATATGATTAATATTTACCTCATTATGAACATCCTCGTTTGGTGTTAATTGAAAAAAAATAATGGCATCTGTTTGTGAGTTTATAGTATGTCGTACAAGAGAATGTTGATTTCATAACCAATTCGGAAAAACTGTGAAATGTTTTAGTTATTAAATATAACATAAGAAATATATATATTTAACATATTGATTTAAATATATACTAATTAAATATTAATAGTTTAAGGAATTATTGAAGGAAGTAAAATGAAATCACTTTTAGAAAAAAATATCCTCTGCTTGTGGAATCCTTAATAACCTTTCACTAATTCCCTCTTAATGTGTATTAAATAAAATGATAAGGCCAATGGACGAGTTTAGGGGATTTTGGGAGTGAATTTTCTTGTTAATTTATAAGAAATATTGTTATAAATGTATGAAGTGTGGGGGAGAGGGGTGAACCTTTATAAGTTGGGGAGATGCCACACTTGGAATTTATAAATAGAAGTTAGGTGTATCTATGTTTTTACCTAAAGGGAGTCCTATATAATTCACAATATTCAGTACATGATAGTTAAGTGTAAAAATATTTCCATTCAATAGGTTTTTTAAATGTTTCATGGTTATTTTTCCCCATAAGTTTTTTGTTTAGTATCTTGGTAAACTCATATTTCTCTTAATCAATTTAACTAATTATAAATATTTTCACTAACCACAATGGGGAAATATTTTGAACCTCAAATTATAATTTTAAATTTATTTTGATTCCAAATAGGTAACCTATTTTCCAAAATTCAATTCACTGGATATGATATAATAAATTTCAATTAACATCGTAGATCTGATGAAAATGTTAGGTATTTGACCTTAATATGTTACAAAATTTATGATGTTTTTATATCTAAATTCTATATAAAATTCATTCAATGAAGAAAAATTAGATTAATATATGTATAATTGGACTATATTGAACTCAATAAAAACTCAAAATATAATTCAACATCATAAATTATTAAAGGAATTATTTTTTAATTAAATTTCATTATTTTCATTATTCAAAAAAAATAACTATCTCATAAAAAAATAATTATATATCAATATTTTAATATTAAAATTTATAAAATTAAATTTATTTTTTCATATTTTTGTCACGATTCTATTTTTTTATAAAACAGGTGTTTCATTAATAGTGGAAAAAAACACATTCAGAAAAATTAATCTTTTTATGTGTAAAATTGTTTTTGTTATTATATGTTGCATGAAAAATATATTGGACAATTGCATAGTCATTTTATATAATATATTAACATAATTGAATAATATTAACCATTTTAAATTAGTAATATTATACAACTTCTGGTCATCAATATATTTTTTAATAAAAACATTTCCTTTAAATGAATTTTTTGTTGGATAAATTTTTTATTAATTTGTAACAGAGATATCCATTTTATATTTTTTAAAAATATTTTATTTTAATAATGTTTTAAATCATATTATAAACTTCTAATTTCACATCTAGTATAATATTAATATTTTTAATAATGATATTAATTATATACAATAAAAATTGTACGTGCATGAAAGAAAAACCATCAAGAAGTTCATTCAATCATGAAACGAAAGCTAACATAGTACTGTGTGCATTGAAATAAATATCATGGATTGAATATATTTGATATATTAAATTTATATTAATATCTTGGACTGTTATAATCTATTCTACCCATGTGGTTTAATGTCATTCACACTATTTAATAAAATTCAATTCTCATTGTATTTCGGGTGTTTTATAGAATGACATTCCTCCACATCAAAAATAATTCACTCTACCTACTTCATCAAACCTCCCAATTAAATGTTCACAACAAATACATGAAAAAATATTTTCCGAATACTCTAAACTCATTACATAATCCTTTGATTGTAATTAATTCTAACCAAAGAATGTTCATTGGTTATAACCAAAAAGAGATAACAGGTGAATAGGTAAAATTAATCAATAAATGTTCTTTTTCTTTTTCTTTTTGAAATACTATCATTAATTTTTATATCATCATTTTATAATTATATAATTTTAATTTCTATACATATGTATCTTTATATTTGTGTTACAACCTTCAAATTACCATACATCCCTTAAATGGATTGTGAAATCGTTGTTCGTGTGTATTGCAGTCTTTCCCATAACGAATATATGTCATTAATTTTCTAGTAAATCCATTAAATATGATAAATAATGATAGAGATGATATATATTTTTAATATATAATAAATTTATGATTTTTTAATTCTTATTCAATTATAACAAAATACACACATTTATACATTACATCTAATGGAGATACAATAATGTCGTTCTTGTATACAGTAGAATAAAACCACATGAAGTGATGTCATTCATTAATGAATGACTTAGAATGTATTATGTATTATATTCATATACAATAATATATATATATATTCTTATATGATATTGTATATATACACACATATATATATATCATTAAATTTACATTTATTCAATATTACAATAAATTAGAAAAATGTTCATGTGTACTTATGGCCTACCATCTCTATGAATGGGGTATTTTATTTCTACTATTGAAATTTTATGTAATATTATAAAAATGTATATACTGAATAGATATTAAATTTTAATTGGGTTTTAAATTATTTATATGACAATCTCAGGATATAAGTTTGAGGATGAAAAATGATCAAGTCAAAACATAATAAAAAATCTAGGCAATTAACACCTGAAACAATGAAAATGTTGAATGATTATAAAAAAGGATAGAAATATATTTTTAAAGGATCATGTATGAAAATATAAATATCAATATTTTAATGGTATAAATGAATAGCATTCTAATAAATGTTATAAAATATGATAAAGGTTGTTCAATCGAAAGGCATCTTTAGTGAAGGGATTGTGTCTCAATTTTATTTCATAGAGGTATATTATAATGTTATACACTTAGAATCATTGATATAGTGTATATAAACCCAATTTTTCATGTCATGTTATGAATAATTACATTTTCATAGAATTTTATCTATCAATGTGAATTATTTAACCTAAGGGGAGTTGAAATATGAGTTTCCATGTTGTAAAAAATTTTATATCATAATAAATTTTTCATCGGTAATTTTAATTCCACATTTTTATTAACATTATATAATTATATTTTTAATCATTTTTCTTATATAAATTATTATTTAAAATTGTTATATGTGGATTTATTATTGATATACATAATCGATCCACTGATGGATTATCACTTCAATTTTATGATGATTGTAAAGGATTACGTTACAATCTCAGTTTATTTGGGATTTTTTACAAATGAATTTACATGGAGGGAAATTATTTATTCATTATTTTATCATCCATTAAAAATTCACCTCCACTTTTTCTTCATGATTATTTTCAAATAATTGTACAATGTCCCCAATATTTTTTATTAATTCTTTTTTAAAATGGTTTTGAGCAAACATTACATAATTTATCACTTTAGGTGAAAACACGTTTTCTTCTAAGAAAGTGTTTTCTAAAAATATTTTCATAAATAATTCCATTATCATTTTCAAATTGATATATTAAATGAATTGTTTTCCTATTTTTTCCTTTCTAATTTTTTTTTCGAGGGATTATTTTTATCAATTTCAGAATAAGGCACATTTATATACTTTTAACAATAGAAATGGAATGTTATCTTTAACCTTTATAGAATTATACATCATCATTTAATTGGAATATCCATTTAAATTTAACAAATATATTTTTAATGGTGATGTTTTTTATAAAATTATTTTCAAATAAAAATAATTTCAAAAAAAATCATAATGAAATGTATATTTTCCTTCCTATTATTTTGAAGATATTTTTATGGTGATTTTATTAATCAATGAAAAAAACCATGATTCATACATTAATTATTATATGTCTTATTCATACCATAAATATTATTTATTTGGGTAGATTATGATTATTTTGACCATGTATGATATTTACATTTAATTTTATAAAAACTCAATGTAATCAACATTATATTAGATTATTCACAAATCAATAATCATTGAGCATTACATTTCCCTTAAATATACACATAATTTATCATAGATATGATTATTTCATAAACATTATTACATTATTAGATATGTTGTTTTCATTGATAGTTAATTTATTATAAAGGGAAATATTGATATATCAGAATTAATTATTCAATACATATAATAAAAAAGTAAAATTGTGCATGAATTTTAATTATGATTTAATATATGAAGAACTCTTGGGACATGTAGTGACCATCATGGCCTAAGCAGTATATATCCCATTGATGCCTTAAGATGTCTCATGAGACGAATTAGTTATCCAAATCATATGGGTTTCTACGGAGAGACATATGTACTGTTAAGGATAGATCATTATAGTAACTATATTGAATATATATCATGATTTTTCATACATCCTATATTATTCTTTCAATATTAATTGTGATTCATGTGATTTTTTGATTAGTTAAATTATCTATTGTCATGTTTCAAGATCATGTGATTATTTGAATTGGATAATTGGATCATATAATATTCCCTACAATATTATACTCATTTTATTTATTATTTATAATGTGTTTTAGTCATTTTAATTTTAATTATTATTAATTTTCATTTATTATTAACATATTTTTTTGTACCTAACCCTTACTGAGTAATTATACACAACTGTATTTTTTTTCCTTTCATAGGAATCAATGATGTTTTCTATGACAGATATACATTGTTTTGATAGATGAAAAAATGGAATTTAAAATAAATATTTGTGTATTCAAAGGTAATGTAAAACATGTTTATTTTTCTAATTTACCAAGAATACTATAATATTTTGTCTTTTAAGATGTGATTCCTTATCTTTATGCCAAGGTAATGGTAGCATCCATTGATCCTAGGTTGTTAGGGTATTGTTTATTACAATAACACCCCCAAATCATTAAAATAATTTTCATTTAAAATTAATCTAATTTTTTTAACATATATTGAAATTAATGAAAGACTGTTAGGTTGTGATAAATGCATTAATAACTTTATTCATGTTCATTTGTTACATGAAAGATCGCATTTTACAGAGTACTGTTAATATTATTTTTTATAATGGAAATTGTCTCATCACTATTATGTTGGATTTTTTAATACAATAAATGTCATATGAAATTATAAGGTTGAATTCATTGGTTTCCAATTAATTGTTATTTATAATGAAAACTAAATTAATATAACAGAAATATGTTTTTAATGAATTATTAGTATGTCACAATATAAGATTTATCTTAATAAATTAATTTAATATTAGTAAATTAAATTAATTATTTTAATATATTATATATTCAATAAAAAAATTATATTCATAAAAAATATTTCATATTAATCAAAAATATTATATATGAATACAAAAATAAAAAATTCAAATTTTACGAATAAAAATCCATATTTATTTAAATGAATTTTTTCCAATTATTTAATGGAAAACATGTTTAAAAATTTGACTGGTTTATAAAATTTATTTGACGAAAATAAACATTAATTTTTAAATCAGAATGTCAAAATTAGCTACGGGTGATTTTTTGGTAGTTTCATCAATTGTTTCATTTTTGTGGAAAAGTTAAAAATTCTAAATTTCAATTGAATATTTTATTTTCATCATAATTATAATGAATGATATATAGTAAGCAAGTTTTATTTTAAAGTCAAAATAGATTAATTATATATCCATTAGTCCAATCTAGGTCATTTGGAAAAAATTTCATATTGATTTTTCAAATAAAAAGTAAATAATATTATGAACATTTACACTTTAAAAAACTTCTTTCTTGACATGTCTTTTGTGTTACTTTTAAATAAAAATGTACACTTCTCTAAATTTAGTTTGGATAAATGGATTTTATATTATATGCCTAAAATATTATAATTTCTAATAATGTTAACGTATTTTTTACCATATTGATTAATGAATAAAGATAAAATTAATTGTAGTTATTATGCAAAAAAATGTTTACATAGTTGTTAAAAATAGAGCTTATAGTGTTAAATGCCTCTAAATGTAATGCCCCTTCTTTCAAAACTCTCTCACATGGAAAAAACATTCCCCAAAGGTTTTCGATTCATTATTTTTGGAGGATATTTGTGTTTTTAATATGAAGCATGGGTTTTTTCAGAAATTGGAATTTACATCTGGAATCTGAACATTGGATGTTCCTAAAGGATATTTTTAGATTTGGTTTGAGTCCCCTATTGGTACCTATGGGGTTTGGGTGGATGTTGGGTGAGGTTCATGGTGAAAAATAAATAAAATTTATGCTAATGTATCCTTTCATGCTATGAACCATTGGGTATATTCCTTGAATGGGGTTGGTTGAGAGGTCGATCCCCTATCTCATATATTTCTTGCTATGAAGTTTTTCCCTTTGGTTGTTAATAGTTGGATTTAGTTTCATCTAGGTGTTTAGTGTAAATTCCACCAGTGCATGGTATAATTGACCAAGGATGATGGAGATTTTATGTGTGTAAGCTATAAGTAGACTTGATAAGGTGTTTTCACATTGTTTGAGATTGTTTTAGTTGAGTTAAACAACTACCCTAATGTATTCAGTGTTTTTGATTAAATTAGATGAAATTTATGGTTGGATGGGTACTGGTGGCTATTTATTTTAATCAATATTGTTCTTGTGGTATGTTTTGGAAATTCTGTGAGTCGTTGGCCCAGGTTTTGGGATGTTTTGGTGTGATTAGACACTTGATCACTTGTATATTGGACCTTCTTACGAGTATTGAAAAAATAGAATCGATGAAGGTTCTTCAAGTAGTTCCTTTCAAAATAATTACATAGAATCTAAGTGGTGAATTATTCTTTGTAAGGTAGTAAATTATTTCATGTTTCAATTTTATAGTGATGTTAATGATGAATGTGTCATGTTTTCAAGGATGGTTTTTTGTGTTTGATGATATTAAAACAAATATTTCCCATATGTTGTAATTTTTTTTTATTAATTCTTGGTTTAGGTTTTCTCAAAATGTTGACACTATCTTTTCTAAAGTAAAGGATATTTCATTTTCTATTATTTAGCTGGCTTAAAGTTTCTACTAGCATACACTTAATGCTTAGGGAAATGATGTAAAATAGGTAAAAATGTAATTTCATAGAGCCAAAACCAATTTTAAAATCATATAAATACTATATAATAATAAAGATATGTTTTTAAATGCTCGTGAAATTTTAGATATCAAATCAAAGGGTTACATAGAGGGAACCCACCTCAACCTCAAGGCATGAAACTTTTTACGACGAAAAGAAGAATCTTCTGTTTTTTCCTCTTTCACACTTATGAAACTTCATATATATATATGGACACAGAGTCCCTATGTAAATATTTTCATGGCCAAATATGCACAATTTTGACTATAGATATATGATTATTTTTTCATATACGCCTTTACACTTACACATGTATGCATTTTACATATCTATATACAAGAAAACCTAGACCCAATATATATATATATATATATATATTCATACTACCATGAGTGAGTATTTATAAAGGGGGAACATATATATTTATATTCCTACTTATTCATACACATTTATTAATTTTTCAATGTCAAATGGAGTCCCCATCAACGAGATCCAAAAAGGAATAAAAAACATAATGAACCAAAAAATAAAAAATTCACTAATTAAAATTTGACCGATGAATAATAACAGAATAAATGTTTCCCAAATCCTATGTTATACTCATTGTCTTTGATGGTGGTGAGTAGAACTATCCTCAACACAAGAAACCACCTCTATGGAAATAGTGGGAAAATAAATTAGATATAATGACTTCTTATATATATGTGATCAGTTATGATAAATGGAATATGAATCCATAAACAATAATGAACAAATAATATTTAGATTGAAATGTACATCCCAACACTAAATAACAATATCAATAATAAACGTTATTAACTCAAATTCCCACATCATATGAGTTAAAAAACTTCTTTAATTTAGAATGTAATAAAAATTCATTTTTACAATTTATCTCTTCATTTTGGTAATTTCCTGCCCCCGCACAACCCCCCATACCCCCTATAGTGTCCCCCTCTCCCACCCCCAACACAACCCCCACTCCCCCTACAGTATCCCCCCACCCACCTCGCCCCATGTATTATCCCCTACCCCCTACAGTATCCCCCACCCTCTGCACAACCCCTCCCCCAGTAGTAGCAAAACCCCTCACTCCAATGCAGGAGTCCCCCTCACCACCCCCCTTCACAACATCACCACCCCTGAACTTTTTATGTTTCAAACACATTTTATAATTCATTTTTCACGATATAGAAGGTTGACCACAACACCAAATCCCCCCAACCCTAACCCCTAATAGCATCCCCATGTCACCACCCTGACCACAACACCCTACCACCCCCAGCCCCCTACACCATCCCCATGTCCCCCAACCACAACCATATACCTCCATATCCCCCTATAGTAGCCCTCCTACCCCTGGCCACACCACACCCCCTAAATCGTCTAAAAACCCGAAAACCCCAACCCCTAGTATCACCCCCAACCCCTACCACCACCACATAAAATACAGTGTCCCTCTAATCCCCTAACACCACCATCCCCCTACAACAGCCCTTGCCCCCCATCACCCCCACCCTCACCACCTGAAGCAGCCCCAACCCCCCAGACCCTCACCACAATCTAATACCACCACCACCCCATGTAGCATCATCCCCACACTAGCCACCCCACCCCACCCATCCCCCTTATGCATCCCCCATCTCTCATCCCCCACCACGTCCCCCACCCCTAACACAACCCCTTACCACACCTAGCAGCAGTGCCCCTACCCTTGGCCAACCCCACTCCCTAAAGCAGCCCCCCAAACCCCCTACCACAAGAAGTAGCCCCTTCCCCCCACTACACTCACCTAAACCATTCCATAACCCCTACAACACCTACCCCCATATAGAAACCCCCTTGCCCATGGCCACCCACACCCACAGGCCCACCCCACCCCACCCCACCCCTACCCCCACCCACCCTTACCGCCACCCCCTCAAGAAGCCCCCATCCCTCACCTCCGCCTAGACCCCATGCCCCATCCCACCACTATCTCCACCATCTAGAAATTAGATCCCCCACCATCTATTGAGGGTAAAATTTCTCCATGGGATGTGGAGGTGTGGGTTGATTTTATTTAGTTCTATTTACCCTTTCATATGCAATTTTTTTAAAAACGTTTCCTATAAGAATGAATTCAATAATCACAAAATAGTTAAAATAGACCCACAACATAAAATGTGAACAAAAAACATTGATCACATTACCATTGTGGATAAATTACAAACATGACTCCCAATATCGAGATCCATCATTGAGTAGAATCTGAATTGTATCTACCATGACGAATTCCAACATGTTAAAATAATCCAAACAGGTAGTGGTACCTATAATTACCAACAAAACAGACCATGAGTTTGAATGTCCACCAATTTTTTCTTGTAGGGTGTTATAATATTATACTTATTAGAAAACCTCCATGATTCCAGCATAGATGGAATAACTTAGGGTCATTCATCAAAACAATTAACTCATTTATGTAAATAAAAATAATAATTTTTTTACAAAATATTTGATATTATTAGTAAAATGAAACTATGGTATGTAATTGATCTCAATGTATAACTCTTTATAAAAGGAGGATCCATAGTTATCATACCTTCTTTGAATCCATCCTGAAATATTAGATTCATTGGCCAATAAAACCATGTTACCCATCCTAGTTAAACCTATCCCAATGGTAGTTGGGGAACATATCCATTATAGGGGAAAGGAAATTGGGTACACTAGTTCATGGGATCCTATCACCCATTCATCCTAGGGATATGGGATAGGGGTATTCTAGAGTCAGTATTTTTATCCAAACCCACTTCATCCTAGAAAAATATGTTTATAGTTCATATAAAAGAAATATAACCCTTTATAAACATTCTCATAGTCATCAATGTGGAAAACATACTCAAGAAACATCACTAGATATATCAATAAGTATGATCAAGTGACATTGAATTACATGATATATTTAAAAGTTTTATACATGATTGATAACACTAATTTATTCCTAGAGATAACATAATAAATTTCTCAACATTTTTAAAACATTGGAATTCCATGAAAATAAAAAAAATTCCAAGAAATTTATATATCATTCAATTATTATCACATAATGAATGTAAATTAATTTTATCAAGACATTCCTCAATCCTTAATAATATTTTATAAAATAATTTTTATGAAAGGAATATGTCTCATTTAATTAATGTTCACATGGGAAACAACTGATACATAAGAATTAATATATTAAAATTAATATTTACATCTATTCAAAAAAACAACATGGTTTTTAAAATCAAAACAATAATTGGAATTCAATTTTTTAGTATTTCCTAGATAATCCATTAACTATTGATTAAGTTAATGTGTAATACATTTTAGCAAAATAACCTGACATATTAATTATATTGTGACCAATATAACTCTTATACCTTGGTTAAGTTTTATTTATTGACTTATAATTTTTTGGGTAGAATTTCGGAAAATGGTTTATACATTTAGTCATTAATAAATATTTATTTATTATTAATAATGGTATATAGTTCATAATTGGAAAAGGTAAATGGGATATATATAAAAAATAATGAAATATTTATGTAAACTTCAATGTTTATTTTTGTATTGACACATAATTATAGTGATTAAATATAAGTTCTAAAATAAATTAATGTTCAATTTATCATTTTTTTACTATAAACCATCCCAAGTGTATTGATATAAAATTAGTATATTATTAATAAGTAAGGTCATAACCTTTTACATTTTCCCATTATGATACATTTACCATATTATGGTCATGTTCAACGTAATATTAGATTCCAAGAATATTTTCAAAACTAGTATATGGAATGACCATAATATCTTTAGCACCAAATAACCCCTTCATTATAATCAAAACTATTTTAAAAACATCAAAAATAATTTTTTTCCCTAAACAATAAAAGAGGAATCTTTGGGAGTTATATATAAAGTTAAATTCCCAATAAAAACATAATTATTTTTCCAAATAAATCATATTATGAACCTATTTGAATGTATAATATATGTTTCTCAATTATTGTTACATGATACTCTATGGTAGTCTCACCCTTTAAGAGAATTATGAAACTAATGACAAAAATTGTCCTTTAACTGGATTCATTTAGGATAAAAAAATTAATTTATCATTTATTAAAATATCTTAACCTATTGAACTTTATATTTAATTAAACATTAAAAATTTACCCCTCTACATTAATGACACAATCTATCACACATCAGATATTTACAAATTGATTTAAAAGGATAAATAACCATTAAAAATGAAAAATGATACATAAATAAAATTTCAACGTTTATTAATTTATTGATACCAAATTTCAAATCTAATTAAATAAGATGAAATATTATTATAAGTATTAAAAGTGTTATTACATTAAAAAGGGAATATCAATTACTATAAAAAATTATTCATATAAAACCATCATTTATATTCCTAAAAATAAGTTCAATACCATTTATTAAACTATAAAAAACTAGCGACATATAAATCTAAAGTGACCATAAAAAATTATTTATGGTTTAGAATAAGATTCCATTTATTTAGCCTTAAATAGTCTCTCATCATACTCCAAAATCATAATTATATCCCCCCAAAATCTGCAAAACACATTCCACAATCATTTAAAGTTAATTACCCATGTTACTAAAATCAGCATATAGTTAACCAAACTAAATCCTAGTTTTAAAAGTTGTAAAAGGAAAATATAATCATTATAAATATCATCAATTTATATAAATACCTAATTTAATCATACATAATAATCCCTTAATAAAATACTAAAACTATGAAAACCCTAATAGATTAATTATGTAATGTAATATAATCAAAACAATGAGTAGGAGATTAAATATCACCAACTTAAGTATTCTATAACCCCAAAAAGATAATTTTAGGTGTTCATATGTATTTCACCCCGAATTTAGTGAAATATAAAATTATAAAATCCATTTATAATGAAGGGGAAGACAAAAATATGTGGGAATAAGATATTAGATGGGGAGGAGGGATTCTGCCTTGAAATAGTGGAAAAATCTCATAGCCAGAATACTATTCTGGATTAATTGGCAGGAATATACACTATAAAAAACAATGAATCCTGTAATTCTAGAAACATATATTTAATATAAAAATCTAATATAATACTTTTATATTAACACAACATCATTAAAAAACATATGGAACACCATTAATAGATGTTATTTACTAGAAACATAAAAACAATTAACCAATCCCATGAAATTATAATATTAATGCAATAATAATTGGTTTAGAAACCAAAATAATCACATGGTATGAGATGAAAAAAGATATCACAAGGAAACACCCACCTAGATGATGTGAAAATGACATCAAACAATCAAATACTGGTTGAATAGAACAAAATAAGTAATCTGAATAAGCATAGTATTATGAAACATAAGGTGTTCTCAAAAACTCATTCTAGTGTCTATTAAACATTCACCCATTATCAAAGTGAGACCTAATCTGGCATCAATCAACTCCATGGAAGCCCACAGTATGGAAGAAACCCTAGCTACAAGGTGAACCAAAAAAATGGACCATATGAGTACTTTAGTGTTTGTCCTAAATCACACCACAATGCCTAATCAATATTGATAGGGTGGTGGGGAGGTCGCATCAGAGACACATAAGTTGAGAGGTGGGCTGGATATGGTAGATCCAAATCAAAAGAGGACTATCAAGAGATGTATGAGGTGGGATTTCTATATTAGAACCACATCATGACATCATAGGAGCTACATTGGCTGATGGATATTGGCAAAGGTAGGAGGTAAGAAGGGTGTGTCGGAGGAGAAATATAGCCACAGTGGCTAAGCCTCAATTGTGAAAAAGAAACAATGAGTAGAAAATTGGAACAGAATGATGTGGGTAAGGGGACCACCGCTATATGGACATAAGGGGAATAAAGGTATTCCAATGCTTTGAGTAAAATATGTTGCCTCATTTAGCTTATTTCAATAGTTAGATAAGTCTATGGTAACAGATGTGTGGTAATAGGTCATATTTCTAGTTTTGGTAATAGGTTTTTTCATATTTAAAACACCATTAAACTAGATTTGGATTTGACATTACTCTAAATGATATAGGTGTTTACCCACCCAAAATGATATAAAAATAAAACAGGGATAAAGAAATTCATACCTTGAAAAATAGATGACCAACAACTCCTCCTTGTGCCAAAAATAGGGGTCATGCAAGAAGAAAGAGTCTCTAACGTAAACATAATCTGATGGACACAACACAACACATGACTATGATAGAAGAAAGGAATTGGGTTTACCAAGAGAAATAATGGAAACAGATGGGGAATATGATCTCACCATAAAAGAACAATATCCTATATCAATGGAATGGAAATAGATTCAAGGTCCATCAAAGTCTAATCATGGTTAAAATTACATGGTTTGATTATTTCTAGGCCCCGATAATGTTATTATATTAAGTATATAATTAAAATCCTTTAAAAACCTTTAAAAATTATCAAACAATGTTTTAATCTTGATTTACATCATACAAAACATAAGTGGGGAGAAATTGAAAAAACTTGAAAAGATATAAATGACTCACCGATAGGTGAGTCCCTAACACAAGTCACCGACAGTGACTCACCAATAGTGAGTCACTAACTCGACCCAGTGATAGAGAGATATTAGCGTGAGCTACCGACACAAGCAAACTACACTGATCCACTAAAGTTGATCTACCAACATGAGCTACCATCACGAGATACTAATGTCAGCTACTAGTGCAGGATACTAAAATGAGTAACTGATGCTGAGATACCATTGAAAAAACTATAATTTATGAAAACTCTTGAAATCATATACCCTTTCCACCATAACACCTAAAACACTGAATTTTGAACAAGTAATGGATCAAGAATGTCCATGCCTCTACATGATGATATCTTTATAGTTTGGACATATGTGTATTAATGAATCAAATGGTGATTATAGGATGCCTCGAGTGGGTCTAGAGGTGTTGGTAATAAAAATTTGGAAGTTTGAAGAGTTTTATTTCATGTTTTTGTGGTTCTTGTCTTGGGTGAGATCATGACTCTTGACCAAATGAATCATCTATATGAATCCATTGGATACATGGCCAGATTAACTATATGAACGATCATCTATGTGAATGGATATGTTATGTCAATTAGCTATGTAGATGTATCCTCAATGTGGATCGGCTACATGAGTGATCAACTACGAGAGGATTGGCTATGTGAAGCCATTAGATGTGTGTTAGATTAGTTATATAAAAGAAAAGCTACATGGGGAATTCCACTATGCAGAAAATTCATCTTTATAGGAAATTCATCCACATAAAGCTTTCATCTACATTAGGAAATCATCTATATTGAGAATTAAACTATGTGGATGAATTGGATATGCTGGACAATGGATACATGAGGATTTTGGAAACATGGTGCTTCTAGCTACATGAAATAGCTTACATAGAAATTTCCTCAAGTTTTTAAAAAATGGTCACACAAACCATTTGTTGTAATGAATCAAGTTTCTTCAAATGTGAAGTTATAATGATAAGTATATATTTGATTCTCGATAATGAACATGGATATAAAAGAGTCTCTCTACATGGAGATTAATGGGATATATTATAGTTGGAATTAAATCATTAACAATATAAAAATTTAGATAGTCCCATATCTTCTGACATAGATAGAAATATATTTTCTTTTATTCTTCTCTACTCATGCTCTCTTTATTCCAAATGTTCCAGAGTACAACCCTTTGAATTGTTGAACCCTTCTTCTGGTCTCCTCAGTTCTCTAGAAGTGTTTCCATTCTGTATATGATCCTCTATTTTTGTGCACTGAGTCACGTATAGCAACCTTGTTCAAATTAGGGGGTTCATTACTTCAACAATAATTTTACTTGTAATCATAAATCTATAATAGTTTACATATTTTTATGTAAATGGAATTAACCTCATAATTAATAAACCATATTAATAAATATTTTGTTAGCAAATGTATGCAGTTGTTCTTTACACCACGATAGAAATTTTCATATTATTTTTCAATATATTATGATATCAACACTTTTCTTGTTATCATGCCATATGATGCTATGTATAATCATGTTTTTCTTGATAGAATGTGCAAAATATTATTAAGCCTAAATAAATATAAAAGTAATTTGATATATAATAATGAAAGAAGAGGCATGTTTGAATTTGATGTTTCTTTTAATTCTATAATAATCAAACTGATGTAATGGATATTCTTAATTAAATTTTTTCTTCCATGAAAATGGAATTGATAAATAATGTGAAATTTTTTTTTTCATGGTGTTGATAATAATAAGAAGCCATGATAATGAGAATGGTACCTTTAAATGTTTTTTGAAATTGGAATCAATGTTCAGAGAATGTATATATTTTGATTGTTTTTGTAGCATGATTCAGTATGCTTCACCTATTTGGAACATTTAAAAAATAATTTCTAGGTTCTGTGTTTCTCTTTTTATTTGGAATGTTGGGTTCCTTGAGTTTAAATTTGTGGGAGCCTATTTCTGTGTGGAGGTTATTTTCCTTGTTTAAGTACTAGTTGTCCATTTTGAATATTATTTTTTGATAAATTCTGTTTTTGTGATGTGATATGGATGAGATATTTTCTATGTGATGTGATATGGGGAAAGGATACACGAATGTGTTATGAAACCATGATGGATGATTATGTGATGGATGATGTGTTTTATGGTGGGGATGTTCATATAATGGGGAAAATATATATGTATGTGATGGGGAGATACTTCGAGATAAGCATGTGGGTGTTGGGGATGTCGTTAAAGATGATGTAATGGAATAAATACGGTCTTACCATTGATGTGATGTTGAGAGTTGTGATGATTACTTCTGAATTTTTTTAATGGACGATAAATGGGTTGCATTATTTATATACATTCCTTTCACAACAACTTGAGGTATATGGATGTTCTGGGTAGCATGTTTCCTCTTGGTGGTAGCATAGGATGATTTTACAAGAGTATCTTGATATGGAAAGACGATAATAATGAATAAATAATTTTTAATCCTTTGTGTTGGTTTTTATTCAATGAAAATTCTCAAAATATTTTATTCTTGATATACCATAGACTTGGATGGTGTTATGCCATGAGGTCATGATATTTAATATGATGATTTATTGTAATTAAGTCAATATTAATGTTGTTGTTTAATTAATTTCTAATGAATTTATTAATGTATATTGAATTTATTAATGAAAATATGTTATTTTATTTATCTATTTAGATTATTGGGTTCTTATAGGATATATGTTCTTAGTAGTGGGAACCGAGTGTCTTAGGGAAATTAGCTACAGTTGAGTCTAAGAATAGTGTAAGCCCATAGTGTGGTTGAACGATATTTTATTTCCTATATATTATATGATTTTCAATGCTTCTCCCCATGTTATTATTGGAGAAAATGAAACCCATTGGACGTTGGGAGGGTGTTTTACCTAATATCTAGTGGGAGTATGGATGGATGACTACCCCCTCTGGAACAACTCTCTTCTCTTGGAAATTAATTATACTGGTACACATGATTGTAAGATATTTTCATATCTATGTGTAGATTGATATGATAGATTATGGTTATTTCACTCACATGTATTACAAAATATAGTATCCAAATTATTATTATTGTTATGACGTGTATAGATTATGATAGCTTATGGTACCTAACTCAGTGTATGGGTTCCAATGGCTTCGGGCATAGTACTTGATTTATGATAGATTCCATATGGGGTTTAGTGGGTCCTAGAAGACACTTGGTTAATATATACAAATTTTTTTATGGGATTATTTGATGAAAGAGGTTCATGTTGTTATGAATTTCCCATGTGTATTTGGGATGGCCAATTTTGGAGAGAGATGGGTCAAGAGGTGCGATGTTAGGGAAGTGTAGAAAATCAGTGGGGAAATGGGATTTTTGTACCCTTAATGATTATTTATTATATTATATGCACTCATGTATATGATACATGGTAAGCCGTCTATAGTGAGGATGGGAACATTTTTTACCTATTTAGGTGATGAGTCAGTTTCACCGTTGATCACATTGTTTTACAGTGATTTTTTCAACTTTTGTATGAGAGCCTCTAAGTAGGATCCTAATGAGTATTCTATTATTATGACAAAATATATGTATTATATTTTTCAAGTTAGTTGGAACATATTGGAGATCAAGATGGATATTACTATATATTTATTTTATAGGAGCTATTTTGGTATCATGGTCCCAACCATCTTTCCTTTTATGGTGCATGTAATTTCCTTTATGATGTCATTGTACTATATGTATTCACATGTTTTCATTTGGGATTCATTATATATATATATATATGTATATTTATATCTTATGAGGTGTTTATTGGTGTATTTTTCTTATCTATCTCCTCTACATGTTTTCATGGATGGAAATGACTCACATGGTATGAATTTTATACTTTTGGTGATAGTTTTCAACCTAAGGCCTGCTGGAGGTTGGAATCAGGCACTCACCATATCTGATCTCAGAATATCAGCCAATGAGGGGTATAATTTGTGGGGGGGTCATGAAATATTGGTATCAATGGTTAATTTTTATGGATATGATGGAGTTTGGAGTTAGAAACAAGTGATGTAAAATTGGTTGTTAGGGAAATAGTGTCAACTAAGTTTAGTAAGAAATGTAAACATGGGAGGGTAGAAGATATATGTGTGTTTGGGTCTTCCTAAGATCTGATTCAAGAATCTTTATATGATTTGAGCCTACTAAACGATGTGATACTAGTTGTAGGGTAGACAACTTAAAAAGGATCAACATGATTATTCGTTGTTCATGTGTTTGAAATGTGTAGATCTTGGTAAAATTTAAATCATCAACAATATTATAAAATGATAAATTAATTAATATAATTTATTTTATATAATTGTTTTATGAATATAATAGTTAATTATTGTTTAGTTATATATCAAGGTCGATGTCCTCGTTTGGTTCATGCCTAAGATGTTCAATAGAATGTTCTCGAAGATCACCATGAAGTAGAGGTTAATGATGATGAAACCTAGAGAAGGAAACTCCAAGTGTTTATAATACATAGTCTAAAGATGTATGAGGGTTACATTCAAGAATAATTCATATGATATTGGTTGTAGGAGGTTGAGACAACATTCATTTCAATCCATGCTTTGTAGTGTCACTCAATTTGGGTGGAAGGGGTAATCTTGTTTGGAGAAGTGAGGTAATGGTGGTTCTTATTTCTCAAGGATCATGAGGATTCAATAGTATCATGGGAGTAATTAGGAGACTATTTTCCACAATTTTACTTTTTATACCATTGAGGATTCTGGTCATTAGGAGTTTCATACCCATTCACATGGGAGTTACAATGTGTGGGAGTTTGAGATAATTTTTATGACCATAATATTATATGTTTGAAAACATTTTCTGGATGAGGAGGCAAGGGTGAGACATTTTGGGGAGGATTTTCATCCATAGATCTAGTGCTAGATCACCCCATTAATCATAATAAAAATTTTGAGGTTATAGAAAGAGTAGAGGTTGATGAGAGGATGCGGGAGAAAACCAGATCGTTCTGATAGGTGAGTTGTTATGATTCATTATAAATAAGAGCTATGGTATAAGGTTCCTAATTTCCAGGAACGAACAGATTTTAGTCATTGGGGGGAAGATCATATTCCTCATAATCTATTTTTTCTAGGTTAATAGTCTCCAATAAAAATGTCCAGGGATCATACATGTGTTTTTCTTGTGAAGGATGAGGCCATCATCCATGAGAAAGACTAACCTTTCTGAATATTCATCATGAGTTAGGTTTTTTTTAGGCAGTTCTAGATGATAGAATTATAGTAGGGTGTTCTAGTTTATGAATAACATAGAAGATATGGTACCTACCTATTGTATCCATGAGATTGTCCTCAACATTAGAGAGAAGATCGTGTTCTTTTAGGTGGTCTTAAAAATGTTTATAGAGGCCATGGAGCATGTCTTGGTCATCTTCAAGCGTTAGTAATGCCATCTCCAGGTGATTTGGACGTCATTCAAGGTACAATTTGATTTTTTTCTACATGGGTCCATTCTTTTTTTGACATGGATTATATGAAATCTTTTATATTAGCTACACTCATCTGTTCTTTGTAAAATTAGGAAAGATAGGCGATTAGGTAACATAGTGTTTACTACGCCAGTTAGAGATTGAGCTGATTTGGTTTATGATTTTAGAGATAGTCATCTGGTTCAATGGTAGCTATTCTCTTGGGGAGATTTATTGTGTTTACTGATATGGATATATGAAATCATACTCTACATGGATTAGATGTATTCAATGCAGGCTATCATGGATTTCCAAATGATGAAAGTTGTGTTTTATGACACTGGTGGAGATCCAATGTATTTTATTGTTGAGTGAGACCCTAATATGGATCGTAGGAATTCTATATCTTTATTTTCATTAACGATTAAGCTGATACTGTGTTTTTTGTATGTTTATTTGTCAGGGGTTCCTAGGGTTCTAAATGATTACCCCAATGTATTTAAAAATAAGGTTGTAACATTTCCGATTCAATGAGAGAGTGAGTTTAGGATTTATCTACAACAACACATGTCTCATAGATTTTTGACTCTATATAGGATGACACCTTTTGGGTTGCGATATATATGAGTAAATCGTTATGAATTTTATAGATTGTTTTTTGTAAAAGTGTGTGTCCTTGTGGTGCATCAATATTTTTTGTGAAAAAGGATCATAATATATTGTATGTTTGTATATATTATCATTTATTGAACCAACTGACAATGTAGAACTATCATCATATTCCACAAAATGATTATTTTTTCAATTAAATAAAGCGATGAAGATATTAATTGAAGATTTATTTTCATCCAAGATATTATCAGATAACTGTGAATGATGATAATATCTTGAAGACTTTTTTCTATTTTCATCTTGGGAATTATGATTTCATTGTGATACAATTCAATGTAAAAAATACTTCATCCATGTTCATGGGGTTGATTAATTCCATGTTCAATGAGTTATTATATATGTTCGTGGTTCACTACATCAATGAAATCCTAATGTGCTCTGTATTTGAAGGGGGTCATGTAGAGCATCTATATTTTATTTTGTGAGTTCTTCATTGTGATAATTTGTTCAGAATGTTTTTGATGTGTGAGTTTTGGGCTCTTGAAGTCTATTTCCTGTAGAATTTTTAGGCCCCAATAAGTAGTATCCATGGACCCTTCAAATATTGAAGAAGTTGTTACATGTGAATCCCCTAAGATAGTGGCATAGGTGATACATTTTCTTGGTCATGTAGGATATTATATGATAAATGTGGCTGAATTATCTGGGGATGATACTCTTCTTATAGTCATAACCCTGAAGGATTAGGTATTCTTATCGACTGAACAGTGTCAGATAGCTTTTGATTACATGAAAGAGTTGATGGATAACTCTCCAATCATCTAATTTCCACTAGAAGGAAAATAGTTAGGGTTTTGTTTGATGCTTCACATATTGGGATGGAATGTCTTTTAATGATTAAGGTTCATTTTTTTCATATGGGCCCTGATATTTACTCTATAATGTATATAACTGTTAAAAAAAAATTCATGGGGATTTTGGTATTGTATTTTCGTTTAATTTTTTATGATATTATATCACAAACACATACTTTTTGGGTTTTATCAACCAGAAGATGATGATGTATTAATTCTCCTAGTGGGACTTAAACGTTCTTCCGCATCAGTGGATGGTTTTCATGCCGTATTATGACTTTTATATTTCATATACTCTAGTAAATAGATTTTTTGAATCATTTACTAAAAAAAATTCATGTCATTATGCCATGCATGAATCTGGAGATTCTTAATGAGTTATGGAATAACACTCAATGATGCATCTATATATGGGAAAAATTTTGTACCGTTGAGAATGTGTGAGATGTTTCACAATGATTTCTAAATGACAGTTTTGGTAGTACAAACTAGTGCAGAAATGATGTAATGAGCATTGAGAATTTTTTTTTTGTGGCCTAGGATGAAGCATGGAGTTTTTACTTTTTTTCTCATTGTGTTTTCTTCCCAAAGTTGAAGGCTGAGCACCATGTTCACAATGGTTTGATCCCACCATTAGATGTTCCCCAATGGAAGTGGTAGGACACTTTGATAGAATTTGTTCAAAGTGTGCCTCTATCTCTTGGAGGCCATGATTACATATGGGTGATGTGAATATTTTTATTAAATCATCCCTTTTTATAGATACTATCTAGTCAATATCAATAGAGGATTTATTGATGCAGTAATTGGAGATGGTGGTGTGAATTGAGGGTGTTTCAAGGATGATCGTTTTTTATCAGGATAGTCATTTAACCTATAGGGTGTAGAGAGGTATCTAGTATGATTTTGGTTATTTGTTATTACCCATCATTGATTTTTATCGATAGATGGATTGGGAGATAGAGCATACCAGAAAGAATCTTAAAGACATGTTACGCTCTTATGTCTTAGATTTTGTTGGTTCGTAGATGAGGCACATGCCATTGGTTGCGTTTTCTAGAAATAATTTTTATAATCTACACATTGGTATGGAAACATTTCAATATTTTTATGGATTGCCTTTGCATTATCCATGGTGCTATAATGGGTTTGGGGAGGCAACAATTCTTGGGCATGAACTAATACACAATATGATATAGATGGTATGTATAATTCGTGAAAGGGTGAATTTTGCTTATGATCATTATAAATGCTATATTGATCAATATAGGAGACCTCTAGAGTTTGATGTTAGAGATCACATTTTATTGAAGGAAACTCCTTATTATGGGAAATAAAGGTTAGGCCATGGGGTAATATTTACCCCTAGATTATTGGGTCTTTTGAGGTGTCGGCTTATTTAGGAGCTATAGTTTATCAGATGGAAAATCCTAAAGTGATAACCTAGATATATGTACATTTCATGAATCACAGATCCCTTATTATCTTCATGATTAATATCATATCATTTTTTTGAATGAGATCAACATTGAAGATGATAAAACCATCATGGTGGGGTCTTTAGAGATCTAGGACTGTTAGGAGAAGGTGTTTCTTAAGCGTTCTATTCCCTTAATTTGTGTCTTGTTGACAAAATATGATGTGGAGTAGAATACATGTGTTTATTATATACACACTCCATACCTTGATATTTTTGATGTCAATATATTCTCATATAACATTTTTCATTTGGTTGATGTTGTACATTTTTTGTTTATGAAATGGTTTTCTTTGATTTATTTCTTTATATTTACTTTTGTTTGAGAGGTATCTTCCCTTGGTGTGTGTGTACGAAATGGTTGTTTCTATTGTGAGGGTTTTCACTTTTTTCCTCTAATATATGTATCTCATCTCCTACGATGGTGATATCGATGAGTGGTTTCTCATAAGGTGGATGTTTGAACAACCCCATTATTATTCTCTCTTATTTTAGTTTTAGATTATCATAGATAATAATTGTTTGTGAGGTATCCAATTTAAGGTCCAATATCCATATAGTCTAACAAGTTTCATTTCTAAGAAGACTTTAGTGCTCAGAGGAGGCCTAGAGTGGTTCTAGAGGCGTTGGATGAAAAAAAGATATAAGAAGAAATAGTTTCACATTTGGGAGGCATGGTTCACTACATGGGTGACATCAAAACACTTAGTCAGTCAAATTGGCTACCTAGAACCATAAAATACATGGATGTATTGTTTAATTGAGTGATTTATTATGTGATTTAATTATGTATGTTGATTGGATTTGTGGAAAGATCATCTATATAGATCAAGTTTGTGAGAGATTGACTATATGAGGAATGTATACTTGGAGACATCTGATACATGGATGGATATGTTATGAGAGTGAAACAACTATGTTGGGAATTCAACTAGATAGGGAATTTGGTTATGTGGGTAGTTCTTTTATGTGGTTTTTTTGGTTACATGGCCATTATGACTATGTGAAATTTCTTATGTATATATTTCCACTAGTTTCATGAAAATAAGCATGAAAAACATTCAACGACATGAATCAAGGTCCTTCATAGGGTATGAATAAAAGATAATTATATTTTTTTTGGTGGTAAACGAGTTTTTAAATGTGTCTCTGTATATATAGTTACTGAGATCCTAGATATTTGGAATTAAATATTTTCAAAATTTGAAAATTTTGATAGTATTTTATCTAATAACTCGTAAACAAGAACCATTTTCGTCATTATTTCATACATGAGTTCTCTCGAGACTAGATTCTCTAGAGTCCATCCCATGGAATCCTGGAACCATTCTTACAGAGGACATATCTCCCTAGAGGTGATCCCATCTTATGCATACCCCATGTTTTGGTGTGGTGAGTCTCATGGATCTTTATTCTTATGAGTAGGTGATTCAATTATTCTCCTATTTCATTACATTTAATAATAATGTTAGTGTGGTTTGTACATTTAGAATGAAATGGTATTAACCTAATAATTATTGATCCAAATTAACAATTAATTTTTTAGCAATCACATATTGATGTTACTTATAATTTGATAACATTTTCCCACTTTTTTTAGATAATGACATATCTATGCGATTATATTTAGCTGTCTAGTGATGACAAGGATTAACATGATTTTCTTCATGGAAATTGGTAAATAATGTAAAGAAAAATTAATTGGTAATTAATTAGATTACAAATAATTAATGAATAAGAATGTTTAAATCTGATGCTTATTTTAATTTGAGGATAATCCATTTGATGCAATGCACATTCTTAATTAAATGTGTTCATACATGATAATGGAATCAATAAAGAATGTGAATCCTGTTTATTCTTGTTGTTGACAATAAGAAAAATGAATGATAAATAAAATGGTACTTCACATAGTTTATTGAAACAAGAATGTATGATAAGATCATGTTTAGACTTTGATAGATATTTATAACTTGATTAAATAGGTTGTCTATCGTTGGAACCTATGAATATTGATACAATTAATTCAATTTGAAATTAAAAAATGGTTATTTGAAAAAGTTAGTTTCTAGGTCATGAGTTTATAGTCTTATTGGGATGTTTGAGTTTCATAAGTTTGGATCTGTGAGAGAGAATTTTGTTTGTGAAGTATATATTCCTTATAGTAAAGACTAGATTAACCTATTGGTTATGGTTGTTTATTTCCAACAATTTTTTGGTGTTTTCTATATAAGAGATTTTCTATGAGATATGATATTGGATGGGTAGGCCTGAATGTATTTTGATCATGAGATGGCTGATCGTGGGATGAATGATGTGATGTGGGCTGGGTAGACCAAGATGACGTGGCTACAGTTGACTCTTGTGATGACGATTTGCATTAGGATATGCATCTGGGTTTATGATATGGCACCGAAGATGATGGAATAGGTTTAATCTGGGCTTACCCATGATGTGATGCCTTGAGATGGGATGCATGATTTTGAATCTGTTTAATGGTTTATGAACGAGTTGATTATTATTCCAACATTACTTTCCCTACTTCTTGAGGCAATTGGATGTGCATCGTTTCATGTTTTCTCTTGGTGGTATCTTATAATGGTTTTCCAAGAATACATATAAATGGAATGATTCTATTAATGAACTAATAATTCTTATACCATGGGGTTACTGTTAATGTAATGAAAATTTTATAAAATATATTATTCTTGATAAATCATTGACTAAGGTAGGTTTATGCTTGGAGGAAATGGAATATGTTTTGATGTTTCAATGTAATTAAATTCAGATTAATTATCATGGTTAATTAATGGCTAGTTAATTAATTAATTTAAAGTGAATTGTTTATTGAAAATATGTAAATTAATTTATCTCATTAAATTCTTGTCTTATTATTGGATATCTTGTATTAGTAGTGGTAGAAAAGAGTCTGAGTGTCATTAGCTGTAGTTGAGTCTAAGACTTGGTTTTTCCCATAGTGTAGATATGAGCTACACTATATCCAATAAATTCTATTAATTCATACAATACTCCACCAATGTCCTTTAGGGAGAATGATACCCAGTGGTCTATAGTACGGTGTTTTCACTAATATCCCATTGAGAGGATAGATGGATGAATACCATCTTTGGTCTCACTCTCATATCTCCGTAGTTAATTATGATTTTTATACATAACAGATAGTTTTACTATATATATGTATGGAGGAATATGATGGCTTGTGGATATTTCATATACATATATTATCAGGTATAGTATACACAAGATTATTATAGGTATGATGTGTATAGTTTGTGATGTCTTATGGTACCTTACTCAATATATGGGTTTTAATGGCTGTGGTACATTACTCGACGTATGATACATGTTATACAGGTGGTGGTATATCCATGAAACTATATGGTTACTATACTCAAATATGTGTATCACTACTAGAAAAGAAGGTTATACCAATGGTTTTTAACCATTGGTATAGGCTGGAAAACTGTTGGTATACCCTATACCAATGGTTTTCCAAACCGTTGGCTAGTAAGCCATGAGGAAAGCCTTATACCAATGGTTTGATCCAAACCTTTGGTATATGGGTTATATAAATTTAACCAAATGTATACCAATGGTTTATAAACATTGGTAATGAATTTGAGGAAGTCTTATACCAACGGTTTCAAACCGTTGGTAATGTGATTTTCAGGAAAACCTATACCAACTGTTTAAAACTGTTGGTATTGGTTTTCTAGCAACACCTATACCAACGGTTATAAACCATGGGTATTGGATTTCAAAACCAGAAATATAGAACCCCTATACCAATAGTTTTAAACCATTGGTATAGTGTTTTTCCAAAATCCCAACACCCTTATACCAACGGTTTATAACCGTTGGTATAGAGTTTTTCCTGAACTGCACACAGCAGCCCCCCTCCCTCCAGTAGCCCCTCCACTACACCTGCATACAGACATGAAACAAACTTGAAAATCGATTTTTCAGCTCATGTAAATGAAAAATCCATTTTAATGAAAACCCATTACAAAACCATCTCATGTTATGAAATTACATGAAAATGGATTTTTCAGCTCTCACATGCACCAACATTTTGAATACCAAAATGAACATGTTGTATTATCAATGCAAACTAATTTTAAAACCCAACTCACTAAACTAAATGAGAATGTAGAAACACACAACATCCAATATCTTATCACCTCAATAATACTCCATAGCATGAAATATTGTATAAAATAATTTTAATGTAATATTAACAAGTAATGATATATTGAATGTGAACAACTAATTGGTACAACAAATAAAAGCTAGAAAAAAATAATTTACACATTATTAAAGATATTAACCTTCAGTTTAGGTCATTAGTAATGAGAAAATCTATAATCAAATGCATTATGAAGCTGAATAAAACCAGAATGTGTGAATATTATAATGCGAGATTGAATAAAACATGATAAAAATCATTAGTTAGAGATTCCAAGACAAATAATGACCAAAAAGAGAGAAATAAACAAATTTTTCTTTCTTCAGATCTATCATTGATCCATTACATGTGGAAGATGAATCATAAGGCTTTATTAAGATTGTAATGTGATATTAGACCACTAGATTGAAGAAACCAATGATTTGGGAGCTTTTTTAAGATAGAAACAAGATCTATGGTGTGATAATCAAACTGTAAGAACACAATTCCCCATTTCCATGTATGGATTTTGTATTCGGGTTGCTTTGAGGAAAATGTAAAATTGTGGAATTTTGATGTACAAGCCATGTACATCAGTGTACACACCATGAACATTGATGTCCTTTCCAGACCACGTACAGGTCGTGTATCAGCCATGTACCAAGTCATGTTGTGTCATGGTCGTGCCTCTTAAGGTGAGGCAAGTAAAAGCCTATACACATTGTGTATTGTTAAAGGAAATGTCGTGTATTTTATTGTTTATTTAATATAAGGGAGAGGGGTCATGTCTCATTTACATAATTAACTTCTTTTGACCTTGGTTCATCCATGTTCGGCCAGAAGTGACAATTATTTTCTGAGCCACTGATTCTCCTATCAATGTCCAATCATAACTCTGGAAGGTGCATTGGGATCCCACAAATGAGTTCTCCCTTCACCTTAATCTTATCCTCCTGATTCCTCTCCTCATTTTATACATATAGATTTGATAATTTATGAATCTTTTGTGGATTTTAAATGATCTAGGATGAATCAAGATCTGATATTCAACAATATTGTTCTCAGGACTACGAGGTAGGTGGGTTGTGCATATATGTTGTTTTGTCAAGAATTATATGTTCCTAAAACTCATATACCCATGTTTTTGGTATACATGACTTGCAATTACACCATGATTATCATATGATATTTGTTTATTAGTTTATTAAGGTTATTCCTATAGCATCCTACATTTTTATCACATAAACTTTCATTACATTTTACAAAACAGAGGATCTTTAAGGTTTAGTGTCTTGGAAACTAGGAAATTAAAACATGAAAACATAAAACATTCTTCTTAAACACTTGAAAGGCTTCTCCTCATGTTTACCCTAGGCTCATTACTGCATCTCATAACCTGGGGACATACATCAAAAGAAAGGGTGAGCAGAAGGCCCAGCAAGGGAAACAAGTGAAACATTTTACATTTGAACTTGAGATACATCAATAAAGTCATGAAAAGAACATTAAGGCATGAAAATGAAATCATGAGGCATATCATAATAAAAATAAAACTTTTTCATAACGTGAAGATGTGTCTACATAATTTAACATAGACAATCATGAACATATCACCAAGGTCCATCCCCAAGGTGTCATTTGAAAATTACCAAGGTTATTCACCAAGGTATCGTGAAAATTGTAATCTCTAGTGGTCACATCATTACCCAATGCATTGGAGCGCTATCAGGGCGCACCCTTAAATTTGCCTTTATTATCATGTGATCCACATATATAATCATCAAACATTTCATAAATAACCCATATAGAATAAAATAAATGGGTTTGATTTCATAATCATAACGTTTTTAAAAACTGTTTTAAAGACATGATCTTTACGTCACTTTAAAACCCACAGAAATGGAAGGTGGGTCTCATGTATGTAAATCCCATAATTTAAAATAGTAAATTTTGGTATATATGTGTATACCCCTTTATATGAAAGAGATTTGAGTATTCACTTAATAATATAAAAGAACTTTAGAAAAAGAGAGAGACAATTTGAGACAGAAATTCTGCAGCATAACGGCTATGTTATGAGGCTTTAGAAGACATTAAAAAGAGAGGGAAATGGATAAAACATTCATAAATGACCCATAAAACAGTAGATGGACAGAATAAGAAGGATACATGATCATGTTAATGAAATTTCAAGGACATGCCATTTGAATTAAAAAACATGGAAGGAAGACAAAAATTAGATTTCCTGTATGAAAGTTCGACAGCCTAACGACGTTACTTAAACATCGAACAAAATTATTTGAAAAGATCAAATAGGGTCTCTCATCATGTGAAAATAAGATTTCAGTATGATAGATATAGATATAATTCCCCAACATAATTAAAAAGGAACTTGAAAGACTTGACATGAAAGTTAAACTTTGAAAAGAATGAGAAGGGTGAAAGAATCCCCTAAAAATTCAGCAGCCTAACAGCGCCACTTAAAACTTCAAAATACTGAATTAAAGAGATCAAATGGGGTCTCTCATCATATTAAAATAATATTCCAGTATGATAGATATAGATATCATACCCAACATAACAAAAAGGAACTTGAAAGAATTGACATGAAAGTAGAACTTCAAAACGAGAAGGGTGAAGAACCACTTAAATATTCGGCAGCCTAACGGCGCCACTTAAAACATCAAAATACTGAATTGAAGAGATCAAATGGGGTCTCTCATCATATTAACATAAGTTTCCAGTATGATAGATATAGAGATCATACCCCAACATAACAAAAAGGAACTTGAAAGAATTGACATGAAAGTAGAACTTCAAAACGAGAAGGGTGAAGAACCACTTAAAAATTCGGCAGCCTAACGGCGCCACTTATAACTTAAAAATACTGAATTGAAGAGATCAAATGGGGTCTCTCATAATATTAACATAAGAGTCCAGTATGACAGATATAGAGATCATACCCCAACATAACAAAAAGGAACATGAATGAATTGACATGAAAGTAGATCTTCAAAACGAGAAGGGTGAAGAACAACATAAAAATTCGGCAGCCTAACGGCGCCACTTAAAACTTCAAAATACTGAATTGAAGAGTTCAAATAGGGTCCCTCATCATATGAACATAAAAGATCAGTATGATAAATTTAGAGATCATACCCCAACATAATAAAATGTAACTTTAAATACTTAAATGAAAATAGATCTTGAAAAATGAGAAGGGAGAAAGAATCCGTTACAAAAATTTCGGCAGCCTAACGGCGCCACTTAAAACTTCATAAAATGAAATAATGAGAGTAAGAGGGGATCTATCATTATTTGAAAATAAAAATGGCAGTAAGAGGACTATAAAAGAACATCCTCCAACATATGAACATGGAGCATAAAAGGAATGACATAAAAGAGATTACTTGAAATTAAAGAGAGAGGTCGGATCCCTTACCTTAAAACGTAACTCTTAAAACTCAAAGGTTGGGACCTTGATGGCTTGGGGGCACCTTGGGAGGACTCCTTGGGAGGTATGGAGACCGGAACATCGTTGAGGATGGTTTTGGAGTCGAAAAGATGAGAGGAGGGCTTGGTATTTATAGGGAAAGTGAGGGGACAAGGCATTAATGGCCAAGAGACACCTCAAAAGTGGTTTTCTCAAAAGCATGGGCCCTCCCATGGTACTTCCCATAAAGTTAGGCCACATGTGGACCCCTACACAATAATTCATCCTCTTTAGTCGAAAATCCTTTAAAATATCTCATGAAATCATCATGACATAGTTATGATGTCATTAAACATTCTGAAACCCTAAAACTGTATTTTTACTATTCACTGAAAATTCAACATTCTCAGAAAAATCCCAAAATTTCACCTTAACCAAATATCAATGCTCTGATTTCAAAAATGAACCCCATTTTTAAAAATAATTTTCGAAATATTTTTAATTTATTTTTTAAATAAATACACTATTCTCTGAAAATTCATTATTTTTAGAAAAAACCCCAAAAATTACCTTAACATAATATCGATGCTCTGAGTTCAAAAATGAAATCCATTTTATAAAGATAATTTTCTAAATATTATTAATTTAAATTTTAATTAAAAAACACTATTCACCCGAAAAAACTAATACTTGAATAATAATGTATGAAACCGTTTTTTAACCATTTTATTAAATCACATTACTTAAATCAAGGTGCCTAGCTTATATTAATACTTTCTCTAAGTGAGATTACTAATACATTTGGTCACATTACTAATCCTAAGCATAGACTCACTATTCATAATTTACTATTAATCAAAAATTAAGTTGATCTTATTAGACTCTAAATTCCGTACTGAACATATTTGTAGAAGACCATTTTTTGAAAATCATTACACATTTTTATTTATTTAAGGTTTACATAAACATTTTTCAAAATATCCATTCTCTAAAATTCATCAAAAATATGCATACTATATTTATCTGGTAATTTGAAAATTCATAAACTTCATCATAAGAAGAAATTCCAATTTTTTTTTAAAAAAAAGGATTACACAAGGCAGTTATGGTCTCCTTACATAGCCCCTTATCACACCAGCATAGGACCTAAGTGTAAGGTGTGCTAAGGTTAGAGAATCTTAGGGAGGCTTGGCCAACATCGCACGAGTAGTAATTTCTATCAGTTTGAACTTCTCGTGAAGGTGATCCCGTTCTAGTTTCACACGATGAAGTTCAGCTTGGGTTTGGTCTAGAGCAGAGCCCAGTGGTGCTACCTCCTTCCCAAGTTCTATTAGATGGGCTTTGATCGGTCCAAGACTACTGGGTGAGGCCATCGAATCTTCTTTCTATATTAATTAACCAAGATTACTTGTATTTAGAGACAATAATCAAAACGTTTAGTTTCCAGCAGTCGTATTGACCATTGGTCATATAACAGTCAAAAAACAATGATATCATTTTAATTATACTCATGTTATCAAATGAAACATTTTTGTTGAGTATAAAAATAAAATAAAAATAACACCTAAAATTAGGAAACAAGATTTATTCAAAATTTCGGGTCGTGACAATCTTCCCCCCTTAAGAAATTTCGTCCTCGCAATTTTTCAAATTAGGTTTTGAAATTTCATTAAAATTCCCACATCGGAAAAGGATTCAGTAAAACTATTACTTTAAAAGAATGAATGTGAAGTATGAAGGTCACCCGAGTTAGCCCACACTAGGATTCCATGTAGGAAAACATGGACATGGAAGAAAAACAAAGGGTCAAGTTCTAAGGGAGAGTGATAGAGAACATGATTAGGAGAAAGTTAACCATAAGAAAATCCCAATCTTATGATGTGTGTAAACGGTCATTGATTAACTAGTAGGAAACGTAAACCAACAATGTTTTCGTTTTACGTTCCTTTTCATAATTTTGAGAAATTCATTTACTACATAGAACAAAAACATAAGAAAACATACCTACCTTCATGTAGAGTTTCATCCTTTAATAAGTTTCTACTAAAACTAATCTTTTCTCCCAATGATGAGCATTCAAAACTACTTGGTCTCATCAAAACACAAGAATCATCTTCTCGGGAATCACATAATCCACAAAAGATTAACTATCTATTTCTTCTATCTTTAAACATTATCCCAAAACAGAAAGGGTAAGGTAAAACAACTCTTCAAAAAGAAAGAATCCCATAGGAAGGGAAACTATTTTTAAATCTTCAATGTTCCATGGTACTACCAAAAGTTCATCATAGACCATCCCATAAATAACAGTCCTTAAAATTCCTCAAAATAAACCAAACTAAGATTGAAACCCAAATACAATAGGGATTTGATAACATAGTCTTCCAAAATAAACTTCATTGTTCATCTCCAAACAACATCAACCACACCTAACATCTTATAACAAATGTAGCTAACCTAAACATATTTTACCCAAGATAGGTTAATCATTCCCATAAGTAACCTAAATTACTATAAGTCCACCATAAGTTCATTGATTCTTCAAAATATAAGTCAACCTTACTCCTCAATGAAAATACCGTAGTAATCTATTTACCTAGATCATATAGGGTCCTCAAAATAGTGAACTTCTTCCAAAATAATAATCATCTTTTAATCCCCTAATCATCTCTGTCGTATTAATACAACAATCGTATAATTTCCTATCACATTAGTTTTTGGGACATGTTCTTCCATTTCCCTCCATTAACTAAGAAAAGAAACTATAGATAGGGGCTTAAATACTTAGCCAATAATCACGAAAAGAAACTTAAAGCATATAAGGATAACTTGTAGTTGAAAAGTATACCCTAACTTGTGACCCCCTAGAATCCCATCTAGGTTATCCATGATCATATATTCTTATGTGAACCTTTATTTTATTTTATCTTTATTCCTTTAACAATGGTTCATACTAAGCTTATGAATTTTCAAAATCATATCCCCCGGGAGTATCATAATCAAAAGTGCAGCAAGGCCCGTTGTCGTGTACCAGTTCCCGTTCGAGTCTAGCTCAAAGCGGTGTTTTCAGGTTTTACCCCTATGTACATCTGTGCCAGAGCCACCTCTACCTACTCGTATCCAGACAGGGATGTATTTTCTTGGAAACCCCTTACTCAATACTCACCAAAATACGAGGAAGATTTCCTATACTTAAACATTTCTATAGGGTTCTTACTAGAATTTTCATATCCTAATTTCCACAAATAACTAAACCATCCTTTGATACCAACTATAGCATCCTGCATTTTTATCACATAAACTTTCATTACGTTTTACAAAACTGAGGATCTTTAAGGTTTAGTGTCATGGAAACTAGGAACTTAAAACATGAAAACAGAAAACATTCTTCTTAAACACTTGAAAGGCTTCTCCTCATGTTCACCCTAGGCTCATTACTGCATCTCATAACCTGGGGACATACATCAAAAGAAAGGGTGAGCAGAAGGCCCAGCAAGGGAAACAAGTGAAACATTTTACATATGAACTTGAGATACATCAATAAAGTCATGAAAAGAAATTTAAGGCATGAAAATGAAATCATGAGGAATATCATAATAAAAATAAAACTATTTCATAACGTGAAGATGTGGCTACATAATTTAACATAGACAATCATGAACATATCACCAAGGTCTATCCCCAATGTGTCATTTGAAAATTACCAAGTTTATTCACCAACGTATCGTGAAAATTGTAATCTCTAGTGGTTACATCATTACCCAATGCATTGGAGCGCTATCAGGGCGCACCCTTAAATTTGCCTTTATTATCATGTGAGCCACATATATCATCATCAAACATTTCATAAATAACCCATATAGCATAAAATAAATGGGTTTCATTTCATAATCATAACGTTTTTAAAAACTGTTTTAAAGACATGATCTTTACGTCACTTTAAAACCCACAGAAATGGAAGGTGGGTCTCATGTATGTAAATCCCATAATTTAAAATATAACATTTTGGTATATATGTGAATACCATTTTAGAAGAAAGAGCTTTTAGTATTCACTTAATAATATAAAATAACTTTAGAAAAAGAGAGAGACATTTTGTGAGGGAAATTCTGCAGCATAACGGCTATGTTACAATGTTTTAGAAGACATTAAAAAGAGAGGGAAAATGGTTCAAACATTCATAAATGACCCATAAAACAGTAGATGGACAGAATAAGAAGGAAACATGATCATGGTAATGAAATTTCAAAGACATTCCATTTGAAATGAAAAACATGGAAGGAAGACAAAAATTAGATTTCTCTTATGAAAGTTCAATAGCCTAACGACGTTACTTAATCTTCAAACAAAATGATTTGAAAAGATCAAATAGGGTCTCTCATCATGTGAACATAAGAGTTCAGTATGATAGATATAGAGATAATTCCCCAACATAATTAAAAAGGAACTTGAAAGACTTTACATTAAAGTGAAACATTGAAAAGAATGAGAAGGGTGAAAGAATCCCCTAAAAATTCGGCAGCCTAACGGCGCCACTTAAAACTTCAAAATACTGAATTGAAGAGATAAAATGGGGTCTCTCATCATATTAACATAATATTCCAGTATGATAGATATAGATATCATACCCCAACATAACAAAAAGGAACTTGAAAAAATTGACATGAAAGTAGAACTTCAATACGAGAAGGGTGAAGAACCACTTAAAAATTCGGCAGCCTAACGACGCCACTTAAAACATCAAAATACTGAATTGAATAGATCAAATGGGGTATCTCATCATATTAACATAATAGTCCAGTATGATAGATATAGAGATCATTCCCCAACATAACAAAAAGGAACTTGAAGGAATTGAAATGAAAGTATAACTTCAAAACGAGAAGGGTGAAGAACCACTTAAAAATTCGGCAGCCTAACGGCGCCACTTAAAACTTCAAAATACTGAATTGAATATATCAAATGGGGTCTCTCATAATATGAAAATAAGAGTCCAGTATGATAGATATAGAGATCATACCCCAACATAACAAAACGGAACTTGAAATAATTGACATGAAAGTAGAACTTCAAAACGAGAATGGTAAAGAACCACTTCAAAATTCGGCAGCCTAACGACGCCACTTAAAACTTCAAAATACTGAATTGAAGAGTTCAAATAGGGTCTCTCATTATATGAACATAAAAGATAAGTATGATAAATTTAGAGATCATACCCCAACATAATAAAAAGTAACTTGAAATACATAAATGAAAATAGATCTTGAAAAATGAGAAGGGAGAAAGAATCTGTTACAAAAATTTCGGCAGCCTAACGGCGCCACTTAAAACTTCATAAAACGAAATAATGAGAGTAAGAGGGGATCTCTCATTATGTGAACATTAAAATTGCAGTAATAGGAGTATAAAAGATCATCCTCCAACATAAGAACATGCATCATAAAAGGAATGGCACAAAAGAGATTACTTGAAATTAAAGAGAGAGGTCGGATCCCTTACCTTAAAACGTAACTCTTAAAACTCAAAGGTTGGGACCTTGAGGGCTTGGGGGAACCTTGGGAGGACTCCTTGGGAGGTAAGGAGACCATAACTTCGTTGAGGATGGTTTTGGAGTCGAAAAGATGAGAGGAGGGCTTGTATTTATAGGGAAAGTGAGGGGACAGGGCATTAATGGCCAAGGGACACCTCAAAAGTGGTTTTCTCAAAAGCATGGGCCCTCCCATGGTACTTCCCATAAAGTTAGGCCACATGGGGACACCCACACAATAATTCATCCTATTTAGTCGAAGATCCTTTAAAATATCTCATGACATCATCATTAAATAGTTTTGATGTCATTAAACATACCGAAACCCTAAAACTGTATTTTTACTATTCACTGAAAATTCAACATTCTCAGAAAAATCCCAAAATTTCACCTTAACCAAATATCAATGCACTGATTTCAAAAATGAACTCCATTTTATAAAAATAATTTTCTAAATATTTTTAATTTATTTTTTAAATAAATACACTATTCAATGAAAATTCATTATTTTTAGAAAAAACCCCAAAAATTACCTTAACATAATATCGATGCTCTGAGTTCAAAAATGAAATCCATTTTATAAAAATAATTTTCTAAATAATTTTAATATAAATTTTAATTAAAAAACACTACTCACCTGAAAAAACTTATACTTGAATAATAATTTATGAAACCGTTTTTTAACCATTTTATTAAATCACATTACTTAAATCAAGGTGCCTAGATTATATTAATACTTTCTTTATGTGAGATTAATAATCCATTTGGTCACATTACTAATCCTAAGCATAAAATCACTATTCATAATTTACTATTCATCAAAAATTAAGTTGATCTTATTAGACTCTAAATTCCGTACTGAACATATTTGTACAAGAACATTTTTTGAAAATCATTACACATTTTTATTTATTTAAGGGTTACATAAACATTTTTAAAACATCATTTATCTAAAATTCATCAAAAATATGCATACTATATTTATCTGGTCATTTGAAAATTCATAAACTTCATCATAAGAAGAAATTCCAATTTTTATTTAAAACAAAGGATTACACAAGGCAGTTATGGTCTCCTTACATAGCCCCTTATCAAACCAGCATAGGACCTAAGTGTAAGGTGTTCTAAGGTTAGAGAATCTGAGGGAGGCTTGGCCAACATCGCACGAGTAGTAATTTCTATCAGTTTGAACTTCTCGCGAAGGCGATCCCATTCTAGCTTCACACGATGAAGTTCAGCTTGGGTTTGGTCCAGAGTAAAGCCCAGTGGTGCTACCTCCTTCCCATGTTCTGTTAGATGGGCTTCGATCTGTCCAAGACTACTGGATGAGGCCATCGAATCATCTTTCTATATTAATTAACCAAGATTACTTGTATTTAGAGACAATAATCAAAACGTTTAGTTTCCAGCGGTCATAATGACCAATGGTAACATAACAGTCAAAAACCAATGATATCGTTTTAATTATACTCATGTTATCAAATGAAACATTTTTGTTGAGTATAAAAATAAAATAAAAATAACACATAAAATTAGGAAACAAGATTTATTCAAAATTTCAGGTCGTTACAATTCTGTTCAGATAGGGAACCACAGGGTTGTGTTTCCCTTGATTAGTTTGTTAGAGCTATTGCCCATGACGCCTTAGATGCAAACTTATTTCCATGAATTTTTTTGTTTAGGATGGATTATTGATTATTAAATAGCGACGTGATAGTAAGATTACATGAGGTGATTTGATTATTATTATTATGCCATGTAATAGTTAGATTAGATGAGGTGTGTTGATAATAGTCTGTGGTGTAATAATTTAAATTAAATGAGGCACTTATTATTACCTGTTAATAGATTAATTACATATGATACATGTGGGTGAGATTGTGATATTTCTGAGGGAGAGACTGTGATGCCTGAGGGAGAGGATGTGTTTTTTTCTTGAGGTCAAGACAGTGACATGCATTTAGGCAAGATATTGATGTCTCTAAGGAAAGTTTTAGCTATTCATTACTTCAATATTTATTTGTTGTTGATCTCTTTATACTATGTTTACTTTTGTACCTTGTTCTTATATATGTATATTAACTAAAATTTGGGCACAAATCTTGTGGTGGATGCCTACTGGTATTATGTCTCACAATCTGTTTGGTTCATGCTTTGGGACCAAGCAGGTTACACTGAAAAATCCATTTTCATTTTCCTGTAAATGAAAAATCCATTTTCATTTGTGACTTGTGCACATCACAAATGACCCATGTTTCGTTTTCCTAACGTTTCAACAGAATCCGAATGCATTTGGTCGGTTTTCTGTATGCCGGTAGTTGTTTTCACTTAAAATCATATCCATTTAAAATAAATGTGAGACTGTTTGAGTGATACCGGCAACACCGTGCCTCTGATTGAGGCGGGGTTGACTCGTACACGACCCAAATGACCCATGGATACTTATCCTAAAGTATCAACAGAATGCGAATGCGTTTGGTCCGTTTCCCGTATGTCAGTTGTTGTTTTTACTTAAACTATTGTGCATTACAAATAAAAGTGAGATACTTTGAGTGGTGTCGGCAACACCGAGCCTTGGATTGAGGCGTGGTTGACTAGTACATGTCACAAATGACCAATGGATCGTTTTCATAATGTATCAACACAATCCGAAGGCATTTGGTCAGTTTTTCGTATGTCGTTTATTTTAATTAAAAGAACATTCATTTTAAACAAAAGAAAGACACTTTTAGTGGTACTGGCCACACCGGCCCTCAGATTGAGGCGGGGTTGGCTTTTACACGTCAAAAATGACCCATGGATCATTTTCCTAAAGTTTCAATAGAATCCAAATGCGTTTGGTCGGTTTTCGGCATGCCGGTAATTATTTTCACATAAAATCCTGTCCATTTCAAATAAAAGTGAGACTGTTTGAGTGGTACTGGCCACACCGTGCCTTATATTGAGGCGGTGTGGACTCGTACATGACAAAAATGACCCATGGATACTTTTCCTAAAGTATAAATAGAATCCGAATGTGTTTGGTCCGTTTCCCGTATGTCAGTTGTTGTTTTCACTTAAACTGTTGTCCATTTCAAATAAATGTGAGACACTTTGAGTGGTGTTGGCCACACCTTCCCTCGGATTGAGGCGGGGTTGACTCATACACATCACAAATGACCCATGGATAGTTTTCCTAATGTTTTAACAGAAGATGAATGTGTTTGGTCGGTTTTCCGTATGCCGGTAGTTGTTTTCACTTAAAATCCTATCCATTTCAAATAAAAGTGAGACAATTTGAGTGGTACCGGCCACATCATGCCTCAGATTGAGGCGGTGTTGACTCATACATGACAAAAATGACCCATGGATACTTTTCCTAAAGTATCAACAGAATCCTAATGCGTTTGGTCTGTTTCCCATATGTCAGTTGTTGCTTTCACTTAAACTGTTGTCCATTTCAAAGTAAAGTGAGACACTTTGAGTGGTTCCGGCCACAAAGGCCCTCAGATTGAGGCGGGGTTGACTTGTACACGTCACAAATGACCCATGGATCGTTTTCCTAAAGTTTCAATAGAATTCGAATGCGTTTGGTCGGTTTTACATATATCGGTAGTTGTTTTCACTTAAAATCATGTCCATTTCAAATAAAAGTGAGACAGTTTGAGTGGTACCGGCCACACCGTGCCTCAGATTGAGGTGGGGTTGACTCGTACATGACAAAAAGGACCCATGGATACTTTTCCTAAAGTATCAATAGAATCCAAATGCGTTTTTTCCATTTCCCGTATGTCAGTTTTTGTTTTTACTTAAACTGTTGTCCATTTCAAAGAAAACTGAGACACATTGAGTGGTGTTGGCCACACTGGCCCTCAGATTGAGGTAGGGTTGACTTATACACGTCACAAATGAAGCATGGATCTTTTTTCTAAAGTTTCAACATAATCCGAATGTGTTTGGTTGATTTTCTGTATGTCGGTTATTTTAATTAAAAGTGCATCCATTTTAAACAAAAGAAAGACACTTTTAGTGGTTCCGGCCACACCGGCCCTCTGATTGAGGCAGGGTTGACTCGTACACGTCACAAATGACAATATAAAAATTTCTCAAAATTAATCAATTTATTACATATAAATATTATAAGTAATTGGATATTTTTTGTTTGTAAATTATATTCCTAATCAATGAAAAGATATAAAATAGAGAATGAAAATGTTAAAAATATTTTTTTTAACCAAAGAAATTAAACAATATTTCATTATCATTAAAATCCATTTATCAAAATCAAAAAGACACACACTTATTTATATTTTTTATCCAAGGGAATTCATCAACTAATAAATCATTTTCCACCTCAAAAACCCTAATTTTATTATTTTTAAAATTAACCCCCAATATTACCCATTGATCTAAAACACATAATTTTTCTTTTAATGTCCTTAGGCCCTAAATCTTACTTATGGATGACCATATTTCCTTAGGAACTAGAACACCCATGACCCGACCCGACCCAACCCGGCCCATGGACACCCCTAATTTCGAGTGATTGTTTTTGAATATTAAGATGTCCATATTAACTTATCAAACAAGATTTCAAACAGGTAATCACAGTACCAAGGAATAATAACGGTCTAGGTAGTATACTAATAATACAATAAGAATCAAGTGCAAAAAAGAGATCTGATAACAACATCCCTATGAATCAGAGGAAAACCCCGGAGTGGAAAACCATGTTCAAAAATAAATAGGTATACAGAATTCAAAAATGAAATGGATAAATCTGCCCCTGATCACCATCATCATCACCACTATCATCATCGGCCTCATCCCCGCCGCCATCTCTATCATCATCATCATCCTCGTCATCGTCCCCATGCTCATCGTCGGCCTCATCCTCGTCCTCAGCCCCATCCTAACCCTCGACATCCTCGCCCTCGGTCCCATCCTCACACTCACCATCATCCTCATCCTCGCCCTCATCCTCTTCAGCATCCTCAACATTGCCAGGAACGTCATGATCTCAATCTCCACAAGAGCTGTTGCCTGGTGCATTGGATAATGCCCCCATGGAAGACATAAATGTCTGACAAGCCGCGCTAGCCTCTGTTGTATGTGATGAAGATAAAGCTTTCATCGGTTTCATAAATTCTTTGACCCTCGTTTGAACATGTACTTCCAACTCTGTGACCCTTTTATCAGATTGTCTGGCTTGCTCTTTGATATTTTATGACTCAGTCGAACTAGAATGCATACCTGGAGAGGACCAATACCTCGTCGGGACTATATTCTTACCAGGTCAGCAGCGTACTCGACCAGTGTGCTCCTCTCCCAAAACCTGATATAAATGATCGTGTGGCCCAAAATTGTCAGGCTCCTGGGAATCAAGAGCCTCTAAAGCAGCCTGTTAAAAATATTAATAGATTAATAAATTTCAAAATAGATATTATACTTTGAAAAAATAAAATTAAAACATATAATCTTTTCTTGGGATGATTCATTTACCGCAGTTCCATCTTTTTTTCTTCTACTCGAGAAAAACAATTTTGCTCGAGAGATACGTCCTTCAATATTCAATTTGTGCTTCTATAATGACATTGAAACAATATAAATTTCAAGTATAATCATATATTCAATATTCAATAAATCACATAATTTATGTAGGAAATAATAAAAAGGGAATGTTCTAAAGAAAAATTATAAACAACTATATTGTACCAGCTGTCTCTCATGATCTGACATAGTTGTGCCCCCCAATGTGTGGAGGTATTACTTTGAATCAATGTTTTTTTTGTTTTTATCATAATATTCCTAAATAAAGTTTAATAATAAATAAGATTATATTAATTAAAAATATGAAAACTCTGATTTAAATACCTCAAATGAGATTAATACCTTAAATTTGGCAGTCTACCAATGGGTAATCATTTGGCGATATTGCTCTATCGGGAAGTCATCCACGATAGGTAGTCTCTAAATCCGTGCCCACCCTCTCACACCAGCCAACATACAGGTTATTCTTATAATCTCTCTAAATCTCACCCAACTCTTTTAAACACGCTGGCCGTGCACCTTCGCCATTAGGGAAGTTAAATCGAAGCTGAAACATAATAGATTAGTTCATCTAAATACAAAAAAATACAACATTAAATCCAATAGATTTTTACCCCATATTTGTGCCCACGCGTTATCTTTGACTTCGTGTGGCAGTTGTCTCCAAGAGAGAGGTCTGGCCGGAATGATATCGGAGTATTTTTCTAGCGTCGCC
Organism: Viscum album; assembly: GCA_963277665.1. Classification (NCBI taxonomy): domain Eukaryota; kingdom Viridiplantae; phylum Streptophyta; class Magnoliopsida; order Santalales; family Viscaceae; genus Viscum; species Viscum album. The sequence goes on from OY728134.1 coordinate 374,691,737, forward strand.
AAAAAACCCCGACATCCCTGCACAGATTTCTCAATCATTTGTCCATCAGCATTATATTCAACCATCAACTGTGTCTGGCGGGTCCATACCGCACGCAAGCGAGTACGCCCCCTCCACTACCTCCTATCTGTAGATGAATCTGTTATTAATGAGAAATAATATCAGTACAATTTAAAATAAAATAAATTTTGGTATAAAAATTTGATAGAGTCACATAAATATACCTATGGTAGTCGGATCAATGGGCGTTACTGGATGTGCAGAAGCTGAAGGAATATCCTGTACAGGTTGAGTGTCCCTCAGTGTACACTCCTCAGCTGCATACTACGTTGCATCAGGAGTCGAAGAAGGTGGAATATAATAGCTCGGGGATAGTGAACCAGAAGCAAAAGATGATGGAATAGATGTCTAGCCAACTGGTAGTGTAAACATCTGAGGTCTAAATATCCCGTGTGCCCTTGAGGACACATCGGGGTCAGAATGGGGTGAAAAAGATACGTCTGTGGTGGTGGATCGTCTATGTCTCTCCCCATGAGCTCTCATACCACCGGCCTCAGTACTGGGCCCACTGGATGAGTGTCCATCTGTGACACCACCCCCTCCTACCACCAGCCACTCTACTAGGAGAAATATCAGGCTCCTCGTCAGATATCTCTCATCTAGGGGGTCAATCCTGAAAAAATGTTTAACACATAAGGAAACACATGATATTATATGTTATTGAAATATTTATATTTTAAATAAAATACTCACAACAGGGATGAGTGGAGGAACACCCATCTGTATCATGCGACGATTATTATTTGTCATCTTTTTCCATCGCCTCTCTTTAATGGGTGTCATTTCCTACAATGAAAACATATATGGAAGTAATTAAAAATAGATAACTAATTTTTTACCCAAGATAAAATATACAAAAACCATTCTGATAAAAAACATAAAGTAAAAGAATATTTATGGTGGATTGAAGGTATCTACAAGGATACACACTTTGAATGATGTCGGTGAAACATGTAGGTGAGAACACGACTGTATGATTCTATATATTTCCCACTCCAACTTCATGTTCACAATCAACTCTAACAATTGAGTTATTGGTGTCATCATAAGTAATAAATGAATTTCTTCCAATTGCAGTAGGGATAGTGTCAACTACATCATCTCCATCATCAAAAACATGTATGGGAATTACATGAATAATTACATTGAATTTACGATGATGATGATCTTTGACATAAAAAACATGTTTCACCATTGATGCCAATACATATGGTTCATCGGTGGCAAGAATTTGAGTAATGTCAATAACTAGAAATCCACAATCATCAATAAAGGTGCCCTGCCTCGTCATTGAATCATACCATTGACATTTCATCATCGTGACTCAACCATGTGAGTAATAATCCAAAATTATTATTTTCTCCATGAATCCATAATAAGAATCATTTGCATAACGAGGTCTAGTATCCGATAAACTGGCATAACAGTCTGTTTTGGCAGTTAGCATAATACCATTATGATGTGTTCTCATGTTTCTTGCTTGCCCAGTGATAGTAAATTTGTATCCATTGATCACAAGTGATTTACAAGCACAAACCATTGTATTAGGACCAAAATCCAAAGCTCTTGTTTCCTCAGAAACAGAGTCAGCATGCAAACTTGATACCTAAAATATAAATAAATAGTAATCTTAATTAAATATTATTTTTATTTAGTTATTACAGAAATATTTTTACCTTCAATTTCAACCAAGCAGAAAACCCCTTTCTATGCAAGGTCTATTTCCTTCTCTAGGACAAAGAATGATGCTTTCTATATATCAATTCTTTATGTTCTCTATAGATAAAAATAATAATAGTTTAACAAATATTTAAAATTAAAAGAGATAAGATAAGAGATAAATGTACAATTTACTTACTTGATATTCTCATCAAACAAATCAACATTGAACCACACTATGCGATGTGTCATCTCTCGCTCTTCAAGGCTTAATGCCATCAATGTATATGATCCCGGAATTCCTACTATCTGAGGAAGTCACTACTGAAAATAAGGTCATTAGCGACCGCCATTGGCGGTCGCTAAAGGCCTTTAGCGGCCGCTCAGCGACCGCCACTGGCGGTCGCTTTTGCCTCGTCGCTAGAGGCTTTTAGCGACCGCCAATGGCGGTCGCTATACAAGGTCGGCATATCGGCCTTCAGCGACCGCTTGCCGGTCGCTGAAGGCCCCTGCCGGGCAGCCTATAGCGACCGCCAATGGCGGTCGCTATTCTAAAAAAAAATTCTTAAATTTTTTTTTGAATTCAATATATAAATATATATATATATATATATATTCATATATATACTATTAAATACAATATTTTAAATATATATATATATATATATAATATATATTTTAAATGTTTTAATATATATTTAATATATATATAATATCAAATCATTGTGCTATAATAATATAAAAACTTCGATTCATGAAATAATCTCATTTCAGGTCTTTCGGAGCACGTTTGCTCCAAATGGGACCGCCGCACGCCGTTTTGGTGTTTTATGGCGCCAGAAACGCGTTTCCGGCCGCCGCGGTCACACGTCACCTCCGAATGAGGTGCGGTCTGGCCGACCATTTCACAATTCACGCCCCGGATGTTGTCGTACGGTTTCGTGGCATTCGGAGGTCGTTCGGGTGGTTTTGACCCCCCAACGCGCCATTTCAGCACGCGCCGCGCTGCTAAAAACGACACAATCAGACGTGCCGCACGCACCGCATGTCTGATGGACATGCGGCCTCCTCCTGCATCTCATGAATAATATTTCTATTGTTCCCGTGCGGTTTCAAGTCGTTCGGAGCACGTTTTCTCCGAATGGGACCGCCGCACGCCGTTTTGGTGTTTAATGGCGCCGGAAATGCATTTCCGGCCGCCGCGGTCACACGACACCTCCGAATGAGGTTCCGTCTGGCCGGCCATTTCACAATTCATGCCCCGGATGTTGTCGTACAATTTCGTGGCATTCGGAGGTCGTTCGGGTGGTTTGGACCCCCCAACGCGCCATTTCAGCACGCGCCGCACTGCTGAAAAGGACACATTCGGACGTTCCGCGCGCACCGCACGTCCGATGGATGTACGACCTCCTCCTGCATCTCAGGAATAATATTTTTATCGTTCTCGTTCGGTTTCAGGTCGTTCGGAGCACGTTTGCTCCGAATTGGACCGCCGCACGCCGTTTTGGTGCTTAATGGCGCCGGAAATGCGTTTCCGGCCGCCGCGGTCACACGGCACCTCCGAATGAGGTTCCGTCTGGATGACCATTTGACAATTCACGCCCCGGATGTTGTCGTACGGTTTCGTGGCATTCAGAGGTCGTTCGGGTGGTTTTGACCCCCCAACACGCCATTTCAGCGCGCGCCGCGCTGCTTAAAAGGATACAATCGGACGTGCCGCGCGCACCGCACGTCCGATGGACGTGCGGCCTTATCCTGCATCTCAGGAATAATATTTATATCGTTCCCATGCAGTTTCAGGTCGTTCGGAGCAAGTTTACTCTGAATGGGACTGCCGCACGCCGTTTTGGTGTTTTATGGCGCCGGAAACGCCTTTCTGGCCGCCGCGGTCCCACGGCACCTCCGAATGAGGTGCTGTCTGGCCGACCATTTCACAATTCACGCCCCGGATGTTGTCGAACGCTTTCGTGGCATTCGAAGGTCGTTAGGGTGGTTTTGACCCCCCAACGCGCCATTTCAGCGCGCGCCGCGCTGCTGAAAACGACACAATCAGACGTGTCGCGCGCACCGCACGTCCGATGGACGTGCGTCATCCTCCTGCATCTTAGGAATAATATTTATATCGTTCCCGTGCAGTTTCAGGTCGTTCGGAGCATGTTTGCTCCGATTTGGACCGTCGCACGCCGTTTTGGTGTTTTAGGGCGCTGGAAACGCGTTTCCGGCCGCCGCGGTCACACGGCACCTCCGAAGGAGGTGCCGTCTAGCCGACCATTTCACAATTCACGCCCCGGATGTTGTCGTACGGTTTCGTGGCATTCGGAGGTCGTTCGGGTGGTTTTGACCCCCCAACGCGCCATTTCAGCGCGCGCCGCGCTGCTGAAAAGGACACAATCGGACGTGCCGCGCGCACCGCACGTCCGATGGACGTGCGGCTCCTCCTGCATCTCAGTAATAATATTTCTGTCGTTCCCGTGCGGTTTTAGGCCGTTCGGAGCACGTTTTCTCCGAATGGGACCGCCGCACGCCGTTTTGGTGTTTAATGGCGCCGGAAAGGCGTTTCCGGCCGCCACGGTCACACGGCACATCCGAATGAGGTGCCGTCTGGCCGACCATTTCACAATTCTCGCCCCGGATGTTTTCGTACGGTTTCGTGTCATTCGGAGGTCGTTCAGGTGGTTTTGACCCCCCAACGCGCCATTTCAGCCCGCGTCGCGCTGCTGAAAAGAACACAATCGGACGTGTCGCGCGCACCGCACGTCCGATGGACGCGCGGCCTCCTTATGCATCTCAGGAATAATATTTCTATCGTTCCGTGTGGTTTCAGGTCATTCGGAGCACGTTTTCTCCGAATTGGACCGCTGCACGCCGTTTTGGTGTTTAATGGCACCGGAAACGCGTTTCCGGCCGCGGCGGTCACACGGCACCTCCGAATGAGGTTTCGTCTGGACGACCATTTCAAAAATCATGCCCCGGATGTTGTCGTACGGTTTCGTGGCATTCGGAGGTCGTTCGGGTGGTTTTGACCCCCCAACGCGCCATTTCAGCGCGCGCCGCACTGCTGAAAAGGACACAATCGGACGTGCCGCGCGCACCGTACGTCCGATGGACATGCGGCCACCTCTTGCATCTCAGGAATAATATTTCTATCGTTCCCGTGCGGTTTCAGGTCGTTCGGAGCACGTTTGCTCCGAATGGGACCGCTGCACGCCGTTTTGGTGTTTTATGGCGCCGGAAACGCGTTTCCGGCCACCGCGGTCACACGGCACCTCCGAATGAGGTGCCGTCTGGCCTACCATTTCAAAACTCACGCCCGGATGTTGTCGTACGGTTTCGTGGCATTCGGAGGTCGTTCGGGTGGTTTTGACCCCCCAACGCGCCATTTCAGCGCGCGTTGCGCTGCTGAAAACGACACAATCAGGCGTGCCGCGGGCACCGCACGTCCGATGGACATGCGGCCTCCTCCTGCATCTCAGGAATAATATTTCTATCGTTCCCGTGCGGTTTCAGGTCGTTCGGAGCAAGTTTTCTCCATATTGGACCGCCGCACGTCGTTTTGGTGTTTTAGGGCGCCGGAAACGCGTTTCCGGCCGCCGCGGTCAAACGGAACCTCGGAATGAGGTTCCGTCTGGCCGACCATTTCACAATTCATGCCCCAGATGTTTTCGTACAGTTTCGTGGCATTCGGAGGTCGTTCGGGTGGTTTTGACCCCCCCAACGCGCCATTTCAGCGTGCGCCGCGATGCTGAAAAGGACACAATCGGACGTGCCGCGCGCACCGCACGTCCGATGGACGTGTGGCCTCCTCCTGCATCTCAGAAATAATATTTCTATCGTTCCCGTGCGGTTTCAGGTCGTTCAGAGCAAGTTTTCTACGAATTGGACCGTCGCACGCCGTTTTGGTGTTTAATGGCGCCGGAAACGCGTTTCCGGCCTCCGCGGTCACACGGAACCTCCGAATGAGGTACCGTCAGGCCGACCATTTCACAATTTACGCCCCGGATGTTGTCGTATGGTTTCGTGGCATTCGGAGGTCGTTCGGGTGGTTTTGACCCCCCAACGCGCCATTTCAGCGCGCGCCGCGCTGCTGAAAAGGACACAATCGGACGTACCGCGTGCACCGCACGTCCTATTGACGTGCGGCCTCCTCCTCCATCACAGGAATAATATTTCTATCATTCCCGTGCGGTTTCAGGTCCTTCGGAGGACGTTTTCTCCGAATGGGACCGCCGCACGCCGTTTTGGTGTTTTATGGCGCTGAAAACGCATTTCCGGCCGCCGCGGTCACACGGCACCTCCGAATGAGGTGCTGTCTAGCCGAAAATTTCACAATTCACACCTCGGATGCTGTCGTACGGTTTCATGGCATTCGGAGGTCGTTCGGGTGGTTTTGACACCCCAACGTGTCTTTTCAGCGTGCGCCGCACTGCTGAAAACGACACAATCAGACGTGCCGCGCGCACCGCACGTCCGATGGACGTACGGACTCCTCCTACATCTCAGAAATAAAATTTCTATCGTTCTCGTGCGGTTTGAGGTCGTTCGGAGCACGTTTGCTCCGAATTGGACCGCCGCACGCCGTTTTGGTGTTTTAGGGCGCCGGAAACGCGTTTCCGGTCGCCGCGGTCAAACAGCACCTCCGAATGAGGTGCCGTCTAGCCGACCGTTTCACAATTCACGCCCCGGATGTTGTCGTACGGTTTCGTGGAATTCGGAGGTCGTTCGGGTGGTTTTGACCCCCCAACACGCCATTTCAGCGCGCGTCGCGCTGCTGAAAAGGACACAATCGGACGTGCCGCGCGCACCGCACATCCGATGGACATGCGGCCTCCTCCTGAATCTCAGGAATAATATTTTTATCGTTCCCGTGCGGTTTCAGGTCGTTCGGAGCACGTTTTCTCTGAATTAGACCACCGCACACCGTTTTGGTGTTTAATGGCGCCGGAAACGCGATTCCGGCCGCCACGGTCACACGGAACCTCCGAATGAGGTGCCGTCTGGCCGACCATTTCAGAATTCATGCCCCGGATGTTTTCGTACGGTTTCGTGGCATTCGGAGGTCGTTCGAGTGGTTTTGACACCCCAACGCGTCATTTCAGCGCGCTTCGCGCTGCTGAAAAGGACACAATCGTACGTGCCACGCGCACCGCACGTCCGATGGACGTGCGGCCTTCTCCTGCATCTCAGGAATAATATTTCTATCGTTGACGTGCGGTTTCAGGTCGTTCGGAGCACGTTTGCTCCGTATTGGACCGCCGCACGCCGTTTTGGTGTTTTATGGCGCCAGAAACACGTTTCCGGCCGCCGCGGTCACACGGCACCTCCGAATGAGGTGCCGTCTGGCCGACCATTTTCCAATTCACGCCCCGGATGTTTTCGTACGGTTTCATGGCATTCGGAGGTCGTTCGGGTGGTTTTGACCCCCCAACGCGTCATTTCAGCGCGCGCCGCGCTGCTGAAAAGGACACAATCGGACGTGTCACGCACACCGCACGTCCGATTGATGTGCGGCCTCCTCCTGCATCTCAGGAATAATATTTCTATCGTTCTCGTGCGGTTTCATGTCGTTCGGAGCACGTTTTCTCCGAATGGGACCGCCGCACGCCGTTTTGGTGATTTATGGCGCCGGAAACGCGTTTCCGGCCGCCGCGGTCACACAGCACCTCCGAATGATGTGCCGTCTTGCCGAACATTTCACAATTCACGCCCCGGATGTTGTCGTACGGTTTCGTGGCATTCGGAGGTCGTTCGGGTGGTTTTGACCCCCCAACACGCCATTTCAGCGCGCGACGCGCTGCTGAAAACGAAACAATCGGACGTGCTGCGCGCACCGCATGTCCGATGGACGTGCGGCCTCCTCCTGCATCTCAGGAATAATATTTCTATCATTCCCGTGCGGTTTCAGGTCGTTCAGAGCACGTTTTCTCCGAATTGGACCGCCGCACGCCGTTTCGTGTTTAATGGCGCCGGAAACGTGTTTCCGGCCGCCGCGGTCACACGGCACCTCCGAATGAGGTGCCTTCCGGCCGACCATTTTACAATTCACGCCCCGGATGTTTTCGTACGGTTTCGTGGCATTCGGAGGTCGTTCGGGTGGTTTTGACTCCCCAACGCGTCATTTCAGCGCGCGCCGCGCTGATGAAAAGGACACAATCGGATGTGCCGCGCGCACCGCACGTCTGATGGACATGCGGCCTTCTCCTGCATATCAGGAATAATATTTCTATCGTTCCCGTGCGGTTTCATGTCGTTCAGAGCAAGTTTTCTCCGAATTGGACCGCCGCACGCCGTTTTGGTGTTTAATGGCGCCGGAAACGCGTTTCCGGCCGCCGCGGTCACACGGCACCTCCGAATGAGGTGCCGTCAGGCCGACCATTTCACAATTCAGGCCCCGGATGTTGTCGTACGGTTTCGTGGCATTCGGAGGTCGTTCGGGTGGTTTTGACCCCCCAACGCGCCATTTCAGCGCGCGCGCTGCTAAAAAGGACACAATCGGACGTGCCGCGCGCACCGCACGTCCGATGGATGTGCGGCCTCCTCCTGCATCACATGAATAATATTTCTATCGTTCCCGTGCGGTTTCAGGTCGTTCGGAGGTCGTTTTCTCCGAATGGGACCGCCGCACGCCGTTTTGGTGTTTTATGGCGCCGAAAACGCGTTTCCGGCCGCCGCGGTCACACAGCACCTCCGAATGAGGTGCCGTCTAGCCGACCATTTCACAATTCACACCTCAGATGCTGTCGTACGGTTTTGTGGCATTCGGAGGTCGTTCGGGTGGTTTTGACCCCCCAACGTGTCATTTCAGCGCGCGCCGCGCTGCTGAAAACGACACAATCAGACGTGCCGCGCGCACCGCACATCCGATGGACGTGCGGACTCGTCCTGCATCTCAGGAATAATATTTCTATCGTTCCCGTGAGGTTTTAGGTCGTTTGGAGCATGTTTGCTCCGAATTGGACCGCCGCACGCCGTTTTGGTGTTTTAGGGCACCGGGTACGCGTTTCCGGTCGCCGCGGTCAAACATCACATCCGAATGAGGTGCCGTCTGTCCGACCGTTTTACAATGCACGCCCCGGATGTTGTCGTACGGTTTCGTGGAATTCAGAGGTCATTCGGGTGGTTTTGACCCCCCAACGCGCCATTTCAGCGCGCGCCGCGCTGCTGAAAAGGACACAATCGGACGTGCCGCGCGCACCGCACATCCGATGGACATGCGGCCTCCTCCTGCATCTCAGGAATAATATTTCTATCGTTTCCGTGCGGTTTCAGGTTGTTCGGAGCACGTTTGCTCTGAATTGGACCACCGCACACCGTTTTGGTGTTTAATGGTGCCGGAAACGCGATTCCGGCCGCCGCGGTCACACGGAACCTCCGAATGAGGTGCTGTCTGGCCGACCATTTCACAATTCACGTCCCGGATGTTTTTGTACGGTTTCGTGGCATTCGGAGGTCGTTCGGGTGGTTTTGACACCCCAACGTGCCATTTCAGCGCGCTCCGCGCTGCTGAAAAGGACACAATCGGACGTGTCGCGCGCACCGCACGTCCGATGGACGTGCGGCCTCCTCCTGCATCTCAGGAATAAAATTTCTGTCGTTCCCGTGCGGTTTCAGGTCGTTCGGAGCACGTTTGCTCCGAATTGGACCGCCGCACGCCGTTTTGGTGTTTTATGGCGCCGGAAAAACGTTTCCGGCCACCGCGGTCACAAGTAACCTCCGAATGAGGTGCCGTCCGGCCGACCATTTCCCAATTCACGCCCCGGATGTTTTCGTACGGTTTCGTGGCATTCGGAGGTCGTTCGGGTGGTTTTGACCCCCCAACGCGTCATTTCAGCGCGCGCCGCGCTGCTGAAAAGGACACAATCAGACGTGTCGCGCGCACCGCACGTCCGATGGACGTGCGGCCTCCTCTTGCATCTCAGGAATAATATTTCTATAGTTTTCGTGCGGTATAATGTCGTTCGGATCACGTTTTCTCCGAATGGGACCGCCGCACGCCGTTTTGGTGTTTTATGGCTCCGGAAACAAGTTTCCAGCCGCCGCGGTCAAACGGAACCTCCGAATGAGGTGTCGTCTGGCCGACCATTTCACAATTCATGCCCTGGATGTTGTCGGACGGTTTCGTGGCATTCAGAGGTCGTTCGGGTGGTTTTGACCCCCCAACGCGCCATTTCAGCGCGCGCCGCGCTGCTGAAAAGGACACAATCAGACGTACCGCGCGCACCGCACGTCCGATGGACGTGCGGCCTCCTCCTACATCTCAGGAATAATATTTCTATCGTTCCTGTGCAGTTTCAGTTCGTTCGGATCATGTTTACTCCGAATTGGACCACCACACGCCGTTTTGGTGTTTAATGGCGCCGGAAACGCTTTTCCGGCCGCCGCCGTCACACAGCACCTCCGAATGTGGTGCCGTCTGGCTGAACATTTCAGAATTCACGCCCCGGATGTTGTCGTATGGTTTCGTGGCATTCAGAGGTCGTTCGGGTGGTTTTGACCCCCCAACGCGCCATTTTAGCGCGCGCCGCGCTGCTGAAAAGGACACAATCGGACGTGCCGCGCGCACTGCACGTCCGATGGAGGTGCGGCCTCCTCCTGCATCTCAGGAATAATATTTCTATCGTTCCCATGTGGTTTCAGGTCGTTCGTAGCACGTTTTCTCTGAATTGGACCACCGCACACCGTTTTGGTGTTTAATGGCGCCAGAAACGCGATTCCGGCCGCCGCGGTCACACGGAACCTCCGAATGAGGTGCCGTCTGGCCGACCATTTCACAATTCACGTCCCGGATGTTTTCGTACGGTTTCGTGGCATTCGGAGGTCGTTCGGGTGGTTTTGACACCCCAACGTGCCATTTCAGCGCGCTCCGCGCTGCTGAAAAGGACACAATCGGACGTGTCGCGCGCACCGCACGTCCGATGGACGTGCGGCCTCCTCCTGCATCTCAGGAATAATATTTCTGTCGTTCCCGTGCGGTTTCAGGTCGTTTGGAGCACGTTTGCTCCGAATTGGACCGCCGCACGCCGTTTTGGTGTTTTATGGCGCCGGAAACACGTTTCCGGCCGCCGCGGTCACACGGCACCTCCGAATGAGGTTCCGTCCGGCCGACCATTTCCCAATTCACGCCCCGGATGTTTTCGTACAGTTTCGTGGCATTCGGAGGTCGTTCGGGGGGTTTTGACCCCCCAACGCGTCATTTCAGCGCGCGCCGCGCTGCTGAAAAGGACACAATCAGACGTGTCGCGCGCACCGCACGTCCGATGGATGTGCGGCCTCCTCTTGCATCTCAGGAATAATATTTCTATAGTTTTCGTGCGGTATAATGTCGTTCGGATCACGTTTTCTCCGAATGGGACCACCGCACGCCGTTTTGGTGTTTTATGGCTCCGGAAACACGTTTCCAGCCGCCGCGGTCACACGGCACCTCCGAATGAGGTGCCGTCTGGCCGACCATTTCACAATTCACGCCCCGGATGTTGTCGTACGGTTTCGTGGCATTCGGAGGTCGTTCGGGTGGTTTTGACCCCCCAACGTGCCATTTCAGCGCGCGACGCGCTGCTGAAAACGACACAATCGGACGTGCCGCGCGCACCGCATGTCCGATGGACGTGCGGCCTCCTCCTGCATCTCAGGAATAATATTTCTATCGTTCCCGTGCGGTTTCAGGTCGTTCGGAGAACGTTTGCTCCGAATTGGACCGCCGCACGCCGTTTTGTTGTTTTAGGGCGCCGGAAACGCGTTTCCGGCCGCCGCGGTCAAACGGCACCTCCGAATGAGGTTCCGTCTGGCTTACCATTTCACAATTCACGCTCCGGATGTTGTCGTACTGTTTCATGGCATTCGGAGGTCGTTCAAGTGGTTTTGACCCCCCATCGCGCCATTTCAGCGCGCGCCGCGCTGCTGAAAAGGACACAATCGGGCGTGCCGCGCGCACCACATGTCCGATGGACGTGCGGCCTCCTCCTGCATCTCAGGAATAATATTTCTATCGTTCCCGTGCAGTTTCAGGTTGTTTAGAGTACGTTTGCTCCGAATTGGACCGCCGCACGCCGTTTTGGTGTTTAATGGCGCCGGAAACGCGTTTCCAGCCTCCGCGGTCACACGGAACCTCCAAATGAGGTGCCGTCTGGCCGAACATTTCGCAATTCACGCCCCGGATGTTGTCGTACGGTTTCGTGGCATTCGGAGGTCATTCGGGTGATTTTGACCCCCCAACGCGCCATTTAAGCGCGCGCGCGCGCTATTGAAAAGGACACAATCGGACGTGCCACGCGCACCGCATGTCCGATGGACGTGCGGCCTCCTCCTGCATCTCAGGAATAATATTTCTATCATTTCCGTGCGGTTTCAGGTCGTTCGGAGCACGTTTGCTCCGAATTGGACCGCCGCACGCCGTTTTGGTGTTTTAGGGCGCCTGAAATGCGTTTTCGGCAGCTGCGGTCAAACGGAACCTCCGAATGAGGTGCCGTCTGGCCGACCATTTCACAATTCATGCCCCGGATGTTTTCGGACGGTTTCGTGGTATTCGGAGGTCGTTCGGGTGGTTTTGACCCCCCAACGCGCCATTTCCGCGCGCGCCGCGCTGCTGAAAAGGACACAATCAGACGTACCGCGCGCACCGCACGTCCGATGGACGTGCGGCCTCCTTCTACATCTCAGGAATAATATTTCTATCGTTCCCGTGCAGTTTCAGTTCGTTCGGATCATGTTTACTCCGAATTGGACCACCACACGCCGTTTTGGTGTTTAATGGCGCCGGAAACGCGTTTCCGGCCGCCGCCGTCACACAGCACCTCCGAATGTGGTGCCGTCTGTCCGAACATTTCATAATTCATGCCCCGGATGTTGTCGTACGGTTTCGTGGCATTCGGAGGTCGTTCGGGTGGTTTTGACCCCCCAACGCGCCATTTTAGCGTGCGCCGCGCTGCTGAAAAGGACACAATCGGACGTGCCGCGCGCACTGCACGTCCGATGGATGTGCGGCCTCCTCCTGCATCTCAGGAATACTATTTCTATCGTTCCCGAGTGGTTTCAGGTCGTTCGTAGCACGTTTTCTCCGAATTGGACCACCGCACGCCGTTTTGGTGTTTTATGGCGCCGGAAACGCGTTTCCGGCCGCCGCGGTCACACGGCACCCCTGAATGAGGTGCCGTCTGGCCGACCATTTCACAATTCACGCCCGGATGTTTTCGTACGGTTTCGTGGCATTCAGAGGTCATTCGGGTGGTTTTGACCCCCCAACGCGCCATTTCAGTGCGCGCCACGCTGCTGAAAAGGACACAATCAGGGGGCTGTACGGGGGTGCGGGGGGGCTGTACGACGGTGGCGAGGGGCTGTACGGGGGGTGCGGGGGGTTGTATGGGGGTACGGGGGGGGGGTGTACGGTGGTGTCGGGGGGCTGTACAGGGGTGAGGGGGGATGTACGGGGGTGGCGGAGGGCCGTACGGGGGATGCGGGGGGGGGGGGGGGGGTTGTACGGTGATGTCGGGGGGCTGTACGGGGGTGAGGGGGGGTTGTACGGGGGTGGCGGAGGGCCGTACGGGGGTGCGGGGGGCTGTACGGCGGTGAGGGGGGGGGGGGGGCTGTACGGGGGTGCGGGGGGCTGTACGGGGGTGGGGGGGGGGGGGCTGTACGGGGGTGCGGGGGGCTGTACGGGGGTGGCGGGGGGGGGGGGGGGGGGCAGTACGGGGGTGAGGGGGGTTGTACGGGGGTGCGGGGGGCTGTACGGGGGTGCGGGGGTGGGGGGGGGGGTGGCTGTACGGGGGTGCGGGGGGCTGTAGAGGTGTGGCGGGGGCCTGTACGTGGGTGGCGGGGGGCAGTACGGGGGTGTGGGGGGTTGTACGGGGGTGCGGGGGGGCTGTACGGGGGTGCGGGGGGGCTGTACGGGGGTGGGGGCAGTACGGGGGTGCGGGGGGGGGGGGGGGGGCTGTACGGGGGTGCGTGGGGCTCTACGGGGGTGCGGGGGGCTCTCCGGGGGTGCAAAGGCCATCCCATTGATTACAAAAAGTGAAAAATAAAAGTGATAACATCTAATTAATACATATTTCTTTTATCGATACCATACATAAATTTATAAAAAATATATTGGATAATACATAATCTATAATATCAGATTTATTGATCTGTTGGAATTAGTTCGACTTTTTCAAATGTAGAATCATTCAAGATTTTCTGATCAAGAACTCAATATGTGTATAAAATATTTAAAAGACCACCATGGATGGTAATAATGCATTACTTAAATGAATAAATACAGTACATCAATGTCAACCCTACCAGTAAAAACAAAAAACATATCTCGTGAATATATGGTGCGTCACGCATTGTCATCACTGCTACCTCCTTCTGGTGGGCCAGGTGCCTACACCAAACAAACATTATAAATATTTTAATAACAAAAATAATTTAAATTAAATAAATAAATACAGTATATACCTGCGTCGTATGATCCCCTGTACCATCAGCTCGACGCACATATTCCCGCAGTGCTCTAACCTCAGCTGTCAATTGCGCATTTGTCTCCTCGGAAGCGCGCAGCCGTGCCTCAAAATCTGACATCTGCTGTGTCATATGAGCAACAGCAGGACCGAAAACCGCAGCGCGTGACACTACAGAACGAGGAATCCCTTCTCCATAGGTCAAACTATAGCCATGCCCGTCCCGACCAAAAATGCGATGAAAGATCTCATCCCGTCGCATGGGAAGCTGTCGCTGGTCCTCTGGAAGATGTTCTAACTCAGCGTCAAATTGATCCTGTGAAATATTTAAATATATATAAATATATATATGTTAATATATAGATTTATGTAATTATTGGTAAGTACAGACACTTACTATCAATGCTGCAACCTCTGGATCATTGTGATCACGAGTCCTTATCCACACCGACATTTTATCAGTTGCTGCACCTTGCCCTCGCAACTGTATATTAAGAGAATATAAACACATAACCATATTAATTAATAAATTAAAAAATGAATAATATATACCTCATGTCGGATCTGAGACACGTGACGAGTCCCGAGCCTGGGAGCTGGTCCCTGCAACCCTCGATTCTCCGAATGGCGTGTTGACACCTCCTACATTCAATTCATTCAAATTTCAAACAAATCACATATTCTTGGAAATATATATACAGAAAAATAATTAATATACAAACCGCAACACCATCAGTAGACCAATATGCAACCAAGTCACGCCACTGAGCTGGGAGGACACCTCTCGGGACTTTTTCCAAAATGTCAAGGGCACCCACATTTGGTACCCAGTGGTCCCTCTTCACTTTGCCTTTATAATCTTTCCACAGCTTGTGGAATTTGCTCATACACACGGGCCGAAACTCTTCAGGGCATAGTTTCAAATTTTTCTATAAAGAAAATAATCAAACATATTAGTATTCTTTATAAATAGAAAATATAGTAAAATTATTTTCTTACCTGAACCTCCCTCCATAGACGATCTAATGTGTCCTGAGGGATAGAATCCCAATCACGCGTGGTCAATGGAAATCGATGTGGGTCACGTATGATATGACCCAGCTGACGAATAAATGCCGGGGCATTCGGTCCCACGGGATGAAATACCTCATCAAATGAAACATCTATCGTCGTGTCGGAATTCCATGATAATATGCCACGACCAGGGCCTCTCCTGCGAGAGGAAGAAGCAGCCGAGTCTGATCCTGTTGAAAACCATTTTATATATAAATTGACAAATGTTATATATATATATATATATATATATATGTCAATTACATAAAAAATATAGACAATGACATTCAAACATACCTCGACCCTGAGACGTAGATGCCTCAGATGGATGATGTGGATTTTCTGCCTCTTCCCCTGACATGTCTGCAGTCATACAAAATATTAGTAATGAGTCCAAAGTGTTTAAAAGATAAATTGGATTGTTCTTAATAAATCAAACTTGTACAACTGTTAATAAAACAAAAAATGGATTGAATAATTAGTTGTGAATGAATTTTAAAAAATCATAAAGTTAATCAACCTAAATATTTATGACTGAATTAACTTACAAAAGTGAGGATTAAAACTTATAAGGATTTATAAAATGATTAGATAATTTATGATATCCTAGGGCATTCTACTGAATAGCGGGAAAAAAATTATACCTTTCATTAAGCATGCAAATCGACCGTTTCTCCTTCAACAGTCGCTCTGACCCAATAAATATCTTCTTCACGTTGAACTACGGTATGTTGATCAAGTTGTTGGTAAACAAACGGAACAGTCTCGAGTTCATCTTCTTCAAATAAAAAAACTCCTCGCCGAGACATTTTGACAACAACTTGCCAACTTGGATCCGAAGGCAAAGTAACGAAGAATACTTGTTCCGCTTGTGATGTCAAAATGAAAGGTTCATTATCAACTCTTTCATTATTTCTGTATAACATATAGTTAAAATTCACCAATGAAAACTGATATTGATCGACTTTAAATCCACGCACTGGATCAACACAATTACACTTTAACAATATGTACTTCAAACCGTGTGTGTATACAACTTCAATGATGTCTATCAGTTGACCATAGTAATAACCAGAATCGACAAAGGGACAACCGATGCCACTGTTTTGTGTTGCTCGTTTGTCGTCAACATCTTTAATGCGAAATCGAAAACCATTAGCATCAATAACTTTATAACGACGAGCCGTTATAGATGGACCCTCATCCAGTTGGATAAATACTTCAGGTAGCGTGGGGTCCCCTAACTCCCTCAGCTTACGAACCTAAATAATTTATAAAAATCAATACAGATATATGCAGAAAGAATTAGTTTAATATTTCACTCATAATGAAAATCAATTTATACATACATAATCCTTGAACCAATCATGAAATGCCGCATAATGAGATTGTTGAATTTGCAACTCAGTTGCACGATGCATCTCTTCTTTTATCTCATTAATGTGTTTCCTGAAAATAATTACGCGATGTTTAAAAGACCAACTTATGCAAACAAAACATGTAAAAGTTATACAAGCACATTGATAAGATACTTACTGCATTAATGGTGCAACTGATGGAGTATTGAACAAGATATATCGATGTGCATGTATCCACTCGATGTTGTCCATATCAAATGTGGTTCCTTCTCCAACTGGACCATCATGAATCCGAGAGGGCTTATCTAATTTTTTTTCAACATCCGTAAGATATTCTGCACAAAAGGTAGTACACTCATCCATCAAATAACCATTGGCTATTGATGCCTCTGGACGAGCTCTGTTGCATACAAATCTTTTCAATGTACTCAAATACCGTTCAATAGGATATATCCACCTGAATTGCACTGGACCAGCAGCCATTACTTCATCAGTTAGGTGCACTGTCAAGTGGACCATAACACCGAAAAATGAGGTGGGGGGGAATGTTTCTCAATGTGACAAAGCATAAGTACAATTCGGTCCGGCAAACTTTTTAAATCACTCATTCGTTGATTTCTTAAACAAAGCTGTCTAAAAAAATTACTCATCTCAATCAAGGGCTGAACAACATTGGGGGATAAACAATCACAAATTGCGATTGGAATCAACTGCTGAAGTAATATGTGATTGTCATGACTTTTCAACCCTTGCAATGTCTTGCTCGTCAGATTCACAAACTTTGAAATATTAGAAGAGTAACCATCAGGCACCTTGACCATCTTCAAAATGGAAAGAAATGTCTCTTTCTCCTCTATAGTCATCGAATACTGTGCAGCAGGCATATATGCATTGTACCCCTCAGCTAACTGTAAATGCAACTGTTTCCTTAAACCCATTTCATCCAAATCACGGCGTGCATTAACATGGTCCTTTGACTTTCCACTGACACCTAAAATGGTCCACAATATGTTATCACAAACATTTTTTTCAATGTGCATGACATCCAAATTATGCCTCAACATGTTAGTTTTCCAATACGGAAGACTATAAAAAATACTTTTCTTTTTCCAATTGTGACTGCACTGCCTACCCGAAGCACGAATATTACGTACTGGAGGAGCCACCAAATCCTGAATTTCATATACAGTGCGTATGTTTTCTTCCTCAATCTGCGATAACATTTTGACTCCTGTCATGATCTTTGGTGCTGGGCTGAACTCTCTAGAACCATCAAATGCCACTCTATCCTTTCTGAACCTCTGCTGGGGAGGGAGAAAACGCATGTGACCCATGTATTCCCATTTTTTGGAATTTTTAAGCCATACATATTTTTTACTATTATTGCAACAAGGGAAATCAAATTCCCCTTTCGTACTCCACCCTGATAAATTTGCATAAGCTGGGAAGTCATTGATTGTCCACAATAAAGCAGCATGCAGTTTTAATATTTCATTCGTTTCGCAGTCATAAGTCATCACACCATCGCCCCAAAATTCATTCAGCTCATCAATCAATGGCTAAAGGTAAACATCAATCTTATCCCTCGGACATTTAGGTCCATCAATAAGAGTGGAATGTAATATAAATTGTTGCTTCATACAATGCCACTGAGGAAGATTATATGGAACCAACACCATGGGCCATGTACTATGAGTTGCACCAACCATAGACTTGAATGGATTGAAACCATCTGCCGCCAATCCCAATCGGACATTACGAACATCTTTAGCAAAGTCGGGATGTCTCTTATCAAAATCCTTCCATGCATGAGAGTCTTCCGGGTGGGTTAACATGTCACTTTCATGAACTCTTTCTGCATGCCATCACATTAAATTAGAAACTTTAGATGACATAAAAAATCTTTTCAACCTCGGTTTAAGGGGAATGTAACGCATTTTCTTTACGGCAATCGGTTTCCCCTGTATCGAAATATGACTTTGATGAGTCTTATTTCCCCTATTCTCCTTCCACCTGGAAGCGCCACAAACCGTACAAATATCCAAATGGACAGTTTCATTTCTAAACAACATACAGTTGTTTGCACATGCATCTATAGTCTCATATGTAAAACCTAAGTTCTCTGTCAACTTACGAGCATAGTAATACGACTCAGGAATCTTAGCGTCGACAGGAAGAACTTTTTTCAATAAAACCAAAAGCATGTCGAATGATGTGTCTGACCAATTATTAAAAGTCTTCAAATGAAACAACTCCACGATAAACGACAGTTTATTGTAAGAAGTACATCCAGTATATAATTCTGTTTTCGCATCATCAAGTACTTCATAAAACCGCCTCAAATCACGATCTGCACCAGAGCGAAGATTTATCTCACCGGTCTCAAGATTCTGGATGTCAATGCCTTCAGGATCAAACCCACGTACCATTTCAGTAAGCATTTCATGCATTGGATCAGTCATCCTTGCATCAAAATCCATCTGAGCTGCATCTGTATTTTGACAACGAACATATTCTTCTCCATGAAGAGTCCAACTCTTATAATTTTTGAGAAATCCATTAAAGAAAAGGTGCTCCTTCACAGTATCTCGTGTGAATTGATATCTGTTAGCACATTTTCTACATGGACAACTAATATAGTCACTTTCAAATCCTCCCGTGAAGTCAATAAACTGCATAATGCCATTGAAATATTCTCTAGACGTTCGATTTGGAAGATCAATTCAACTCTTATCCATAATAATATCTGTATAACAAACAATTACACAATAATTATTACATTTACATTTTTCAAATCAACTATATTCAAAATAAATCTTAACAATTTGTTTATGAACCATTGATAAAATAATAATGTAACTGAAAGCTCATGTTATCTGATTGAGCTACAAAACTGAAAGGGAGGGGAGCCAAAGGCGGTGCTGCGAGGGAAAGGAGGCAGCGAAGGGGAGCCGGAGCCAAAGGCGGTGCGGCAAGGGAGGGGATGGGCGGCGGCGGCGGTGGGGAGCTGGAGGAGAGGAGGCGGTGAGGGGATGGGGGACGGGCAGTGAGGGGGGGGGGGTGTCCGGGGTTGGGGGGGGGGGGGGGGGGCTGTCCGAGTTGCGGGGAGGGGTGTCCGGGGTGTCGGGGGCCTGTCAGGGGTGCGAGCAGGGGTGTTCGGGGTGCGGGGGTGTCCGGGGTGCGGGGGAGGGGGGCTGTCTGGGGTGCAGGGGGGCTGTCGGGGGTGAGAGGTGGGTTGTCCGGGGTGCAGGGGGCCTGTCCGGGGTGCGGGGGGGCTGTCCGGGTTCGGAGGGGGGGTGTCCGAGTGCGGGGGGGGGGGGGGCTGTCCAGGGTGCAGGTGGGCTGTCCGGGTTCGGAGGGGGGTGTCCGAGTGCAGGGGGGGCTGTCCGGGGTGCGGGGAGGCATCCGGGGTGCGGGGGGCGGTCCGGAGTGCGGGGGGGGGGGGGGGGGGGGGGGGGGGCTGTCCGTGGTGCGGGGAGGCGTCCGGGGTGCGGGGGGCGGTCCGGAGTGCGCGGGGGGGGGGGGGGGTGCTGTCCTGGTTGCGGGGAGGCGTCCGGGGTGCGGGGTGCGGTCCGGAGTGCGCGGCGGGGGCTGTCCGGGGTGCGGGTGCCGTCCGGGGTGGGGGGGGGGGGAGGGCCGAGAGGCCGGAGGGCGGCGGCCGGAGGCCCGAGGGCGGAGGGCGACGGCCAGAGGCCGGAGGGAAGGTGGCGAGGGAGGGTGGGTGGCGGGGGAGGGCGGGCGGCGGGGGAGGGTGGGCGGCGGGGGACGGAGGGCGGCGGGAGAGGCCGAGCGGCGGGGGAGGCCGGGCGGCGGGGGAGGCCGGGCGGCGGGGGAGGCCGGGCGGCGGGGGAGGGGAGGGCCGCGAGGGAGGGCGGCGAGGGAGGGAGGGGGTTAGGGCACCGATGGAGGGGGAGCGGGGGGGGGGGGGGGGGCAGAAGCCCCCCGTTTTTTTATGTAGGTTAGCGACCGCCATTGGCGGTCGCTATTGGTTAGCTTTAGCGACTGCCAATGGCGGTCGCCCGAGTCTGGGGGGCTCTAATGCCCCCTTTTCTAGTAAGATCAGACAAATACATTGCGTAGAAATCCATACATTCTTAAGGCAAGTAACCGTTCAAAATAGAATCTTCGGGATAATTTCTGTTCCGAACATATGATTTCAATGTGCACATGTTTCTTTCAGTTGGATACATCCAACGGAAAGCAACGGGTCTTCCAAGAAGTATTTCTGTCGGAAGATGGACAGTCAGATGCAACATGCATGTAAAAAATGATGGAGGGAATATTTTCTCTAACTCACACAAAATTAATGGTGTCTCTTCCAACAGTTTTTTCAAGAAGGATTTGGATAGCCTCTTAGAACAATGATCTCTAAACAAATAGCACAACTGAATAACTGAGACTCTAACATTATTGGACAAGAGATGACAGATTTCTATTGGAATCAACTCATGCAAAAGGACGTGATAATCATGAGTCTTCAAAGATTTCAGATTCAACTCTTTTCTGTTGACCCGTTTTGATATATTACTTGAATAGCCATAATGACCTTTAATAGTCTCTAACACTTCCAGAAATTGATTTTTTTCAGCAGGTGTCATCACATAAGAAACACATGGAACTTGCCATTTATTTTCACTGATACAGACAGGATGCAATTCTGGTCTGATCCCCCTATCTACAAAGTCACGCCGAGAACGTAAATCATCTTTTGTCTTCCCCTTTACATTTGGAAGAATCAAAAGCAACATTTCACATATATTATTTTCAATGTGCATTACGTCTAAGAAAAGACGTAACAAGTTGGATGACCAATACATCAACTCAATGAATATACTTTTCTTCTTCCAATTGTAACAAGTATCATTGGAAACATTTTTCCTCTTTCTAGATTTCATTAAACCCTTCCCAAATGAATAACTGAAATCTTTCAATTCATTAAGCACATCAGTTCCAGACATACGCTGAGGTGGAGCGTCATTCTCTATAGTATTGTCAAATCTTCAACGATTGTTTCTATATGGATGGTTCATTGGAAAGAATCGTCGATGTCCCATAAAATTAAAACTACGACAATATTTCAGCCTTCTCGATCGAGTATTCTTCATACAAACAGGACATGACAATTTTCCTTTAGTGCTCCATCCAGACATCATATCATAAGAAGGAAAATCATTGATCGTCCACAAAATCACAACACACATTTGAAATATGTCATTCGAACATGCATCATATGTGGGAACACCCACATCCCAAGGAAGTTTCAACTCTTTTATTAAAGGTTGCATGTATAAATGTGTATGAAAACCGGTCATGTGATGTGCGATGTAAAAATCTTCCCAAATGGATTAAAACCATCACATGAAAGACCCAGTCTCACATTACGCATGTCAGCTACAAATACAGGATATCGAGCATCAAATCTCTACCATGAAAATCCATCTTCTGGGTGAACCAACTCTTCATTATTCTTTTTTCTCTCGGTGTCATGCCATCAAAATTTTTCGAATATTTCATCAGACATGAAATGGTTCTGTAATATGGGTATCAATGGAAAGTGCCACATTACTTTTTGTGGCACATGAAATGGTGATCCGTCATCTTTTGGCTTCCATCGGGAGGTTCCACATTTGATACAATCATTTCTTTCAGTAGTTTCATCCCAAAATATGCTGCAATCATTCGATCAAGCATGAATTCGTTTTTGAGAATCCAAGTTCATCAACTAACTTCCATGCCATATAGTGGTTTGAGGAAATATCTGCATCATCTAGAAGTAAGTCCTTCAAGAAGGTAGGAATGTAATCAATTGCAATATTTGAAATCCCGTACATAGTTTTCCCATGAAACAATCAGATTAAAAATTCCATCTTTTTCATTTTACCACATTGTCGATATACTAGAGTCGTCACAACATCATTCACTTTTTTTACCCTATCAACATCATCATTTCCATTGGATGCATCATGTGTGCTTGTATCGAAATCTTGTTGGCTGTAAATCCTTTCATTTTCATGATGACCAATAAATGGAAACTGATTATATATCAGACTCTCCAATTCAGTCTTATTATTTGGATCATCAAAATTTTGAGATTCCATTTTCCCTCCATTGTGATACCACACATAATAGTTTGTTTGGAAACCATATTTAGTTATATGATAGCTAACTGTGTCACGACTCAACCAAGGTCTTCCACCACAATTAAAACATGGGCAGTGTATGCAACCACTATCTGAAGCCTTGTAAAATGCAATATCTAGAAAGTTGTTCATATTATTTTGAAAATAGGTTGAAATCTGATCAGTTTCGTACATCCAACTTCTGTCCATTTTGTAAAAAAACTACAATAATTCATTTCAAAGAAATTCAATAATATTGAAGTATAATCAAAAAAATATTTAGGTAAATGACAATTGTTTACATTATATAAAAGCATAACTGACACATTACTCTATATGAGAATCATATTAAGAAATACAACAAAATACAGTGTATATAATAAAATAAGATACATAATTTCTAATTCCTATATTGAAAGAATGCCCAGTAAGGGTTGTGGGGTGTCAAGGGGGGTGGGGCCGTCCGGGGGGTCGGAGGTGTCCAGGGGGTCGGGGGGTGTCTAGGGGGGTCGGGGTGTCCAGGTGGGCGGGCTGTCTGCAGGGGAGGTTAGGCTGTCCAATGGGGTAGGGGGAGTCTAGGTGGGGTGGGTGAGCTATCCAAGGAGTTGAACGGGGTGTCCCGGGGTTGGGTTGGGCTATCCGGGGGGGTACAGGGTGTCCAGGGGGTGGGCTGTCCAAGGAGGTCAGCGGGCTGTCCGGGGGGGGGGGGGGGGGGGGGGCTGTCATAGGAGGTGGGCGGGCTGTCCGGGGGGGGGGGGGGGGTACAGGGTGTCCAAGGGGGGTGAGGGGTTTTCAGGGGTGGGCGGTCTGTCCATGGAGGTGAGTGGAGTGTCCAGGGGGTGGGTGGGGCTGTCAAAGGGGGCCAGTGGGGTGTCCAGGGGGTGGGTTGTCCAAGGAGGTGAGCGGGCTGTCCAGGGGGGGTACAGGGAGTCCAAGGGGGCCGAGGGGTGTCCAGGGGGTGGGCAGGCTGTCCCTGGAGGGTGCAGTGTGTCCAGGGGTGTGGGTGGGCTGTCCAAGGAGGTGAGCAGGGTGTCAAGGGGTGGGTGGGGCTGTCTGGGGAGTACAGGGTGTCCAGGGGGTGGGCTGTCCAAGGAGGTGAGCGTGCTGTCTGGGGGTGGGCGGGCTGTCCAAAGAGGTGAGCGGGCTGTCTGGGGGCGTTACAGGGTGTCCAAAGGGGGTGCGGGGTGTCTAGGGGGTGCGGGGTGTCTAGGGGTGGTGGGGCTGTCCGGGGGGTTGGAGGTGTCTTGGGGGTCGGGGGTGTCTAGGGGGGGTGGGGTGTTGAGGTGGGCAGGCTCTCCGCAGGGGTGGCCAGGCTGTCCAATGGGGTAGGGGGAGTCCAGGGGTGGGAGGGCTATCCAAGGAGGTGAGCGGTGTGTCTAGGGGGTGGGGTCCCATTTAAATATAAATTTAGTGAAATATTAGTAGAATCAATTATAATTAATTGTGAAATATGATTTAAAGTGTATAAGTTAAAATGAAATATCAAATAAAAACAAATTGAATTTGAATATTGAATGTTTAAATTATGTCTCAACCCAGATTAATAGTATTAGTGGGAAAAAAGTGTCACTAGTTGTTTTTATGATTATATTCCATTATATCTCTAGTTTTAGGAGAAGTTTGTGTTTAATGACCTCGCATAAAGTGTGAATGAAATGTCCTATAATTATGAGATACGAACTATGATATTATTCGCCAACGTACATTGTTGATGAGATATTATGAGAGACAAACTTTAAGGGAAGTCATTGAAATGTTTTATCATCCATGGATGACGTGTTAATATTGACCTATAATACTGAAATTTTGAAGCAGACACTATTTATATATTTGAAGCGGAGGGAGGTTATGGGCGAATAGGATAGAATTATAGACTATTGAACTATTATACTGACATCATGTGGTAGGATTTTTTTGGGGATTCCTATGAGATGAGTAATGGTCATTATTAAAGTACTGGATTCTCAGTTTTCCTACAATAGTGTGGAAGAGGGGTCATTAAGAACATTTCATGTGATCATGACCCAATAGAGTCTCAACAATGTGGAAGGATAGTCAACATGAAGTGTTTCTGCTGGACCATCCCTCTATCAGTGAATTGTGATAGACATATTCAAAAACAAGTTTTGGAATTGTTTTAATAGCTCAATATCATAAATGAAGATATATAAGTGATGTTTGATCATGTTGTGGATGTGGTGGTTGTGGTTGTGTCATCCATGCAATAATTACACTGAGAAATCAGTGTGTTCCTATTCCAAACAATGAGTTTTTATTACATGTCCGTGGTTCATGAAATATCTATTATGTAAAACCTACCCACATGGAGAAGGGTGGCATACGATATACAATGAGAGGTAAGATAAAAGTAGCCTCTACTAGTAAATCCTCTCATATTGATACTGATGCATCACATGGATTAATATCCTAACATGTGGTGAAAATCCTATGTATAATTATACTGTCTTCAATGAGTGTAATGATTCTAAAAATATAAAAACTGAAATATTAGATAATGAAGAAGAGGAACCTGAAGGAGGTCGAAGATCCAAACTGGTCGGTAGAAGGAGCTCCAAAATCGCCTAAATCGGCTGCTGCTGCTCCCGTTTAGGGTTCTATAACCGAATGGGGGACATGACACGTGGTTGGGAATTTGAGGGAAACTTGGGCCAATGGTTTTTAAAAACCATTGGTATATGGAAAACATATACCAACAGTTCTAAAGAACCGTTGTGAAAAAGCTCTTCAAACCACACCTATACAAATTGTTTCATAAACCGTTGGTAAAAACCTCCCCCAGCCACATTTTCCCCAATGGTTCTCATTGAACTGTTGGTAAAAATCACCTTAATCATATCATTACCAACGGTTTACTATAACTGTTGGTAAAACCTTCTGTAAACTATCCTTTACCAACAGTTCTATGAAACCATTGGTATGTAAGTGTGGCGAAAAACCCACATTCTAGTAGGCTATGGGATGACATAATGATGGGATTCACATGTCTCATGTTGTGACACCATGACCATGTGTCATTGGGTCAGAATATTTTGGAGAGAGATGGTTCCGGACATGCGACATTGGGGAAGAGCGGAAATTAGTAGGGAAAAAGTGGGTTACCCTTGTTTTTTCCTTATTATTTTATGTACTCTCTTGTATGATATACATGGCATTATTCAGCTATAGTGAGGATGGGAACTTAGTATCCCTATTTATGTGATGTGTTACTTTAACTATTGTTCACTATGATTTAACATTATTTATTTATCTTTTCCATGAGAGGTTACAGGTAGGATCCTACTGAGTATAATACTATTATCACCCTATATATATAATTTTTTTTAGTTCATTAGAGAATATTGGATATCAGGCTAGACATTATTAGCTCGTGGTTTTATAGGAGCTGTATGGGTTTCACGATCACTGACATATTTACCTATCTGGTAAATGAAATTTTCTTTTCATTGTTATAGAACTAAATGAATTTTCATGTTTTAATCTGGGATTATTTATATATATTTTTTCATGAGTCAGTTTTGGATGGTTTATCTGTCTTATCTATCTGTTCTGTATGTTTTCGTAGAGGGTTATGCCTCACATTTTATAATTTTATACCCTTAGTTCTAGTCACCAAAAAAATTCCTACTTAATGTGGGATGTGGGAAACCACCATTTCCATTCTCTCAATGTTATTCATGAAGATGAACACATGGGGGGTGGCTTTTTACCGTATCTATACTCATTAAAAATTGAATCCTAAAGAATATCATTTCAAATCAATCAAAAGGTTTTATTATTATTAAATTATTCCATTCAAATGATCTTCATTTCGATTAAATTATTTTTATGATCATGATTTTAAAGGATTCCAAATATATATGAAAATACTACAGTAACTTTCCATCTTCTTGAGAAACCACACATCCAATAGAGTAATAAGAAGAATAATTTCATTTCACTTTTTATAGCCAATGAAAATTACATAGTCACATAGAATTTTTGTGCTCAAATTAAATGGATACACCACACTCTCTTGGAAACTGGATAAATTTGACCATATCCCTATAATGTTTTATAGTAATAGTGTAATAAATATCTCTCAAAATCCCATATATCACTCTCACACCAAACACATTAATCTGTGTCTCAATTTCTTAAGATATCACATCCCAAAATCTAATATCATACATGATTTTTCCCAATTGAATATCAACTCACTAATATTTTCACAAAAACTATATCACATTATCATTAATAATTTATTTAATCATTACTAGTAATGGTTCACTTATGACATTATTCAGTTTATTTATGTATATGATGAGTTTTTTTAGTTTTTTTTATTTCAAATAATTTAAAAAAACATGATCTTGTTTGAGATCTTGATATTTATTTTATATTTTTATTTTCATTGTTATCCCATTACCCCACCTTTCATATCATTAGAAGGGGAACCTCAAATCATATTAATATGAATATTTTTCATAAGATAATTATTTTTATTATATTAAAAAGTGTTTTTTTTTTCAAAATATCAAATAACATATTTTTTAAAATAATAAGTACTATAATGACACAAAAAAATTTCAAATAAAATTCCTATTGAATTTTTAATAAATTTCATTCTATATAATATGGTTATAGAAAAAACATTCTCCTATTTTGTCATATTATACCTTTTGGATTTAATTTTCTATTAAGAATCATTACCATTGATAATATAGATGTTCAATTGTGATAAATGATTAGTATAAATACAGGGTTGTAACAAATCCAATATTCATTGAAAAAGGTACTGATAAAAACAACATGTAGGATCATACCCTATGAAGCCTATTTATTAGAGATTATGAGGGAGATATATTTTTTTTGGATTTTCTATTGACCAAGTGTAACGCCTCGACCCTAGTTAGCCAGAGTCGGTGCGTTATTGTGTAAGATTGACATGATCACAAAAGATCATGTCTCGAAAGGCCGATTAGTTTATTAGCATTGGGAACACTAGATAAATGCATAAATGTTACATTACATCATAAAGTGAAAAACAACACAATAACATTGTCTACATAGTCTACAATTCTATCCCCTTCAGACTATCCCTGTAGGTCAGTCATAAAATATTTATTCACATCCTGGGAATAATAATACATTAAAAGGGGTGATCTCAGATGCTCAGTAAGGATAACAATATAACAGAAGCTTTAAAAAATAAAAATAAAAATATAGGGAATATTATAACTAAAACAAAAGCCTTTTAAACTTGATATTCATCATAATATGGAAAATGTAAAATGAGATAATGCCATTTACTTATTCAAATGGATATTCTACTAGTCAAATAATCACATGCAATATCAATAACCACATTCATAATGATGGAATGCATAATGCCAGACAATGATAACAACGTAGCCAAGGCCTCGTGAAAAGACCACAAATATGATTTTGTCAAGGCCTCGTGCCAAGACACTAGTTTGTCTCATGATACCTTCCGATCATCGAGGAGCTATAGCGGGCTCCACCCGTCACTTATTAAGTCCAATGCATTCCTCATATGAACAGGTTTAAACATATCATAAACCATAACATAATCGTATCACATAAGACATGCATAAAGGAAACATATCATTTTCACATTTCAATCACAAGATTAAAATACAACACATTGATATAATAAAAACTTTATCAAAACCATTTTCAATACCAAAATAAAAGAAAATTAAAACTTGGTATTTATTTTTCATTTAAAAAATCTTATGGCTTGTAGAGGAAGCCGAAACTGAAATAGTTGTCATGGCGGAAGAGAGGTATTTGTCTCTGCATACGTACGACAAAACATTCCTTTTGTCGTTTAGTGAAATTCATCGTATGAAAAAATATTCCTTTTGAATAAGCCTAAAAGTCAAAGGGGTTTATACGCCGTATAATAGAAAGTTTTGTATAAAACAAAATATGCCTCAATGAATGGAGATTGAGACGAAGTCCCTTATAAAGATCAATTTTTAAATAATATAGACTCACTATATATACACATAAATAAAGTATAAATACAAGATAGGACATAATAATATCATGACATAATTTGAAAATAGGAAATTAACCCATAGAATGGTAATTGGGTTAAGAAGTTCCCATACCTTTTGTCCGACGTAACTCGACCGTTCTTTAACCTCCTAAATAATAAAATAGTGTTAATCTCTACTTGCTTAAGAACCCTTTTCATGTTCATTATACCTTTTATATCACTTATTACAATGTTACAAAAATTATGTAGTCATTTAATTTAATAACGGTCGTTTTGTTGATCTTTGGTACTTGAGTCAACAATAAACATTTTATAATTACAAGTTGTTTATGTGGTAGAATATCCATTATATCCAGAATTATATTCATGATGTAGATATCATATATATCATATATATCAAATATATACATTCATTCATAATATTATATAACATTTAGAGAAATGAAATGAAATGCACTGTTTATGGAGAAGGTAAGCCGTACGTACGCATGAACCCTACATTCATTTCTATTTCGTATATAATGGAATGAAGTAATAATTATATAAATTTATAATATAATTCCAGTATAATATAATGTGTAATACCATTTACTCCATCCTTTATACATCCAACATATGGCATTAACGATTAAAAACACTTTTAGGGGGCGGTAGTCCGCACTTTCTAAAATGAAATTATCGCGTTTACCCATAATGGAAATCGTAAAGGTATGACATAAATAAAAAATAAAGAATAATAAGAAGAAAAAATAATATATATCATATATAAAAATAGTTTCATCATATTATCCACCATTATAGGTGTTAAAAGAAGATTGAACAATCATCATTTCTTGAAGAAGAAATTTTCCAACCAGAGAAACAGTATATTCATTAACCATTAGACGAAGGTGTGTGTAAGTGTAAATTAAATCCTTAACATAAAAAAATCCTAGTATATTGAAGATACTGGTTTTGTTACAATATATTGGAATAAAATTATTTTAAGGGGTTGGAGAAGCAAATTAAAACAAAATAACACAATTGAAGACATTACCATAAAATCGGGTTACTCTTTTTTAATATGAGCCAATGGCTTCCATGGGAAGAATTATGCCCAATGGGAGGCTTCTAGGTGTAATAGAGGGAAGTTGAGAGAGTATTTGGGAAGATTTTGGCCGACCCAAAAGGCTTCGAATGTATGAATAAGGTGGCAGTGGTGGGGGCCTTTTATAAGAGGAGAGGAGGGGCACTCTTGGAATGTAATGAAAAGTTACATTATTATATAATGAGTTTCAGAATTTAAAGGTACCACACTTATATATTTCTAGTATAAGGTGATAAGGGTTCTAAATATACTAATCCAATAGGATTTTTACAAGGTTAATGATTATATTTTTCATTATCCTTCCATTTTATTAAAATCATTAATTAATGAGGTAATCGCTGCATCATCATGGTGTCATTAAAAATTTAATTTATATAATGTCTAAAAATTATAAAAAATTACCATGATCTAGTAAATATTTTTAGATATCAAATTAATATTTATTGTCAAAGATTTATCTTATATAACCCAATGTAATAATTGTTTTTGTAAAACAACACATGTTTGTGACAATTTTATTTTTACTTTAAATAGAAAGTTAGTAATATCATTTTCTTACCCATGTGGCTCCATGGGGTCCCTATTTTGACCCATGGATTTTCTTGGTCGGAAAATACTCATCCAATAAGGTTAGGACAAGTTCAAAGGTATTTTCATATTTTTATAATATCATTTTTACCTTAAATTTCACTAATTACTTTTAATCGCGATTAATTAAACTGAAAAGTTACTATTCACCAAAAAATTATTTTAATCCAATTGAACCACATTTTACTTCCTAATGACATTAATGTATGTTGTATTTTTGAAAATAAAATCACAGAAGTGGTAATGTTTCATTTAAATGAAAAAAACAGTTTTTAACTACCACTTAGTGGTTTCACTATTCATCAAAAATTGAAGTTTTTCGGAACAATGCCAAAATTTTACCCTAAGCTATAATTGATATTACGAATTAAAAAATGAAGTCTATTTTAAAAAATACCAATCATATAATTTGAATTAATTAATTTTATAAATAATTCCCGCTGTCACAACAAATAGAGTGTGTTTAAGAAACAATATATATCAAAAGATTGACAATTGATTATGTCCAATTTCAATGTGAAATTATTTATAATGAACACCATTGGATAAAAATGCTAAAAATATATTCTAATTATACTGTAAAACCAATCAATGGTATAATTTATCACTATAAAATATTTTTATTAAAAAAGTTGTTTTTAAGTATTTTTCACAATTCATAAAAAATTGGAAGTTCTTAGAAAAAAATCAAAAAATACAACATAGGCCAATTTCGATATTCCGAATCCAAAAATGAAGTCCATTTTGAAATATAAAATATATATAATTTCAAAAAGTGGGTATTACTATTCATAATGGCTATTTTGATTTGTCGCGGTGTGTTAGAATCACGAACTTGCGTACAATGGAAGCTATTGCTTTATTGAAAGAGAAGTGTATCATGGAAGCATGGGGTTTTACATTATCCCCTCCTTCAATAAGTTGCATCCTCACAATTTGAAATTTTTCTTTGAAAATAAAAGGTTGAAAGTAGAAAATTCCTTTATTGAAAACCCACATCAGAAATAGGGTTAATAAAAATATAACTTTAAAAGAAAGAAAGAGAAGTAAAAGGTCACCCGAGATAGCCCATACTAGGATTATATGAAAATATGGATATGGAAGAAAAACAAACCATCAAGGTCTGATGTAGAGTTATAGAAAACAATATTAGGAGAAAGTTAACCATAAGAAACCCACAATCTTGTTATTGGTTAAACAGTCATTGAATCCCCAGTTGGAAAAGTTAACCGACAACATTTTTTTTAAGTTTCCTTTCATAAAGTTGAGGAATGTATTTAAGATATTTAATAAAAATGTAAGTAAATATACTTACTAGTCATTTACGCTTTCCTTCTTTAATAAATTTTTACCAAAAACCCATATTCCACTCAAAAGGATAATAGAACTCAAAAATATTATATTTATCCTAATCAAAAAAGGTTCCATATATCAACATATACCATTTAGATTTGGAAAAATATATGCAATAACTAGGGACTTCCTGTAGGATAGTGGTAGGTAATAAAGTCTTGTCACACAATGGTTGTGGGTTCGATTCCTGCATCTTTGTTCGATGCGACGGGCTATCCCCCAACTTACGGGTTGTCCTTTTCCTAAAACCTTTGTATTATAATATTCCAAAAATAATATTCAGAAATTTTTTAACCTTAAACAATACTATCCAATGTGCAAATTACTCCATTAAAAACATTATAGATATCCTAAATGCCTCTTTCTAGACTTTCTCTAAAAGGTCTCCAAATCTAAAAATCAATTATAACATCAGATTCCCCAAACAAAGTAAAGTTTCTCTTATTGTCACATACTAAAAATATGATTACCTTCATAATATTAAAGGCTTAATGAAAACAAAATGTACTGCAGTACAATCCATATATATATATATATATATATCACATTATCCTTATAACCATAATATAATCCTTGAGTCCAAAAGCACCAATACATTAATTATTCCACTTCATCTGTAGTAAAACCATAAGATTGTCCTTGATCCCTTGGCCTTTTCTGGGGTATGTTTCCCTAATGCTTAGGACATTCATTTGCATAATGCCCCATTTCTCAACAATTGTAGCATTCAATATTGATAGCCTCTTTCTTTCCCTTGCAATCACGAGCCTGGTGACCTTTTTCTCCACATTTATAACAAACTCCCATTCCATTTAGGCAAGTATCGGGGTGATTCTTCCCACTATTATTGCATAATGGAAAATCCTTCTTTTATTTTTTCCCTTTATCAGTCTCTTCTTCCACCGTTCTCTTCATCTCTTGCTTTAATTTATTATCATAAGATTTAGAGAATTCCTTTTCTGTCTTGATATAACAAGCGACAATATCTTCGTACGTTGAGAAAGATTATGATACTAGTGCTGGACGGAGAAATGGATTTAACCCGTGAAAGAAACGATCGATCTTACTTATTGGATTACATATATAATCTGGAGCATTCTTCACTAACCTTGTAATGTTAGCCTCATACTTTGCGATATTCCCATCTTCCTTCTGCCTCAGACTTAGAAATTGTCTTTCCATATCTGCTCTATGGTCACGAGGGAAGAATTTTTCAATGAAAATATCTTTGAACTCTCTCCATTCCAAACTTGATATTTCTTCATCTTCCTTTGTATTTTGAATCAATGACCACTGTTGATCAGCATCTCTAGTGAGGCGGTAAACTGGCATTATAACCTTTTCCATGTCACTACACCCCAAGGCATGAAATATTTTATCTAAGGAGTTTATCCGTTGCTTAGTTACTAATGTATTTTTACCGCCATTAAATATTGGCTGTTGTTTCCTCATAATGCGGCCTAACATTGATCCTCCACGTTGCAGATAAGGGTTCTCCATACGAGTAAAGTTATTATTCATAACCTGTGTGAGTTGTCCCAGTAGGGTGATATGTTGATCCGCACCAGTTGTATCTCCAGCTCTATAATAATTATATTGAGCAGGAGGGAAATCCCTACACAGAGTGCATGTATTGATAATGTTTCCATTCCTACCACTAGGAACCATTTCAAAACAATGGCATAAACAAGATTAGTTTATGAATTAAAATACATAATTCCATACCTGTAAATCACTTAACATAAATTGAACTATTTATGGATATAATCCATAATCATAAAAATGTTCTCTTTAAGGAAGTATGTACTCATAAGGCCTTTATAATGGTTTTTAAGGAAAATAATAATTATCCAAAGTATATCCCCTGGGAGTGTCGTAACCAAGAGTGCCACAAGGCCCATTTTCATGCACCAGTTCTCGTTCGAGTCTAGCTCAAAGCGGTGTTTTCTGGTTTTACCCCTAGGTACATCTATGGCAGAGCCGACTCTACCTGCTCTTATCCAGACAGGGTTGTATTGTTCGGAAAACTCACAAAATATCTGTAATACCAAAATTTTGGAAGTTCTTCTATACTAATCCTCAACGTCTATCTTTGGGCTATGTTCTCTAATCATAGTTTATCTAAATCTAGTTTCCAAGGATAATACTGAACAACCTCTGATACCAACTATAACGCCCTGACCCCAGTTACCCTGATTCAGTGCGTTATTGCGCAACATTGGCATGATCAAACAATATCAAGTCTCGAAAGACTGATTAGTATATTAGCCTTGAAAAAACACTAGATACATTCATAAATGTTACATTACATCATAAAGTGAAAAAAAACACAATAACATAGTCTCCATATTCCACACTTTTGTCCCTTTCAGACTATCGCTATAGGTCATTCATAAAATATTTTTCACATCCTGGGAAAAATAAAACATTGAAAGGGGTGAGCTCAGATGCTCAATAAGGATAACAATATAGCGGAAGGCTTCAAAAATAAACATAAACATTTAAGGCAATGTATAACTAAAACAAAAGCCTTTTAAACATGAACATAAACATAATTTGGAAAAATTAAAATGAGATAATGCCATTTACTTATTCACATGAATATTCTAGTTGTCAAATAATCATAGGAAATATCAATAACCACTTTAATAATGATGGAATGCATAATTCCATACTATCATAACCATGTAGACAAGGCCTCGTGCCAAGACCACAAATAAGATTTTGTCAATGCCTCGTGCCAAGACACTAGTTTGTCTCATTAGACCTGCTGATGCATCGAAAAGCTATAGCGGGCTCCACCCATCACTTATTATGTCCAATGCATTTCTCATATGAACAGTTTTAAGCATATCATAAACCATAACATAATTGTATCATATAATACATGCATAAAGGAAACCTAACATTTCCACATTTTAATAAAAATATATCCATAAAACACATTCATATAATAAAAACTTTATTAAAACCATTTTCAATAGAAAAATAAAAGAAAATTAAAACTTGGTATTTATTTTTCATTTAAAGAAAGTTATGGATTTTAGAGGAAGCTACAACTCAAATAATGGTCACGGTGGTGGAGAAGTCATTGTTACCGCATACATACGATAGAAAATTCCTTTTTCATTTAGTAAAACTCTTCGTATAAAAAAGATTCCTTTTGAATAAGCCTAAAATTCAAAGGGGTTTATACACCATATGAAAGAAAGTTGTGTATAAAACAAAATATGCCTCAATGAATGGAGATTGAGATGAAGTCCCTTACAAAGATCATTTTTTAAATTAAATGGACTCATTATATATACACATAAAAAAATTATAAATACAAGATAGGACATAATAATATCATGACATAATTTGAAAATAGGATATTAACCAAAAGAATGGTAATTGGGTTAAGAAGTTCCCTTACCTTGTGTCCAACATGACTCGACCGTTATTTAACCTCTTGAATAATAAACTGGAGTTAATCTCTACTTTCTTAAGAACCTTTTTCAAGTTCATTATCCCTTTTATATAAATTATTACAATGTTACGAAAATTATGTAATCATTTAAGTTAATAACGGTCATTTTGTCGATCTTTGGTACTTGAGTCAATAATAAACTTCTTATAATTACAAGATGTTTATGTGATAGAATATCCATTATCTCCAGAATTATATTAATGATGTAGATATCATAGATATAATTTATATATATTATATACATTCGTTCATAATATTATAAAACATTTAG
The DNA here is from genome assembly GCA_963277665.1 of Viscum album. Classification (NCBI taxonomy): domain Eukaryota; kingdom Viridiplantae; phylum Streptophyta; class Magnoliopsida; order Santalales; family Viscaceae; genus Viscum; species Viscum album. The sequence continues at coordinate 374,727,210 of OY728134.1, forward strand.
AGGTAAGAAATGAAATGCACCATTCATGGAGACGGTAAGTCGTACGTACACAAGAACACTACTTTCATTTTTCTTTCGTATTTAACGGAATGATGTTATAATTATATAAAGGTATAATATAACTCTAGTATAATTTACTGTAAAATACCATTTACTCCATCCTTTATACATCCCACATATGGCATTAACTATTCAAATCACTTTGAGAGGGAGGAAGTCCGCACTTCCTAAAATGAAATTATCGCGTTTACCCATAATGGAAATCATAAAGGTATGCCATAAATGAAAAATAAAAAATCATAAGGAAAACAAAAACATAATATATATCATATATAAAAAGAGTTTCATCATAATGGCCACCATGAGAAGTGTTAAAAGAAGATTGAACAATCATTGTTTCGTGAGGCAGAAATTTTCCAACCACAGAAACAGTATGTTCTTTAACCATTAGACAAAGGTGTGTGTAAGTGTAAATCAAATCCTTATCATAACCACATTATAGTATATTTTAGATACTGGTTTTGTTACAAAATAAAGGAATAAAAAGATTTTAATGTGTAGGAGAAGTAGAATAAAACAAAATAACATAAGAGAAGACATTGCCTTAAAATTGGGTAACTCTTTTTTTATTTGAGCCAAAGGCTTCCTTGGGAAGAATTCTGCCCAACGTGAGGCTTCTAGGAGTAAGAGAGGGAAGTTGAGAGAGTATTTGGGCATAGGTTGGCCGAGCCAAAAGGCTTTGAAGGTGTGAATAAGGTGGTAGTGGTGGGGGACTTTTATAAGAGGAGAGTATTTTAGCTTTCCAATGAATATTTATGGTCATAATGTTAACTTATATAACCCCTTGTAATAATTGTTATAGTAAAACAACACATGTTGGGTCATTTTTACTTTTACATTATATAAAAAGATATTAATGTCATTTTTCTTCCAAAGTGGCTCTATGGGGTCCCCAAGTTGACCCATGGATTGTCTTGGTCGGCCATGACTCGTAAAATAAAGGTAGGACAAGTGTAAAGGTATTTACATATTTTTATAATATCATTTTTACCTTAAATTTCACTAATTACCTTTAATCGCGATTAATTAAACATAAAAGTTACTATTCACAAAATAATTATTTTAATCCCATTGAACCACATTTTACTTCTTATTGACTACCATGTATGTTGGATTTTTTAAAATCAAATCACAGAAGTGGTAATGTTTCATTTAAACGAAAAAATCAGTTTTTAACTACCACTTATTGGTTTCACTATTCATCAAAAATTGAAGTTTTTTGGAACAATGCAAAAATTTCAACCTAAGCTATAATTGATATTGTGAATTAAAAAATTCTATCTATTTTACAAAATTCCAAACATATATGTTGCATTAATTAATTTTATAAATAATTCCACTGTCACAACAAATAGCGTGTTTTAAAGAAACAATATATATCAACAGATTGACAATTGTTTAGGTCCAATTTCAAAGTGAAATTAATTCTAATGAACACCATTGGATAAAATGGAAAAAATATATTCTAAATATACTTTTAAAACACTCAATAGTATAATTTATCACTATAACTTATTTTGATTAAAAAAGTTGTTTTTAAATATTTTTCACTATTCATAAAAAATTGGAAGTTCTTAGAAAAATACAAAAATTTCAACATAGGATAATTTAAATATTCCAAATTCAAAAATGAAGTCCATTTTGAAATATTAAATATATATAATTTCGAAAAGTGGGTATTACTATTCATAATGGTGATTTTGATTCGTCGTGGTGTGTTAGAATCTCGAACTTGCCTACAATGGAAGCTATTGCATTATTGAAAGAAAAGTGTATCATAGAAGAATAGGGTGTTAAACCAATCCTGAGATTATATCCAACAACTTATGAATGAGTGAAACTGTTTACATGAGATGTTCACCCTCATCGAGATTATTGGCGAAACCATGTTTTCAAAAATGTCCCATAGAAGCCTACCATAACATTGTTCCCTTAGGGTGTCTAATAGTGTTGTAAATTGATTTGTAAAGATACACTAGAAATATGAGTATCTATTTTATTTTTCATACTATAAAGAATATATTTCCATAATATTATTTTTACTTTATAATTGATTATTATTGATTCAATAAAACAAAAATATTATTTTTGAGTAATATTAAAATTCAATTAAGTAATTTATTTTGTTGAATTAATGTATTTTTTAAAATATGTAACATTTTTATAAAATATTATTAATAAATAAAATTTATTAAATATCAATGTTCATATAATTTTTATGCAGTAATAGTTATTTTTTATAGGGCTTTGAAAAAATTTTATTGTAAAAAAACACATCATTTGCAATAAATGCCAGTTTTATTGGAAAATAGAAAATTCAAATATTTAGAAAATTATTTTTTTAATATTAATATTATTTTTGGAATCAGTATGTCAAAATTATTCAATGGTTAATTTTTCATTATATTCTGAGACATTCATGTTTTGGTGTAGAAATTTAATACGATATAAGTATACTTTGTGTTTTAAGACATAACAATGAACCAAAACAAATTTATTAAGTAATATAAATGGGATTAAAAATAATATATATGTTTTAAATATAAAATAATATAATTTTATATTTTTTTTGTATATCTATTACGAGTCCTCCAAGACTTATCATATACTTTGAGTATTTAAAATCATTTCCTTAAGAGTGTGACTCACATCAAAATCAACAAGGGTCATATTTTAATACTTTCCTCCCTTGGTCAAATAAAATAATAAATACCACCACCCTCTAGAAGAAACCATGGGAAAAACCATGATACTATTTTTTGTTTTGGATATTTTATAATGTAGAATCCAAAACCCAAATAAGGAATAAATATCTCTATTTTTTATATAAATCCAACTAATATCCCTTTTCTCGTCACTAAAAGTCATTGATGAAGTACACACTCCACCCTCAATTCCATATAAACCTAAATAGGTTCCCATAATATTTCAATATTATCCACCCATGCCTTTAGAGTCACACACACATGTAAGGGATCATCCAATTTCTTTTATCAAGCACTCCTTTTATATCACGTCTTTTATTTTTAATTTATATATAATGGAATATGATATTACAAAATACCATACATTACATTATATGTATAAATGATTATATATTCCATTCACTCTAATTTATCCTCCCATGATAGTTTATGTACACCAGTTACCATGCCCGAATTTCATAATGATTCATTTCCCTATTTATGTTTCTTCATTACCTTATGCCCAATATTTAGAAATTTCAAATACATAGATATGATTTAAAATAAACGTATTACTAACCATATTATGTCCAAATAATGGGATACACATTTTTCTCTCACCAACCATTTTTATAAATTTTTAATTAATGCCATTATGGTGATGAAATTTCACTACAGTTTTCTATGGAAATAAAATTCTGTATTGAATACCATAACCATTATTATTAAAAGGGTATTCCATTTTATGAAAATATACATATTTATTGGGTACATAAATTTATTTATTCAAAATTAATTTATCATGGAATAAATTATAATGATTAATGAATCATTTTCATATGATCTATGTGAAACACTTAATCATGAAAATGAAATGATTATGATGGGTGCACCTAAATACCGCACCAATGATTTATATAATCATTAGTATCATGATATGTAATGATGGGACATGGGTGTACCAGATTAATTTATGGGAATTTTACACCAAAAAGTATTGACAGTTTATCCTTGACCTAGGATTATGATTCACTGTTTTATATTCTTTCCACATTTCCCATTTTACGATCATCATGTTGTGACATGCCTTATTATTCATATTCCTCTTATTACTCACTGATAAGAATATTGTGTAATTGGTATAACATAATCCATGTTTATTCCCTTACAAGTCCTTATAGCCCACCCATATCTCATGTATGTCCCCAATTTATCCCATGCAGTTTTAAGTTCAAAGGAGTATTATGATAAATTTAAAGGAATTTTACAAAAATCATGTTAAGGAAGTTTGTAATAATATTGAAGTATCCCTTTTTCAAGATATTATGTGTTTAACCTAAATCTCAAAGACACTATACTTATTTATATTTTGGGTTGTATTAATGGTAATTATATGTAATAAATCATGTATTAATGTGTAAGAAAGAGATGGGTTTTTATAATTACCTTTTTTATAACATCAATATTATCTTTAAAATAACCTTTTATAAATGTTATTTTTGAAATTTATTTAAAAATTCATTTTCAATACTCATAAAATTATTTAAATTTAAAAGTATAATATTATTAAAATAAAACTATTTTTTTATCTCTCTTAAAAAAGATTAATGTTGAGTAAAAATAATTTATAATTGTATAACTTTAATATGTTATTCTTGAATTATATTTATTAAAATTGATCTAGAAGGATGAATTTAATATATGATTTCTATTTCTGAGGACCTTACTCACTATATGTCACTTACTTGATATTTTTTTGATCTATTATTTTGTTTATTTTTGGTCTTTGATTTATCCATGGGATTACCCTTGAGTTTTTGTTGAAAATGTATTTTTTAGTCCTGAATACTGGTGGAACACAATTATCAAATGTATAGGGGAAACCGTGACCATATCCTAGGAAACCATGTGGAACATTTTAATTTTGGAAAGTGGAGAATTCACAGGTGGTTCATGGTTTGTAAAATCATGTGGGAGAACAATACAACTTATTTTTCTCGGATAGTGTCGAACACACAGGTCCGACATAGTTTTGCAGTCCATGCAGGCTAACAGTGCGACTTGTTGAGGTTATTAATAATTGGGAATTTAATTTCTTTACATCTTCAATTTTAACGATACAAAACCAAACATCCTCCACGTTTGGGATTTTCCTCCATGGGATCTTCCTCAATGCCTTATTGGGCCTCTTGAACTCTAATATTTGGGTGGTTTTGCTATTTTAAATTCAACGAATCATCAAGTAACTTATTATACTCTAGATTTACGCATCTTTCAATGGTTTTCCTTTCCTCCATGATTTATTATTTTCTAGTTTGTTATTTAAACTAATGTGTGTCCAATATGTAGATTTTGTGTGAAATCATGACTCTTATTGTTAAATATTTTCTTTTATAGGGACTTTTGGTAGTACTGTTCTTGTTTTCAATTTGTTTTAAGAATTTTTCATGTGTGAGGTAGGTGGATGCATTCTTTTACATTATTTTATGAGTTTCAACTTCTTTCTTGACTATTTACATTTGTTCAATGGCTTATTTTTATGGCACAAAATTAGTTTTGGAATATTTTCTAGATACACATGTGATAAAAATGAGTTTTCTAAAGGAATCTTGTAATGTTTAATGTGTTCTTAATTGTTGTGTTACATGAATATGATTTATTCCTTGTGTGAAATGTGTTAAATGTGTTATCAAATAGATATAAATGTGTATATGGTTTGAATGATGATTTTCCAATAGGTCTACAGTTTTATAATATTTGATTTTTATTATGAACTTTAAATGTGTCATTGAATTGTGAAAGTGATGTGAATAATGATATAAAATGGTTTTGATTTGAGCATTTATTTGAAAGGGTATTTGCGCATAGAAATGGTTTGATTCCAAATGTTTTCATCCTTTTGTGTTTGTAAATGTATTTCATAAATAACAATGTGCGGTGAAATGTACTGAAAAATGGTTTTGGTGTACGTGTGAAGTGGAAAGTGGTTTTATTATGGAAAATGGAAGTTTCCATGTGGATTTATATCGTTAGATCAATGAGTGAATGTGAGGGTGGTAATCTCCTTATGTAATAATGAGGCTTGAAATTTGTATTTGAAAGTGATGATTTTTTGATATGTGAAATGGAATTTCAGAAAAATGTGAATCATGGGTACCTATGTGGGTGAACTAGAACTTGTTATATATTTGATTCAGAAGTGGTTGAGGACAAGATTCATCTAGAAATATTGATGACTGCAATGTTGACCAAGCATGTGATATGATCAAAGACCGCTAGAATTTTTGGACGGGATCCCCTCTATTGGATCATGCATGGGAAAACTGTTTATAATGTTTTTTGATTTAGTGACCACTATAATCTTGGGATGTATTCCCTTATAGTGGCTCATCTATGAGAATGTTGTTGATAGTTGAGTTGGAGGATTTTTTTATCACTGTGGAACAAGGATCATAGAGTCACACTTGTTCTAATTCCCTATAGGGACTGCCCATGGTGATATCTTGTTACATGATGATAATGTGATGTGGTCCTAGATGTCAATATATTATAGACCATGGTTATATTTTTTATTTCAGTCATCTTATTTTTGATAAGGGTTTCCTTAAAAAAAATTCTTCAGAGTTTTTTCCCTAATATGTTTTCCTATAATTGTTTAGAATGTTTGTATGGAGATCTTCATGTTGATTTTTCTTATAATTTTATTGCATGGAATCTTTCTATTGGGTGGAATCATTCTAGTCTTTGAATAACACACTATATACACCTTTTTGTGTATGTAGACTTTGTTTTGTATTCCGTAGGTAAAGGAATGAAGTATCGTGGTGTTGATGGTGAATTCATTTTCAAGTGTTTCACTTTTTGTAGGTGTTCATTGTGGTGGATTGAGGGTTATTTACTTATTTTACCTGGTTATTTTTATATGGTTTTGTCATTCCCAATCTATAATAGTATATTTGGTTTCAGATAAAGTTGTAAAACACGGTATCCAAAAACTGTTTTACCTTATTTGGTTATGGTTGACAGTTATTTTTGGTTTTTTATGACCATATAAATATGTTAAATCATTTCCACATTATATTTATGGTGTTTATGAAAATGTTTCATCATGTGGGGATTATAAATGATCATTGGGTCATGCCACATATTGGTTTGGCTGTTGGTTTCGATAGAACTCTGATATCGTTTGCAAAAAAATGTTATTAGAGCAGGTCATGCCCTTTTTAGGTCATGTTATTTGGGAAAATTCTAAACAACCCATCTCTTGGAATGTTGGGGCTTCTGTTTTTTGTTGTGAGTGGGTTCCTATCCATCACACCAAGAGACATGACTCACATCACCATGGGAAGTTGTGATTTTGTTTGAATTCTCCTCCATTTTGGATATACAAGATAAAAAAAATATTTGAATGCCGGATCTGGGTGTAGTGGTTTTGTTTATAATATGTTTTTAATAGATATTGTTTAATTATAATTTAAAGATATTTTAGAGATTTTTTGTTATTTCTTATGATTTTTAGTATATTGTGTTATATTTATGTTGATGATTTTCCTTGTGGGTTTTTATTATTGTAGTAAGAAGCCTCCCTAGAGAGTTACTATGAAACTACTAGAAGATTCCAAAGAGGGATTCCATCAAAAATTTATCATAGGATAGTAGAAGTAGTGGTTTAGGATATCCAAGATCTGGGACAAAGAGTGTGGTCTAGTCATACTTAGGATGAATAAACTAAACATGGCCATAAAAAGGACAAAGCTCAGGTGTTCATCAAGAAAATTCCTCCTTCTTTCTTGGGTAGCACAAAACACAATGAAGCTGAGAAGTGTCTTGAAATAATAGAGAAAATGTTCGAGTTTCATGATAATTATAATGTAGTTATAGTGAAATGTGCTTTTTTTATATTGGATGGTCTCAGTCTTATATGGTGGGACTCAGTGGTGGAAGCTGGAAAGCATAAAAAGATGAGTTGGAACTATTTTAAGGTTCTTAAAAACATGTAGTATTGTTATAATATTTTGGAATTTTCTAGGTATAAAGAATTTTTAGGTTTTTTCCTGGGAGACCAGACCATGATAGAGTACACTGACCACTTTACCATGTATGTTTCATATAAAACCATGATCATTTCTAATGTCTACATTAAGGATCAGAATTTTTGATGTGGGGTATCATCCAGAGATCCAATCTCATGTATTCTTATTTACGTTTAAGACTTATGATGAATTGGTGGATTGTTCCATGATGGTATTAATTGATCATAAGGGAAATATTGGTTACTCTGGTGTAGTGTTAGGGATGGATAGTGGAAGTTCATCTATGATGAATATGAATCAAGAAAATTATAAAAATATGAGAGGTGGTAGTTTCAGTCATATTTCCTAGATTTATTCATATGTGGATTTAAATTATAGGTAATCTATGTTCCCTTAGTGTGGTTTATATTATCATATGTGATTCACAGGTCCATATCCACCGATACCATTCCATAGATGTAGAGATATGGGGGAACTTGCAGCATTTTTGCAGAGTTGTGTGAACATATCAGAGTGGTTCCAGATCTATATGTTATAAGGGGGTGTTATCTTAGTATGAATTGTCCAGTAATACATGTTCTTAGTTGGGAGGTCATAAAGGTAGAGTTGGGTCTTCCTCCTAGAAGAGTCAGTTCAAGGTAGAGGTTCAGGACATTGGTCATTCTCAGGATCAGGTATATATGGTTCAACTCAATTCCATGGAACGAGTGCGGATGGAATTAAATGCATGAACTATGATAGTTCGAGGAACCATTATTAGTTCATCATCATTAGCTATCATTTCGTTTGATACTAGTTCTTCAAATTATTTTATCTCTGCTCATCTTATGTATTTGTAAATGTTTCTAACTGATCTTATGATGTACGCAATGTAGATGGTAACAACACTTGGTAAGAAGTGAGAATAATGTTTTTGTTTCTCGTCTTGTGCACTCACTACGTTAGGGGTTGGGTTGGAATGGGATTTTATTCTATAGAGGGAATTATTTGAAATGATCCTTTTTATGGATTTGGTTTTGCGTTTTTATGAATACATCGATTGATATAGGTGGAGAGTGGGTTATGTGGCACTTGATGGAGGTAGCCAAGTTTTTTGAGGTGAATGGGATCCTTGTTGAGAAGGTGCTAGATCACTACTTTCATATTTAGGAAAATTTTTATCAAAACTCATGGTTTACATTGTAGGAATATAATGGTGCTCTTAATGGTGGATTGACTCCTATTTTAGATGATTTACTATAATATTTTCAGATGATATCATGGGTTTTCCTCCTGTGTGGGATGTGGATTTCTCTATAGATTTGGACCCAAGAACAAAGTTGATATCTCTTCCATCATAACATTCCCCCCCCCACAATGAGTTATGGAAATTAAATATTAAAATAGTTGATGTAGAATCCAAAGGAATCATTCACCCAATGGTCTAACATTGGGTCGCTATATTACTATTTTTGAAGAAGGAAGATGGATCTCTCCGGTTGTGTGTATATTACTAGAAGATGGGAAGGGTAAAAATCAAGGAAAAGTAGATTTAACCATGTGTTGATGACTTTTTGATATTATTATCGGGGAAATGTGGTTTTATAAGATATAATTTCTTCCTAGTTATCATAATGTTATATTTGGAGAGGCAGATGTTCTAAAAAGAGCCTCTTAATGTTGTTACGTCCATTTTCACAACTTGGTCCTGCATTTTATGTTGAAAAATGCTTCAATGGGTTTTATAGTTCTCATGAAAATGGTGTTCCACTAGTATCTTTACTCCTTTGTAATTTAATTATTAGATGAAACCCTAGTATATTCTAGGACCATGGATGAGCATGAGTGTCATTTTATAATTGTATTTTGGATCCATTTAGATCATCCTCATTATGTGAAACTTTCTATATACACCTTTTGGATCAGGGAGTTGATGTTTCTGGGTATTGTGATAATATAAAGAGGGGTTTTACTGGACCCTAAATAGATTAGTATAGTTTTTTTATGTTAAAATATCAATAAATATTTTGGAATCATAATTTTTTTTTGTCTAGGAAGGGTCTTACTGGTGGTTTATTAGATATATTTCTTGATATACTTTGTCCACGACTACGCTTACCTGGAAAGGGGTAAAGTTAGAATGGAGCCTAGTATGTCAGGAAAACATTGAGGAGCTTAATAGGTGATTGAAAACAATACCTATTATGATCTTATATAAATATATAAAGTGATATGTGGTCTTTTGTGATTCCTCATGTATGGGTCTTGGGTGTGTGATGATGTAGGATAGCAATATAGAGGCTTATGGTTTTCACAATATCCAAACACATGAAAGGAAATAACCAACCCATGAATTAGAGTTAAATGTATTGATTCATGCCCAAATGACATTAAACCATTTTCTTTTTGGGGATATTTTTTTATTTTAGTCATATCATAATTGTTTATACTCTATTTTCCTCTAGAAGGATTATAATTTAAGGTAGCTTCGTTGGGTGGAGTGCCTTTAGGGGTTCAGTTTTGATTTATTATAAACCCCAAGTAAGGGTAATGTGGTGTAAAATTATTTAAAGAGGAAATAAAAAATTAAATTATCGAAGGACTAATGTGATGAGTGGTATTTGATGGTGATATTCACTTAGATGCATCTCGAGACCAATGAACACACAGGTGGTGTGTTCTTGTCTAATGTTCACCTGATATATTATCTTATCGAGTTGATTTGGAAATAAAATCTTATAGATGAGTATTTCCAACAGTATATGGTGTTCATTAATGAAGGGGGGATGCCTTGTGAGTGTGTGTTGTCTTCTGAGAGAGTTGTGTTCTATAGAGGTCACTTTGTGGTGCCATTATTGTGGATAAAGGTGGTGATGTAGGATAACAACCACTATCAGTGGGTCATTCGTCATGTTTCCACCAAGTTGTTTTATGATATTATTTAGTAGTTCGGGTGTCCTGGTATGAGATGATTTGTAGCTGAACTGGTATCATGGTATAATAAATACCACAATATTAAATAAGAGAACCTAATGACATCTGGTTTTTTTCAACCACTACCCATTACTAAGTAGAAGTGAGATGAGAACACCATGGACTTTATTGTTGGATTACCTCATACCCATTAGGGGAGGAATACTATTTGGGTATTTGGGTAATTATTGACCATCTACATAAATAATCTCATTTAATTCCAATCAAGGATTTAACCAATGTGGATGTGTGGGGTTTGTTGTATATTCAAGAGGCTATGAGACATCATGGTGTTCAATAAAAAATTATTATAGATAGGGACCTCCTATTTACCTCACAATTTTATGAATTCCTTCAGAAGGCAATGGGGTTATAGGTATATTTGATCATTTCATAACAACATCAAACAGATGGTGAGGAAGAGTAAGTGAATCAAAATTTTGATGATATTATCTAGGAATGTGTGTTGGATTTCGAAGATCATGGGATTTCCATTTGGGTTAGTGTGAGTTTTCATATAATAATATTTACCAATCATCGATTCGAATGGATCCTATTGAGGTTATTTCTGGATGGTCCTGTCAATTCCCCTTGTGTTGGGATGAGGTCAGTGAGACCTCATTATTGAGTATGATACTTGTGTAGGAAATTTATGATAATTGTAAGATTA